>CM075062.1:51754586-52954586 GCA_037428765.1 Rubia yunnanensis
AGAACAAGAGAATGGGATAGGTTTTAAAAACTTAGACTCCATTATAGATGCATACTCCCTTAAGCTTTGGTGGAAAATGCAACAGGGTAATGCACCCTGGACCAAATTCCTTTGGTCTCTTCCAAACCACAGAAGAACTTCTGATGTATGGAAGAGAGTGAAGTCAGTTTCTGAATTTGCAGAATCCCACACTAGAATCATTTTGGGAAATGGTACATGCAGTTTCTGGAATTCAAACTGGCTGGGTGATGGAATGCTGATAGATAAGATAGATGGAATCAGACCCTTGCATCCTAACCTGACAGTTAGAGAATTTTACACTAACAAGGTATCCATATTAGCTTTCTTGGCACCATACATTTCTGCAGATATGATACAGAAGATGCAAAGGGAGCACATTTTTACTGAGGACAAGGACATCATGGTATGGACACCAAACCCGCAAGGTAAGTTTTCGATTCAAAGTGCATATAAAAGCTTGAGACACAGGCATAGAGAATCAGCATCACTGACAAAGGTACAATCTCTAAACTTACCTGTGAAGATTACCTTCCTTACTTGGAGAATCCTTAATAATTTGATGCCAATGGATGATATGCTTAAAGATTTTGGGATTACTAATGTATCAAAATGTCCTTTCTGTCAGCATGAGGATACATTGCAGCATTTTTTTAACACATGCCCTTATGTCTCTCTAATATGGAAACAAATGCATGCTATCCTAGAACTACCACAGATTCATTTTGTTAATTTATGGGACAGATTAACATCATACTGGAGTATATCACATCTGCCAAAACTTCATGTTTTCCTGTGCTCCTCTCTACCATGTCTAATTTTATGGGAACTGTGGAAAGCTAGGGGCCAGATACTTTACCAGGGTGTTCAAAATACTCCTTTACAAACCTGGAATCAAGTAAAGGCAAACAGTAGACTAATCTCCATAGTAAGGACACATGCTTCTGGCAATCCCTCTGATTGCAAATGGATCCAAAAAGGATTGATCTCTGTTCTGAATCCACCCCCACTAACAAGACTTATCCCCATCAAATGGGAACCCCCTGATGCTGGATTCAAGCTTAATGTTGATGCATCCTTTAAACAAAACTTCTCATCTGTTGGGGGTCTAATAAGAGATAATAGGGGAAGATTCAGGTTGGCTTTTTACAATATAACACACGGGGTTTCCCCTTTGCAGGTGGAGCTCCAAGCAGCCCTTCAAGGCATCAAATTAGCAAAGGAACACGGCTATTACAATATCTCACTGGAGATGGACAGTCAATCGGCAGTGAACATCATTAATGGCAACTTGGAGCCTCCATGGATCTGTCTCCATTTGGCCAGACAAGTTGCAGACCTGACGAAGCAGAACAACATCCGAGCTTCCCACATCTACAGAGAAATTAACGGCCCTGCTGATTTTTTGGCAAAGTATGGTCAGCAAAGGAGGGAATCACGGCATCTCACTGATCTCAGCCATTTTCCACAACTGAGAGAGAAGCTTTTGATGGATAATCTCCACTCTTGGAGAAGAATCAGGGCATAACACAGGTTTTGGCTAGGCTAGGCTGGAGTGTAAGTCGACACTTGGGGTGTGGAGGCTTACACAAACAGAAGAGCTCCTCCTGTTCCCGGTTCGAATACATGAACGGAGAGCCACTCTCCACTTCCCTTTCGCTTTTGTACAGGCTTCTTCTTTTGATGGCATATACCTATGCCGATGGAACTGTCTATATTTTGTTCAAATTATCTCATGTATCTAACTGTCTGATAAACTCTACGGGTTTTAAGCCCAATTTGGAGGTTTGGGGAGCCAAATAAAGTCCCCCCATCTTACGATGGTTTGTATCAAAAAAAAAATGGTATAATTTCTTATGAGACTTGAAACCATAAAAAAAACAATAGTAATAGGAGGATATATAAGAATAATTAGTAAAAATAAATTAGTAAAATCAATTTTACCTTTACATGAATTAATAGCAAGCATTCTAGCAGTGTATTGTAGGGGCTCTTTTTATGGTCTTTTTATGGTCAACTAGCAAAACTCAGATCTCATCTTCTAAATCACTACTAGGCTCTAGAAGAGAAGTTGCACTCAAATCAATTTGTAATGAGGATATATGAGAATGTAGTGGTGAAACATTAAGCCTGGCGAATTTATTAGAGACATTCATCTTCCCGTGAATATCATCGCCAAGTCAATTACTATTCATGCTTTCCTTAAGGGTAACCGGGGTGATGAAATGGTTCGAAACAAAGTGATTGATGGAATCATGTGTGCTAGATCTTTGAAGAGGGGTATTTCTAGTGCAAGATCAAGTTTTTCATATTTATTACCATGAATTTACTTGGTAACAACTTTTTATTTAAAAAAATTACTTTTTTATTTATGGAAATTTCGTGCATGAGAATTGAGGATTGTGAGTAAACATCACAAAATTTTAATTGGGTTGTTCCTCATAAACGTGTTTGGTGACATTTACTCAATCTCCGTGTCTTTGCAATTGTAATGCAATAAATGTGACTTGTTTTTACATACCTATTAACCCCTCCAATTTTTGGTACCACCATTTAAATTTAAATTCTAATAATTTATAAGTTAATATAAATAAAGAATAAAATTAACAAATGTTTTCATCATTCAAAAGATATTAGTATTACAAATAGAATTATTTTCAAATACTTTTTAATAATATAACCCATAGCCAGTATTTATAAGAGAGTCAATGAAAAAATATGTATTTTTACTTAAATCCATGTAGTTAAATTTAGTTTAATGAGTTAAAAAAACACTTTCACTTAATCCATTTTACTTTATGGATGTTGAGATGGTGTAGGGAGATCAACATAAGATGGTAAAGTATTTTTTAAAAAAGTTGAAATTTATCATCCAAATAAAATAATTTTCTGAACAAACAAAATGGTATAATTTCATATGAGAAATTAAACAATAAAAAAATGTCAATACTAACTGTAGGATCTAAAAGAAGTATTAGAAACAATAAATTAGTAAAATCACTTTTACCTTGACATGAATTAATAGCAAGCATTCTAACAGTGGATCGTAGCAACTCTTTGTCATGGACAACGAGCAAAACTCGAATCTCATGTTCCAAATACTTACTTGGCTCTAGAAGAGAAGTTGTACTAGAATCAATTTGTAATGAGGATATATGAGGGTAAAGTGGTGAAACATTAAGGCTGGCGAGTTTATTAGAGACATTCATCTTCCCATGGATATCATCACCGGGTCCATGAGTATTCATGCTTTCCTTATTGGTAATTTGGTCACAACTTTTTGTTTCAAAAAAATCTTTTTAATTTAGGGAAATTTAGAGCATGAGAACTGAGGAGCGTGAGTGAACATCGCTTATGTTAAATATGGTTATTTCTCATAAATGTGTTTGGTGTCTTTTGTTTAATCTCCCTCTATTTGCAATTGTAATGCAATAAATTTGACTTTTTTTTACATACATGTTAACCCCCATTGTCATTGAAATTCAAATAGTTTATATGTTAAAGTAAATCAAGACTAAAATAAACAACTATTGTCATACAGTATTGTCATGAAACTTCTGTTTGCGAAAATATTACTGTTCCTACGTGCGAAAATATTACTGTTTGGGTGCGAAACACACTCTCGTTTCTGTGCTGATAACGGTCATCTTCCTTTGCTTTCTCCCACCACTCATGGCGGCTCCTCCGCCTGTTCGCGGCGGCGGCGCGACCGGAAAATCTTTCCTCCAAGCTTTAGGTAGCCGTCCCCCACCACTTAATACCTCACTGCCATCGAACCCTGAAATCATCCCGAAAACTCAATACAAAGGTGAAATAGCCTGTCTGGTCAGCCGACGAGATGCAGAAACCTTAGCCTCCCACTATCAGAACGCCTTAGTTGGCAAATTCTCAAGAGGCAAACCTTCGATGGGCGTCCTCAATGAGGCTTTCAAATCAGTCGGGTTCAAAGGTACATTCCAATTGGGTTCAATTGATTCTAGACATATTCTGATTAGATTACAGGAGAAGGGTGATTATCAGCGAATGTGGCTCAAAGGTCAGTGGACCTTCAATCATGCACTGATGAAGGTACTCAAGTGGACCACAGACTTCTCACCGGAGGTCGAATCTTCCATAGTCCCGGTGTGGGTAAATATCCCAGCTGTTCCTATCTTTTTCTATAACTCGACTATGATTCAATCTATGGGAAACCAAATAGGACATTTCATAAAAATGGATGCAGCTACGGCTGCCTTATCCAGACCCTCTGTTGTGAAAATGTGCGTGGAAATTGATCTTAAAAATAAAATTCCGGCATTTATTAGGGTTGGAATAGAGGAAGATGGTACCGAGTTTAACGTTGTTAGGCTTCCTCTAGAATTTGAAGACATACCTTTATACTGTCATAACTGCAAAGCTATTGGCCATGATGATAATCTGTGTATTCATTTGCATCCTGAACTTAAGAGGCCTAGAGTTTATAAGATGACAAAACCAATTCCATCCCATAAGACTCTAGGAGAAGAAATAGTAAAGCCTCAATCCAAAGACCAACAAATAGGAACTGATGATCATGTAATCAACAATATTGCTGGAGGTTCTGGAGTTTCTGTTGCTGAAAAAATGAGAACTTTATCCTTACAGTCCTTTAAATATGTTCCAAAGCTCAAAATGATTCCTACCACTGTCCCTGAACAAGAGGTAATTCATGTTAATGAAATAGAGAAATTGCATCCTGTGGTTGACCTGTCTCCGGTTGCTCCCCTAGTAGAAGATGAAATTGTGGCTAATACACCAGGTCAACATGAACCTGTGGACTTAGATGGAGCTGATCATGTGGATTTAGTTAGAGGTGATCACTCACAGTCTGTGCATTTAGATAGATTTGATCATCCGAAACACTCTCACTCTGCCCCACCACAAGTCATTCCAAGGAAAATATATGCCAAAGATGACTTGCCTATCAAAAGAGCTAAATCCTTCTCGCCTTTTAGTTCCATTATTGCTGCAAAAAAATTCCTTTTCTCTCAGCAGAAGCAGGGACATAATAGATTTCTACCGCTAGCTCTTGATGAAGTCTCCAGTGTAGAAGATTTGCAATTTACTGGCCCAATCATTGAGGAAGTGGTGAAGTTTGGTGCTTCCTCTGAAGATCCTCAAGCGATTACTCCAGTCAATACTCCTGATTGTCCTGCTTCCCAAGATAGTAAGGTAGTTTCTTCATTTTCCAAAACTGCCAAATCTAAAAAGGTGGGTAATCATAGTAATGACACTTACCTTACTCAGCTGAACACCATTATGACTAGATCAAAAAGCTCCAATAATGTTTCCCAATGAATAACACATCTCTCAAGATTAAAATGCTGGTATGGAACATTAGGGGAATGAATACCTCCATGCTTAGGCTTCAAAATTTGATCACTAGACATAGGTTTGAGCTGGTATGTCTAATTGAACCAATGCATGACAATTTGCAATGTGAATTTTACAGACTTAGACTCAATTATGATCATTGTATGTTTGCTTTGAATGGCCAAATCTGGCTTTTTTGGAACTCCAGTTTATCTATTACATTGATTAGTGACAATTTACAGTTTTTAGCAGTCTCTTTACATAGTCTTAATCTTAATAAATCCATGGAAGCTTTTTTTGTTTATGGCCTTAGAACCAGAAATGAAAGGAAAATCTTATGGTCAGATCTTAGGTCCATTAATCATTCTGAGGCTATATTTATAGGTGATTTTAATGCCATCACATCTATAAATGAATACAAAGGTCCTTCTACTCACAAAATGGGTAGTATGAAGGACTTTAATGATTTTATAAATGTGGAGGCCTTGCAGGAGATTAATACAGTTGGTAATTTGTTTACATGGAGCAATAATAGGTTAAGAAATCCTACTATTCAACGATTAGATAGAGGCCTTTGCACTACTTCATGGTCAACTAATTTTCCAAACTCCTCTATTCAAATTCTGAATAGGATATCTTCAGATCATAACCCTATGCTGCTGTCCATTGGGAGTGAAATCCTTTCCAATCCTAGGCCATTTAGATTTCTTAACACTTGGTATAAAAGGAAAGACTTTAATGATGTCATACAAAAAAACTGGGATATGCCTATTAATAGTTCAGGAATGCTAGGTTTTTATCTTAAACTGATCAGATTGAAAAAAGAGCTTAAAGTTTGGAATAAGGAACAATTTGGGAATGTGCATGAAAATGTACTAAAGGCTGAATCTGCCCTAGAGTCTCAGGAACATTTGTATGACCTGAATGCTTCGGTTGGGAACCTGATCAAACTTAAAGAAGCTAAAGCTAATTTGGTAAGAGCTCTTGCAGAACAAAAAAGCTTTTGGAAACATAAGGCCAAAATTAAATGGCTAAAAGAAGGAGATGATAATACCAATTTTTTCCATAATACTGTTAAAGAGAGAAACTCCAAGCTTAAGATCACAAAAATTAAAGGTAGTACTGGACTTTGGCTTGATTCTATTCAGGATATTGAAAGGGAGGCCATTAGTTACTATCAGGAACTTTTGACAGATGATTGTACTCCTGATAGTAGCTTTTTTCAGTCACATTTTCTAAGTAAGATTCCTAATCTTGTTACTCAGGAAGAGAATGATAGATTACTGCAACGGGTCTCAATGTCTGAACTTAAGAACATTGTCCTTAATCTCAATAAACGCAGTACTCCAGGGCCAGATGGCTTCACAGCTCACTTTTTCATAAAATCCTGGAATATAATCTCTACTGATCTCCTTGTTGCAGTCCAAGATTTTTTAGATGGGAATAACATCCCCAGAGGTATTGCTAGTACTTGGATAACAGTTATTCCAAAAAAGAAAACACCTAATTCTTTTGATGACTATAGGCCTATTAGTCTTTCCAATGTGATAAATAAAATATGCTCAAAATTGCTAGTGGAAAGATTAAAACCTTTAATGCAAAATCTGATTTCTCCCAGCCAAACTGCTTATCTTAAAGGGAGAGATATCTCGGATAACGTCATCTATCTACAAGAAATGGTTAGATTCCTAAATAAGAAGCAAAGAGTCCCTAATTGCATAGTCAAACTGGATCTTCGAAAGGCTTTCGACAGGGTTAGATGGTCTTTTTTGTATAATGTTCTGGTTAAATTTGGTTTTCATCCGAGATTTATCTATCCTATCATGCAAAACTTATCACAGGTTTGGTTCTCCATTTTAATTAATGGTAAGCCTGTTGGATTTTTCCAACCTACAAGGGGGATCAAACAGGGTGATCCCCTTTCTCCCTTTTTATTTAACCTTTTCTCTGAGGCATTTTCTAGGAGCTTAGCATTTATCTTCTCTAATGGTAAGCTGTCACATTACAATCTTCCAGGTAATTCTCTCCCTATATCTCATCTTTCTTATGCTGATGATACAGTTGTCTTTCTTAGAGGTGGCAAAAATACTTTGATTAGATTTAGAGCATTCCTAGCTAAATTTGAAGATGTCACTGGTTAGAAGATAAATTACAACAAAAGTGACATTTTCATTGGGAAACCTGCCTCTGCACACTCAGTTAGTAATATTAAAAGGACTCTTGGAATGAAATTGGGGGCTTTTCCCTTTACATATCTAGGGGTACCTATTTTCAGTGGAAGACAAAAAAAAATTTACTTCCAGCCACTGTTTGAACAAATTGATAATAGGATTGGCAATTGGAAGAATAAATGGCTTTCTTCAGGGGGGAAAACTACACTCATACAATCCTGTTTATATGCTATCCCTCAGCACATATGGTATGTCATAAAACCGAGTAAGGAGGTTATTAGGACCATTGAACAGAAACTGAGCAGATTTTTTTGGGGGTACTCTGATCTTAAACCTAAGAGAAGATGGAAAAGATGGGATGCTCTTTGTCTCCCTATTAACCAAAATGGACTAGGTTTTAGGTCACTTACTACCATTATAGATACTTGCTCAGTTAAACTATGGTGGAAATATCAAATGACTACAGCTCTGTGGACACATCTGATGGCTTCTTTGCCACCATCATCTAGAACTTCTCCTAACTGGAAACGAATTTGTTGCTTCAACGAATGGGCAGAATCTAACACAAGAGTTATAGTAGGGAGAGGTGATTGTAATTTTCGGACATCAAATTGGTTAGACATAGGTCCTATTATTGATCTTTGCGACTACAATCTTGTGAATATCTCTGCTGAATGCACAGTATCTGAATTATTTTCAGATAAAATGGCCATGATTCATAGTTTATCTCCTTTGCTGCCATCTCATGCTATTTCCCTGTTACAGGATTCAAGACTGTATTCCCATAGGAATGACAGACTCATTTGGAAACCTGGTATCACAGGTAATTTCACCTTTAAATCTGCATACAGATTGCTTTGCAATCAGACAGCCACAATTGACTCTATCCAACATTTCTGGAATCCAAGACTGCAAAAAAAGATTTCTATATTCATGTGGAAACTAACCAATTCATTCTTACCTTTTGATAATATTCTGAAAAAAATGAGATTCAGTTTGCCTTCTAAATGTGGTATGTGTCATAATCATGAAGACTCCTTAGAGCATTTCTTTAACTCCTACTCTTTTGCTCTACAAGTCTGGAAAATTGTTCATCAATTTATGGGGATAAATGATAGGTTGTTCCCCAATATCTGGGATAGAATTTCATGTTATTCTACTTATCCGGGATTGAGCTCTTTACACTCTGTCATGATTAGAACTTCATCTGTGATTACTTTTTGGAACTTATGGAAAATGAGAAATAACTACCTCTTTGACTTAGTTTTGCCAACTGAGGTGTCAGTGCTTAGAAGAATCAAGGAAGATATTTTCTACATTTTCTGTTCTAAGCCTGTTTTCATTTCCTCTGCCCTAGATCATAGTATAGCAGACCACTCTTTCCTGCCTTTGATAAAATCTGCTCCTAAGCCAAACATTCTTAAAATAGTTTGGACTAAGCCAAGCACTGGGTATAAATGCAATGTGGATGCTGCTTGGTGCAGTTCCTCCAATATGTGTGGACTTGGTTTGATAATTAGGGACTTCCGGGGAGGTTTCATTGCTGCATATACTGTGTACACTGAAGCCTTCTCCCCCTTGGAAGCTGAAATGAAGGCAATTCAGTTTGCCTTGGGTAAATCCTTAAGTTTCTCTTGTCCTATTTCCATTGAATCAGACTGTATTAATGCTGTTCGTTGTATTTCTGATCCTATGCAAGCTCCTTGGAAAATGTTTCAAGTGGCTGATGAAGCTCACCAAGTTCTGAGAGATATACATCTAGTCCATATTCACAGACAAGCCAATTTAGTGGCAGATTCTCTTGCTAAATCATGTCTTACTACTAAGTCCGATTCCTTCTTGGCTTCTTTTAATTGTTTATCTAATACTTGCCAAGGCTTGATTAGACTAGATCAAATGGGAACACCATCTCTCAGGATGGGATTTTGATCGGATGCTACTAATTGAGGTTTAATTGCAGGTACAACACACCGGGCCATGGCTACATCAAAGATGTTTTTGTAAATTCATGCAGCTCTCATATTCATACAAGATCAGCTTGGTTTCATTACAACTTCTAGGTTCATGGTACAAACTGATTTACTTGGAGCTCTCTTGTGTACATATCATGGCCGACGAAGAACTGGATTCTTAGAAATAGTTAGGATCATCTCTTTTGGTTTAGTAGAGGATACGCTCATTCTATATGTTGAGATGATTGAACTGCCTTGTGTTTCTTTTGACTCACTAATAAGTTTGATCATCTATCACATATTTTAATGAGCTTTTGGAATCCTCTAACGTTTAGCTTGGTTGTATCTCATCCTTTTGGAAGCAACAAGCGTTGCTTCATGAGCCTAGCGCTCAACATTGTATATCTTTTGACTTAGCTACGGCTACTCTTCAGTATCTTTTAATTCTGTATATTTTATGGCTTGGGAAGGCCTAATATATATTTCCCCCGTCTCCGGATGGTTTATAAAAAAAACAACTATTGTCATCATTCAAAAGATATTAGTATTAAAAATAGAATTATTTTAAAATACTTATTAATAATATAACCCATAGTCAATATTCATAAGAGAGTCAATGAAAAAATATGTTTCTTTTTTAATTAAAAATCACCTAAGTGAGGGGGTACATATTAGGCTCCCCAGACCTATAAAAATGGATGTACAAAGTTGAGTCATAAGTTGACTATGTGTAGCTAATGATAGATGTGGAATAACTAAACACAAAAGGATGAATCCATAACCTATGTCTCCAAACCCCTTGTTAAAAGAAGGTTATGGCCTTAATCCCCTTTCGAGACATATTATGGCCTTTCACTTTTTTCCCCCACACCCATGTGTTGACAAAAAGAGGTGGCATTCTATAGTAGTCCCTCACAAATTGTTTCCCACAAAAGATTCACTGGAAACTACATCAGCTCAGCCTTTGTAAACACCACAGCTAGCAGCATCCCTTGGAAAATTGCATCTGGATTATAGAATGTGTCATCTAGATTTTTTTGAGAAATTTTGATGAAACCAGCAACTATGTTCCAAATTTAAAGGCTATTCAACTTGATTAAGCACCAATTCTTCTTGCTCCAGTCTTGTGTACCTGCAAGTTCAATGGAGGAAGAGCAGTAAAAAGTCCCAAGAAAACTAATCAAACATATAAGGATTTCAATCATGATATTCGAATGTATAGAAAGCATATAACATCAAGATGAATTAGTCCCTTGATCTTTCTAGGTAAACTGTTGAAATTGAAAGAGGAGTTCACCTTGTTTAAGCTTGCAACTTTGGCAAGACAAACATCTACACTATTTCTTTCTCTGTAAATGTAGGAAACTGCTCCATTGATTTGTGTCATCTTTTTTCTAAATTTCCCTCATTAGTGAAATGAGTTTCCATGGGATCTTGAAGTCTTTCCTAACCATCTGGACAAGCAAGAGAGAATATCATTCAATGTCTATTTGGATACATTCATATTGAATAGCTAAATCCAAACCTAGGTTTAAAGCCTCTATTTCTGCCTGCAGACAAAATCACTGATCTAGTAGCTTAGAAGCAGCTATAATCATTCTGCCTTGAGAATATCTAATTATAGCACAAACTCTGAAGTTTCCATTTCCCAGCACTAAACCATCAGTGTTGAGTTTAAATAGAGTGGTAAAGTTCCATTGCACTATTGTTTGTGTGATCATTCTTTTGCTTCCAACATCTTTAGATCTCAAAATAACTAGAAAACCATAGGACATTGTCCATTTATATCTCAGCTTATGAACATGAAATATGTCTTGAAACTGGGATAGAATGATTTTGATCATAAACATAGTGTTAGGTTTAATGGATTCAAAAAAATGTCTGTTCCTAGAACACGGTATAAACCAGACCATAATGGAAGGGATGATTCTAACTAAGTTCAGAAAATCAGATGATTCAAAGATACAGTCCAATAGAAATAGAATCTATCCCATATAGTATTAAAACCAGTACCTTGATGTTAAAGATCCTGTTCATAGTACTCAATATGTACCCAGTAAAGATGCAAGAGTTAAAGATGTGGTGAATGTCCTCATAATCATTTTCACAGAAACAACACTTAGATGGAAGATGAAGATTAAAATCTTCTAACACATCAGGTAGGGCCACCGGTCTGTTTAATAGTTTCTAGTTGAAGATACTAATTTTCTTCGGCAAAAGATTAGACAATAAGAATCTGAATGAAGGGATTATATCCCTTTTAGATATAATGAGTTCATATGTTGTTTTGATAGAAAAACAACCATGTATAGAAGGTTTCCATATCAACTTATCATTGTATTCAGGATAGAACATCACATTCCTTTTGAAATATGTTATGATATAAGCAAGTAAACCAGCCTCGACACCATCCACAAATACAATTTGATTAGCATAGAACTCATTAATAGAGGCATTGGGAAAGGGTAAAGGGAGTTTAGTAACCCATAAGTGTGATAAATGGCCATCATCAGTCCAGTTTGTGTCCCAGAAAGACACATTCATGTACCTAATTGCAGTTTCTAAATTAGTAACTTCAATGATTCTTTTCCAAGTTTTTGACGATTTTAGATGATCTGGAATAGACCACATGAGTTGGGACCATAGTGATTTTCCATGTTGCAGCTTCCACCACAGTTTTAAGGAGGAGCATTGAACCATAGAATGTAAATTTTTAAGCCCTAGTCCATTTTCATTTTTAAGGTAGCATAGTTTAGGACAAGCTTTCCAAATCGTTTTGCTCCCTGATTCGTTTTCTCCTATTCTAGAAAAACTTGGCCAAAATGATATGATTCCAAGAATGCCCTTTGTTGGTTTTAGTACTGTTAATAAGTTCAAAGGTATTGCGGACAGTACATGAATTATTAATATCAACCATCCTGCTTGATTCAAAAAAATTATTTTTCCATTCAGTTATTTTGGAAGAAACACATTCAACTAAGTTATGATAATAAATATTTTGTTTTTCCTAAATAAATAGGACATCCCAAATATTTAATTGGAAAAGAACCTTATATCATTCCAGTTTGAGTTAAGATCTCATTTTTCATTCTAGGAGTTGCAAACTTGGAAAGATATAATTTTGACTTCTCAAAGTTCACTTTCGGGCCAACAACCATTTCAAAGGATTTAAGATATGAGAGGAAAGTTCTTAGACAATTTTTTGAGTATTTTATGAAAACAGTAGTATCATCTGTAAAAGTTAAATGTGTGACTGTTTTCATTGAAAAATGCAGTTTGTAGAAATCAATATTAGCATATTGAACCATAAAGTTTAGATTTCTAGAAAAAGCTTCTGATAAGAGGATGAACAAGTATGGTGATAAAGGATCCCCTTGTTTAAGACCTCTTGTGGGTTTGAAAAAATCATTGGTGTTGTAATTGATTAAAATGGAAAAATGACCAGCTTTAATATTACCCAATATAAGGTTAATCAGAGAAGATGGAAACCCCATTTTAATTAGAAGACAGTTTAAAAACTGCCAAGAGACAGTTCAAAGGCATTCATCATCTAGTTTGAATATGACATTAGAACCCCTATGTTTTGAATTCAGGAATTTGTGATTTCCTTCATAAGCAAAACATTATCTGTCAATTCTCTTCCTTCTACAAAAGCAGATTGTTCAGGTGAAATAAGAGATGACATAAGAGGTTCCAATCTTAGACTAAGTAATTTAGACAAGATTTTGTTCAGAAAGTTGCAGAGGCTTATTGGTCTGTAGTCTTTGAAGGCTGAGGTGACTTTTTTTTAGGGATCAATGTTATTAGAGATGATAAGATAGCTTTTGGAATAAAGTTACCTTGTATGAAGTCATGTACGGCTGATAATAAATCAGTTTTAATTATGTCCTAGCAAGTTTTAAAGAATTTTTCTGAGTCTGAGTCTGTATCCATATAAACTGAGTCTGTATCCATATAAACTAGGACTTCTGATAATTCTTCCATAGAAACTTGGTTTGTTAAATCATGATTCATCTCAGTTGTTACCATTTGATGTATATTTTCAATTATCTATGCAGTGTTAATACCAATAGGGTCTACATTATCCTCAGTTAACTAGTTACAGAAGAAGTTCACAGTTTCCAACCATATTTCTTTCTGATCATGTAACCAGTAACCTTGTGATTTTTTTTATAGAAGCTATGTATTGCTAGAGTGCTTAGCATTGAATGAATTCTGGAAGAACATAGAGTTAGAGTCACTTTCTTTTAACCATTTAATCCTAGATTTTTGTTTCCAGAAGGTTTCTTGTTGTGACAGTACAAGCAGCTTTGGGTTTTTTTTATAAGCAATTAGATTTGAATCATTATCCAAAGATTGCAAATCTTGCTCAACTTCTAGAAAATTTTCTTCACAAGTTTTGCCCTGTCAAAAATATTACCAAATGTGTTCTTATTCCAACTTTTTAAAGCTTGGTAATTTTTAGGATAAAAAATGAGTCTTTCCATTATTGAAAGAAAGAAGGTAGTCAGATTGCCATGATTCCTGTATTAAGGACATGAAGGAAGTGTGGCTGATTCAACAGTTTTGGAACTTGAAAGGCTTAGGACCTGTTCTTTAGTGTGTAGGATTAAAGGAGAGTTATTAGACTAATCTCTAGCTATCACATTTATATGTGAATTAGGGAAGTCATTCCCTCAGCGCCATGTTGTGGGTCAAGTTCGGCGCCGTGGAAGACGCGGCCCAGATTGGAGTGCTCGTTCAGCCACGCCTCCGGGATGGCGCCACCAAAGTGAGACGCGACCCATATAAGCGCCTCCCATGAATCCTCTTACGCAGCAGGGATGGGGTGCTCCGGGGCGAGGTGGTGCTCGACGAAGATGGCGACCACATTCTCCTCCGCCGCCATCTCGTTCACGTGCGGGTGGTAGGCTACCAGTTGATTACGATTTGAGGAATAAATCATTCACACTTCTCATGCCTGGTTTTGACAAGTCAGAAATCAAGCTATATCAGGTATGCATTTGCTATTATTGATTTCCTATATTTCTTGTCTCGAAAGAATAGTGATGGTCTATGGTTATGACGGTTTTTCTCTGTAATTGCAGTTCTGGGGAGGGTCAGAAGTGCTAGTGCAGAATCTCGGTGCGGAATTATCCGAAGTGTGAGTTTGGTAGAGTATTCGTTGTGCATATAAATTGGGAAAGATGATTTCTTGTTCTGGGTTTGTTGGTTTGTTTCGGAAAAATGAGTTCTTGATGTTGTGTTTTGATGCTAGAACCGTTGGTCTTTGTTGTGTTATCTTTCCCCCTTTTTGATAATACTTTATTGTGTGAAATTTAGTCATAAAACGGAGTTCATGATGTTGTTTTAAGAGCATCTCCAATGCAGGTTTCGTTAGAGTAACTTTAATTGCTACGTAAAATTTACTAATGCCTATTATTAAATTTAATCTCCAATTCTCGGAGGTGAACGTGGATATTACGTGGCTAAAAATGTAAGTGATCCCGTCGAAATGGACTTCTATTCTCCGAGGATGATATCGGAGACCGGCGCTTTGCCAAATCAGCCACAAAAAAACAAAAGCGCCTTATTTAATTTTTTTATTGGGATAGATACTTTGGTGTTTTGATGTAGTTTTATTTAGAAAAATTCTCAAATTCACGTTTACCATAATTTTGTACACCACTAAAAATAAACCAAACTACATTGGAAAATGAAATGGCAAAATTAATTTTAAACGTTGATTTATTTTTATATATAAAATAAAATAATAATTTAAAGAGATTTAAAAATATTTTCAATATATGTGGTAATATATATATATATATATATATATATATATATAAATTTATACTCAAAAAATTATAAGTATTAGTCTATTAACATTAGAATTAAAATTTTTTATTTCAAATTCTAAAAATAACTATGAATTTATAGGTTATAAAATAATTGAATGATGTATTTTAATAATAATGAAAAATCCACATGTTAAGTGCTAAATATATTTATTTATATTTAATAATATATAAATAATAATGATGCATATATTATAGATTGGCAAAAGTAAAAATTAATTTCAATTAATTTTTGTTTTTTACTCTTTCTCCATAAAGTTAAAATTGAGACATAAATTAGAAAGTTTCTTAACTCATTGTTTATTTAATAATTAGTTAATTTAATTAGAATAACAAATTAATTTCTAGAATAGAATCAATTTTATTTTAAACATGAACTAAAAATAAGTTAGTGCCGATTAATGTTATACTCGAGTTTAGAGTCCGTCTCTTGAAAGACGGTCTTTCCATAAGTTATGGAAAGACCAAGGTTTAAAGTGTAAATTAAAAGAAATTAAAATAAAATTTTCGGGTTGCATGAACCGGGTTATAAATTTTATAACTACTACATGTTTAATACTAAAACTTTAATATTGCAACTAAGACCTTTTACCTTTTATTATTCTATTCAAACCCCGTCTTTCCATAAGCCTATGGAAAGACCGTCTTTCCCAAGACTTTGCCTTTGGATAAAAGTGTAGAAATGTAAAAAAAAAGAAGTAAATGTTAAAGATAAAAGCCAAGCACTAAGGACAATCACTACTCTTATTAGCTCATCGTATTGGCGGAAACGCTACGTGAAAAAGCCAAACAACCAACCATTTTTAAATTTATGGGCGGTTTGAACGAGCGAAAACGCCAACCGGCCAATGAAAATGCCAGTATAAAAGCTAATGCTAAATGGTTCTAATACCTGATGTGGCAGATGTGAATTTAAATGTTTTATCTGTCATGAGTGATAAGACAAGTATCAGTATAAAAAATTTAGTAAAACATGGACATAAATGGACTATAATCTATACTTATTTCATCCGCCCTATTACTGTCCTATTACCATCACTAATTATATCTTTCCTCATCTCCGCAATTTTCTTAAAAATAATTTGTACTTTATAGATTTATCTAAAGGACAAATTGGTAGTTATACAAGTTACGTGGAAAGGTATAAGTTAGGAGTCATATTCAAGTTTGGCTCAACCGTAACCACAACAGATGGGTTAGATTTGGTTCTTTTTGTTTCCCATGGAATAATGCTGATTTAGCACCCAACATATTACTCCTCCGTCTTAACTGTATTTACCCAGGTTACTTTTACAATTTAATCAAAATTATTTTTAATCATTAATATTTTTACTTGTTCATATTTAAAATAAATAAAAAAATGATACTATAAACACAAATGTTACGACAATTCTAAGAAAATCCCACATAATAGTATATTATCTTATATATTATATAATTTTTACTTTTTAAATTAATCTATTTTAATTAAATGAATAATATTTG
The DNA here is from genome assembly GCA_037428765.1 of Rubia yunnanensis. Taxonomy (NCBI): domain Eukaryota; kingdom Viridiplantae; phylum Streptophyta; class Magnoliopsida; order Gentianales; family Rubiaceae; genus Rubia; species Rubia yunnanensis. Next base: position 51,771,381 of record CM075062.1, read on the forward strand.
TACAAATAAAGATAAACAGAGGGAGTAATAAAAGAAAGTTCTAGTAGTTCTAGTACTTTTGGAGGCAATAATATTGCCTCAATGTCTATGAATCTAAACATACTGATGTACAAACAATTTAATTTTGCTATAGGGTCTGGGAAACCTAATACATAACTCCCTCACCTTAGTGTTTTTTCCATTAAAAAAAAAACGAAAGAGACGGTGGAAACCGTACAGCGCAGAATTGTGCGTTTCTCATTTTTATGATAAAAAGAATAAATGGATAAGAAAGCTAGGTTGGTCACTGCCTGTGATTCTACCTATTCTCAATCACACATACAGCACACTAGCTTACATATAATTTCCAGCAGTTAACGTATTAACTCAATTATAAAAAGTTGTTGCATCTCCAATTCACCAATTCCTAAACTCCAGTTCAGGTTCAAATACTACTAGTATTACGTTGTTTCTACTAGTATTACGTTGTTTCCCTGTAAAAGTGTATTGTAGGTAGAAACAATCTTAGTATATAAAAAATCGTATTTTCATAAGTTACTTGTTTTGATTTGTACTTTTTAATTGAAACATAAAACAAAATATTTTTAGTGTATCACAGAAGAATACTGTATAAAAAGTTAAAAGGAATACTATATAAAAAAGATAAAGTACTCATCACAAAAAAAAAAATATTTTACAACTTCAAATTTTAAATTTTTATCACTAATAAGCTAGTAGTTGATTCACTTAAAAATTGGAATAAAAACATTTAATAAGTACATTGTTATGTTTAAAATCATCATATTATTCCACAAGTTATTCTAGTCCCTCCGTCTCATTTCTACCTATAATTTAACTATTCATTTATTTAAAACTTTCTAACTTTGACTATAAAATTAATTTGATATATAAGTATAAATATGAAATATTATTGTGTGATACTTTGTCAGATGATAATGTGTGAATATGTATTGGGCCTAAGTGTTTAATAGCGGCCGACCTTTGGGCCATAGCATTGCCCTTTGGTTAATGAATCTTGGGCCGGCCCAAAGGTAAGAGTACTTGCTCCACAAGCAAATAAAATAGTTGCCATACTTGCCCACTTATATAAAGGCTAAAGGTAACCCTACACACTCAACTATTCATTCCTAATTACACTCTTATAATACTGTTTGCTTACTTGGCCGTGGAACCTCTTCCCCCTGGACTCTTGTAATACTGTCTTGCAGATTCCGGCTATGGACGACGGCCGTATAAAGGGGCGCATCAAGTTGGCACGCCCAATGGGAACGTTAGTTAGATCGGCGATTCCTTGCCATTTATGTCCATTTCTACTACAAGTGCCTTACGTAGAAGTGAGCGGCCAAAATGCCAGACTGTAGGCAACGACGAAGAAGTACAACCCCCCCTACTGGAAAAGGAGAGGATGTAGGTCCAAAATAAAATTAGACCCAACCCCTTCAAGCACCGGTAATAAGCTCCAAGAGGTCCACCAAGACTAGATCTCGTTAATAGGGGGATCGGAGGTTTCCCGGATGCCAGCTGATGTACCTCCAAGAAGTATGGAGGTCAGCGTTAAGCCTTTGGTAGAAGGTGTCGAAGTCTCTACGTCACAAAGCCAAGTGCGCCGGCCAAGGGAGGATGAGCCGCAGTTCATGGAAGCAACTGCAGACTCGAAAATAGAAGCCATGAGAGTGGCTTCTCGAGCGACGAGGGGCACAAACAAATAAGTGTCTCCCCATCATAGCTGGACCTAGCTTAACTAGTTCAAACCCTCATATCCTCTGGCTATTAGGTGGAGCCCTCAATCCTCTATCAAAGGATGGTCCAGCAACAGGTGGTGCGCCCACCTTCAATGCCTTTGGTGTTGCAACCGAGTTTTGGGTTGCAGACTATCCAGGAGTATCTTACCAAGCAGACATTGGGGCCTAAAGCCGACCCAACCCAACGTTCCCTAGCATGGGCCAAACGTTGGCTTATTCTGCGCCCATCTCAATACCTCTAGTTTCAAACCAGACGATCCCTCATTCGATGGCTTGGCATATGGGGTTCTATATGGGTTTCGAGAACCAGATATACTTAAGGCCCTGATCAGAGGATCCTATTGCCCAGAGTTGTACTACAGCTTGGTGGTGGGAGGACCACTATCTGGGTACATGGCTTCAAACTAGATCCCAACTTCGACACTCCGTTCTGGACGAGTCAATATGGAGATCCGTGGATGGGAGTGGGGTTGAGCGATGTTTTGACGGGAGAGCTGGACAGGTTGATTGGGCCTTCGGGCCAGGTCACTGCCTCCCTCTTGAGACCCACAATAGTAGCCACCCGATGGCCCAACGATATGAAACCACCCAAAGGGCTCCCTATGTATAGTGGAGATACAGACCCCCGGGAGTTCATATAGACTTTCCTTAGTCTGATGAATTCGAGGGACTTCAACGAACAACTGACATGCAAGCTGGTCAGAAGCTAACTTTGAGGAAAAGCACATGAGTGGTTTAATAAGATGGTCAGGGGGTCACTGTATTCGTATACAGACTTGGGAAGGGACCTTTTGGGACAATTCTTCCAAAAGAAAAGGTTTGTGAAGACCCTGATCGAGCTCTACCAGAATAAGAAATGGCCCGAAAAATTGATGGAGACATTCTATAATCGGAATGTGAACTAGAGCTTTAGTGTGATCAAACGCATCGAGGATAGGGTGATTCTTGGTTATATGAATGGGATGTTCAAGCTCGACTTGTACAAGAAGCTGGTCTCGAAGAAGCCAAAAATCTTGCAATAGCTAAAAGAGATCGTGGAACAATATTTGAAGATCGAAGAAGCCACAAAGAGGAAGCGGGAGGGGGATCGATGGGCTGAAAATGGGCAACCTCCAAATTGAGATTGAGAAGGCCCGGCCCTTTGAAAAAGGGTTTCAAGGGCTATGTTCCCTTGATCAAGTCCTTGATGGAAATACATTCCATCCACAATGGGTTGTTTTGAACCCAACATCCCGAAATAGACTACCCCAGAAAAAGAGATTTGCCCAAATTTTGTGACCATCTCAAAGAGCGAGGCCACGATATGAACGAATGCACTCACTTGAAGCCAAAAATTAAAAGATGTGTAAGAGAGGGTTTGCTCCCAGACTGCGTCGAAAGACCGAGATGAGAAGCCTCCTCGAGTGGACGAGGAAAACACCATTGGAAAGGAAAGAAAAGAGCTAATTGAGGTGGTAGAAATGGCAAGCAAATGATGGTGAGCAAACTGGAAACAAGGCAGGTACCCGGCCCGATGCCGAGGCTTGGATGGACAGAAACCGGAGGGACAGGGATAACCGGGTGATCAACTTCATCAATGGGGTGGTACGTTACCAGTCTTCGAACACCATCATCAAAGCTCAATCCCAATACGTACACCCCGAAAAAGCCTGCCAGAAGCAGTTTCGAGCAGAAGAAGCAATCACCTTCTCGGAAGCTGACCTGGTGCCAAGCCAAACTCCCATACAGATCCAACAGTAATCCATGCCACCATTGGAGACCGTTACATCAAAAGGGTGTTCATGGATGATGGTAGCGGTGTGGAAGTGACGTTCACTAATTGCTTTGATTACCTAGGGCTCGGACTCAAAATTTTGAGAAGAACAACCTCTCCCTTGTCCGGTTTCACCGGGAAAATGGTTCTACCCTTAGGGGTTGTGACCCTCCTGGTCAAAGTAGTTGATTAAGATAATGAAGTCATAATTGACTGTAGCTTTGCAATGATTGATGTCATATCCCCCTACAATGTGATACTCGGAAGGCCCTGAATGTTCCAGGCATGAGCCATATGGTCTCCCTATCACTTGACAATGAAGTTCCCTACAAAGATAGGGATAGCAGTCATAAGAGGAGACCATCCTGCGACCAGGAGCTGTTTGGCTATAACTTTAAAAGAAGCTAAAAAGGAAGAAAGGGTGGCTTCGGTCAACGGAGAAATCAAACCTTAGACACGGAGCAATTGACCATTCGAGGAAAAGGAACGGCGCACGTGGGAAATTTGATAATGCTCGCAATGAGAAAGAAGTTGAAGGACCTCCTAGACAACTATGTCGATGTATTTTCATGGGACACCTTCGACCTCATATGGGTACCAAAATAGCTCATGGTCCACAGACTAGGTCTAGATCCCTCCCAAAGCTAATCAAGCTAAAATAAAGATTATTCGCCCCTGAGAGGGCTAAATCCATAAAAGAAGAAGTTTAGAAACTGCTTTGGGTTGAGGTTATAGAAGAGGTATTTTACCCCAGATGGATAGAAAATCTGGTGATGGTCTCAAGCACGATATGGCTTGGAGAATGTACATTGATTTCATGGATTTTAACAAATGTTACCCTATGGATAGCTATCCCCTACCCTCCACTGATGCCTTAGTCAAAGAAATACCAGGATATGAGGTGCTATCCTTCTTCGATGCTCATAAGGGCTACCACCAAATACTCATGGCAGAGGAGGATAAGCATAAAACATCTTTCATAATAGATGTGGGGACATTTTTCTATAAGAAAATGCCATTTGTCCTGAAAAATGCTGGAGCCACCTACCAAAGTCTGGTTGATCAGCTCTTCAAAAAATAGATTGGCAGAAACATTGAAATATATACGGATGACATGGTAGTCAAAAGTAGAGGCTTCGACCACTACTTGGTGGACCTCGAACAAACCTTCCAAAAGCTCTGAGAGGCCAATCTAAAGCTGAATCAAGCTAAATGTGGGATTGGAAGAGGAGCCAAAAAATTCCTGGGTTTCATGGTTTCAGAGAGGGGGATTGATGTGAACCCTGAAAAAGTTGAGGCTTTGATGCTCTTGAAGCCCCCCCCAAACAGTCAAAGATGTTCAAAGGCTAAAATGATCTTTTGTTGTGCTAAGTCGATTCCTTTTGAAGGGGGCTAAAAAACATTTGCCATTCCTTGATGTGCTTCAAAAGGCCAACAAATTTGAATCGACATAAGAGTGTGACAAAGCCTTCCGAGAAATAAAGGAGAAATTATAAAGTCTTCCCACCCTGATGAAACCAGAGAAGGAGGAAGACCTGTACTTATACATCTCTACATCCCCCTTAGCGATAAGCATGGTTCTGGTAAAGGAGAAGGGCAAAGCCCAACATTGAATTTACTTCATAAGCAGAGCATTGCATTGTCCGGAGCCTCGATACACTGCCCTTGAAAATCTAATCTTGGCCCTAGTTTATATGCCAAGACACCTCCGGCCGTACTTCCAAAGTCATAGGATTATTATACTTACCAACCATCCAATTAAGCAGGTGCTTCTCAAGCCGGAGGCCCCAGGACAAAAGATGAAATGGGCAATCGAACTGGGAGAGCATGACATCTAGTTTCGCTCGAGAATAGACATCAAGGGCCAAGCATAAGTTGATTTCATTGTGGAAACTATAGAATCAATCGTAGTCGATGATGAAAAAGAATCCAAAGAAACATGGTAGTTGTACGTTAATAGATCATCCCAATTTACAGGCAGTGGGGCCGAAGTCTTACTCACGAGCCCCGAACAAAAGAGCTATCCCTATACCCTACATTTTGACTTCAAGGCCTCAAACAACGAAGCGGAATACAAAGTACTAATCAGAGGCCTTCGAATAGCCAAAGACCTAGGGGTTTGAAGGCTGGACATATTCAGCGATTCCCATATCATAGTCCTTCAAGTCAAGGGGGAGTATGAGGCCAAGGAAAGAAATCTGCAGCATTACTTGGAAGTGGTGAAGCCCCCCCTCCCCCCCAAGAACATTTCCACCATTACACCCTTTCTCAAGCCCCTCAAGATAAAAACCATAAGGCTGATGTCCTGAGCAAATTGGCCTCATCGAACCTGGACTTACAATCCCAATGGCACTTAATGGTGGAGACGATGAGTAAGCGTAGCTTCAAGGAGAAAGCAATGGTGTTGGTAGTGGAAAAATAAAATTTGTGGATAATGCTCATTATTAGCTACCTTTGAGATGGTACTATTCCAGAGGATGCCATCAAAGCAAGGAAGGTCAGGCTAAAGGCACCCAAATATGTGATCCAAAAGATGTGCTTTATCTTCGAGGCCGCTTACAACCACTTCTGTAATGCATAGACCCCACAAAGCTGACAACCTGATTCGTGAAACACATGAAGGGGCCTATGGAAGTCACCAAGGGGCTTGATTAATAGCAAATAAGCTCCTTCTAGCTGGATACTACTGGCCCAAGATGTTCGATGATGTTAACAAGAACATCCAGGCTTTCCACCAGTGTCAAAGGCATACAACAATCACCCATGTCACCCAAGAACAAATGATGAACATTAATAGTTCTTGGCCATTCGAAAAAATGGGGGATTGATCTGGTAGGACCTTTCCCAGAGGTCCCGGGACACTTTCAATACATGATTGTAGATGTGGACTACTTCACAAATTGGGTCGAGGCTAAAGCCCAAACTGGTGTGAAAGGGAGAACAATGATTGGTTTTGCTGGAAGAACATCTTATGCCATTTTGGGATCCCTCGAACGATCATAACTGATAATTGTGCCCAGTTCGTCAATGACCCATTTTAAAGCTGGTTTGAGGAGTACAAGATCCATCAGAGAGTCACCAGCGTTTACCACCCCCAAGGCAATGGGCAGGTGGAGGTCACCAACCAAACCATTTGCATTGGCATCCGATTGAGGGTTGAAGGGGCAGGTGGGAAATGGATCAATAAGTTTCCTAGTGTACTTTGATTATTTCAAACAACGAAGTCATCTGCCACAAGCGAAACCCACTATGGCTTGGTCTATGGTTCATAGGCGGCCATTCTTGCGGAGATAAAGCTGGCCACCTTTTGAAGGTTTTCTATAAGCAACGAATGACAAGAGGTCAATGATAACTAGTGCCACTTGGATTTGGACCTTCTCGAAGAAAAAAGAGAGAAGGAATCCCTCCACAAAGCCAGGGTGAAGGAAAGGTCAGGCAATAACATGACCAGAGGGTCCGAAAAGTCTATTTTTCTCTGGGAGACCTTGTAATGAGAAGAAATGAGAAGAGCCAAAGAGAGCTGGGGGGGAGAGAGGAGCTGTCAGGAAACTGGGAGGGAACCTATCGAGTCGTTGAAGCCGGCCCTAGAGGCAGTTACATGCTAGAAACCTCCCATGGTAAACCAATTCCATGAAGATGGAATGTTTCCAACCTTAGGAGGTACTATTCCCCCAAATTCCAATAGACTTGGTGAGTTTGGAAAAGGGCCCGACCATATAAGTAACTATGGGTCAAAGGGAATCCTCGACAAATGAGCACTGTAAGTCGATAGTGTTCCTTTGCTTTTGCTTATTTATATGAAGGTGTTTTTTTCTATATTCATTTCATGTTTCAAAGGATTGAAACACACATTATCATGAGGGAACAAAAATTCCCCACTCTCCTCAAATTGGAGCACTAAACATTTGAAGGGGTAACAAAACCCATCAAACATATATGGTTGAAAAACCCTTAAAACGCATCAAGTGCCTAAGGCTCAGACGTTGAAAAAATTCAAAGGGCTAACACAACATTGCCCACCGAACATTTTGGATCGAATTCCCCTTAAAGCACATCAAGCGCCCAAGGCTCAGACCTTGTAAGCATTCCATCAAACATTTTGGGTCGAATTCCCCTTAAAGGGCATAAAGCCCCCAAGGCTCAGACCTTGCAAACATTCGAAGGGCTAACACAACCCATCGAATATTTTGGGTTAAATTTCCCTAAAAGAGCATCAAGTGCCAAAAGCTTAGACCTTGCAAACATTCAGGTGGGTAACACAGCCCATCAAACATTTTGGGTCGAATTCTCTTTAGAGCGCATCAAGCGCCAGAGGCTCAGACCTTGCAAACATTCGAAGGGCTAACACAACCCATCAAACATTTTAGGTCGAATTCCCCTTAAAGAGCATCAAGCTCCCAAGGCACAGACCTTATATTCAAAGAGCCAACATAGCCTTTCGAACCCATAATTTAAAAAGAAAAGAATTGAAGTGCTCAACTTTGTCAGAAGGGCTACTACCCTTCGAAAATCCAAAACGCTCTAGGAAAAACAATGAAGAGTGAGAATTTTTATTCCAATTATATATAAGGAAATAATGGCTTACAAGTAAAGGATAGAGTTATAAAAATTATCTATCTACATACAACTAAGGCAAAAAACTATTACAAAGACTCATGGGGGAGGGGTAATAAAACTTCCATTATTCTAAGTCCCCTGCCTCTGATTGTTGGACAGAGCTCGAAGGCCCATTGAATTTACTGCCTAGATCTTCTCACTAGGGGCATATCTTCGGTGTCCTCAGTATTAACAGGAGCTGCTCAGTTCCTGGCATCAGCAACACCCCTCCCTCGGCCGGACACCCCGACTTGGTTACTAGTTGGGTTGGCCTTCTGTGTTAGAGCCTCTGGAGGCAAAGAACAAGCGTCGAGAGCCTTTAATTGAGAGGGGTCCGACTGAGAGGCAGGGACCCTACATAAAAAATTTATACGAGAAAAAATTGAGCCAACCCTTTCATTGGAAGTTCCGGCCTGGTTACCCTCTGTAGGGTTGGATCCCGGCTCATTTGGAGAGAAGTATGAGAGCTCAAAGCCCCGCTCCTATCCTTCTTCTTTCATAAAATTTTCAGCCACTCCTTTGCAACTTCGTAGGTATCTCGTAATTTGAGATCCCCCATAATATGTTTTCTCTTCATAATATTGACGCAATCTTGGAGAAATGTATTGAAATCTTCAATTAAGGGTGTATCGACATTCCCAAGCCAAATCCCATATGCTTGAAGACTCTTAAAAATAGCTATGTAAGTCTGCTACAGCTCGGCGTGGTCTCTCAAAAATTTTTACTTATCTTTAAAGGCAACCACGATGATGCTTTGGTTCTCCCTCATGGTTCGGTCTAAAGTAGGGATAAGATTCTGCCGGTAATCCCTATTTTGCATCTTCCATTTCTCAACTTTAGTGGTGGTGGCTATGAGGTATGCATGGGCTTTTTCTACAGCTACCCAATACCTCTCTACTTCACGGCAATAACGCTCGATGGTCTCTTCAGCCTGAGAAGATGACCCCCCAAAATCCTTAAAAGCATTAGCGGCAGTGACACACTCATTTATCAAAGTGAATCCTGCTCTAGTGGTGCTCTCTTCGAGAACCTCATTGTGTCGAGCCTCAAGGGAGTGGTAGTCTCCCAAAATCTCATCATTTTCCACAACTAGGGAATCCTTTTCCTCCTCCGAATGACTAAATGCATCGAGGAGTTATTTTAGCCTTTCATAAAGGCCACTGCACCATACGTTAAGCTCTTTTTAGGCAGATCAAAGCTCCTCTTCGAGCCGGGTAGATTTGTACCAAAATTGATAGGTTTCGATTCCATGCTCCCATGCCTCCTCTTCAATCCGGTGACACCATTCTTTCATGACTTGGAAAAAGATGTCGAAAGAGGTATCCCTTTGCAGATTGGGGAGGGGGGATGATAAGGTACCAAATCTAGAGTCTACAAGTGATAAAAAAAGTAGAAACAAGTCAGTAAAGAAATAAAGGACTTTCTTTAATATTAAAAGAAAGGAAGTACACTCAAATTATTAAAAAGGAAAAAAATCATACATATTTTCCTACATTATGCTCGGCCTGGGTAGAGCCTAAAGGGGTAGGCCTGCGTCAGGACTTCGAAATAGTCAGGGGGTCCGGTTCACTCCACTTCCTATCTTTGTTCACCTTCAAACGATTGATTTCCTCGGCCCAAGAAGAACTTGTTGGAGGCCTTCAAGTGGTCCAGCAATGGGATTTTGATGCCCCCTTCTTGGATAGACTTCCACCAGAGGTAGTTTAACTGCTTCGGCTCAGTGTTATTTTTATGTACATCCAGCATAATGGCATACTCGGTGGGGAGCTCCTTGCAGATGGAATGGGAAAGATCGTCCCGATTTAGCCCCACCAGGACCTTGGACCGAGACGAGAAGAAGTCCCAAAACCCTTGAGTTTTTACCAGTTTGTTTGTGTAGGCCTTGAGAATGGAAGCCTGCTATTTGAAAGAACAAAGTCTGACCAACTTGATGTTTTTGTTGGCCAGAGTCTCATTGGAGGCTTGGCCCTCCGAAAGCTTGAGTTCAAGCTCTTTCAAACGGCCATCATTTTCAAGGCCCTGCTTTTTTAATGCCTCTTTGTACTCATAAGCTATCTTTATCAATTCTGCCTCATGATCAGATGCTACCTTGTTCAGCTTTGCCTCATGATCAAAGGCTAATTTATCAAACTCCCCTTTATAGTCGGGGGCATCCTTATTCAGCTCTTCCTTAGCTTAGTCACCCTAGCCTCAGAGGTCTTGGACTTGGAAATGACCACTTGTGCCTTCTTGGCCTTCTCTAAAAAGGTCTGGATGGAGTCCAGAGCAGCTGAGACTATGACCGCCTCCGGAATGGCAGCTAGGGTACGATTAGTCGCGCTCGGAGGGGTGGGATTGCTCTCCCACAGAATATGCCCGCCTAGGATTTGGTATTCTTGGAGCCACCAGCTTGGGAGTCAATGATGATTACCTTGTCAACCCGTTGCCTTTGGGGAGAGAGGATGTGCAAAGAATCACCCACCCGACATCATTTATTTTTTGTGGAGTTACTAGGGGCCTCTATTTGGAACTCTGAAAGCTCTTTCGTTCAGACGACCACCTAGACAGGGGGTTCAAAGTGAGACTCCAAATAGGTCTCCTCGAAGATCATCTCCACCTCTTTCTCATTCCTGAGACCAATCAACGTAGAGAAGTCAACTGGATAACGTAAAAGAAAGATAAGTTAGAAAAAGAAACAAGGGGGGAGGGGATAAAGTAAAAGCAATCTAAGAAAAAAGTTAGGATGTCAAAAACACCTTTGCAAGGTGGGGAGGAAATCCTTGGAGAGACTTCTTTGGCATCGGTGGCTCCTAAGAGATCCGAGCCATTTTCGATGACCCCTGAAATGGGCTTGGTGGGCTTAAAAGGGTCAACTTTTGCCTTCTTTTCTTTGATTTCTTTGGGGCCCCATCGCCGAACCCCGAAGGGGCCTTCCTCTTAATTTTCTTAGGGTTTTCAACTTTAACCACTTTATTTTTTTCCTTTACCCTTTCCGGAATGGGTCTTCGAAGGGTTTAATTGGAACAAGTTTCTGACTGTAGATCCACTTATAAATCTCGTCCGACCAAATGTAGTCCCAGTTCTTTCAGATGTCAAGGGGTTCACTTAACAGCCGATCCCTATCTGCCACTACACTTTCTATAGCAATGTAGTTGGCAGGATTCTCGTACTTTGGATTCGAATTCCACCCCGGTATTAAGTACTCTTCTGCCTCACTCTCGAATGTGTATATGAGGTTTTGGTGCCACCACTTACAGTTCTAGGAGATTTTTAAGGGGTGGTCCAGAAACCTGTTACTAAGGGTTATAATCCCTCTAATCTTCTATCCTTGTCGTCGGTTGTGTGCACCACGGGTCTGATAGCGGAGATGTAGTATAGGGATCTAAATTGTTCGTAGCTAGGGGTTATACCTAGGCTGTTGCATCAAGTCATAAATGCCATAACTAGGAGTATGACGTTCGAATGAAGCTGGACCAGGTTGACCTGATGCTCCTCAAAAAGATTAGAGAGGATAGGGGGCAAGGGAAAACAAAGCATGAATTAGAGATGGCGCTCGTATATGGCACACCTACCATACCCCCATATCCATAGGGTTTTTATCTTCCCGAAAGACCTCTAACCACAAGTCCTCCAAAAGCCTAATCCAAACGGGAAGATAAGACCGTAAATTCAAGATCTACATGGAAATTTGAGGGCTCTCGAGGATAGGAGTTAGAATCTTCTCAAAGTAGAATGGACGACACTCCTTGTTCTTCTAAACCTTAGCTTCCCTCGGAATTTAGGATCTCAAAGTAACCCACTTCGGATGATAGCCCTTAAATGTCCTAGAGCTACCATAGGAACACCCTTCAAACTCACTACCAGCAAAATCAAAACCGACAATTGAGGATGGAACAACTCCAGAATCTTGGAGGCGGGAGCCCTTAAACCCACAAGTAGGAGATACAGACAGAAAATAGGCCGGAATGGAGCTTTGTATCCCTTATGGTGTTTGCAACATATTAATAAGGGAAAACAAAGGTCAAAGGAGAGGGAACTTACTGGTTAATGGCCAGCGTTTAACCAGAGCTCTCTGAAAAGTTTAACGAGGAGAAAGCACCTAGGAGTTGCTCTGAGAGAGAAAGAAGAAATTTGAAAACTTGAAAACGATTTGGGTAAAGAGTGAAGTAAAAATTCTAGGAAGCTTCTTATATAGAAGGGATAAAGTTAATGATTAGCTCAGGACGCCACAGAATAAGTGAAGGCATGGGTAAATGGGCTGTGTGGGTGAAAAATCCAATTTATTTATGGGGAAAGTGGTGCGCGTGGAACCCAAGAGGGGCTTCACGCGCTCAAAAGTAAGAGTGAGCTTCATGACTTCATAACCTTTCCACTTCCTTCTTTGAAATTTAAAAGCCTCAGATTCTAACGCAATTTAGAAGATCGAAGGTCGAATCTCCTATTCCTAAATACTGGGATCCAAACTCCTTGGATTCTAATGCAGTTTAGAAGACCGAAGGTCGAATCCTCTATTCCTAAATACTGGGATCCGAACGCCTTGGATTCTAACAATGTTTAGAAAATTGAAGGTCAAATCCCCTATTCCTAAATAATGATATCTGAAAGCCTCGAATTCTAACGTAGTTTAGAAGACCGAAAGTTGAATCCCCTACAACTTAATATTAACATTCAAATTCCCTTGGATTCTAACACAGATTAGAAAGACAAAGGTCAAATCCCCTTCCCTTAAACACTGAGACTTGAAGGACCTCGGGTTTTCACACAGATTAGAAGGCTGGGAGTCGAATTCACTATCTCTGACTGCTGGGGCTCGAAGGCCCACGGACCCCAGCACAAATTAGGGGGCTGAGGGATACAAAAATTGTACCCCTAGAGAATTATGGGATCTCTGAGGGCAAACCCCTACTCAAATCACCGATTCAAAGTAGCCCCGACAAAGGCCAAAACATTGAATCCCTGGTGCGAGCACATCTTCAAACCAAGAGCCTTGGGATGAATTCGAAGGCCGAACCCTCAACCCCCAAGTGCCGAATAGTGGCTAACCTTTGGGCCATAGCATTACCTGTTGGTGAATGACTCTTGGGCTAGGCCAAAGGTAAGAGTACTTACTCCACAAGCAAACAAAATAGTTGCCCTACTTACCTACCTATATAAAGGCTAAAGGTAACCGTACACACTCAAATATTCATTCCTAATACACTCTTGTAATACTGTTTTCTTACTTGGCTGTCAGAGCCTCTTCCCTCCAAACACATCCGGGGGGCTTTGCCTTTCAGATTTTGACTACGGATGGCGGCGCAGCAACGGCGGTATAAAGGGGCGCATCATCAGATTCATTACAACATATATTTTCAAAACATCAAATTTTCACAAATTGTAATTATTCTCAATAATAGATATTAAGGACCAACCATTTTCCAAGTCAACTGATAAAAGTCAAAGTGTGTAAATTGAAATGGGAGAAAATAGTATAATATGTTGCATTCTTTTTTTTAAAAAAAATAGGTTCCACTCAAAGTGGAGGGGGTTATTTAAGGATCCTCAAACCTTTCAAGAGAGAAATGTGATAAATATATGGGTTCAAGTTGTACTTGAACATTATACAACAAAAATATTTGAAATATGAGTATCAGAGAAAGTAGATATTTTAAATGATGTTTCCCCGTGAACTATCTCCACCCCTTGTGTGAATAGTTTAGAGGCCAGACCATTTAAAGATAATCTACGTCCAAAAATTGGATTAACAAGATAGTCCATAGCCCGAGGTTTCTAGCATGAATCACCATGATATGCTATCCCGCTTAGCCTAGGATTGTGATGGATCTATTGTATGTTGTTTATGCCTTGCCTCTGGTCCATCTTTTCTTGCCTAAAATTCGTGTGTTTGGCTCGAGATAACCTACAAAATTTAACATAAAAATATCTGAGTAGCCTCTGACTCATGGAGTGATCCAAATCATTGGTGTGCCACATTGTTCTAGTTTAATAAGGCTTGTTACAGTAGAGTCAAGAAGCTCCAAATGGAGTATCTGATTACAGTTTTTGTTTAGAGCCATTCTAGAAAGAAGATGTGCAACCATGTTAGCTTGTCTCAATGTGTATGAAATTTTGATGCCTTTAGTGTGGAAAGGATTGAGTCAGCTACCTTAAACAATGACCATGGGGCTTTCATGGGGTTATATATGCAATCCACAGCCACTTTACAATTGGATTCTAAAGAGAAATCTTGTAAGGATTTTTACCTAGCAGGAATTAAGCCAAAGTAGATAGCCAATAATTCTGCATGCAGGCTAGATAAGGCTATTGAGGTCCTGATGAAAGCTGGGATAAACATGCCATATTGGTCTTTGATTATTATACCTATTCCATGTCTTTTTAGATGTTGTGACCATGATGCATAAACATTTATTTTAACTCCAGATATTGGTTTTTTCCACCTTACTAAAATTAGTTTTTGTTTGGGAGGTGGTCTGGGTTTAGGAGTTAAATCTACTGTAAACCAATATAGATCATATGGATTAGATCTTCTGACTGGATTGCTATGGAAAGCAAGAAAAATATTGTGTTTGATCAACTGAATCATAACAGTAGGCTGTGGATTCAGGTTATCAAACATGTATTTGTTTCTTGCTTTCCAAAAAAGCCAGCATACATAAGACGGAAATACTCTGATAAGTTCCGAGTGAGTGTTTTTTAGCCTAACTGAGGACCAAATAAAGTTGAGTCTATCTCATATGGAATTAAAAATAGGCTTGGTCAGATTAAGTGTATTCTGAAAATGATTCCATAGTTCAACAGCCACAGTGCAGTCATTAAAAAAAAGAGTCTGAGTTCCCATGGACATTTTGATGCAATAGCTATGTTAGAAAAAATGATAATGTCATCAAAAGGGAGAATGGAATTAGATATATTTCACATAAAAATAGCTATCTTCTTTAGGGGGCCAAACCTATTTTAAAGATCTCATTTTGGTCATTTTCTCATCAATGAGAGTGTAGGCTAATTTCAGTGTAAAACATCCATTGTTTAAGGGTATCCAAATATGCGTGTCTTCTCTATGAGGATAAATCTTTGCCACCTTTAAAAAATGCATAATTTTAGATGGTAGAAATTGAAATGAGAAATCAATTGTTGTTTTTTATGGATGAACTCAGCAATGGATAAGGAGGTGTCCATACCAAGGTTCTGATCTTAACAATAAACATGTAGTGGTATCATTCCAGTTCAATTTAAGGTGAAAGCATTAGTAGAGCCATTTCTATGTATAACTCTTGAGTTCTTCTCAGCAATGTGATTAACTGAGACAATTCTTTTCCAATTGGCTGAGTTTCTTTTGAACTGGGGAATTGACCATAAGAACTTAGACCAGAGTGTTTTACCTTGTTGGTATTTCCACTAGAGTTTTAGGAGTATGTTTTTATGGTTCTCTTACAATATTTAATTCCTAATCCATTTCCAGGTTTAGGGCAACAAACTTTTTCCTAGTTTTTCCAAATTCTTTAATCTCCAGAGTCTTTTTCACCCCAAAAGAAATTATTTAGTTTCTTTTTTAGGGTTTTTATGACATGATTAGGAGGTTGATCAGGAGGTTTAAGAACTTCTTAAAGGTGTTGGGGAGTGGAAAACATTACTAACTGTATGAGAATCATTTTTCCTGTCATGCTAATCAATTTATTTTTCCAATTTTTCAGTTTCTTATCATACAATTCGAATAGTGGACTGAAATGTGAGGATTTGATTCTACCCGTGAAAATAGGGCAACCAAGATAGGTAAATGGAAAATTACCTTGAATCATACCTAGCTTAGATTTGAGCATGTGAATATGAGACAATTTGGCTTTTTACTGATGTAAGAGCAACTTTTCTCATAGTTGATTTTCTGCCCTGAGGTAGACTCAAATACAAACAGAAAAGCTTTCATTCTTGTGATTGTTAGCTTATTGCAAGAAGATTACAGTACCATAAGAATAGGTTAAATGAGAAACAGGGTTAACACCAGGTGTAAATTTAAAATGGGTAAGTTTCCCATTGGAAAAATGTGTTTCAGGCTTCTAGAGAAAGCTTCTGAGAATATGCTAAATGAACAAGGAGATAGTGGATCTCCTTGTTTAATTCCTCTAGTAGCTTTTGAAAACTCAGCTTGTCTGCCATTAATAAGTATGGAGAAATATGTAGAGGACAGGTTGTTTAGAATCATTTGGATCAAATTACGATTGAAGCCAAATTTATCCAAGATAGAAGCTAAGAAATTCCAGTTAACCCTATAAAAGGTCTTAGCTAGATCTAATTTAATTATGCAGTTAGGGTTAACTTGTTTATTGTTTAGAAACCTAGTAATCTCTTAAAGATAGATGACAGTATTAGCTATTTCCCCATCCTTCATGAAAGCATATTGATTCTCAGAGATCAATTTGGGCATTATTGTGAGAATTCCTTCATTAATCGGTTTAGATAAAACCTTATTGATGAAATTAGATAGACTGATTGGTCTGTAATTTGAAAAGGAGATTGGAATCTCCTTTTTTGGGATTAATACTATCCAAGTGCTAGATATACTTGGTTGTATTTTTCCACCCTTCATGAAATCAATGACTTCCTCTAGAATATCCTGGCCTATAATGTCCCAAAACTTTCTAAAGAAATCTGCTATGTAACCATCGGGTCCTGAGTCCCTTTAGGTTTAGTGAAAAGACTATGGATTTGATTTCCTAGATTTCAGGGATGTGTTGAAGCATAAGGTTTCCCTCTACTTTGATCTGGTTAGGGATTTGGTTTAGAAAATGGTCCTTAAAAAGCTGAAAGGAGGAGTCTAAGTCATCCATAAGTAGATCAGAAAAGAAGCTAACAGCTTCATTTTCTATATCCTTAGAATTGTCTAACCAGGATCCATTCGAAGCTTTGATCTTTGTAATGTTTTGTTTAGACCTTCTTTCTTTCACAGTTTTGATCACCATCTTTTAGCCACATGATGTTAGCTTATGGATTCCAAAAATGGTTTTCATCATGTAGGGCATTAGTTAGCAAGGCTTTTTTCTTGTTTAGTTCAATTGGGTCAAAGGGGTTATTAGGTGAATCATAAATCAGTTCCTGTGACCTGACTTCTTCCTCAGCCTTTTTGATGTTCTCATTATTTTCACCAAAGGTCTCATTATTCCAAGTTTTTCAAGCCTATCTCAGACTTAAATTTCTTCAAAATTGAATGCGGCGATTTTTATAGTTTCTACGTGCTCCTAAGTGCGATTCGCCTAAAATGCAAAGTTGATCTGTCATTTCTTTCCTTTTCCCCTCCTTCCATCAAGTTCTCCCAACTGATAACGGTCGGATTCTGAACTCTGAATCCGGTCCATAGCGGCTCCTCTGCCTGGCCGTAGTGGCAACACTGCGGTCAAGTCTTTTCTCCAAGCTCTGGGCACTCGCCAACCACCGCTACAGGCAACACTCCCATCCAACCCTGAGATCGTACCTAAAACTCAATACAAAGGGGACATCGCCTGTTTAGTCTCCAGGAGGGATGCATAACTACTAGACTCTCACTATCATAACGCCCTTGTGGGTAAATTTGTAAGAGGCAAGCCGCCAATGCCAGTATTAAATGATGCTTTCAAATTGGTGGGGTTCAAGGGAAATTTCCAAATTGGTTCTATCGATTATAGATACATCCTAATCCGATTCCAAGAGAAAGAGAATTATCAGAGACTGTGGCTCAAAGGACATTGGATCTCCAATCAGGCTCCAATGAAGGTACTTAAGTGGACAACAGATTTCCCCCCGGAGGCTGAATCTTCCATTGTACCGGTATGGGTTAATATTCCACAGGTTCCTATTTATTTCTATAATATTGCTATGCTTCAATCGATGGGAAATCAAATAGGGACTTTCATTAAGATGGATGCAGCTACTGCTGCCCTTACTAGGCCTTCAGTGGTTAAAATGTGCGTGGAAATTGATCTAAAAAATAAGGTCCCAACATATATTAGGGTAGGAATTGAAGAGGAGGGTATTGAGTATAATATGGTTAAGCTTCCTCTTGATTTTGAGGAAATCCCTCTGTATTGTCATCACAGTAAAACCATAGGAAATGAGGATGATCACTGTATATATCTGCACCCCGAACTTAAAAGATCCAAGTCTAATAAGTTTGACAAACCCCCAATTCTGGAGGATGATTCGATTGTGCATCAGAAAGCATCAGAAACTAGGCCTGTAGAGGTTGTAGCTAATTTAGACAATGGAACTAATAAGGCTGGTAGTTCAGGTTTATCTGTTGCTGAGAAACAACATACTCGTATTACTAAGACCTTTAAATATGTCCCAAAACAAAAAATGATTACAACTACAATCAGTGAGGGGACTAGTGTACCTGATATTTTGGACGAGATAAACAGAGTTAAGCCATCTGATGCCTTAGTTACTTGAGTTGCAACACAGAGGGGGGATCAGGATAAAATTTGTACCCCTATAACTGATGCTCTTGAATCTGAGATTGGTTTGCAGTCAGTGATTTATCAGGCTACTAGCATGACACCTAGGGCAGCTGGACTTAGTAGGGGTCCAAGTGATGAATGCATTGATCCAGCTATGAGATCTTCTGAACAGCAATCACATCATCCTAAGTCTCCTCCTCCATTTCCTACATCAAAGAGAATTTTTACTAAGGATGATATACTGAGCAAAAGAGGTAAATCTTTCTCACCTTTCAATACCATCATTGCGGCTAAAAATTTCCTCTTCTCTCAGCAGAAACATAAGCATAACAGATTTCTCCCACTTGAGGATGATGATGGATCCAATGATGAGAATTCCAGGGAAACTGCAACTAGCTGCGGGGTGAGGGAGGAAGCTGAGGCTGTACCTTTAACTGTTTCCCCTCCAGCCAGTTCTGATCCTCAACCCAGGCAGGTTAGGCAGGTAAGTCCTTCAATTTCACACTCCAAACTGGCTAGGCAAAAGAAGGGTAGTCAGCTTGCGGTGGATTCAAAGCATAAGAATGATACATATCTAACACAATTGAATACCATCATGACTAGATCAAAAAGCGTCAATAATGTTTTAATATGAATAATACAACCCTCAAGATAAGATTTCTGGTTTGGAATTTAAGGGGTATGGATACTTCCTTGCTTAGACTACAAAACTTGATCAGTAGGAATAATTTTGAACCCATTTGCTTAATTGAACCAAAACATGATAATCTGCAATGTGACTCCTACAGGCAATTGCTACATTTTGAATATTGTATGTATGCTTCGAATGGTCAGATTTGGCTGTTTTGGAATTCACCTGTCACCCTTACTGTCAAACATGACAATTTACAATTTCTTGCTGTCTCTTTGTATAGTCTCACTCTCAATAAAAATATGGATGCTTTTTTTGTGTACGGCCTTAGATTCCAGAGATGGTAGGAAAGCACTATGGTCTGATATTGAGTCATCTACCCACTCAGAGTCTATTTTTATTGGTGACTTTAATGCCATCACATCTGTGCATGAATATAAGGGTCCCTCTACTCCTAAATTAGGTAGTATGAAGGATTTTAATAATTTCATTAATATAATGGCTTTAGAGGAAATCAATACAGTAGGTAACTTATTCACTTGGAGTAATAACAGATTGAGAAAGCCTACTATTCAGAGATTAGATAGGGGGCTTTGTAATGCTACATGGTCCTCTGCTTTTCCTTCTTCTTCGGTTCAAATTTTAAAAAGGTCTTCCTCTGATCATAGCCCCATGCTCCTAACTATAGGTAGTGAGATTCCATCTCATCCTAGACCTTTTAGATTCCTCAACACCTGGTTTAAAAGGAATGATTTCATGACTGTAATCAAGAATAATTGGGAACTCCCTGTGCACTATTCAGGAATGCTTGGTTACTGCCTTAAGCTCTTAAGATTGAAGAAGGAATTAAAAATCTGGAATAAAGAGCATTTTGGAAATATTCATGAGAATGTAACATTGGCTGAAAATGCAGTGCTAGTCCAGGAAGAATTATATGATCAGAATTCTAATGAGACTAACCTGATTAATCTTAAGGAAGCTAAGGCTAAGTTGGTAAGATCATTAGTGGAACAGAAAAGTTTCTGGAAACATAAAGCAAAGATTAAATGGTTAAAGGAGGGGGATAACAATACAAACTTTTTCCACAACTCGGTCAAGGAAAAAAATGGAAGATTAAGGATCGCTAAAATTAAAAGTGCTAATGGTTTATGGTTAGATAATGTTCAGGAAATAGAGACTGAAGCTATACAGTTCTACAAAGGTCTATTAACAGATGAAATCTCCTCTGAATCTAACCTTTTCAAAAATCATTTCCTCAGCCGGATCCCCAATTGTGTCTCCCAACAGGAAAATGAAAACCTTCTGCTCCCGGTTACTATGTCTGAGCTTAATCATATAGTACTTGGTCTTAACAAACATAGCAGTCCGGGTCCGGACGGTTTCACAGCAAAATTTTATATCAAAGCTTGGGATATAATCTCCAAAGACTTGTTAGTGGCAGTTCAGGATTTTATGGATAGAAATAATATTCCCAAAGGGTTTAGTAGCACTTGGATTACAATCATACCTAAAAAGAAAACTCCTTTTTCTTTTGATGGTTTCAGGCCAATTAGTCTCTCCAATGTTATTAACAAGATCTGTTCAAAGGTGATAATGGAAAGACTTAAACCACTTATGCCTAAACTCATTTCTCCTCAGCAAACTGCCTTCCTTAAAGGCCGAGATATATCTGATAATGTAATTTAATTACAAGAAATGGCAAGATTTTTGGATAGAAAGCTAAGACAACCAAATTGCATTGTTAAATTAGACCTCAAAAAAGCTTTTGATAGGGTTAAATGGTCTTTCCTATACAGTGTTCTTCTTAAATTTGGATTTCATGCAAGATTTCTCTTTCCCATCATGAATAATTTATCTCAAGCTTGGTTCTCTATCTTGATAAATGGTAGGCCAGTTGGTTTTTTCCAATCTACCAGGGGTATTAAACAGGGTGATCCCCTATCCCCTTTCCTTTTTAACATCTTTTCGGAGGCATTTACTAGAAGTTTAGCATTTTTCTTCCATACAGGTAAATTGGCATACTATGATCTCCCAGGTAAAGCCATACAAATCTCCCATTTATCTTATGCAGATGATACAGTTGTGTTTCTAAAGGCTGAAAAAAAAAACTTTGGTTAGATTCAAAGCCTTTCTATCTACTTTTGAGGAAGTCACTGGTCAGCAGATTAATTATGGTAAAAGTGATATCTACATTGGGAAACATGCATCTGTTCATACAGTTAATAACATTAAAAGGATTTTGGGTATGAAAATTGGAAAAATGCCTTTCACTTATTTGGGGGTTCCTATTTTTACAGGTCCTGCTCTTAAGGCTCATTTTCAGCCATTAATTGAGCAAATAGATAACAGAATCTGCAGTTGGAAAAATAAATGGTTATCTATGGGGGGGGGGGAAATTACACTCATAAAATCATGCATCTTTTCTATTCCACAACATATATGGTCGGTGCTCAAACCTAGTAAGAAGGTTGTTTCCATAATAGAAAAAATGATGAGCAGATTTTTCTGGGGTTTTACTGAGCAGAAGCCTAATAGAGCATGGAGAAATTGGAAATCACTTTGTTTCCCAATTAACCAAAACGGGCTAGGTTTCAGATCAATCAACTCCATCATTGATACATGCTCTGTTAAGCTTTGGTGGAAATATCAAAGGGTAGAAGCACCATGGACACATTTTATTGAATCCCTGCCCACTTCATATAAATCATCTCCCAATTGGAAAAGAATCTGTAGTTTTAATGCTTGGGCTGAAGCTAATTCCAGAGTTATTCTGGGAAGAGGTTCTTTTAATTTTTGGACTTCCAATTGGCTTGGAGTTAAGCCTATTATTGATTACTGTGATCCGGTTCAGGTGGATATCTCGGAGGACTGCATAGTGGCTCAATTCATTGGAAACAAAGATACCTTGATTCTGAAATTTATCCTTCTACTGCCAACTGATATCCTCTCTCTTTTGCAGGACTCTAAGCTCTATCCACATAGGGATGACAGGTTAATATGGAAACCTGGTCCTAGGGGAGATTTCACATTCAAATCAACGTACCTCCTGCTTAGTCCACAATTAGGTAATATTTCCTCGACTAATCTTTTTTGGAGTGGGAGAATTGAAAAGAAAGTTTCAGTTTTCATGTGGAAACTGATCAACTCTTATCTGCCTTTTGACAATATACTACAAAAATTGACTTTTTGCTTGCCCTCTAAATGTGTTATGTGCTGCAACCATGTTGATTCTTTGGAACACTGCTTTAATTCCTGCACCTTCACTACTCTTATTTGGAAGAATATACATTGGTTTATGGGGATCACGGATATATCTTTCCCCTCCATCTGGGAAAGAATTTCTTTCTATCTAACTTATCCAGGTTTACGCACACTACATTCTACATTAATCAAGAATGCTTCCCTAATTACAATCTGGAACGTATGGAAAATGAGGAATAATTGTATATATGATTCGGCTGTTCCAAGTAGAATTACAGTTCTAAAACATATTAGGGAGCATATTTTCTACTCTTTCTGTGCTAAACCAACCTATATCACATCTACATTTGACTATGGTATTGCAAATCACTCATTTTTTCCTCTGATAAAGACTGCTCCGAAACCAAAGATTTACAAAATAGCATGGAATCGGCCAGATGGGGGGTTAAAGTTTAATGTAGATGCGGCATGGAGTCCTCATACTGATAGGTGTGGTTTAGGACTCATCATTAGGGATTCTAGGGGTAATTTCATCTCAGCTCACACTAGATTCACATATGCTAGTTCTGCTCTAGAAGCTGAGCTAAGGGCAATTCATCTTGCTATTCATATTAGTGTAGGTTTTCTGTCTCCGATTATCATTGAATCTGATTGCTTAAGTGCTGTTCGCTCTGTTCAAGATCCTTTCAAAGCAAATTGGAAACTGTTTGAACTTGCTGATGAGATTCATCAGGCTTTAGGTGAGACCAGTGTTTTGCATATACATAGACAGGCTAATTCGGTTGCTGATTTCTTGGCAAAGGAGTGTTTTACGGCTAAGACTTCTAACTATTTTAACAGTTTACATATGCTTCCTCCTATCCGTATTGGGCTGATAACTTTAGATAGGTTAGGCACTCCCTCTCTCAGAATCTCTCCTTGAACGGATGCTACTGAGGTTTTGTTTAATGTTTTGACAGGGACGATTCGCATCAACCTGACGCAACTGGTCTGGATTGGTGCTGATCAACATGGGGTTCAAATAACTTTGGCAATTTTTGCTGATCAACTCTACAATTCTGACTCTGATCTAAGTGTTATTTCTATGATCACTTAGATTTCTCTTCCAGCTCTCATATGCTTAGAGGATAGGCATTCGGTTTAGGTAATTATAGCTCTGACTGACTTGTGTTTCGTTCCGATTCACTAATAAGTTCGAGATATGCTTACCTAGACAGTAGTATTTGTAAACCTCTAGCTCCTACATTATTTTATCTCATTCTTTTGGAAGCAACAAGGTTGCTTCATGAGCAATGTGCTCAAATTGTATATTCGAACTAAGCTTTGGCTTCTTTTTACCCTGTTTTTATGGCTCGGGAAGGCTAATACATTTTCCCCCCATCTATGGATGGTTCAATTAAAAAAAAAAAAGAGAGAGCTGTTTTTCAGCCTTTTTAGTTTTAGGAACAATTTAAGCATGCCAAATTCATTTATAGGCCTATGCCAATTGTCTTGAACAATTTTACTTAGCTCAGGTCTGGATAACTAGATGTTTAGGAATCTAAAAGGCTTGGGTAGGATTTTATGTTGCTTCCTATGGTGAGAAGTAGGGGGTGTGGTCTGAGGTATGCTTATTCAGAATGTGGATAGAGCTATTAGGGAAGTTAGAGATCCAGTTAGAACAACTAAGTTCTCTATCTAATCTTTCAAGAGTAGGTTTATTTCTTAAATTAAATCAGGTAAAGGTGTTCTCTACTGTAAAAACTTCACTTAGTTGATTCTTGTTTATGAATCTAGAAACATATTTAATGCTATTCATGTTAGGAGAGTTAGCACCTTTATATTCAGTAATAACGGTCATAATATTGAAATCACCTGTGAACATATTACAATAATTAGGATTAGGAGTTAGGGTGTTCCAGAGCACTTTCCTGTCAACAATTAGGATGTGCTGCATTCATTTATCATTTTAGAATGAGAAACAATCACTTTAAACCAGCGTACCACATTTTCACCGTCAAGTCATCTACCCTCTTTGTTTATTATTTATGATACACTTACTATAAATAAATATTGTTATTTATTTATTATCCATTTCATTTTTGATAAGATTCCTTCAATTTCATCAACTCATTCAATTTTTTATCTTCTACATTCGATTTTATCCACTTTTTTTTAAATCTAAATCTAACCACTTAAAGCTATGGTGCCATTAATAAAAAATGAATGGAGTACGTATTTTTTAAACATGCATTCATGTGGAGGGAGTAAGTATTTGTCCTACCATTTCTAGTTCTAAGGCCATATACAAAGAAGGCATCCATGCTTTTGTTTAGGATCTAAAGTCTATGCCTCACTCTGATTCTATATTTATTGGTGACTTTAATGCTATAACATCTATAAAAGAATATAAGGGCCCTTCCACTCCTAAACTGGGCAGTATGAGGGACTTTAATAATTTTATTAATGTCATGGCTTTGGAAGAAATTAATACTGTAGTCAACCTTTTTACTTAGAGTAACAATAGATTAAGAAACCCCACAATCCAAAGGATGGATAGAGGCCTATGTACTTTGTCTTGGTCAACTACCTTTCCTAATTCCTCTGTCCACATCTTGAATAGGATCTCCTCTGATCATAATCCCATGTTACTTACTATTGGCAGTGATATCTCGTCTTCTCCTCGGCCTTTTAGATTTCTCAACACTTGGTACAAAAGGAAAGAATTCAGTGACATAATTAAACATAACTGGGATCTTCCCCTTCAGAATTCAAGAATGCTAGGTTTTTCTCTTAAACTACAGAGATTGAAAAAAGAACTTAAAATCTGGAACAAGGAACAATTTGGAAATATAAATGAAAATGTGTTACAAGCTGAATCTGATTTGCAAACTAAGGAACACATTTATGACCTGGCTGCAACGGTGGAGAATATGGTTAAACTTAAGGAGGCTGAGGCTAGGCTAGTCAGGGCTCTAGTAGAACAGAAGAGCTTTTGGAAACACAAGGCTAAAGTCAAATGGGTAAAAGAGGGGGATAACAACACTAGCTTTTTCCACAGAACTGCTAAGGAAAGAACATGTAGGTTGAGGATCACAAAAATTAAAAGTGGTAATGGACAGTGGCTAGATAATATCCAGGACATTGAGAATGAAACCATCCATTACTTCCAGGATCTTCTAACTGAAGACAGTACCCCTGACAGCAATTTCTTTAAGCCTCACTTTCTAAGTATGATTCCTAAATTGATCAATGCAGAAGATAAGGATTGTTTACTGAAACCTGTTTCAATGCCAGAACTTAGGAGCATAGTTCTTGGACTTAACAAGAATAGTACCCCTGGCCCGGATGGTTTCACAGCAAAATTTTATATTAAATCTTGGGATATAATTGCTAAGGACTTACTTTCTGCAGTACAAGATTTTCTAACTGTGAATCCTATTCC
Organism: Rubia yunnanensis; assembly: GCA_037428765.1. Lineage (NCBI taxonomy): Eukaryota > Viridiplantae > Streptophyta > Magnoliopsida > Gentianales > Rubiaceae > Rubia > Rubia yunnanensis. The sequence continues at coordinate 51,797,131 of CM075062.1, forward strand.
AAGGGGTGTTGGTAGTACCTGGATTACAATTATACCAAAAAAAGTACACCTACTACCTTTGATGACTACAGACCAATTAGTCTTTCCAATGTAATTAACAAATTTTTTCAAAACTGTTAATGGAAAGATTAAAGCCTTTAATGCCTAAACTCATCTCCCCCCAATAGACAGCTTTCCTAAAGGGTAGAGATATCTCGGATAATGTGATCTACGTGCAGGAAATGGTTAGGTTTTTAAATAAAAAACAAAGACAACCAAACTGCATGGTTAAATTGGATCTCAAGAAAGCCTTTGATAGAGTTAGGTGGTCTTTCCTTTACTCGGTCCTTGCTACTTTTGAATTTCATGCTAGATTCATCTTTCTCATTATGAAGAACCTATCACAGGCATGGTTTTCTATATTAATAAATGGAAAGCCGGTTGGTTTTTTCCAATCTACAAGGGGTATCAAATAGGGAGATCCACTCTCCCCTTTTCTATTTAATATTTTTTCTGAGGCCTTTACCAGGAGCTTAGCTTACATTTTTCTGAATGGTAGACTGACATACTATGGACTCCCAGGTAATGCACTACAAATTTCTCACTTATCCTATGATGATGATACTATGGTCTTTCTGAGGGCCAGTAGCCTAACTTTGATCAGATTTAAGGCTTTTCTGGCCACATTTGAAGAGGTTACTGGCCAAAGGATTAACTATAATAAAAGTGATATTTTCATTGGGAAACATGCAAGTGTACATACAGTTAATAATATTAAGAGAATACTGGGCATGAAAATTGGAAAGTTCCCTTTCACCTATTTGGGTGTTCCCATTTTTACTGGGAAAGCAAAGAGGATATATTTTCAACCTTTAATTGAACAGATAGATGGTAGGATAGGTAATTGGAAAAATAAATGGCTCTCCACTGGAGGGAAAATCATTCTCATTCAATCTTGCATCTACTCTGTTCCTCAGCATATTTGGTCAGTTTTGAAACCTACCAATCAGGTTATTTCTGTCATTGAGAAAAAACTTAGCAAATTTTTCTGGGGGTATAATGATCTAAAACCTAAGAGAACATGGAGGAAATGGGAAACACTTTGCTACCCCATCAACCAAAATGGTCTAGGTTTTAGATCAATAACCACCATCATTAATACATGCTCAGTTAAATTATGGTGGAAATACCAAATGGCTGAAGCTCTATGGACTCAACTTGTTGCATCATTGCCACCTTCTTCCAGGTCCTCTCCTAACTAGAAGAGGATCTGTTCCATAAATGTGTGGGCAGAATCTCATAGTAGAGTCATAATAGGAAGAGGAGATTGTAATTTCTGGAACTCAAACTGGTTAGATATAGGCCCCCTGGCAGATCTATGCAATCAACAGAATGTTAAGATCTCAGACTCCTGTACTATCTCTGAGTTCATTGACAACAGATCACTTTTGCTCCCAAAAATTTTACCATTCATAGCTCCTTATGCTATCTCTCTTTTACAGGAAGCTAGACTATCAATGCATAGGAGGGACAGACTTATTTGGAAACCAGGTATCAACGGAGACTTCTCTTTCAAATCAACCTACCTTTTGCTCAGTAACCAAAGAGGTACTGTTGATTCTCTTCAACATTGCTGGAGTTCTAGAACTGAAAAAAAGGTTTCTGTCTTCATATGGAAGTTGATGAACTCTTTCCCCGTGAGGCAACTTTCCTAGTCAAAAGGGGTTAATATATTGATTTGATTCGTCGATCCTCAAAAACATAACTTTAGGTGGGAGGAACCAGAATGGATGGTTTTGTGTCTATTACCAGTTCTTCCTCGACCCATCATTCAGATAGATGGGGGTAAGCTAATGAGTTCGGATATATAATGTACTGCGCAACCTGAGATTTTCCATGGCATCCAAATGTTGCATGTGTCATATACATGAAGACTCCCTGGAACACTTCTTCAATTCCTGTAATTTTGCTTTACATGTTTGGAAATCGATTCACACATTCATGGGAATTACAGATAGGGATTTCAGTACTATATGGGATAGACTTTCTTTCTATCTCACTTACCCTGGCCTGAGTTCATTACATTCAGTTATTATTCGAACTGCAGCTGTAATTACATGCTGGAATTTGTGGAAAATCAGGAACAAATGTTTATATGATAAGGCCATTCCAGTAACAGGTTTAGTTTTAAATCACATAAGAGATCAAATTTTTTATATGTTCATTGCAAAACCTGTTTTTATAGCCTAAAAAATAGACTTGGGTATTGCTGAGCATTCTTTTCTCCCCCTGATCAAACAAGCTCCGAAACCAATAATTTTCAAAATTGCTTGGACAAAGCCAACCATGGGATATAAAATTAATGTTGATGCTGCTTGGTGTAGGCTTTCTAACATGAGTGGAATTGCTGTGATCATTAGAGATAGTAGGGGTAGTTTTATTGCTGCACATACTCTTTTCACTTCTGCCTGTTCTCCTCTAGAGGCAGAACTGAAGGCTATCCGTTTTGCCTTAGTTAAAATTGCTGGTTTTTCTCCTCTCTTTTGCTTGGAATCTGATTGTCTCAATGCTGTCAACTGTAGTATGGAACCTCTAAATGCACCTTGGCAATTGTTCACTTTATCGGATGAGATCAACCAACTCTTGAGTGTAACCAACCTACTTCACGTTCATAGGCAAGCTAATTTGGTAGCAGATACTATGGCCAAAGACTGCCTAAAAACCAAGACTGGTTCCTCTCTGTTTAGTTTCCAGAGTTTATCCAATGCTATTCAGGGTCTCATTAGATTGGACCAAATAGGTACACCTACGATACGAATGGCTACTTGAATGGATGCTACTGATTACCATTGCTTTTTGCAGGTCTTTTGCTCTTCTTTGCTGTTATGCACATTTGCTGGATGCTTCGGGGATGCTGTTACTACATGATTGATGCTTCAGGGATGCCAAAGATTGATGACTGTTTTGTTTAAATGACCTGAGGGATGACTTGAACCATGACTCGAGGCTTTTACTCGACTGTTTAGCTCCGCAGGGGATAAGCTTCTTAGTTTAGTTGGGGTGATTTTGACTGACCCGTGTTTCGTCTTCACGATCCACAAATAAGTTCGATGACCTCCAATTTTAAACTATGAGTTTTTGTAATCCTCTAACAATTAGCTTTCATTCTTATCCATTTTGGAAGCAACAAATATTGCTTCAATGAGCCTATTGTTCACAAATGTACATATTGACTAAGCCAATGGCTTCTCCTTTTCTTTACTTTTCAGTTTTGTTATTTTACGGCTTGGGAAAGCCTAATATATTTTCCCCCATCTTAGGATGATTTAATTTAAAAAAAAAAGAGTACGTATTTGTCAGACATGAATATTTATTAAATATTTGGTTACGTAATTCAATGGTTTTCAAATTTTGTCCATTGTATCCTTAGAAAGGTCTGTTGTGGCCATCGAAAAGTAACCATCTAAATTTGTGATTCTTAATCGTTGTATTTACCTCTTCATTAATGTATAGTAATGAGGCCTTAACAATAATAAATTTCATCTTTTGCACTAATATATTTGGTAAATAAACATAAATATTATGAATTATTTTAAGGTAGTCTTAGAACATGACCGAATCATATTAAAATGATCAGTATATAAATTTAATTTTAAACGGAATTTGGATGATGGTAAGCTGCAACATAAAATAAATTTCCACCGTACGTCTTAGTTATCTTACTTTTTTTTTAATGAAAAATCAATCATTTTCATTATTCCAACATGGTGGGAAAAATGCCCAGCGACAATTACAATAAGTGTAATTGACATCTGATGCGCTGGTCGATTCAAGCAAGTCGCTTGTTGTTCACCTCTTGATCTTCTTCACCTGCACAGTCAGTCTCGGAAGTGATTCCAGGATAACAACTCCGACGATCAAGTCAGTATGAGAATTAGAATTTCTCTACATAGTTGCGCGTACCTTATCCTATTCTCTATTTGTTGTATTTATAGATTGGCCTGAAAATGTTTCCCTGTTTTTACGATCAAGTTAACATGATCAGGCGTTCTTCTTCCAACTGATCAATAGGATGGATAGCACTACTGCTGCTGGCTGCTGCTTAAGGAAGGCACCTGGTTTGTTCATAGTTTAGTACATTAATCTGTACATAGTTCTTCTACATAGGATGGCTATCACCTTTGCAAATAGCTTTTGATACTCTAACTGCATTCATGATCATTGGAGGATATGTTTTCTTAACTATGTAGAGATGATGTGGACTGCCTTGTATCTCTTTAATTAGATTCACTAATAAGTTCGATCATCTCCATCATAGTCTAAGAGCTTTTGTAATCCTCTAACGATTTGCCGGTCTTCTCTTCATTCTTTTGGAAGCAACTAGTGTTGCTTCACGAGACTAGTGCTCACCATTGTATATCTTAACTTAGCTACGGCTTCTTTCATCTGCCCTTTAATTTTTCCGTATATTTTATGGCTTGGGAATGCCTAATACAATTTCCCCCATCGCATGATGGTTTTATTAAAAAAAAAAGGAACAGAGTTCGTGGGGGTGCATCACGATCCCCACTTTCTGAGTTCGTGGTCCTTCATTGTCGATGTTTGCTCCCTGTTTATCGGCCCACGCTTTTTCTGGTGTGCGCTTAGGTCTTCAATGGTTTGGGATGAAAAATGTTTAACTTTGTCATTGAATGTTGTTGAGCTGGGCCTAGCGGCCATTAGCTTCGCTTGCTGGGCCACATATACACCATAAGCCCCCAACCACGAAGACAATGTTACACGATGCAATGACTGGGTTCCTAAGCTGCGTAACAAAATTATTATCTCGCCTTCTATTCATGCATTGTAGTACGTTCGCTTGCGCTGCTATGTGAACTGTTTTGCGGAGTGTTGAATGCTTCTTGGTTGTATACTGCGACTTCCTGAAATCATGCGTTCATTTGAATTTCAAAATATTCAAGTATTTCTTATCCCATAACACCTAGCTGTTATAATCACGCAACCGAGATTCGCTCCCTCACATTTGAGATTCATTCGTGGATTAATCAGCTACTATTTTGAATACATTTTCCTATAATTACTGGGAGGTCATTGTCGTACCTGTCAAACTTATATTTTTAATCTCTAATGCTTCATATATATAATTAAGTAGATAATGGCAAATTGGGGTCATCCACGAGAAGATGGATCTTTCCAAGTGTTTAAACATATATAGGAGAAAACATACTAGATAAAAGCATATATATATACATATATAAATATATATACATATATAAATATATATATACATATATAAATATATATACATATATAAATATATATACATATATAAATATATATATATACATATATAAGCATGTAAATGGGGGAGGGGGTGGTTGGTTTTGGTCGTAAATTATGAATTGAAAGACAAGTTAACTAATCAAGCAAGTTAAATATGCAAATGAAACAACAACTAAAAGGTGATTTAACCAACAATTAACGGAACCTTGGGCACAATTGACTTCAACTTCCAAGCCTCTTATCCATCATTGAACATGCAACCTATTTACTACTTTCACTACGTGTTGTGAAGATTAAACTTCTATCCTTCTTGATAGTAGTTTGCAAGAGTGAATTTGACATTTCTTGTCAAACCTCACCAATGTCTCCCTTAGTCGAAACATGACTAAAAGTATCCTATTGCTGGCGTTAAACACAAAGAATCAACAAGCTTGGCAACACTTATAAACACTATGCAGTGTCTAAGCATTTAACCAATCTATGCATTTACACAAGATTAGTCAAGAACGTTCAATGTTCAGAGAAACTTTCATTTTCTATAGGCAACAAACATGACAAAGAGTTCAACATTATCATATTCATCTAGCAATTATCAATCCATCAACACAATCAAAAGGTCTAAATCAAAATCTTGGATTTCCTATCAACAAAAGGGGACATCAACCCATTTCCCCAAACTCTAACAAGCATATCATTCAAGTACTTCATATACTCAAGCTTTCAAGAACATTAATGACATTAACAAACACATTCAATGCTCCATAAATGTATAATACTAAGAGTATTAAATAGGCTACAAACTGTTCTTAAGACATGGGCTTGGAAGCCTTGGTCAATTGCTCCCAAGAACTAGATTTAGCTACTAGAGTTCATACTAATTAATGCTAACAAACCAAACATAAAACAAGAGAAATCAAAGATGAAAATAGTGGAAAACTAGGGTTGGAATAGTACCAAAATCGGGCTGGAAGAAGAGATATGAAAGAGAGGAAAGAGAATAATATTTATAGTACAAAGAGATAAGCTTGTGTTATGGCCACCCGTGCATCGCGACTCGTAACTAGTTCGTCGCGACCCGCGATAGGCGCCAAAACAGAACCTTGTCTTCTTTTCTTCTTTTTGTAGCAAGCACTCTTCTTCAAAATAATTCCTCTCATTCTTCAAGTCTTCAAATCTTTGAAGCAAGTCTTCCAAGGGTGATCTTCAATGACCTCTGGTCTTTAAGTCTTCAAATCTTTGAAGAAAGTCTTCAAAGTCTTCAAAAGCTCATCTCCAATGGCCTCTGGTCTTCAAGTCTCTATGTTCTTCCTTTTTAACGCGAAATCCACTTTATAAAAGGTAAAAGAGTGTAAAGTCGCTCTTATCTCTCCTAAGAGAATTTCAAGGTAAAACACAAGCTCTTGATAACAAAAGAGCACAAAAGTGATCCCAAAAAGTACTAAACAATGCACATGAAATGGAAACATAAATTACTTTGAATTTAGTGCTTCAAAAACTGCCCCGATTCAGAGTATTCCTGCAACTGCCATCTCGAGAGTATAAGAAGGCAAACCACTTTATGTCAAATTGTCATCATTGCCCATTATTTCTTTTTGTCTCTTAGCTCTTCTCCTTATCTCTAGTTAAAATCTTGCGCAAATTTAGACCCATTCTCTTTCTCTAGATAAAATCTTGCGCAAATTCAGACTCATTCATCTTTTTCCATCTCCTATATTGTTCCCAATTTTCTCTTGTATTCCGCGCTAGAACAGTAAGTTTCTGTGCATCTTTTTTCATATACTCTGTTCTTAATCAATTTATGTAGTTTTCAGTTTGTGTATCTGTGTTTCTTGTAGTGTAACTTGCTTTCATCGTAATTGAGGAACTTTTGTTTACCTTCTCCATCGTTGTTTCAAGATTCTGGCCGGAGTAGTGTTTTCTGCCTTTATTGTTTTAACTAATTCCACCATTCATCGTGATTTCAGGGATCTTGAATTCATCGATGTCTACTTCTAACAATGTCGGAGTTCCTGCTCCAAACGCCCGTGAAATCCCTGTTGATTCCGGGGAGGATTCCGGCCACCCTACCTGATCTTCCATCATTAGTAGTCTTCTCACAGATTCCTATGTTGATGATTTGAAAAATACTCTCCCTTTTTTGCGTTCGTTCAAGCTTAAGGCACCTGAGGCCTCTGAGGGTGTTCGCACTCCCCCTCTTAGTTATTTTTCTTGTTATTTAGATTACTAGAAGTTTAAACTTTTGTTTCTTCTACCTCAACATGTTTTGGATCTCCTTTCTTACTATAAAGTGGGTTTATGCCAGTTGCACCCAAAAGCATTCTCAATTTTTATATTTTTTTATTACATGTACGAAGCGGATGGTGTCGATTTTTCTATTGATCTATTCCGCAACCTTTTTCATCTTTGTAAAGTAAAAAAAATCCTCTGATGAATTCACTCTTTACCCTGTGATCCCTACTATTGAGTTCGCTAGTGGGTTCCCCAATAATTGTGGGGTGTGGCATGAAAAATTCTTCTATATAAAACTTGACCCCAACAGTAGTTCAGCTTTTTCAGTTTGGAAATACGGTGTTCCTATATCGAAACTTCCTAAGGCTGGGGTTTGTCTGAATATTGAGTCTAAAGTTGTAACAACATTTAGCCAACATTCCATTGCATTTTGAACTCATTGATCCTTTAGTTGTTTCTGGTTTTCCCAGTTTGATGTAGTTTATATATGTTTCTATTTTGCTTCTTATGTTCATGTGGTCACTTAATTGGCTATGCTTGTTGGGTTGCAGATATAGACCAGACTCGACGCAGTGCTGAGAGGAACTTCGCTTCTGTATATGAGGATGAAGAGATATAGACATTGACTAACGAGGTCGACAAAAACACTGAGGTTGTTCTTACCCCTGTGGTTGCTACTGACACCAGTATTTTGCAGATTGCATTTTGCTCGTGTACCAAAGAAATTGAGGAGGATTGTATGCAAAAACCTGAAGAAAAATCCCACCAGAGGAGACACAAGGAGCGAACTAACAATACTTGTACCGACTTGGAGCCTACCAAGAAGAAGGAGTGCGTTGGTCAACTTCCTTCACATTCTTTTATGCTATGTCACAACTTGTTCGAAGAAGATACCGAATTAGCTAAAAATGGAATGGGCGGACACTAGGCACATGCGGTACAAGTTGTGCCCGTTCTCCAAATTTTCAAGGAGTATTAGGTGGGTCTCTCAGGAGCACTTGGCAATGCCTCTTCTCGCTATTACCACTGATATATCCATGGAAAGAGAATGTATGGAAGGCTAATAATGCTCCTCCTTTCCCACCTTAGGAGTGTATATGGTAAAAGCTGCCCATCATGCCGAACAATGGCACATAGGCGACCCCGGCTTCAATTTCTTGCATTGCACAAGACTCCCACATATAAGAACCGAGCCTATTGATCTCGCCTAAACTAGGACAGAGCAAATTGACACCACAACTATGGTTTCATGAAGACACGGGACAACTCTACCCAGTGGCGACAACTTTCTTCAGTTCTACAAGACCCGAGAATAGGATGACAACTTTTGGTGTGAGCAGAGGTAGTACCCTGTCTGGTTGGTATGTATGGGTTCTGGTTGGTATGTATGGGTTCGGATTGGCATCTCAATCTTGACTCACACTTATGTTGAAAACATTTCTCAGCGGATATAGAAGGCCTCAGATGTATGAGGTAGAAGCGATATCTTAGAATGGGGTAGTGAATTTATTTTCACCCATATTCATTATATCTTTCTTTACCCTCTAGTTTTCCCATTCAGTACAGGGATATGCATGTAGTCCACACCAGCTCATCATTAATTAGCTTGGGGCCATTAGGATCCACATTGTAGTACGAGAGGGTGCACTTTAAAGTCACCCGCCCAAAAGTTCCACGATTTTTTTATTTACCATTTTACTAGTTGAAAGAGACCATTCTTGCTATGCTCGCTAAGATTTCCCTTTCATAAAACATGGATGTGGTATGTTTTTGTTTTGTTGAAGTATTTTCATAACTCGGATGCTTTTCTTTATCGCACAACCACTCTTACTTTTGGTGTGGTTTAAAATTATGGTTGGAGAGAGCTTGCAACTTGTCAGCGAATGGGTTTCCAGGTTTGGTAAAAGGGAAGGTGCAATACTAGCAAAGTTGTAGGCTAGTAAGGCAGAGTGTAGTGTTTTGAGTACCGCTGCTAAGGATATTGAGGAGCGAGCGTGATGTGGCTGCTGAAAGAGAGATGGAAAAGTTACTCTTTCAGTTGGAGTAGATACATACGAATGGTCCCACTTCGCCTGGATACCCTCAGCTATTGGTTGACCGACTCTTGAAGACTAACACTTTCTATACATTGTTCGAGGGAGTCTCAGCTAATGCTCATGATGTTGGCCATTGCAAGGCTTTGGTTGAGCTATGGAAGATAAATTCAACTGAGAAGCTTGACAAGCTGTCGAAGATTGCCAAGTCTGAGAAGATTTTGGTAGAACAGACGAAAATTCTTAATGATGGTTTATAAAGAGTGTCTCCGACAGCAGTCATTCCTTCGCAGGGCTGTCGTATCTTGCTAGTCTGTCAACTTTTACTTCCACGGCCGAGTTGAAGAAATGTATGGTTAGCTACTGTGAGGAGCTTCCTTTCAGTTCTTTGAACTCTGAGGATCGCCACCTTGGTCAAGCAACTATTGTAAATGATACTGCGAACTCTGGAGGTGAGTCTAATAGCGACGTTCCCGTTTATCTTGTAAGCACGGAGGATGCCGCTGTCATGGTCCGCCTTTCACTCTCCTCTACTGCAAATGTTAGTTCAGCGCTATAGACTTGAGGCATATTCTGTTTGTTTTGTGTAATTTTATGACAAAATTTTAGGGTATATTTGTATGATTTTTGTATCATTGGTAACTGATTTGATCCTTATGCTTGCTTTTAATAATTTGACCGATGCTTTTACATATATTTATTTGCAAGGCTTGGATATTAGGGTTGACAGAAAGTTTTTGTAAAGTCATGAATATCTGGGTTGTTATGCTCGTTTTCCTTGTGACAACATTTTTACTTCGTCTTTTAGATGCTGCTCTATCAATCTTATTAAGGCAACTAAGCATATAGCAATCTTATTGCTTGTCTCGAGTGGATTCTATTCCTTTGCATATAGGGTGGAAGATTCCGACTTCCTCATCAACTTCATGTTCTTCCTCTTCCTACCCTTGTAGTAAGCTTATATCTGATGGTTTAATGTTTTATTCCTTGGCAAAGATATTATTTGTGGTTTAGTTGACCTTGAATAGCTATCGTGTACTTGTGTTCGCTTAAGCTTCCTAATCGTGTCCAAGGATGGGCATTAACTTTGGGCATTTGTCTGAAGTACATGTTGTTATGGGTTTATAACCTTGAAATGAAGTGGGATACGAATGTGAAAGAGACTAAGGATATTGTTCATGATCTACGAAGAATTCACAAAAAGCAGAATGATCTTATCTATCAGCAACAGTTGAATATGGTGAAGATGCTTTGCCAACAAGAGCAGCCTAGAGCCTATACCGTGGATAAGAAACATAAAGTCCACAAAAAAATAACGATCATAGGCAAGCAGTGTACCCGTATTGATGATTTGTATAATCCATTGAAGAAAAAGCAGGAGGAATGCGATCACCTCTCAATTGCTGCTGTTAGTTGGTATACAAAGTTCTATGAGCAGTTTGCTATTATCACACAGCTGCGAAGTGACAATGATAAGCTTTGCGCTGAGGTTGATAGACTTGATAGTTATGTATATCAACTTTAGTAGGCTTTTGTTGAATATAAAGATAAGCTCCAGGCTCTTCCCTTGTCATCTTGCAAGGCTACAGGTTGCGGAGATCTTACAATGGAATTTAGTGATAAAAGGATTAACTTGTCTGAGTATGTTCGGTTACACATACGTTCCCTATAAAAGGAAGTGCATGACTTAAGAACTGAGATGAAAAGATATGAAGAAGCTTTCAATGTTATGAGTATACACTTGATCTTGATGAGCTTTGCCCCATTACCAATTTTAAGGCATACTATGCTAAACATCTTGGGCACATGGAGCGAAGAGATTTTATACGCCATCCCATATATTTGCATATGAAGTGGAAATATGATTGTTTGGTTAGCAAAGAGGAGACCTCTGAAGAAAAATGTCGTAGGGCTGAACATTATCATCGTGAATCTGAGTGTGGTCGCCGCAGGGGTGAATCGTCATCTTCTGGATCTTCACGGGCCTCAAGGCATAGATAGATTTTCTATTTTGATTGACTTACTTTGTAATAAATTTTCTATTTTGATTGACTTACTTTGCAATAAATTTTCTAATGACTTGGAGAAGGGTGAACCTTTTCCTTTGCTAAGCAAACTTTGTTTTCCATGTTTTGTCTCTTGAGTCTTATAAATTGCAATGCTACAAGATGCATGGTTTTCTTTTATCGCCTTGTTTTGATTAGCTAAGTTTCAAGCTTCTTGAAAGGTGTATAGCTTGTGTAACTACTATAGTGAAGCCTTAGGGATCGTGGTATGCAATACCAATTGAGTATGTTATGTCTATGAGCAAATATTCTCTTAAGAAAGATCTATAATTTGGAAATGTTTTGTATGCAAAGTTGCAATATCCAAAGCTTGCAAGCATCTATAATTGTACAAGGTCTATAGCTTGCATTTGTTAGATTTGTGAAGTTACAAGATCCAAAATGCAAGAATCTAAAATTGTGCAAGATCTATGGCTTGTGACTGCTTGATTTACGAAGTTGCAAGATCTAAAGCTTGCAAGCATCGATTATTGTGCAAGATATATAGCTTGCAGATTTTTTATTTGTAAAGTTTGCAAGATCCAAAGCTTGCGATCGTTAATAAATGTGCAAGATCTCTATCCAGCTGTTAAGTTGTATTAGGGTAGTCTTAGTAATTTGATCGTAATATGTTACACACCAACTATCCTTTGAGATGTCCAAGTAAAGAAATGAGAAAAGAAATCGTGGTCCAAAAAATGGGTTTTTATATTAAATATGTACGACCATGGTCATATCGCATTGGAATAGTGGAATGAAAGGAACCACGGATAATATCCTGGTGTCTATACAGGCGAATGTTTGCTATCTTTCTCCTAGACGTAAAATTTTCTTAAGTTGATCACATGCTATGTGTTAAGGACTGTGGTACCGTCCATCCTTTCCAATTCATAGATGTTGGAATTGTGAGCTTTTGTGACCTTGTAGGGTCCTCCTCATTTTGGGCATAGCTTCCTTGTTCTTCTGCCAAGCTAGCTTCGTTCTTATTTAACACTAGGTCACCAATCTGAAACCGTGTTTCTTTAACCTTTTTATTGTAAACTTTGGCCATTTTTTCTTTGTATATAGATTTTGTGATTGTTTCCAGGTCTCTTTTCTCTTCCAGTTAATCTAGTTCCAGTCTCAACATATCAGGGATGTCTATCTCCTTGTAATCGCTTACACGAAGGCTTAAGTTACAGATTTCTATGGGTATGACCTCTTCTTGGCCGTAAACCAGACTCTATGGCGTCTTTCCTGTCATTTCTCGGACAGTTGTTCTACATGACCAAAGCATGTTTGGTAGATCCTCTACCCAACCAGTTCACTTTCCATCCAGTTGCTTATGTATTCCTTAAACTATAGCCCTATTTGTTACCTCCACTTGGCCGTTAGCCTGAGGGTGTGCCACAGAGGTAAACTTCTGGAGAATACCCCACTTGTGAATTGTGTACCGTTATACGTGATAATGGTATGTGGCACACTAAAGAGACATTCTATATTTTTCCATATGAATTTTCTAGTGGTTTTGACTGTGACACGTCCTAATGGTTTCGCTTCTGCACACTTCGTAAAGTAGTCGATTTCTACGACCAGGAACTTGGCATTTCTTTCGCCCCCCAGGAATAGTTCGACTAAGTAAATCCCCCATTTTTCAAAAGGACAGGCTCCATAGACTCCTCTCAAAGGTGATTGTGGCATATGCAACAACGAGGCATTGATTTGGAAACTCCTACATTTAAGGACAAAGCTATGTGCATCGTTGAACTTAGTCAGCCAGTTGTATCCAGCTCTGATAATCTTTTTTGCTATCATCCTAGCATATTGATGTGTTCCACACAGACCTTCATGAACCTTTTTAAAAATCTTTGTTGCCTTCGTTGGTCCTATGCATTTTATCCACGGAGACAAGAAACCTTTTTTGTATAAGGTCCCATCTTCGTAAGCCTAATTAGTATAACGTACCTCTAACTTCCTAGTTTCCATCTTATCATCCGGGAACGTTCCATTCACAAAGAAATCTATTAGTTAAGACTTCCAGCTTACTTCATCTGCTTGGATCGTTGACACAATAGTTGACATTGTGCTTCTGATTGGAATGACTTACATGATGATGTCTCCCTACTCACTAAGTGAATCAAATCCTGCTATTGCTAGCTTTCTTAGTGCGTCCACCTTTGTGTTTTTGCCTCATGGTACATGATGTATATCGAAGTACTCAAGTTGGGCTATAAGTTATTGCATCTTACATAAATTCTTCACCAGCTGCTCTAAATGTTACTCATAGTCTCCTTGCACTTTTTTGGACAACAATTAACGAATCGCTGGAGACTCGAACACTTCTAACTTTCATTCTGACAGTAAGTTCTAGTCCACAAATGAAAGCCTCATATTCTGCTTTGTTGTTGGTGAGAAAGAAATCGAATCACAATGAGTATCTGTGTTCACCCCCATTTGGGTCTGAAAATAGGAATACTTCTCAGCAACCTTCCTTGCTGGACGTGCCATCCACAAACAGTGTCCAAGCAACTTCTACCCATTTTAACTTTCCTTTATCATTTCTTAAGCTCTGGTACATGCTAGCCCTTTGTGCCTCTTTACTTGTTATCTCCGTAATGAAGTATGCTAAAACTTGAGCTTTGATCGTTGTTCTAGGCTGGAATTGTATTTTGAATTAACCCAGTTCTAGGGCTCACTTTGTTAATCTTCCTAAAGAATCAAGCTTGGTAAGGTTGTTCTTGATTGGAAACCCTGTGTACACCACTATGTGTTGACTATGGAAATACATTCGCAACCTTCATGCCGAATATAATAAAGCTAGAGTTAAATTTTTCACTGACATGTAAGCATTTTCTGCATACTGCAAGATTCTGCCGATGTAGTAAACTAGCACTTGCTTCTATCCTTACAGGTGAACAAACACCAAGCTGATGGCATTTTTTGAAATTGCTAAGTACAAGTATAGTGTCTCTCCAGGGGTGGGCAATTTCAATGTTGGTAATGCTTGAAGCTGCTCCTTCAATCCATCATATGTTCTCTGACAATCATTGCTCCAGCTCAATTTTTTTCCTTTCATAATACTTCAAAGAGTGTAAAGTGTTTCTCTGCCGCCTTTGAGATGAAGCGGCTAAGCGCTGTCAGGGATCCCATTAAGATTTTCACTTCTTTAACCATTTGCAGCTGGTAGAGATTTACTATGGCTCGAATTTTATCTGAGTTATACCTTTTGAGGAAACGTTATATCCTAAGAACTTCCCATTGCCCACTCCAAAGATAAAATTCTTGCGGGGGGAGCTTTATCCCTATGTCTTTTAATGTGTCCAAAGTTTCTTTTAAATCTGCAGCGAAGCTACCCAACCTTCTACTTTTTATTACCATGTTGTCAACGTATACTTTGATATTTCTCCCTATTTGGCCACAAAATGCATGATCCATTACCCTCTGATATGTTTCTCCCAGATTTTTGATTCCAAGTGGCATCTTTACATAACATAACGTTTTAAAGCTTGTTATAAAGGCATTTTCTCTGCATCATCCGGGTTTATCAGTATTAGGTGGCATCCTTTGTATGCATCCAAAAATGCCAAGAATTCATATCCTGAAATCGCTTCAACCAGTTGATCGACTTTTGGCAAAGGGTGGCAATATTTTGGGCATGCCTTATTCAAATTCGTGAAATCAATGCACATTCTCCAACCAGTGTCTGATTTCTTCACCATGACTTGGTTTTCTAGCCACTTCGGATATATAACTTCTTTAAATATACCGGCTTACAGCAGCAATGCTACTTCTTCTTTGATTGCTTTCTACCTATCGTTAGCAAAACAACGTTGTTTCTGTTTTACCGGTTTAACAGAGCTACTGATATTCAATGAATGAGTAGCGATGTCTGGGCTTACTCCTCCCATGTTTTGTACATCCCCTGCGGACGTATTTTTATGGCTTCGTAGGATGTCAATAATCTTCGTCTTCTCTTTATCTAGAAGGTGTTTCCCAGTATTTACGCATCTTTGATTGTATTCGTTATCTAAGCTTACTGAATCTATTTCTTCTCCCAGGATGACCGATGCATCTAACTGTTCTAGTAAGCTACCACCTGAGATTTTCTTAACAATCTTTGCATGTTCCCCTAACCTTCATTGCTATGACCATACACTGCCTGGTCATCTGCTCGTTTCCTCTAAGGGTCGCGATACCAGCTGGGATTGGGAATTTCATTATCAGGTGGTAAGGGGACCAAATTGGTTTAGCTCTATTGATCCATGGTCTTCCAATTATGGCATTAAATGTACTTGGGGCATCCATGACCACAAATTCGCCACATAATGGTGCAATTTCTTCCATTTTGTTCAATCGTGACAGACAACTGTATATTCCCAAAGGCATGCTCACCCCGTGAATCCAAATAACAAAGATGTGGACTTTTTTAGGTCTATTCTACTGAAACCAAGTCTGTCGAAGTTATCTGCAAATAGAATCTAGAATGCACTCCCGTCATCTATGAATACCCTGTGAATAGTTGCATTCCTGATTTTCGCTGTGATTACCATAGGGTCGTTATGCGGTGAAGCGTTGGGTACCGCATCTTTCTCACTAAAAGTGATCGCTTCATTTTACCAGACCTTTTATGAACTGGCTCCTATGGGGGGAGAATATCTTGCCTTTGCTTTCGAAGCGTTATTGGACGATAACTTTGTGGATCCGTGTATGGAGAAGATGAATGTCTCTGGCACTTCATTTTCCACGTTGTCGTTGTAATCTATAACCACAGTTATCTTTTAATTTTTAGCCATTGTGATCATGGTGCCTTGGTTTCTTGGAGATGGGTTTGTTGTCTTACTTGCATCTCTATACTGGCTTGCTCCTTCTTTTCTGTATTGGCCCAAATTGCTATTCCTTTGATTTTCTTCAATTTTTCTTCTTAAGTCTCTGCAATACTCTATATCATGGACATTATCCTTGTGGAAGGCGCAATAAAACCCCCTAGACCTCTTTTCTGGTGGTACGATCATAGGAGCTGGCTCTTAAAATAGATCCTTATTTGCTAGACATATCTCTTTCCTTGTTCTCGTCAAAGGCGTATCTGGGAATAACGAGCCTTGTGCTCATGGTTCTGATGTTTTGAAGGAAATGCTTCGTTTTCCTTTTTCAGGAAAACTCTTCTGCGAATCCTCCATTGTTCGCTTTTTGCCTCGCTCATCTTCTATTTTTCGGTTGTTTGCCTCCTATGTTCGCACATGTTGTTCAATCATCTTTTGTAGTTCTCTTGGGTTTTGTGGCAGATTCTTGGTTAAATTTTTGTAAAATTCTCCGAATCTCATGCCTCGTGTGAAAGCTCCTAGTGATGATTGGAATAACAAGTCGCGAACCTGTAGGCTCTTTAATCACTTCACTGGCTATGTTATTAAGATAAGCGATTGTTTTAGTGAACTTCTTCTTATGGTAACAATCCTAGAATAGATTTGAAAATTGTGCCCAAGACTTGATACTTCCGTTTGGAAGGTCTTCGTACCAAGTGATCATTGTGCCTGACAAAAAGATGGGAAATGCCTTGCAAACTAATTCTATGTTCGCGTCACAAAATCTCATGTTGTTTCTAAATGCAAGAATTCTTTTGGGTCTGTAGTGTTGTCGTGGACTTTAACGTGCAAACGAAGCTTGAAGTTTTTTGGCATCTTGAAGTCTCGCATATGTTGTGCTAGAGGTAACTTGTTCGCATCATCTTCCGCAACAATGTTACGCAGCTCTTCTTCATAGTCGAGATACTCGCATTCTTGGTTTACCCTTTATTTGGCTTTGAGGGTTTTTGACTTAGTGTCTTAAAAAATTGCTCAAACGGACCTTCTCTCGGTTTGCTTCCAAGAATGCTGCAAACACCTTCTTCTCCATGTCATAATTATTATTTGGGGATTGTGCTTTTTCTTTTTCCTCTTCCATTTCCTCTTTACTATGCTATTTTTCTCTACCTCGGGTATGATGTTGTTGATGGTGCGCTCCTTTATTACATCCAAGTGTTTGCTCTTGCGGCTGGTGATTATAGATTTTTTCACTCTCAGTGAACACCATTGCTTACCTGAGTGACCTTGAAACAAAAAAAATTTCATCCTCACAGTCGGCGCCAAATGATGCAGTGGTCGATTTAGGCAGGTCGCTTATTGTTCACCTCTTGGTCTTCTTCACCTTCACATTCAGTCCCAAAAGTGATTCCGGGAAAACAACTCCGATGATCAAGTCAGTCTTTTCTGTCGAAAATTAGAATTTCTCTAGATAGTTGGCCATACCTTAGCCTCTTCTCTATTTGTTGTATTTATAGACAAACATGAACATGTTTCCCTTTTTTAGGAACAGAGATTGTGGGGTGCATCACGATCCCCACTTTATGAGTTTGTGGTCCTTCATGGTCATTATCTGCTCCTGTTTATCGGCCCACGTTCTTTGTGGTAAGTACCTAGGTCTTAAATAATTTGGGCTAAAAAAGGTTTGACTTCATCATTGAATGTTGTTGGGCTTGGCCCAAAGGCTATTAGCTCTGCTCACTCTGCCACATATACACCAACATCCAACCTAACTAGCCTCTAGCAATAATCAATCTATTGCAATAATATTCAAATTACATGTCTACTAGACTGATGTCTGTACTATTACAGATCAGAGATCTAACAAAAAAATTGTAACATTGCCCTTGGGGATATTAACTGGCTTCCAAAAAAATCATGGACCACTTAGTGAAAAGCATATCAACATTAATATCACTGCGCCAAACATTGACCTACAATAGCTGTGACATCTCTTGATCTTAATCCAAAACACGATCTATATTTTACAAATTGTAAACACCTTGAAAAACACAAATCAAGAATGGAACTCCTAATAGAAAACATAAACGAAATCATGAACGCACGATATGTAAAACTAGATCGGACAAAATACATCAACATGAACAATTCGATTAAACGATAATCATGGGCACATCAATCTAATCTATCTTGTCGAAAAATAATACTAATGTATGGAAATAGATCCACACTTGTTCAATAACATAAGCATTAAACGTATATCAATTAGAAAAACAAATGTTTCTCCATCTCCCCATGATTATGTGGAGATGGGGAAAAGAAGATAGGAGAAGAGAAGAATTTTGAGATGTGCAGCGCCGTAGGGTTTGTGGGAGCAAAGTCATCAATTTGTCTTATTTGTCTTACTTATATCTTATTAGTTAAAGTTTTGGGCAAGATGGTTTTTCCATAAATTTATGAAAAGACGATGTTTAATTAGAAAGTCTTCAAAAAGATCATCTTTCCATAAGTTTATGGAAATACGATGTTTAATTAGAATAATAGAAAGGTAAAAGGTTTTAGTTGCAATATTAAAATTTTATTATGCAACATGCAGTAATTATAAGTTTATGACCCAATTAATGCAACCCAAAAATTTTATCATGATTTATTCTCATTCGGAGTTTAAACTTTGGTCTTTCTTATGGAAAAACCCTCTTTCAACCGATAAACTTTTATTATTATTTGATACATGACTTTCGTCCCTGTAAAATGACAAAATAGACTATGTTGAATTAAACTTGCCTAATTTTGATCATTAAATTTTTGGGTTAAATGCTTTTTTAACCCCAACTTTAGACTGAAAGTGCCAATATAACCATGTAAGACAAAAAAAAGTGCCAAACTAACCATAATTTTAGGATGAATTGTGCCGATATAACCTTCACGCCACATTCCAGCATTGACTCACAAATTGGACTATTAACTGGACCCACAATGACGAATATACCCTCGATCATTTCAGCTTAAACCTTTTTCCCATTTGCCCCTCTTATTACTGCTAACCACCTCCACCCACCGCCAACCACCGCCACCCCAACCACCATAGCCACCACCTATGCCACCACCACCAAATGTACCACCACAACAAACACCAGCCACCACCACCACCAACACCTTCCACCACCTCCACCTCCACCAGCCACCACCTCCACCACCACATCACACCTCACACAGCCAGCAACCACCTCCAGCCATCATGCTCTTGTGTGAAGCGCCTCCTTTTTATCCCCGTGAAATTCAGTCACAAACACACACCCCAACCATAGAAACCACCCTATCGCCGCCCACCCTCGCCGTATATTTCTTGACCACATCTACAACAATCCTAGAAACCACCCTACCGCTGCCCACCCTCGCCATCACCTCACTCCACCCCGCCACCACCCCAGCCCCAACCAGCCCACCTCGGCCACTAGTTCGCCTTGAAACCACCAGTCCACCTCGGCAACGACAATCTTGAATTGGCATTCCTCAATTTTCCATGCCTCAATTTGCTCCATCCTGAGAAGAAGATGTGTGTGCTCCCACTCGACGACGACGAGAAGCTCCACTAGCAGCACAAGTTCCCAATACGGCAACAAAGTCGTCAAGTTCCTCCGTCGCCACCACAACCATCTTCTCTGTCTAGGGTTTATAAATTTTGTAGCAGTGTATTGATTTGCTCTGCAGATACTATGGATCAATTTTCCAAAAGGTAGATCATGGATGAAATAGAGTCGAAGAATAATTGGGGTAAGAGGAGAGGTAGCAGCGGAGTGAAAGAAGAAAATGGGTAATGGCGGTGGGAGTGGTTATTGTGGCAGTAGAGAGGGTGGAGGAGTGGAAGAAGAAAAGGGGTAACGGTGGCAGGAAGAAAAGCTGAGCGGCGGGTGAGTGGATGAAGAAATCGATTAGTATAATTCTTTTTTAGCAGGGGGTAAAATTGGCATTTCATTAAAATTTGGCTAATTCTACCGGTGACAATTGAATTTAATGACTCCCAGGTTTATATTGGCACATATATCATAAAATTAGGGTTATTTTGACAATTTATCGTTTTACAAGGTTATATTGGCACTTTCAGCCTAAAGTCAGGATTATTTTGGCACTTTATTCTAAGTTTAATTATTATAATCATATGTATAATCTTATGAATATTGTTAATTCCGTTGCAACATATATTTTAAAAAGAATTATATACACATAAGTTAAAAATTAATATTTAAAAATTGACTCACCTAACTTCAAAAAATCAATTACTTCCTCTGTCCCATATCAAAAAATAGAGGAGACTTTTTTCGGTCAATGTTGTGAATCTTTGACCGTATAATTATATATATATATATATATATATATATATATATATATATATGAACGACAATGTTATTATATGTGATATTGTTGTATTCTTTGTAGCAAGTATAATTTATAATTAAATATCAACTTTTTATATGCTTTTTACATGTAATTAAAGATATTAACAATCAAATATATATTTTGGAGTATGAAAAAAAAATCTCTTGTGCAGTTTAAAGTGGAACAGAGAGTGCATCACCTTTTTTTATGAAGCATTTTCATTAGAAATTAAAGCTCAGCATACTTTACAAGAATTGGATCCTCACCCCTAACCCTATAGACCAAGAAAACATTTCTGATCTCTTCACCCTAACATCCAAACTACCAACTCTTTAGCCTCACTACAAACCTGCAAACTACATCCTGCAAAACAAAGTTTTCCAGCTATTGCTACTGGATTTTTTAGCTTGTAACTTCCATCTCCACTCCACTTCTGTTTGTACCTGGAATGCTAAAAGACCAGCCTTCAAATCATTGTCATTAAACACTCTTTGGTTTCTTTCTTGCCAAACCTGATAAAAATATGAAACAATCAACATAAGGGTTCTATCTTTCTTCCATCTGGTTAAACTCTACAGCTTCCTCTTCACATCCCTAACTGTTCTCCCTATCTCCAATCCCAGCAACCTGTAAACAGCCCCCACATAAACACAATCAGTGAATAAATGCTGGGCTGTTTTCTACTCAGTATTGCATAATCGACAATTATGTACCCCTGCTAGGATATTAAAACTCTGAAGCCTACCAGTGGTTGCTAATTTCCCATTCACCATTATCCACATGAACAACTTTTTCTTTGGCAGGATTTTTCTATGCCAAACCAAACTATTTTTTGATCTAGTCTCCAGTCATCCCATCATAGCTTTATACACTTCAGATACCTTGACTTGTCCATTCCGATTCACACATTTTTTCATCTTAGGAAATATTCCATTTCTGATTTTCATTAACTCTCTCCAAGGCCAACTATTAGAAGCAGAAAACTTGCAACTTTCTATGTTTGAACCCTTTAAATAATACTCATGCACTCATTTGATCCATAGTATATCTTTCTTTTGAGTTAAATCCCACAAGTACATACTCAAAGCAGCTCTATTCCAATTTGAAGAATCTCTTATACCCATTCCCCTTTTTTTCTTACTTTTGCATATAGAACTCCAAGCAAAAGCTATGAAGCCTCTTTGACCTTCTTCTCTACCCCACAAGTAACTAGTACAGATTTGTACAAGTTTTTGATTAATTCCCTCTGGAATTTTCATTACTGACGCCCAACATCTAGAGATGTTGTGTAGAACTCCATTTATCAACTCTAGCTTTCCTGCAAAAAATAGTTTCCTTGAAGCCCAGTCCTTGATTTTCTTCTGATTTTCTCTATTAACATATGACAATGTATTTTCCCTCACTTCACAGATGATAAAGGTAAAACTATATATTTCATAGGAAGCTTTTCCTGTTCCATTTGCAAAACTAAGGCCAGAACAACCTTTTCACCCTCAGCCATTTTTAGAAAAGTAAAATTTTGATTTACTTTCACTGATGGAGGGACTTGTAACATCATTAAGCCCCGCCAAAAATCTCTTCACACCTTCCAAATATTGTCTACTTGCACCACAGAAGACCAATAGATCATCAGCAATTAACAAAGTATGTACCCTAGCTTTTTTGCACATGTGATGATTCTCAATATTCCTAGAATCAAATTATCTAGCCATCATCCTTGTTAAATACTCCATGCATATAACAAAGAATAAGGGGGAAATGGAATCACCTTGCTTCAAACCCCTTTTAACTGCAAAACTATGTGTATATTGACCATTCACATTTAAACACAAATCAAAATTCATGGTGTTGTTCTTAATCCATTCAATCATTTTACTTGGAAACTTCAATTCAACTAGCCAGTTAAGAAGGAAATCCCAACTTATACTATCAAAAGCCTTTGAGATATCTACTTGGGAAACATAACTAGGCTTCATTTTGTCACTCTTGTACCTGTGTAAAAGCCCTTGGGCTAACAACATATTATGTGCAATCAGTCTACCTTTACAAAGGCACACTGATTGTTGCTCACAATTTCTAGAAGGACATCTTATTAGTTTAGGGTTTAGGATTTTGGTAATTTTTTTATAGACAACGGAGCATAATGTTATTAGTTTATAGTCTATTGGGGATTGTGGTTGCATATTTTCTGGTAACAATGTTATCACAACATTTTTAAAGATGCATGGAATGTGGTCACCTTTAAAAAAAACCTTCCACTGCTTCCAATACTCCTTCTCCTATGATTGTCCAAGTGCCCTTGAAGAACTTGCATGAGAATCAATCCTTGCCTGGAGCTTTAGTAGATTTATTCCCCTAGTTGCTGCTTCTATCTCTTCTCTACTACCTGTCCTGATCATTTCCACCTGCCTCTGTAAACTCACCACTCCTCCATAGTTTACCACATCAGGGTCAAGTCTGATCACTTTCTTCACAACCCCTAATTGACATCTGAAATGGTTAATCAATACAGATTCCATCATTTTTGGTTCAGTAATTAGTCCTTCATCATTTTTCAGCACCACTATGTTGTTTTTATATAGTTCGCTCCTCAGTGTTGAGTAAAACTTCCTTGTTGGTCTATCTCCATGATTCAGCCATTACATTTTGGCCTTTTGATACAAGTATCTGAATTCAGCTTCTTTTAAAAATTCAGCCTCTTTTCTAGCTTCAAATTATATGCCTTGTAAATAACCTGATCCAGGATTCTCATTGAGCTTTTCCTGAGCTCTTCTCCATTTTTCCAAAGCCTGTTCAGCTCTATGTCCTATGCTGCCAAACTCTTTTTGTGTAACCTACTTAGAGGTTTTTCAAGTCTCTTCAAGGCCTGAGCCAAATCCTCCTTACTCCATATTGGTTTTACTCTCCATACTTCTTTTATCAATGTTTCAAACAACTATGATTGGGACCACACGTTGAAGTACTTGAATTGTCTATTCTTTATCCCCTCATTTCTGTTAAAACTCATCGCAAGTGGCAAGTGATCAGACATGAGTTCATTTTTCACCTCACAAACATCATCCTGTAACTCTTCCAACCACTTTTTAAAAGGAAAAAAATACAGTGAGCTATTTATAAGCTTATTGACAGGCCGCGTTTCCTGAAATTTTCTCTTCATTCAATTTCATCCACTTATTTTCTTTTTTTACATTCTAAATTCATTTCAT
Source organism: Rubia yunnanensis (assembly GCA_037428765.1). Classification (NCBI taxonomy): domain Eukaryota; kingdom Viridiplantae; phylum Streptophyta; class Magnoliopsida; order Gentianales; family Rubiaceae; genus Rubia; species Rubia yunnanensis. The sequence goes on from CM075062.1 coordinate 51,821,058, forward strand.
TCACCTTAATCCAAACACCTAAATGTGTAGTGACATATATAGTGGAACAAAGTTATTTATACCTATGTCCAAGTTCAAACTGCAAAAGAGACTTTTTCCAGGCAACGTTGTCAAATTTTGACCATATATTTGAATATAACTATATATATATAGATACAAAAATATAAACAACCATGTAATTCACATGTAATATTGTAAATTTGTCATAATAAATGGTGTATATATGGCCCAGTAAACACTCTAGCTAGTACCCGCCAGGCCCAGCCCAGTAACATCTGATAGCAGGATGAGCAAGTGTCAGCCCAAGGCGCAGATCAGCTGGGCGTGAAGCTTCTGGTCGAGGCATAAGGTGTGGCTCGACAAACACGGGATAAGCAACGACCACAAATGAAGAACGTGGTGATCGTGATGTACCCGTGATCCTAATCCCTAAAGAAAAAGAACTGCAATCATGTCAGTCTATAAATACAACAAGCTCTGCACAAGCTAGAGGTAAGCGCTACTATATAGAGAAATTCCATTTCTTGAAGAGAGGGCTGACGTGATCGCTAGAGGTGCTCTCCCGGAATTACTTCCAGGGTTGCATTTGTAGGTAAATGAATTTAAACAAGTGATCCAGGAAGAAGCTACCTAGATAGGCTATTACATCATTTGGCGTCAATTGTGGGGAATGGAATTTTTTTCTTTTCATTATCAAGTTGCTCAGGTAAGCAATGATGTTCACTAGGAGCACAAAAAGCCACAACCCTCAGTCAAAAGAGCAAACGTTGGGATAAAACAAGAGAACACACCACCAGCAGCATCATACACCTTGTAAAGAGATAGGGTTCAGTAAAGAAGAAACAGAAGAGGCAGAATCTCCAAATAACTGATAAGGAAAAATAGGCATTCGGAGCATTCCTAGAAGCGAAGAGAAAAACTTGTACGATCAATTCTTGAAGACTCTAAGGCAAAAACCTCCAAGGCTAGAGAAAGGGCAAATCAAGAACGCGAACGTCTCTGCTATAAAGAAGAAATGTGTGACATTTTCGTATAAGATGTAACAAATAAGTCACCTCCTGCACCACATTTACGACATTTCAGGATGCCTAAAGATTTCAAGCTTCATACTACAAGTTAAAGTTTATGATGGTACCACGGATCCAAAATAGTTCTTGCATTCATATAGAAACAACAATAGATTCCGGGATGCAAACACGGAACTAGTTTGCAAAGCGTTTCCTATCTTTCTATCAGGCACTGTGGTTACATGGTACGAAGACCTTCCACACGGAAGTATCAAGTCTTGGGTACAACTATCAGATTTATTTTTGGGATGTTTCTACCAAAAATATAAGTTCACTAGAATGATTGTGGATTTTAACAATATAGCACAGCGAAGTGATGAAAGCCTCGCTGAATATCATGGCCAATTCTTAACAGAAAGCACATATGTTCAAGATTTATCATTTCAATCGTCATTGGGTGCTTTTACAGGGGGCATGATAACCGGAGAATTCTACAAGGAACTGACAAAGAATATGCCGAAAAACCCAAGGGAACTACAGAAAATTATTAAACAACATGCGCGAACAGAGGAGGTGAACAGCTGAAAGATAGAAAAGAAACAGAATGAAAAGTGAACAATGGAGGATTTGCTAAAGAACTGTCCTATAAAGGAAAATTAAAAACCACTATCAGAAGAAGAGCAGGGTTTTCCATTTCAAGATACACCTCTAACGAAGAGAAGGAATAAAATATGTCTAGCAAATAAGGATCTATTCCAAGAACCAGCACCAATGATCGCACCACCAGAAAAATGATCACGAGAGTTTTATTGTGCCTTGCACAAAGATCATGGCCCTGGCATAGAGTACTGCAGGGACCTAAGAAGACAGATTGAAGAAAATATGATGAATGGCAACTTGGGCCAATATAGAAAAGAAGCAACAAGTCATTATGGAGACGCAAGTAAGACATTGAACCCATCTCCACAAAACCAAGGTACTATGATGACAATGGATAAAAATTTAAAAACAATTACGGTGCCTATAGAGTATAATGATAGTGTGGATAGCGAAGCACTAGAGACAATTATCTTCTCTATACATAGATCTACAGAGTCGTTGTCCAACAATGCATGGAAGGCTAAGGCAAGGTATTCTCCTCCACAAGAGCCAGTTGATAAAAGGTTTTGCTTAAATAAAGAAATTACCTTCAGCAAAGAGGATGCAATAACCAATGCTTCACCACACAACGACCTATGTTCATCATAGAAAAAATCTGAAATGAAACTGTCCACAGATTTTTTGTGGATGACGGTAGTGCAGTCGAGATACTATTTGTCGATTGCTTTGACGGGTTGGGCTTCAAGAAAATATATCTAAAAACGTCCACATCTGCACTGGTCAGATTCACAGGGCAAGCGGAAATGCCTCTAGGAAATATACAGTTGCTTGTTATGATCAGGGAAAACAGGAAAAACTGCACAATCATGTTAAACTTCGTGGTTATGATGCCCCAAGTACATTTAATGCCATAATTGGAAGACCATGGATAAACAGAGCTAAGGCAATCTGGTCCTTTTATCACCTGGTAATGAAATTCCCAACCCCAGCTGGAGTAGCAACAATTAGGGGAAACCAGCAAGCAGCTAAGGAATGCATAGTTATAGCGATGAAGGTAGGAAAGATAGGAGAAAAGGTGAAGCTGGTTAACACTATTTCAGGAGGAAGCTTACTAGAACATTTGGACAAATCAGTCGACCTAGGTGAAAAAATGGAGTTAATAAACCTAGATGCCGAAGACGACTCCAAATGCGTAAAGGTTGGATAACATCTTCCAGCTGAAGAATAGGCAAATGTAATTCAAATCTTGCAAAGCCACAGGGATACGTTTGAATGAGACGTACAGAATATGGGGTGACTAAGCCCAGACATCGCTACCCATTCGTTGAATGTTAGCATCTCAGTTAAACCGGTTAAGCAAAAATAGTGTTGCTTTGCTAGTGATAGACTAAAAGTGATTAAAGGAGAGGTTACATTATTGTTTCAAGCCGGTATAGTAATGGAAGTAATATACCTAACATGGTTAGTGAACTTGGTCATGGTGAAGACGTCAAACGATGCTTGGAGGATGTGCATTGATTTCAAAATTTTGAACAAAGCATGTCCAAAATATTCCTATCATCTTCCAATGATCGATTAGCTGGTGGAGACAATCTCAGGACACGAAGTCTCAGCATTCTTCGATGCATACAAAGGATATCATCAAATACTGATGAACCCAGACGATGCAGATAAAACAACCTTTATAACAAGTTTCAAAATGTTTTGTTGTGTGAAGATGCCTTTTGGGCTAAAAATTGCAGGAGCGACATTGAAGGTGGAGACATTGCAGGACCCAGGGGGTGATTGACTAGGCATTTAAAAGCCAAATAGGGAGAAACATTGAAGTGTATGTTGACAATATGGTGATCAAGAGTAAGAATGTAGGAAACTCCACTGAAGAATTGAAAGAAACTTTGGACACTTTAAAGGCCATAGGGATGAAACTCAACCCTAAAAATTGTGTAATTGGAGTGGGGATTGGAAAGTTCTTGGGATACAAGGTTTCCTCAAAGGGTATAGAAGCTAACCCAAACAAGATCCAAGACATAGTGAATCTTCCCTAACAGAAGTACAAATCTTAATGGGATCATTCGCAGCAATTAGTCATTTCGTATCCAAGGTTACACAAAAGAAATTTTCACTCTTTCAAGTGCTAATAAAGGCAAGAAAATTTAGTTGGAGAAAAGACAGTCAGAGAGCATATGAGGGGTTAAAAGACCAACTTCAAATGTTGCCAACGTTAAAATCGCCTGTATCTGGAGAAACATTGTACTTGTACTTGTACTTAGCAATCTCACAAAATGTTGTCAGCTCTATGTTAGTTTTCTTGGAAGGGCAGAGAAAGGTTCCGGTTTATTACATCAGCAGATTCCTGCAAAAGGTGAAGACAACTTACATGCCTGTAGAAGTTAACCTTGGCTTTAGTCTATTCGGTGCGGAGATTAAGAGCATACTTTCGTAGCCACTACATAGTATTTTACATCGGGTTTCCAATCTAGAAAATCCTCTCTAAGCCGGAGTCTTCAAGAAAATTGGCAAAGTAGGCTCTGGAACTAGGTCAATTTGAAATACAATTTCAACCTAGAACGACAATCAAGGTTCAAGTGTTGGCAGAACTCATTGCAGAGATGTCAAGTGAAGAGACACAGAGAGTAAGCATCCATTAGAGTTTCAAAATTGACAAAGGTAAGACAAAATGGAAACATGTGGCTTGGACGTTGTTCATTGATGACGCATTAAGCAGGGAAGGATACGGAGCTAGACTACTTTTAGTAGACCCAAATAGGGGTGAAAACAGACACTCATTACTATTCAACTTCTATCTTACCAACAATGAAGCAGAATACAAAGCTCTAATTTGTAGATTAGATCTCACGATCATAATGAAGATAAGAAGTGTCCGGGTATCCAGTGATTCATTAATTGTAATCAAACAAGTGCGAGGTGAATATGAGGTATGAGAAGACCAGTTGATGAAATATTTGGTGAAGGTATGATAGCTCATAGCCCAACTTGAATATTTTGACATAAAACATGCCCCGCGATGCAAAAGCACAAAAGGGAACGCATTAAGCAAACTAGCGACTGCAGGATTTGATTCCTTTACTCAACAAGAGGAATGTTATCATAGAGGTTATCCCAGTTAGAAGCACCATATTAGCGGTGGTGCTAACAATCCAAGGAGATGAAGCAAGATGGATGACTCTGCTAATGGATTTCTTCGCAAAAGGGACGTCGCCAAAAGATAAGGTGGAGGCAAGAAAGTTGGAATTTCTTCCCACTAATTACGCATTCAAAGAGGGGACATTGTACAAAAATGATTCTTGTCCCGATTGATAAAATGTGTAGGGTCAACAAAGTCGACTAAGATCTTAAAAGAGGTTCATGAAGGCTTATGTGGAATGCACCAGGGAGCTAGAACGATAGCTGGAAAAATAATCAGAGCATGGTACTACTGGCTGACTATGTTCAATGATGCACACAACTTCGTCCTCAAGTGTAGGATTTTCCAAATCAACGCTTCATTGTCGCATAAGCTACAATCAACTTTGACAAGAATCTACGAAGCCTGGCCATTTGACAAGTGGGGGATAGACGTAGTGGGACCATTCCTAAGAGGAGAAAGCACCACTAAGTTCCTCATTGTAGCGGTCGATTACTTCACAAGGTTGGTTAAAGCTAAACCATTAGGACGTGTCACAGCCGAAGCCACTAGGAAATTTGTATTGCAAAACATTATGTGCTGCTTCGGAGTACCACATACCATTGTTATAGATAACAACACACAATTCACAAGTGTGGTGTTCACAAGCTGGTGTTCGAATCTCTAGATTATTCACAATTTTACCTCAGTGGCACATAGTCAAGCTAATGGCCAAGTGGAAGGAACAAACATGACCATAGTTCAAGGGATACAAAGGCGATTAGAAGGAAAGCAAATAAGATGGGTGAATGAGGCACCGAACACGCTATGGTCGTATAGAAAAACCATCCAACAGGCCATGGGGAAAATGCCATATGCTTTGGTGTACGGTCAAGAAGCAGTCATACTCATATAAATTGGAAATTCAAGTCTCAGGATAAGCAATTATAAGGAGATGGACAATCTAGATGTGTTGAAGCTGGAACTAGATGAATTGGAGGAGCATAGAAACTTGGAAAATATCACAGAAGCCACACACAAGGAAAGAGTGGTGGGAGCATACAGTTAGAAAGTAAAGGAAAGGCGATTTCAGATTAATAATCTGGTACTAAGGAAAAATTATGCTAGCCTGGCTGAAGAGCAAGGAAAGCTATGCCCAAAGTAGGAAGGACCATACAAATTCACGAAGGTTCACAAGTCCAATAACTATGAGTTAGAAAGAATGGATGGCACCTCAGTCCCAAACACATGGCATGTGACTAACTTAAGGAAGGTTTATGTCTAAAAGAAAGATAGCGAACGACCACCTGTATAGAAACAAGGACATTATCCTTATTTCCATTTAGTATTACTATTCCACCATGATATGATCGCCATCGTATATATTAATATAAAAATCCACTTTGCTGGACCATGATTACGCTTCCTATTCTTTCTATTCTTTACTAAGACTTAAAAATTGTAACTTAACAGTGACCTATAGATCTTCCACACTCATCAAAACTCGCAAGCTTTATATATTGCAAGTTAAACAACCGCAAGCTATAGATCTTGCAAAATTTCTGATGCTTGCAAGATTTAGATCTTGCATCTTCGCAAACAAAACAAAAGCAAGCAATAGATATTGCTCAAATACTGATGCTGGAAAGATTTGGATCTTGTAGCTTCATGAATAAAAAAACTCGCAAGCTACAGATCTTGAAAAAATGGCGATGCTTATAAACTATAGGTTTTGCAACTTCGCAAACCAAACAAACTCATGCTATAGATCTTGCTCAATTACCGATGCTGGCAAGCTTTAGATCTTGCAGCTTCGTGAATCAAACAAATTGCAAGCGGTAGATCTTACTAATAGGAAAATATGCCTCCAATAGCTATCGACAAAAGCAAGAAATATAACTTTCACCTTCGCGCATCACAAAACAAAACCAAACTACAACGAAGATATGCCTAGAAAGTTTGGCCTAAGTCAAGCCATACACTCAGAAACTTTATAGCTTCTAAGTTCCATAATACCATTCACAAAAGGACAGAGGGTGGATAGTTCTGATACCAGCATAAGCATGTATTTAGCGAAGCCATAACCAAGTTTATTACAATGAAGACAAATAAATCTATCTACACATACCTTTGTGATGGGAGTGCTCAGCCCTACGGCATTTCTCTTCAGCCTCCTCCTAATTATTTTATCGTAATGCCATTTCATGTGCAGATAGGCAGGATGGAATATGAAACATCTTTGCTCCATGCCCGCAAGATGTTTGCCATAGTACGCCTTGAAGTTAGTAATGAGGCAAAACTTATCGCGATCTAATTGCATGCTCATAACGTTGACGGTCTCTTCATACCTTTTCATCTAAACACGTAAGTCTTGTATTTATTTTTTGATGGACCGGATGTGTAACCAAACAGACTCAGAATTTGAGGGACCGGATGTGTAACCAAACAGACTCAGATAATTTCAGTCTCTGCCTACCATATTCCATATTAATATCTCTGCAACTAGTGACCCTACGAGAGGACGAGGGTAAAGGCTGGAGTTTGTTTTTGCACTCAATACAAGTTTGCTCAAGTTGATGCACATATTAGTCAATTCGAGCACACTCAAGGCGAAGCTCCTCATTTTCGTTCTGCAATTGTATGTTTTTAGCGAGTTGTTCATCAAACTTTGCCTGCCAACCAACATCAGAAGTTGATAAATGATCATACTCATGCTGCTTCTTCTCTAACTTAGCAATTAAATCATCAATATGACCACATTGTTTATCAATGATTAATGTCTTTTGATGGGCCTTGCGAGTCTTTCTTACACCATAATCCCTAACTTCAACTTGTTGACGAAGCATATTTGCCAGGTTCAACTACTGTCGATGGATGAGACCGTTATGCTCACTTAAAATTCTTCACAGATCACTCAGAGCATCTTGGGTGTCCTTCACAGTTGTGTTCCACTTCCTCTCAAGATCTCTAATACCCAGTTGCATATACTATAACCGTATACCTAAACACAAAGACCACTCCTGAACACGGAGATGAAGATTAAGTGTTCGGAGGTACTTACCAACTAACTCAAGCTCAACTAAACTGTGAACTATGTCTTTTTCAAGTAGTTCAACATTTTATCCATCAGGGATATGTTTACTACAAGGACAACCCGTACACGGGGAAAGAGGCTAAAACGAGATAGGAAGTTTCCATTCAATGCATAAAGGAAGCTTCTCCACATACAAAAATAGTTCAGAGAGCATGATTTCAGCACACTCTTCACTGAAGGAGTGGGTGACGCAAAGCAAGCTAAGAGTCTCACAAAGAGGATTACCAAGTCCCATAAAGTCAAGATTTTTTTGAAATTCATGATCAACCAAAATATGGATGCCCTGCACATAAATACGAGCAATGGGAAAATAAGCGACAGGAAAGAAGATCGACCATTATACTTAAACTTATACAAACAATACAAATGAACAACAATATATTATTTTAAGTTTACAATCCAAAATCCAGAAATCACAGTTTGCTAAAAGATCAACTAACTTCAGAGTTCAAAATAGAAGGAGGCTGAATGGTGATTGTACCTGCATCTTGGCTCAGTGACCTAGTAGATTCCTTCTCGATAGGCTGCTGAATAGGAGCTTCAGTAATTGCACTAATCCCACTAGCCGCATTAGTATCAGAGTTAGGAGTGGGAGTAACAACTTTGGGCTTGAATGGAAAATATTCAAATTAATCAACCTTATATTTCTTCAATTCAGCCAAAGAAGGAAAGCCATGAAAGCTAGCAAGATGTGAGGTCAAGACGAAAGGATGCCCCCTATCAGCGATCTTCTAGATGGAGATTTTTTTGAGGTGTGCTTTCTTTTTCTCTAGGGTGGCAATGCAGTTCTTCGGTAGAGGAAGATTGTTTAGATTTATAGTTGGATTCCATTCACGTTGATTCTTAACATCCTCACAATACCCAACAGTACGAGTCTCTGTCGAAATATCCTTAAAAACTAAGATAACGACTTGGTCTGGCAAAGCCGATCCACCAGCATTTGAGGATATTAAGGTGAGGCTGGTCCATTGGTGAAGATTTTATTCAACTCAGCACGAAGCTGAGTTACCTCCAATCGTGCTAGCCTAGCAGCCTCCTCAGCAATGCTCGCCCTCTCCTCGTTAGCTTTGCTCTCTCCTCAACAGCTTTGAATGAACTCTCTAAGGTTGCATATTTGATTTCTTGTGCTTTGTATTTCTGCATTAGTGACACATCACCAGGAGATGTTTCAACTGCAACCCACTTGCAATATCAAGACCTTTTTCAACCTTAGAAGGTAGAGTAACACAGGATGAGGTTATTAACAGTGTTACACATAAAGATATTAAAATGCAAAAAAAAAACTACTAGGGTACAGTTGCAGACTTACTGCTGCTAAATTATCAGGTAAGGAAATGTTAGAAAGAATATCAGCAGTCATCCCCTCAGCCAAAGGATTTTTGGTTTGTGGCACAATCTGCGAACTGGATTTGTTAACACGCCCCCTTTTAAAGGGAGGAGCAGTGTGTCCATTGGACCCACATTCCCTACCCCTCTTGAGCTTCTTCTCCCTCTGAACGAGGTGACGATCATTGGTCTCCTCTCCTTCATTTCCCGTACCCTTATCCTCGGGGTTCATAGAGTTTGTGTTCTAAAGCACAAGGTTATCACCACCACCATTATCGGTCTGTGCAGCTGCCTCATCCATCTCCTCATCATCACCGTCAAAGAGTGATAGATCAACCTCACCTTTAGATAAGTCCTTATCTGAAACAAGATGAGCACCATAAATCAGAACAAGTACATACAATAAGGGGGAAAGTAATGAGTTTGGGAAGATATGGAAGACCGCTAATTAAACGAATCAAACAAAACAAAACATCTTGAACATCAAAGTCAAAGTCAGCATGGCGAAGGTGCTGAGTATGCCCACGGAGCGTCGTCACGGTCTCTATCTCTTCAGTATAGCAAACATTCAAGCCAGGGAGTTTAGATTTAGGGACCTTGTAGTTCAAATAAGGAACTGTTGCTTCAGGAGCTTGGGTTACTTTTATGGAAAAGTATCAGGTACGCCAACCAACAACATAGCTAGGAAACCAACCCCCAGAATCACAGGATAGAAAGTAAATTTGTCTACAGTGTTTTCTACCTTGTTAAGGTGAAAGAAACAGCAGAACAAATCAAGAGTAAAGTGTACGTTCACCTTTTCACATACCCGGAGAAACTCTATTATTATAGCAATGCCCTTAGAATGAAATTGAGACAACGCGATCTTATATGAAAAAAGGTGCTCAATAATTTGAGCAGGAAGAGGGAAATATATTCCAAAATTTAAGTAAGCCAAATAACAAGAAATATAACTAGGGGGAGGAATTCGAACGCATTCAGATTTGGCAGGAGAATGAAGCTTGAAAGAAGCAAAGAAAAGGAAAATAGTTCTTTAAATCGTTGACATATAAACCAATCAAAATACTTCGGATGACATAAGATTTGGTGTCTCAACCAGAATGCCCATCGGAAGGAACATCTTCTACTGGTGATTTACCATGGTTAGAGGAAGAAATTTTCCCAGAGTTGGAAGTAAGAGCTGTAATTAAGGCCAAAATAGCGCGGAACCAAAAAGTTATGGAACAAAGCTTCACAGCAAAAATGCCAGAGAAGATGAAAGGGATTAGTTACAGACAACCACGAAGGCTATCACAAGATTGGGAATGATTCTACTGTACAAAATTAAGAAAAGGTTGCAAGTAAATCGCAAAGGGAATTAAAAACAAAACTTACTTGGGATGTGGATGAAGACGGAATATGTAGAATATCTAGAGACCTCACTCATGAAGGAACTCGTACAGATTTGAGCGATAAAGCTGAAACGAAAATGGAGGCAATTACTTATATGTCAATAAAAAAAAGTGGCATAATCGAGGAAGGGAATAGTGTAGAAAATATGCAATGATGGCAGCCTGACATAAAGAGAAAATATATTTTCCTTAAATCGAGACGACGATGGTAGATGAAAAGATAGTAAATTGATGGAAGCCATCAATTAATTAATTCTGTTCAAATTCCTCGTTTAAAAGGTTAAACAAAAACAATAACTTGGAAAACGCAGAAGGTAAGGTGGAAGAATACGGAGCAAATCTTGGAGTAATTAAAACATGGTTACCGCAAAAATAGACTCACCACGGGACGTTCAAAATTCAAATGTTCAAATTCGAGGAGAGTTGAAGATAAAAATACAGCTATGAAGCTAACATCACTTTGCAAGACAGATGAGCGTGGAATTAAGAAAATGTGAACACTCTGTACACAATATAACATCTGTTGGAATTTAACACACATAGCCACGCCATTACTCTGTTCCTTTTATGTCTTCATGCCTAGGAGGTATTATGGTGTTTATATGGCCAAGTGAACACTCTAGCTGGTACCCACCAGGCCCAACCTAGCAACATCCGATAGCAGGACGAACAGGTGTCAGCCCAAGGTGCATATCAGTTGGGCACGAAGCTTCTGATCGTGGCATAAGGCGTGGCCCAACAAACACTGAATGAGCAATGACCATGAACGAAGAACATGGTGATCGTGGCATACCCACGATCCCAATCCCTAAAGACAAGGAATTGCAATCATGTCAGCCTATAAATACAACAAGCTCTGCACGAGCTAGTGGTAAGCGCTACTATATAGAGAAATTCCATTTCATGAAGAGAGGACTGACTTGATCGTCAGAGGTGCTCTCTCATAATCACTTCCGGGGCTGCATTTGCAGGTGAAGGAATTTAAACAAGTTAACCAAGAAGAGGATACCTGGACAGGCTACACATTAAAAAACAAAATTGAAAATAATTGTTTAAATGTACCGGTATTACACGTACTAATTTAATATTTTAACAATCAAATGTGTTGCTCGTGAAATAGTCACTACAACCCACTACAACCCACTGAAACTAACTTAAGTATTAGTCCATTTACAATTTGACAAATACATACCAGAAATAGTCACTACAACCCACTCACGTCACACTCATACAGTCACCAACATGAGGATCACTTGGACACATATGCTGATACTCTCATTCAAAACTCCTTTTCCATTTCTTCATTAATCTTTACTCTCAATAAACACACCCTACCCTTAGCGCATATGCAATGTGGGTTTCAATGGGTTTTAGTTCTGAACTGGAACCCATTTGTAACTATTTTTTCCACAATAGGGGTTCCAAATGCCCCCCCCCCCAAATTGAAAACCATCCCTCCATGCCCATACCCTGAAACCGTTCCCAACCTTCATTTGTCAGGCATTGCACATGCACTTGACGCGTGGGCCATTTTAATTCAACCAGAGTGCCACATGTCTACTTTGGATTGGGACACGTGGCAGCCAGTTGTCCCTTTTATAAAAAAAATTCAGCCGTTTTTTTTTATTTTTTAGCCTTTTTAAAAAAAATTTCCAGCCCTTTTAATTTTAATTTACAGCCCTTTTTAAATTTAAATTTCCAGCCTTTTTTAATTTAAATTTCCAGCCCCTTTTAAAAAATTTTAATTTTCAGCCCTTTTTAAAATTTTAATTTACAACTCTTTTAATTTCCAGCCTTTTTCAAAAAACATTCCGGCCTTTTTTTAAAAAAATTTAAAAATGAATTTTTATTTTAAAATTTTAAAAATTTTAACGATTGTAAAATAAAAAAAATACATAATTAAATTAAAAAATTAAAAAATGAAATTAAAATACAAAATTGGATTAGAAATTACAAACGTATTATCAAATTTCACATTTCATTTTATTTGGGTGGACAATTTATTTAAATTAAATATTAAAGGTATAAATAAAGAGTAGGATAGAGAAAATCAAGTGGGTCCATGAAATTGTTGCAAAAGGATTTCAAACATTGTGAAGAGGAAAATGAAATGAATTCTTTGTGGTTTTAGTTGCAGAGTGGAGGAGAGATAGAATATTTAATAAATTGAAACCACAAAAATATTTGCAATGGTGTTTCACTATTGCAGGTGCTCTTCAATAGTGAAACTCTTTTGCAACCCCTCTTTTAGTTTCTATTTATTAAATATTTAATCTCTCTCCTTCACATCAGAAATTGGAACCACAAAAAAAACCACTTCATTTTTCCTCTACAATGGTTGAAATTCTATTGCAACCATTTCATTAATCCTACGTGATTTTCCCTATCCTAATCATTAATTATAACTTCAATATTTAATTTAAATAAATTTTCCAACCAAAGAAAATTGAAATATGAAATTATAGTACATTTGTAATTTTCTAATTTAATTTTTTTAATATTTCATATTTAAAATTAATTTCAAATTTCAAAATGTATTTTATCAACAAGAATTAAAAAGAATTAAATTTGCAATTTTTAAAAATGACTAGAATTTAAGTCCAGTGAATTGCTTCTGTTGCTACCATCTTCAAAAGCTATACTTTCCTTTCTTTGCCTCGACATTTTTTCACCACAATGCCAGCTCCTCATCCTAAGTACCAGGTTACCTCGTCATCTTCAGCCATCGCAAAATATCCCTCCAGATTTTTTTCGTTTCAGTACAGTCAAAGGAAATGTGATATTTAATAGTAAGTATTTAATTTTAAAAATTAATTTTGTTTTTTATGATTTAATTTTAAATTTTAATTTCATTTTTATTGCATTTCAAATGACAAAAAAACAAATTTTAAAGATTTTAAAAATCAGAAAATTTTGAAAAAAAATATAATGGGGACTAGTGGGACACATGGGCCAATAATAGGACGCCGAGTGTCCCACTAGGGGGGATAAAAAATGATGTCAGATTGCCTTCACGTGGGCTCTGCACCAAATGGCAGTGGGAGCGGTTCCCATTTTGGCGAACCGAGAGGCGGTTCCACAATATTTGAACCCTTTTGGAACCCCCATTGCGGGGTTTCAAAATTTCACTTCAGTTCCAGGAACCACTTTGGAACCACCATTATACATGCTCTTAGTTTCATAATCCCAACTAAGCGAGTCTCCTGACTGGTGGTTTGCCCATACGGTTATAGACACTTCACGTATTTTTTAACTTATACACTGCATTTGTTAAATTAAATAAAAAAATACACATTATTACTATTTTTAACTTTTTAAAACACAATATTTAAATTTAGGGTAAAATGCAAATATAACCCCGTTATTTTTCAAAAGTGACAATATAACCCTGTGTTATTTGAAATGTGATTATAGCCCCAACTTTTGTAACAAATTTACCGATATTCTTTTTGCAATATTCCGGCATTAACTTGGTATTTTCCGGCATTGAAAAAACTAAAAAGACTAAAATATCCCTAGTCTTAAACCTATAAATATAATGACAAAAATAACCCCAGGGTTCTTCATTTTCTTCATCTCCATAAGCACATGCATCGCTCCTACTCCACCGCCACCTTCGCTGTTCCACCACCACCTTTGCCGCTCTGCCACCGCCACTTTCACCGCTAGGATTGCCCCTGGGATTGCAAGTCCAGGTCCGAAGAGGCCAATTTTCTTAGGGCATTAGCCTTGTGATTCTTTTCTCGAGGGACTTGGTTGAGGGTATAATGGTGGAAATGTTCGGGGGGGGGGGGGGGTTTCCACTTCCATGTAGCATTGCAAACTTCTTTCCCTAGCCTCATATTCCCCCTTGACTTGAAAGACCATGATTTGAGAGTCACTGAAGATGTCAAATGTTTGAACTCCCAAATATTTGGCAATTCAAAGGCCTGTGATTAGTGCTTCGTGGCCTTGAAGTCAAAGTGTAAGGCATAGGGGTAATATTTCTGGTTGGGGCTCGTGAGCAGAACTCGAGCCCCACTACCTCTAGAGTGAGAGGACCCATCAACGTACAACTTCCATGTCTCATCTGGTTCATTACCCTCTTCAATTTCTATTGGTTCAGTAGTTTCGACAATAAAGTCTGCAAATGCTCTGCCCTTGATAGTTGTACTTGGGCGAAACTTGATGTTGTGTTCACCTAGTTCGATTGCCCATTTCATCATTCTTCTCGAGGCCTCTGGGTCTAGAAGCACCTGCCTGATTGGATGATTGGTGAGAAAGATTATCCCGTGGCTTTGGAAGTATGGCCGGAGGCCTCTTGCAGCATGAACAAGGGCCAAGATCAGTTTCTCGAGGGTAGTGCAGTGGGTCTTTGGGCCATGCAATGCCCTCTTACGAAGTATATTGGGAATTGGGAATTTTCCTTCACTTTTACCAGAATGGCGCTTATCACCAGGGGGGTGCGAATATGTACAAATATAGATCTTCCCCCTTTTCTGGTTTCATGAGGGCATAAAAATTTTATGTTAGCAAATGTTGTATTATAAGGTGTAGGGAAGATCAGATTATGCCACGTGTTCAGCAAATTCTATATTTAGTATAGTGAGGGTCTTTTTAGGATTTATAGAATTATTTGTTAAACACATGGAAAATCTGATTTGTCCAACACCTTAACATACAAAATTTGCTAACGTATAAAATTTTCTGTCATGAGGGTGGGCAAACTTTGTAAGTGCTCTTTCAACCCTTGGAAGGCTTTGTCACAGTCATTCTCCCATTCTAATTTCTTTGTTTTTCAAAGCACATCAAAGAATGGTAGGTGTTTCTCGGCCCCCTTTCAGAGGAATCGAATGAGTGCCGCCAACGATCCTGTAAGCCTCTTGACGTCTTTGACTATTTTGGGGGGCTTCATGGTTACCAATGCTTTGACTTTCTTGGGAATGACATTGGTCCCTCTGTCCAAAACCATAAATCCTAGGAATTTACTTGCTCCAACCCTGACGAACGTAGCAGGATTTAGCTTCAAATTAGCTTTTCAAAGCTTTTGGAAGGTCTCTTCGAGGTCTAGAAGATATTGGTCAAATCCCCTAATTTTAACCACCATGTCATAAACATATATCTCAATGTTTTTGTCAATTTTCTTTTCGAAGAGCTTATTTACCAACCTTTGATAGGTGTCTCCTGTGTTCTTCAACCCGAATGGTATTTTCTTGTAGAAGAATGTTCCCCCGTCAATTATGAAAGACATTTTTTGCTTGACCTTTTCTGTCATGAGTATCTGGTGATAGCCCTTATGGGCATTGAAAAAATCTAGGACATCATATCCTATTATGGCTTCAACCAGTACATCAATGGAAGAAAGAGGATAGCTATCCTTAGGGAAACACTTGTTAAGATTCAGGAAATCGATACACATTCTCCAAGTACCATCGTGCTTAGGGACCATCACAAGATTTGCTATCCATTTTGGGTGGAATACCTCTTCAAAAACATCAGCTTTCAGAAATATTTAGACTTCTTTCTTTATGGCCTCGGCCATTTTAGGAGAGAAAGATCTACGCTTTTGTTTAATTGGGTTTTAGGAGGGGTCCACATTCAGCCTGTGGACCATCAATTGCTTAGGTACCCCTGTGAGGTTGAAGGTGTCCCGTATAAACACATCGGTAAAATTGCCTAAGAGGTCCTTCACTTATTGCTTTGGTGCGGGTGGAATGATTTTTCCTACGGGCACCAATCCCTTGTCTTGAATGGTCATTGGCTCTGTGTCTGTAGGCTTAATCTCTCCCTTATTTGAAGCCACCTAGTCCTCTCTTCTAGCCTCTTTGACGGCTAGAGCCAAACAGCTTGTGGTTGCCGGTTGATCCCCCCTTATAACTTCTATCCCCATTTTTGTGGGAAACTTCATGGTCAAAGGATTGGGGGTACCACACCGCTCACACTGGCACATCTAAGGCCTTCTGAGGATCACGTTGTATGGGGACACATCGTCAACTACTGCGAAGCTACAATCGATTAGGATTTCCTTGTCCCCCTCAGCTACTTTAAATGCAAGGGTAACCATCCCCAGGGGTAGCACCATTATCCCGGTGAAGTCGAACAAGAGAGAGGTAGTTCTCCTTAGGCTTTCATGCCTGAGCCCTGACTATCCTAAACAGATGGCAAACATTACTTTGACCCCATTGCCATTGTCTATGAACACCCTTTTGACATAACAATCTTCTATGGTCTCATGAATCACCAACAGATTCGTGTGAGAGGTTCAGCTAGGCACCGGGTCAGCTTCCAAGAAGGTAATTACTCTTTGGGTCAGCAGTGTTTTTTATAAGGTTCTCCGTGGGGCATATATTGGGACTGGGCTTTGATGATTGTGTTTGAAGCTTGATCGTCTACAACTTCGTTGATGAAATTGATCACCCGATTCACCCCATCCCTCCGATTTCTATCCGGCCAAGCCTTGGCTTCGCCTTGAACCCCTACTTGGTTTCCAGCTTGGTCTCTGTCACTTGCTTGCTGTTCTCTGCCATTTTGGTTGGCTTTTTTTTGCCTTTCCAACTTCATTTTGCTTGGCCCCTCGAAGAGGATTCTCCTTTTACACAGTCAAGGAGCGAACCCTCCCTTGCACGTCTTTCCACTTCCTGTCTCAAATGGGTACACTCATTTTTGTTATGGCCTCATTCTTTGTGGTGATCACAAAATTTGGGGGAGTCTTTCTTCCCATGGTAGTCGTTTCTGGGAGGGGGGCTTCGAAACATCCCTTTATAGATAGAGCGTATCTTCATCAGGGACTTGGTTAAGGGAATAAAGCTTTCGAACACTTTTATCGGGTGGTCTTGCCTTTTTGACCTAGACTTAGAGTGTTTCGGTCCCTTTTCAAGCTATCTATCTCCCTCCCATTTTCTCTTTGTCGCCTCTTCAATTTTTGAATACTGCTTTACAATTTCCTTCAATTTCTGAAGGGTCTCCGGTTTCTTCGAGACCAGCTTTTTGTACAGGTCGAGGTTTGAAATCCCATTCATATATCCAAAAATTACGCCCTCCTTGGTCCGATGGATAACGCAAAGACTCTCATCCACATATCAATGGTAGAACGCCTTCGTCGACTAGCCCGGCCCCTGCTTGTTTTGGTACTGCTCTATTAAGGTTTTTGTGAACCTTTTCTTTTGATAAAACTGACTCAGAAGGGCCTTTCCAAAATATCTATGTAAGAGTAGCGTCCCTCTGCCTAGCTTGTTGAACCATTCTAGAGCTTTCCTCGAAGGTAACATCCGGCCAACTTGCAAGTTAGGTGTTCATTGAAGTTCCTCGAGTTCATCAGACTAAGAAATGTCTGTATGAACTCGCTAGGGTCCGAATCTTTGCTTTACGTAGGGAGCCCTTCGGGTGGTTTCATTTCGGTGGGCCATTGGGTGGTCACTATTGTGGAATTGAAAAAGGGATGTTCTGATCTGGCCCGAAAACCCAATCAGCCTGTCGAGTTCTCTTGTCAAAGAGTCACTCATTCCCCCTCTCATCTATGAATCTCCATATGGGTTGGGGAAAACCGAGGCATCAAAGCTTGGGGGCTTAGGGAAGAGCTGATTCGAAGCCATGTACCCTGAGCGTGACCATTCCCCTGCCGAGCCATAATATAACCATGGCCGGAAACCTCTAGATGGATTCCTGAATATATTTGGCCTTTAAAACCTGGAAAAACTCCCATTGGCTCTACCATCAAATGTGGAACAGTCTGTCTCGGTGCCAAGGGCACCGAGATAGGCATTAAGACCGGCGTCGAGTATGCTATCGTTTGTGGCATGCTCTGGAGTGTTAGTTGGGGTCATGTAAATGCACCAATGTCGGCTTGATAGGACACTCCCAAGGGGGTGTATGACTGGAATCTTGACTGTAATACCAGGGGCATTAAAGGTTGGGGCCCCCTCTGTTGTTGTATCACCCTATGGTAGAGCATAGGAGGCTCCACCTGATAGCCAGCAGATCTGAGGGCCTGAGTCCACGATGCTAGATCTTGCTGTAATGGGGGACCCATCTTTCTCATACCCATAGATACTCGAGTAGCCCATCTCAAGATCTATGTTTGCAAATCCACTGTAGCCTCCGTAAACTGCGGTCCGTTTGCCCTTTTTCGATGTGTCTGGCTCTGCGAGGTAGGAGCTTCAGCTCCACCTACCCAGGGTTCAACGCTGACCTCCATGGTCCGTGAGGGTGCGTTAGATTCTTCACGAAGAGCTTTGAGATCCCTCTCTTCTGGGACCTGGTCCTGGCCAGCTTCCGAAAGCTCAATACCGAGGCTAGAGGGGGGGAGATCCAGAGGCATATTGGATCTACGCCCTCTTGTTTACTGGCATGGGGATTGCACTTCTTCATTGATACCTAAAGTTTTTCCTTTTAGCCTCTCACTCCTACGAAAGGCGCTTGCTGTAAATGTGAACATAAACAAGTACTTGATTGCAGATCTGACTAATGGTCCCACTAGGCGTACCACTTGCTGGTTCCCAATTTACCGCCACCGCCGTGCCGCAGTGAGTGATAGGAATCTACAAAGACTAATCCCCCCTTTTCTGGTTTCATGAGGGCATACAATTTTTATGTTAGCAAATGTTGTATTTTAAGGTAAAGGGAAAATCAGATTATGCCACGTGTTCAGCAAATTCTATATTTAGTATAGTGAGGGGCTTTTTAGGATGTATAGAATTATTTGTTGAACACATGGAAAAATCTTATTTGTCCAACACCTTAACATACAAAATTTGCTAACGTATAAAATTTTTTGTCATGAGGGTGGGCAAACTTTGTAAGTGCTCTTTCAACCCTTGGAAGGCTTTGTTACAGTCATTCGCCCATTCTAATTTATTTGCTTTTCAAAGAACATCAAAGAATGGTAGGTGTTTCTCAGCCCCCTTTCAGAGGAATCGAATGAGTGCCGCCAACGATCCTGTAAGCCTCTTAACTTCTTTGACTATTTTGGGGGGCTTCATAGTTACCAATGCTTTGACTTTCTTGGGAATGACATTGGTCCCTCTGTCCAAAACCATAAATCCAAGGAATTTACTTGCTCCAACTCTGATGATGAACGTAGCAGGATTTAGCTTCAAATTAGCTTCAAAGCTTTTGGAAGGTCTCTTCGAGGTCTAGAAGATATTGGTCAAATCCCCTAATTTTAACCACCATGTCATAAACATATATCTCAATGTTTTTGTCAATTTTCTTTTCGAAGAGCTTATTTACCAACCTTTGATAGGTGTCTCCTGTGTTCTTCAACCCGAATGGCATTTTCTTGTAGCAGAATGTTCCCCCGCCAATTATGAAAGACATTTTTTGCTTGTCCTTTTCTGTCATGAGGATCTGGTGATAGCCCTTATGGGCATCGAAAAAATCTAGGACATCATATCCTATTATGGCTTCAACCAGTACATCAATGGAAGAAAGGGGATAGCAATATTCTTCAGCGTATTAAACATGGTAAACCGTATATTCATTTAAGACAAGATATCTTACAAATTATGGAAGCAGATTGTTCTTATCTATTAAGAATTACACACAAGCAATTTCATATATACTAGACGGTTGGGCATTCCAGAGATTTCCATGCGGTCTATACGCATTTTGGATAGTTCAGAGAAAAATTAATCTGGGCCAATTTTAACCCAATTTTTCTCTTTCAAGAGTGACATTTCACACATCCATTTATCATTCACCCTTGATCCTTTTTGAGAGTTTAAATAGTAAATTTTATAGTATTCGTGGAGGAGAACGTAAAAATGACATCCACCGACCCTATATCTGTTTGGGTCCCATTAAAAAATATGCCCAAAAGTTGACAAAATTCAACCTTTTAACTATCATTTTCCAAAAATCCCCCACATGAATAGATATTGATGTGGGAATCAGAACAATTACGTCAGACACAAAGTTTGACTTGGTGATAGATTCATTTTGACAGCATAGATGCTGCATAGGATAAGTAGGTGTCACCCTTTGAACTTTCCCTTGAGAGAGTACACTTATCCCATTGGTTTGGAAGTAGACATGATATCCTTGAACTTCCCCCACCGCTTGTGTGAACAACAATGCACTTCCTACAGACATCTTTCCTAGCCCTTGTGCTTTCCTCGATTGTTGGGAGATCGTCGTCGTACCTCTGAAAGTTGAAATTATTAGCCCTTATTTCTTCCTATCTACAACTAAGTAGATACTGGCAAGTTGGCATTTTCCACGAAGTAGAGGGATCTTTCTAAGAGTTTAAACATATAAGGGTGACATTAGGCTAGAAGTGTATATATATATATATAAGAAAGTAAATGGGGGGGTTGGTTTTCGTCCTAAGTTATGAAATTAAAAAACAAACTAACTAGAAAAGTCAAGTAACTATGATAATCATGCAATAAACTAAGAAAAAGTGGTAAAAAATACAAAAGACAAAGCCTTGGGGGAAATTGATATCCACTTCCAAGCCTAATGTAGATCATTGAACCATTCACTCATTCTAACACATTTGTTACCTATGGGGAATGTTATCACTTCCCAGTTGAAGATCAACATTCGTTCCTTCTTAATAGTAATTTACAAATGCAAACCACGATATTTTGCAAAACTCATTGATGATTACTTTAGGAAAACCACACCATAAAGGCATTTCATCAATGGGATTATATACAAAGGACCGTAAATTTGATAACAACAAGCCTTCTACCAAATACATAGCCATTTAACCAAACATAGCATTCATTTAGGCTAAAACTAGAACATACCACATTCAAGATTCAACCTTTCATTGCTTCTATAGGATAAATATGAGAACAATCCACACTAACATACTTATCTAACAATAATTACAACACATTATACACTAGAAGTTGTAAGTCCATGTTCTTGGATTTTCATTCCAAATGAGTTAAGAAATTTGCAACTTTCCTAACACCCTAACACTTAAATCATACAAACACTTCCTATTCTCAAACAACCCATGATATAAATGAAGTAAAACATCAGACACATGAATGCTAAATAATTAAAAAAAATGCTTCAAGAAAGAGTGAAATATAGATTCTTACTACATAGATATGGAAGCTTCAATCAATTGATCTCAAGTACAAACTAACCTAGGTAATGAAAATGCATGATTAATCCTACAAAAAATAAGAAAAGAAAGAAAACAAAAAGTGTGTTTTGAAACCCTGAAAATAGCAGGAAGAAGAAGAGAGAAAAGAGAGAGAAGATAAGGTGAGTATTTATATTACAAAATAGAAAGAAAGAAGTCTGGCCTCCTGTTCGTTGTAAGTCGCAACAGCTTCATCGCGACTTGTGATGGGTGCAGAATCCAACACGTTGATTTCTTTCTTCTTTTTGTCTCAAGTCTTCCTCTTCTCTTTACTTGCCTTCAATTCTTCAAGTCTTCAAAAGGTCAAATGCAATTCTTGAAATCTTCCAAATATTCAAAATCTTCAAAGTCTTCGAAGAAATTGTCTTGTGACACAAAATCCCCTAGAAAATTGATAAAAGCGCAATAGTCGCTCTTAACTCTCCTTAGAGAATTTCAAGGCAAATTTCCACATCTAAAGAACAAAAGTGTAGAAAAGTGAATCCTAAAAGTCCAAATATAACCATATTAAATAGGCACGTCAGTTGTGTCCATTAATCAGGCCATGACACACTCTTAGTTCTGTAAGGTTTCTAAAGAATTCCGTCCCAACAATTCCCTTTCGAAGCGGTCACACTTCTCGCTTACATAGGTGATTCTTGGCATAAGAGCAGTTCTGTAAACTATTGCGCTCTTTCGAGTACTACACACTCTATGCCTTGAATCATTAAAAATAATTTAATGCTTAACCTCCATTCATATCATTGTTTCTTCATCATAGGAATGAGATATAAGGTATTAAACGCCCACAGTGATCGCGATGGGTCTTTGCAGTTTAGTTGTCCCTTTGAACCTAGATCTTGGGATCTTCAGTCACATAGGTTGGGTGTCCATGTACGTAACCCACCAATTTCAATTTCAATTTTCTCGTTAAGAAATCGATTCCATCATTTTTGTCAAAGAATTAAAACCCTCATCACATTGACATCATGTAGTTAATATCGATAACTCTCGTAAAGAGTAGTCGTCTAATGGTATAGTGTTTTTTTGAGACACACCATCATCGATATGGATTTACGCTACACCAATAAGCATACACATGCTTTGGTCATCCTAGGGTATATCTATTCCAATTTTGTCCAACACAGTGGATTTAGATTCCTCTATGAATCTATAAAGAAAGAACCATTTATCTACACAACTCAAGCCATATTCACGAGTCTCACACACAGCTTGTTACCACTGATCATTTCTAGATTACTCGAGTATCATCTTACAATCCATTGTTAGAATTTTCTAATTTGCACTTTAATAAGTACTTCAAACTATCAATGACTCTTGAGTTCTCTTTTGAAGAGACACCTTACCTTTACAAACGGTAACTCACAATGTTAAAGTCAATTCATTGAATACGACATCTCCAAGAGACTCAATCATCGTATCAATTTTACTACCAATGAGAAAATCATCAATTCAAAAACATAAATGACATGGTCATTTTTCGTGTCCCTTAGCATATATGCCTTCATGGAACTCATTGATTCTCAATGTCATTGGCTAAACAACAATCAGTTTATTCACATGATAGGTTGTTTAGGAGCATTGAGCTTTCCATTTTTGCTCTATTCTGATTTTAATATGAATCTCCAAATGACCATTTAGGTCCATTAGATGTACTTCTAGCTTTCACAAAGCCTAGATAGAAAGTACCGTCACCCTTAGACTCATTCTCACGTCTAGAGAGCACACATCAAGCACACAAATATACTTAATAATTGTTGAAATCTACTAGTGCTCTAGTGATTTGCACACATATGGTAGATAAATTTCTCTATTGATCATCGGTTTCCATAAAAATCATTACATGGAACCTCGTTTCCTTCGTTGGTTTATCCTTGATCCTTAACGATTTCATCTATTGACTCTTGAGTCCATTTAAGATGAATTAGGATCTCTAACAGAAACTTTCACAAAATAAATTTTCCATAAAGATGTATTTCTAATTTTTGTATATTAATTCTTGTGAATTTCAAGAAATTGATAGCAGTTCAACATTGTGCATATCTAGTAAACATACCGTTTAAGTATTCCTTTTACTACCTTTGCAATACAACAACCCCCACATTCGAAAGAACTTGTAGGGTGGTTGTATGAGGAGTTTAATTTTTCTCCTTCTTGGGGTATCTTATCTAAAAGATTGATGGTTAACGTAAGGGATCCCCCACATCGCTTTGATCATTTCTAGCGATTTTGTTCAACCATAACATGACCTTGCGAATGTTTCAACATTGTGAATCATATTCACCAAAAGATTCTATGTATTCACCATCATGGTCACATATTATCACATATGGTTTATATGCATCACGGAAGTGGTTTCGTCAGTTTACGAACCCCACATACTAAAGTCTCATCTATTGAATAACGAATCAAACACTAGGTTCATACCAATAAAATTTCTTTTAGGGTTAGATCCTTTCAAAAAACCTTCATGTATTGATCTTTTATCGCGGAAGTCTCTCTTATTCCTTCAATTCCCTTGGAATAAGAGATAACTAAACTTCTCGATCTCAATTAATTGCTCATCCTCATGTGATCACTACCACAACCAATGTAGTATAAAACAATCGAGGATTTGATTAACTCTCATTAAGGCACAGTGTGAGTTTACTAACTCCACAAAAAATTCATGCCCATTTTTAAAGCCAAGCTTTAGTACAACTGCACTTGACTTTTAGACAACTCAAATCAAACTTGAGTGCCTTTGTGCTTGAAACACATTAGAGTCTGTTGCTCAACCCGAGTTGAGTTCACCGCTCAAATCAATTTCAAGCTTACCCTTTCGTATCGAGTTAAAGTTCCTCCAACTTAAATTCAAGTTTTCTCAACCAGACTTTGAGTTCCTTGCATTCTCGACTCGATCAATTCCATCAAAGTCTCTCATGACAACTTTTTCAACTCAAGTACCTATCAAAATTTATATAGTCGTTGAACTTTTAGGTTTTCACCTTCCCCAACATTGGGTTGGTTTTATTAAACATCCTCACACATGTTCTCAAAACCACGTGTCTTGGGGTTCCTAGACCAAATGTCTTAGGATTCCTCAACTCAGATCTCACAATTCTAAGGCTTCCAACCGAAAATCTAGAGATTTGACCAAATGTCTTAGAATTTCCAATCTCATGATTCTTAGATTTTTCAACCATAAATCAAGAGATTTGACCAAAAGTCTTGGGATTCCCAATCTCGCGATTCTTATGTTTCTCAACCAAATTCTAGAGACTTTACCAGAATTTTAGCATATTCATGATAACTCATTGTTTAGGATTTATACCATGCCTCACAAGAACCAATACCCTAGAAATAGTCGTAAACTAATGTCAAACATCGAGCCCATATGCTCTATTCGTGCAATCAAAATTACCACTCATGAGCCTTATGCTCGTAGGCAATTAATCAAGATAGCCATTTATCGAGAATAGCTTAGTCAATCCTTTCACTTTATTTAAACAGTAATTTCCCAAACAATTAACATAACCATAGCATATAAAAGCATAAAACAATTTTAGATACAACATATATCTAAAATTTTCCATATATGCAGCTAAACCAAACCCCTAAATCAAAGGGAGTACATCATACATCAAATAACCCAATGTCACATACTTCTTTCATGGATGAGTATATTACACTCTCGCCGAGTGATTTCATATTTATGTTCAACTGAAGTTTATCATTCTATCGCATGAAATTCTCAGGCCAAGCTTATAAAAGTCATGCATCACTAGCAGCACATTCTCACACAGAAATTGGTTTAACTTTTTTCCTCTGTGGGCCGAAGGTTCTTTGGTAGAGGGGAGTATTTCTGCCAGCCTTTCTAAGCTCCCTTTGCATGAATCAATTTTTGTGGTAAGTTCATTTGTTCTTCCTTTCATTGAAATATTTTTATCGTATTCTAAGACGCTTTACTATGGTATATTATTGCCCATGTTCGTTTATTTTCTTTTCCTAGCGGCCTTTGTAAGATTGGTAAGAGTCTTGAACTTAATGATAGGGGCTACCAACACTTCAAGCCAAATGGTTCATTGTAGGAGAAATATAAGGCTAGCTAGAAGCAGCGTGGAATTATGAAACAATCGCTTGAAGTTGCTGAGAAGTGTCCAAAAGCCTATGAGAAGCGTACAACGGCCGGTGAGGAGTGCGTGAAAGATGCTGAGGAAGATGCCAATAAGTTACATGCTGAGTTAGAGGAGATGCAGACTAATGGTCCCACTTCGCCTAACTATCCTCAAACTCTTGCTAATAGATTATTCAAGACAAAGTCTTTTTTCAAACTCTTCAAGTAGATCTCTAGTTCTGCTTGCAACGTTGGTTTTTGTAAGGCCTTGATAAAGGTTTGATGGGAAAACCCTAGTTTGAAGGCAAAGAAATTACCTTTGTTGGTTAAGAGCGAGGTGATTTTGAAAAAATAGACAGATGATCTTAACTCTAAATTTATTAGCAAGATGTCTAATGGTGGGAATTCGTATGATTTATTGTTGCACCTCGCTAGTCTGCCTTCTTTTTCCTCTATTTCTGAGCTGCGAGAAAGAAAAGTTAATTGTCTTGAAAGCCTCCCAATTGCTTCTCCTGATCATACACCAACTTCCATTGCAGAGGTTGATGCCCATGTGGAGAATCCTGCTCTAGACGTGAACCTAGAAGAATATGCTCTTGTTGCTCAGAACATGCCTCTATCTCATAACGAAGTTAGTTTATTTCTAGAGATTTGATATGATTTTAAACAATATTAAATTTTTTTGTAATATCTAATGGCATTGTTGGGAGTGTTCATATTATGTATTTTGTTTGACTTAGACTTAGTTTTTCCACTCTGATTTTACAATTTTGCTTCATATATGTTCGTATGCAGGGTTTTGATATTTTCATCGACCATAAATTTTGACATCCCCTTGGCTTGTCCGGATCTAGTAATCATTTTGGGCATCATCTTCGATCTATATCCTCTGATTCTTGGTGTCCGGGTGAGCTAATTGAAGCTACTAGTTCTATATCCCTGGAGTATCTTGAGCTATTTTCTGGTGGATGTTTGTCTAATGTTGGGAATTTTTATTTAAACTCTATCCCCTTATGTCTTAGATGGCACACTTCTACTCCCTCATTATCTCCATATTCTTCTGAAGATTCCTTATGTAGCAAATTGGTTCCTGATGGTTATAATCTTGAGTCTCTTGATAAAGATATCATCCACAGCTTAGCTGATCTTGAATCTATTGGCACATATATCTGTTTGCTTAAGCTTCCTAACCGTGTTGAAGAATGGGCAATGTCACTAGGCCTCCGTCTGAAATAAATGCTTCTCGGTGTGAACAATCTGGAGCATGGATGGAAGAAACCCATTAATGACACACAGGAGCATATTCGCGAATTAAAAAGATTCTGTTTGGAACAAAATGATCTTATTCATTGTCACCAGCTAAGTTTGGTTAAGATGATTCATTTACAAGAAGAAGCGGAGAATTTTGAGGCAAACAAAGTGCACGAGACTTATCAGAAAAATGGTATCATTTATAAGCATTTTTCCCATATTGATGAACTACTAGAACGCTTGAAAAAGAAGCAGGATGAATGTGACCATCTTTCCACCTGTTCCAAGGGTGGCAAAGTAGGTTGGACTAACAGTTTGCTCTGAATACCTGATTGCGTTGTGATAATGATCACCTTCGCACTGAGTGGGACCATCTTGATTCATGTGTTCATCAACTTAAGAAATCTTGCACTGATTATAAAGATAGATTGAAGGCTATTTCTACTGGGCATAGCAGTTCTGCTAGTTGTGATGATCTGACTATGACTATTGGCAGTCAGAGGGTTAATTTGTCTGATGTTGTTCGGTCTCATATTCTTCAATTGCAGGAAGAAATATGCAATTTGGAGGAGGCAAAAAAAAGCTATGAGCATGCAGCCTGATACCAAAGACTTTGGTCCTATAACTTATTTTAAGGCTTATTATGCTAAGTATCTTGATCGTATGGAACGAAGTGGTCGAGCTTTCCATCCTGCTTACTTGCATATGAAATGGCATTATGATTATATAATAACTGAGGAAAATTAGGCTATGCAGTCCCGTCATTGTGGTGGCTCATCACCTTCTGGGTCTTCTCGTGCATCTAGGCGTAGAGGATTTGCTCTCTATTTTTTCATGTGATGTAACTTTTATTTGTTCCAAATGTTTCAACTACTCATTCCTATTTTTTTTCAGTCTTTGGAAGTATATTTTTTAGTTATAAAACGTTATGTGTTTTCCCCTTTTATGATCGTGTAGTCGCTTGCAAAAATCTTTTATTTTGTAACCATGGATGTCCTTGTGGACACATTTGGCATTTTACAAGATCTATAGCTTGCAAAATTTAGAATTTGTATGGTGCAAAGTTGCAAGTTCTATAGCTTGCTTATGTTGCTGTTTTAGGCATAATTGCCCTATTGCAAGATCTATAGCTTGCAAAATTGGAAATTTGTATTATGCGAAGCTGCAAGATCTATCACTTGCTTTTGTCACTATTTTTAGGCACGTCTTCCTTTTTGCAAGATCTATAGCTTGCAAAACTAAGTTTGGGAAGTTGCAACATCTATATCTTGCAAAATCAAAAGGTTGTATCGTGCGAACCGCAAGATCTATTGCTTGGTTTTGTTGGTTTTTCAGACATTGCTAATTGCTTTCTTCTAACTTCTTAGCTTATTGTATCGTGATTAGTCAAACTCAATTATTTATGACTATAGGACTTGATATTTAATTTGCAATGTGCCATAGTTGGCTATTATCCATAAGATATAAGTAAAGAACATCGAAAGTGATTTTCCTCAAAAGACGCTTTTTGATATGTATGATGCATGACTGCGATAATATCGCCTTTAAACAAAGATGCAAACATCACCAATGATCATCTCATGACTCCTATATAACTGAATTTTTTTGATCCTCCTCCTTGGGTCTACACATAAAACTTTCTTAGGTTGATCACATGCCAAGTATTGGGGACATTGCTCCCATCCAATCTTTCTAACTCGTTGCAATTGGATCAGTGCATTTTCGTTATCTTGTATGGGTCTTCCCACTTTGGGCTTAGCTTTCCTTTTTCTTCTGTCACCAATTTGGAATTGCGTGTCTTTGACTCTCTGCTTGTACGCTCTAGCAATCCTATCTTTGTACTTTACCTCTATGGTCGTTTCCCATTGTCTTTTCTCTTCAAGTTCATCTAAATCCAACCTCACCATTTAGGATTATCATCCTCCTTGTATTCCTCTACTAGAAGGCTGGAGTTCCCTATTTCCACTGGTATTACCGCTTCATGATCATAGACGAGACTGTATGGTGTTTCTCCTGTTGGTTGTCTAACAATTGCTCTATATGACCATAGGGTATTGGGTATCTCGTCCACCAGACAGTTCACTTTCCTTCAAATCATTTTTGGATACCCTGAACTATGGTTGTGTTGGTTACTTCCACCTGTCCATTTGCTTGAGGGTGAGCTATAGATGTACACTTTTGTGAAATCCCTAGCTTCGAGCACCATTCAGTAAAGATCCACTTATGAATTGTGTGTCGTTGTCAGTAACGATAGTTTGTGGCACCCCAAAGCAACAAACTACATTCTGCCAAATGAACTTTCTTGTTACCTCTGCTGTAACTCTTCCCAGTGGCTTTGCTTCCACCTATTTCATGAAGAAGTCAATTGCCACAATTAGAAATCTAGCATTTCCAGCACCCGTTGGAAAAGGTCCGACTAGGTCAATTCCCCATTTATTAAATGGCCAAGCTCTATATATTCCCGTTAAAGAAGCCTGGGGTTTATGTGAAATTAGGGCATTAATCTAGAAACTCCTGCACTTGAGCAAGAAGTTGTGTGCATCGTTGTACTTGGTCAGCCAATAATATCCTGCCCGAATTATCTTCTTCACAATTTTTCAAGATCCTTGATGTGTTCCACATAATCCTTCATGCACTTCGTTCAAGATTTTACATGCCTGCATAGTCCTACACACTTTATCCATGGGGATAAGAAACCTTTCTTGTATAAGACTCCCCCTTTCATAAACGTAGTTATGAGATTGCAATTCCAACTTTCTGGCTTGTATCCTGTATGTTGGAAACTTTTCCATTGCAAAGTAATCTATTAACGGTGTCATCCAGTTTACTTCTTTTGTCTAGACTGTTGACACAGTTGATATTACTTTACTTATGACTGGAATGATCTCCACTTTCACATCTTTGTGTTTTATTTAATTAATCGAATCCAATTGTCTCCAGCTTGCTCAAGGCGTCTACTTTTGTGTTTTTACTTCTTAGTACATGTTGAATATCAAAGTATTAGAGTTGAAAAATGAGCTGAAGAACTCTCCTTAAATACTTTACCAATTGCTCTTCTCACACTTCGTAGTCTCCCTATACTTGCTGGACCACTATCTGTGAATCACTAAAGCCCTGAACGCTTTTGACCTTCATCTTGATTGTAAGGTCAGCTTCATTGTTGGTGAGTGGAAAATTGAAGCGAAGTGAATATATGTGCTATCCTCCTTCTAGATTGACTAGTAGCAGTCCTTCGCCGCAACCTTCTTTGCTAGATGCTCCATCAATGAACAATTTCCAGGTGATGTCTACCCACTTGGATTTTCCTTTGTCGATTCCAAGATTTTGTTGCATATTTTCCTCTCTTGCATTTGCACTTGTCATCTCCGCTATGAAATCTGCTAAGGCCTGTGCCTTGATTGTAGTTCGCGGTTGGAACTGGATCTCATATAGGCCCAATTCAAGAGCCCATTTGGTCATTCTACCAGATAATTCAGGTTTGGTTAAGATATTCTTGATTGTGTAATCAGTATAGACTATAATCCCATGACTGTGAAGATAGGTTCACAGTCTCCTTGCCGAAGCTAGAGTTAATCTTTCAATTGGAAAGTACACCATTTCTGCAGTTTGTAGCATTGTGCAAATGTAGTCCACTGGTACTTGTTTTTGGCCTTCTCGACGCACCAAAACTGAGCTTACTGTATTTTTTTAAACTGCCAAGTACAGATAAATATTTCTCTATGGATTGATGACTTCAGTGTTAGTAACGCCTGAAGCTGCTCCTTCAAGGACTCATATGCTTTCTGACTTTCCTCACTCCAGCTAGAATTTTGGACCTTCTTAAGGACTTTAAAGAGTGGAAAATGTTTCTCGGTTGCCTTTGAAACAAATCTTCTAAGCGATGCTAACAATCCCATTTATATTTGCACTTCCTTAACTGCTCGTGGTTAAGGAAGGTCAACTACCCCTTATATTTTCACTGGGTTAGCCTCAATCCCCTTGGAGGATACCTTGTATCCTAAGAATTATCCTGCACCTACCCGATTGTGCATTTCTTGGGCTTAAGCTTCATGCCAATCGCACTTAGTGTATCCAAAGTTTCCTTCAAGTCTTGCGCAAAGTTGCATATCCTTCATGTCAATCGCAAAGTTGCGCCAATTTCATAAGATCCATAGCTTGCAGCTGTTTAACTTGCAAAATCTAAAGCTTGCGAATGTTAGGGGAATGCAGGATCTATAACCCGTTGTTAAAATTTGTTTGTCAAGTCTTAGTAAAAAATAGGAAGAATAGAAAGTGTAGTCATGGTCCAGCAAAGTGGGTTTTTATATTAAATATGTATGATGGCGATGATATTGCGGCAAAACAGTGATACTAAATCAAAAACAAGGATATTGTCCTTGTGTCTATACATGTAGTTGCTTTCTATTTTTCTTTTAGACATAGAACCTCCTTAAGTTGTCACATGCCACATGTTTGGGACTGTTGTGCCATCCATTCTTTCCAACTCATAACTATTGGACTTATGAGCCTTCGTGACTTTGTATGGTCCTTCCCACTTTGAACATACTTTTCCTCGCTCTTCAACTAGGCTAGTCTCATTCTTCCTTAGCACCAGATCCGCAATATGAAATTACATGTCCTTCATTTTCTCATTATACAATCTTGCCACTCTTTCTTTATGTTTAGCTTTCGTGATACTTGTCAAGTTCCTTTGCTCGTCTAGCTCCAGCTTCAGCACATCTGGATTACCCATCTTCTTATAATTGCTTATCCTAAGACTTGAATTTCCAATTTCCATGGGTATGACTGCTTCGTGACCATGCACCAAAGTGTATGGCGTCTTCCCTGTTGGCTATCGGATGGTCGCTTTATACAACCATAGTGTGTTCGATAGCTCATTCACCCATCATGTTCGCTTTCCTTCCAATCGCTTTTGTATCCCTTGAACTATGGTCATGTTTGTCACTTCCACTTGGCCATTAGCTTGAGCATGTGCCACGGAGGTAAATGCCACACTTGTGAATTGTGTGTCATTATCTGTGACAATAGTCTACGGTACCCGGAAGTGGCACACGATGTTTTGCCATACAAATTTTCTAGTGGCTTTGGCTGTAACACATCCTAATGGCTTAGCTACAATGAGGAACTTGGCTTTATTTTATCCTCTTAGGAATAGTCCCACTAAGTCTATCCCCCACTTGTCGAATGGTCAGGCACCGTAAATTCCTTTCAAAGTTGATTGTGCTGTATGCGACAGTGAAGCATTGATTTGGAAGCTCCTACATTTGAGAATGAAGTTGTGTGCATCATTGAATATAGTTGGCTTATACCCTGCTCCGATTATCTTTCTAGCTACCATTCTGGCTCCTTGGTGCATTCCACAAAAGCCTTCATGAACCTCTTTTAAGATCTCAGTCGCCTTTGTTGGCCCTACACATTTTATCCATGGGGACAAGAAATTATTTTTGTACAATGTCACATTTTTGTAAGCATAGTTAGAGGAACGCAATTTCAACTTTCTAGCCTCCACCTTATCTTCTAGCAATGTCCCTTTTGCAAAGAAATCCATTAGCGGGTTCATCCAGCTTGCCTCATCTTCTTGTATTTCCATCATCAACGTTGATATGGTGTTTCTAACTGGGACAACCTCCATGATGACATCCCCCTATTTAGCCAGGGAATCAAACGTTGCAGTCGCCAGCTTTCTTAATGCATCCACCTGTGTGGTTTAGCATCACTGGAAGTATTTTATGTCAAAATATTCAAGCTGGGCTATGAGCTATTGCACCTTCACCAGATATTTCTTCAACTAGTATTCTCGTACCTCATAGTTACCTCACACTTGTTGGAATACAATTAGACAATCACTGGATACTCGGACACTTCCTACTTTCATTCTGATCACGAGGTCCAATCCACAAATTTTAGCTTCGTATTCTGCTTCATTGTTGGTCGGAAAGAAATCGAATCACAATGAGTGCATCTGCTCACCCTCATTTTGGTCCACTAAAAGCAGCCCTGCTCCGCATCCTTCCTTGCTTGATGCGCCATACACGAATAACGTCTAACTACTTTCTCCAATTTTGTCTTACCTTTGTCAATTGTGAAGCTCTGATGGATGCTTGACTTCGGTGCTTCTTCACTTGACATTTTGGTAATGAAGTCTGGCAATGCTTGAGCTTTGATTATTGTCCTAGGTTGAAATTGTATTTCAAAGTGACCTAGTTCCAGAGCCCATTTTGGTAATCTGCCTGAAAACTACAGTTTAGATAGGATGTTATTGATTTGAACCCTGTGTAAACTACTATGTTGTGGCTATGAAAGTAAGTTCTCAATCTTTGCGTTAAATAGACTAGAGCCAAGGTTAGCTTTTCTATAGGCATGTAAGTTGTCTCCGCCTTTTGCAGGATTCTGCTGATGTAATAAATTGGAACATGTCTCTGCCCTTCCAAAAGAACTAACACAGAGCTAACAATGTTTTGCGAGGCTTCTAAGTACAAGTACAATGTTTCTCCCGGTGTGGGCGACTTCAGCGTTGGCAATGTTCGAAGCTGGTCTTTTAACCCATCGTATACTCTCTGACAGTCTTCGCTCCAACTAAATTTTCCCACTTTCTGTAGTACTTAAAAGAGTGAAAATTTCTTTTCTGTTGCCTTTGATACGAAATGACTGAGCACCGCCAATGATCCTATTAAGATTTGTACTTCTTTAACTGGTCGTGGTTGGGGAAGATTCACTATGGCTTATATCTTATCTGGGTTAGCCTTTATACCCTTTGAGAAATCTTGTACCCCAAGAACTTCCCCGCCCCCACTCCGATTATACACTTTTTAGGGTTGATTTTAATCTATATTTTTTTCAAAGTGTCTAACATTTCTTTCAAGTCGTCAATGAAGTTTCCTACCTTCTTACTCTTAATCACCATATCGTCAACATATGCTTCAACGTTTCTCCTATTTGGTTTCTGAACGCCCTATCAATCACCCTCTGGTACAATGCTCTCGTGTTCTTAAGCCCAAAAGGCATATTCATATAACAAAAAATTATGAAGCTCGTTATAAAGGCTATTTTCGCTTCATCGTTTGGGTTCATCAGTATTTGATGATATCCTTTGTATGCATCTAGGAAAGCTAAGACTTCATGTCCAGAGATCGCTTCCACCTGTTGATCAATATTCGGAAGAGGATAAGAATCCTTTAGACATGTTTTATTCAAGTTTGTGAAGTCAATACACATCATCCAAGCACCGTCTGACTTCTTCACCATGATCGGGTTCACTAACCATGTTGGGTGTATGACTTCCCTTATTATGCCGGCTTGTAACAACAATGTAACCTCTTCCTTGATCGCCTTCTATCTGTCGCTGGCAAAGAAACGTTGTTTCTGCTTGATCATTTTAGCTGAGCTTCTGACATTCAATGAATGGGTAGCAATGTCTGAGCTTACCCCTCCCATGTTCTGTACGTCTCATGCGAACGTATCCCTATAGCCTTGCAATATTTGGATTACCTTTGCATTTTCTTCAGCTGGAAGGAATTTTCCAATCTTTACGTATCTCGATTCATTTTCCGCATCTAGGTTTACTAACTCCATTTCTTCACCTATGTCCACTGACTCATCCGAATGTTCTAGTAAGCCTCTTCTTGATATAGTGTTTACTAGCTTTTCCTTTTCTCCTATCCTTCCTACCTTCTTGCTATAACCATGCATTGCATGGCTGCTTGCTGGTTTCCTCTAATTGTTGCTACTCCGGCTAGGGTCAGGAATTTCATTACCAAGTTATAAGGGGACCAGATTGCCTTAGCTATGTCCATCCACGGCCTTCCAGTTATAGCATTGAATGTACTTGGGGCGTCTATAACCACGAAGTCGCACATGATTGTGCAATTCTTCCCACTTTCCCCAATCGTCACGGTCAACTGTATATTTCCCAAAGGTGTTTCCGCTCACCCTGTGAATCCGACCAGCGAAGATGTAGACTTTTTAAAATATGTTCTCTTGAAGCCCAACATGTCCAAGAAATTGATAATAGTATCTCGACCGCCCTAACGTCCACTACAAAAACTCTGTGGACAGTTGGGTTCACATTTTTTGCTATGATGACCATTGGATCATTGTGGGGCGAGGTGTTGGGTACTGCATCCTCTTCGCTGAAGGTAATTGCTTCATTTGAGCGGAACCTTTTATCAACTGGCTCTTGTGGATGGGAGTACCTTGCCATGGCCTTCCACGCATTGTTAGATATCGAATCTGTGGAACCGTGTATAGAGAAAATAATTGTCTCTGGTGCTTCGCTATCCACGTTGTCGTTGTATTCTACAGCCACCGTCATTTTTTATTCTTAGCCATTATCATCGCAGTACCTTGGTGTCGTGGAGATGGATTTTGTGTATTGCTTGCATCCCCATACTGACTTGTTGCTTCCTTTCTGTACTGGCCCAAGTTGCCATTCCTCATATTCTCTTTGATCCGTCTCCTTAGGTCCTTGCAGTACTCTATGCCATGGCCATGATCTTTGTGAAAGGCACAATAAAACTATCGGGATTTTTTTGTGCTATCATCGTTGCTAGTTCTCGGAATATATCTTTATTCGCTAGCCATATTTCTTTCCTAGTCTTCGTCAGATGTGTATCTTGAAATGGCAAACGCTGAGAGCCTTGTTCTCCTCTTTTGAAAGTAGTGTTTCCTTTTTCTTTTTTAGGCCAAGATTTTTGTGGATCATCCATTGTTCTCTTTTCACTCCGCTCCATCTCTATCTTTTGATTATTTTCTTCCTCTGTTCGAACATGCCTCTCGATCATTTTTTGCAATTCCTTTGGGTTTTCCGACATATCCTTCATCGGCTTCTTGTAAAACTCTCTGGATCTCATGCCCTCCCCCCCCCCCCCCGTAAAAGTACCTAATGATGATTGAAATGAAAAATCTCAAACTATGGTACTCGCGAGGCTTTCTTCGCTTCGATGTGCTATATTGTTGAGATCTGCAACCGTTCTAGTGAACTTTTGCTTTTGATAGAAATGTCCCAAAAATTAATCTCACAACTTTGCCCAAGACTTGATACTTTTTTTATGGAAGGTCTTCGTACCACGTAATTGCAGTGCCTGATAGAAAGATGGGAAATGCTTTGCAAACTAGTTCTATGTCCGCATCCCGGAATCTCATATTGTTTCTATATGAATGTAAGAACTCTTTTGGATCTGTGGTACCATTATAAATTTTAACGTGTAGATGCAGTTTTAAATCTTTAGGCATCTGGAAGTCTTGTAAATGTGGTGTGAGGAGCGACTTATCCATGTTATCTTGTGTGACAATGTCACGCAACTCTTCCTTATAGCAGAAACATTCGCGATCTTGATTTGTCCTTTCCTCTGACCTTGGGGGGTTTTGTCTCAGAGTCTTTGAGAATTGATCATACGGATCCTCCCTGTTTGCCTCTAAGAATGCTGCGAACGCTAGCTTTTCCTTATCACCATTTGGAGATTTGCCTCCCCTTCCTCTCCTTTTATTTCTTATTTACTAAATCCTTTCTCTCTACTGGGTGTGTGATGCTGCTGGTTGTGTGTTCCTTCATCTTGTCCCAGCATTTGTTCTTGTGACTAATGTTTTGGCTTTTTGCACTTCTAGTGAACGTCATTGCTTACCTGAGCAACCTAATAATGAAAGGAAAAAATAATCTGTTCCCCACAGACGGCGCTAATGATGTGTTAGCCTGTCCAGGTAGCCTCTTCTTGGTTCACTTGCTTCGATTCATTTATCTGCAAATGCGGTCGCGAAACTGATCAAATCAGTTATCTCTTCAAGAAATGGAATTTCTCTCTATTATACCACTTACCTTAGCTCCTATAGAGTTTGTTGTATATATAGGCTTATTTCCTTTTCTGTTCCCTATTCTTTGGACTTTGAGATTGTGGTCACGCCACTTCACGCACATTCCTCAATCATGGCCTTTGCATTCGCTGCGTGTCCTATTTTCCCCAGCCTACGTTCTCTGCCACGACTTGTGATTCTTGTGTTCACTGCACTTGCCTATTCGTTGTGTTGGATCAAAGTTTGTCGGGATAATGCTGGGTTGGGCTTAGCGACTCTCAGCCCTTTGATTGTTGGGCCACACCTACACCAAAATTCATTTGGGCCTATTGTCCCGTCATAAATTTTAACATGCAGAGGTAGCTTGAAATCCTTTGGCATCTTGAAATCGCGTAGATGCGGTGCCAACGGTGATTTGTCTGCATCATCGTCTGCCACTATATCTCTTAGCTCATCCACATACTTAAGGTTCTCATGCTTTTGACTTTTTTTAAACTTATTTTTGGGGATTTTGGCTTGAGAGTGGCTAAGAACTGATTGTACAGATGTTCTCTATTCGCATCTAGGAATGATGCAAACACTCTCCTTTCCTTTTCTTGATCCGCGTTATGAGATTCTGCTTTCTCTTCATCAGCATTTGTATCTTCCTTACTGTGTTCTCGTTCTCTACTAGGGACATAATCTTAATCTTGGCTAGGATGCTTGCTCTTGTTGCGTCCAGTTGTTTGTTCTTGTGTATGGTGATTCTGACTTTTCTCACTTCTGGTGAACACCATTCTTTACTTTGAAGGGAATAAAGGACTAAAAAAATATTCATCCCCATAGTCGGCGCCAAATGATGTTGTTATTCCCGATCAACCAAAGTAACCGCAATTCACCGTACATTTTCTTCTCCAGCAAAATAGATCCCGAAAGTGATTCCGGGGAAAATACTCTGACGCTCAAGTCAATACTTTTCCTTTAGAGAATTAGAATTTCTCAATTTAGTCCCACTTACCTTATTCAATGATGGTGTCCTTGTGGTTATGCAATGATAGGTGTTTACAATCGTGGTTCCACACTGTCATCGTTTGAGATCGTGGGTTACATCATGGTTCCTACGATCTCGGTTCGTGGCTTATCCTTCGGACGTGGTTCTTCTTTTATCTGTTCGTGGCCACGTCTTTCAGACAAGACTCCATCTTTCTCGGTTCGTTTGCCATGGTCATATTTCATTCTTGGATGGGCCTAAAGGCTATCAGCCTCTAAGTTGTGGGTTAATGACGTAGTCCAGGGGTACTGGTGGAACTATTAATACGTGTAGTAGGACTCCAGCCCTACCTGAATTGCCGACGGGATGGTAGTAGTCACTGGTGAAGATTTGCAGGGAGTTGTACATCTGGGTAAGTTGCAAGCGTTTGTAGGAAGAAAGAAGACGCTGAATTTCTTTTCATTCTTTTTTTTAAAGGAGCATTATAAGAACGGCACCGTTTAATTGATTTGGATAAGTACTATCCTAACGTGAACTTGGGGCAAAGAAATACAGTATGTTGTAATAATGGTGATCACGTGGGTCATTATGCTAAAAAAACGGAGCTGATATGGAGTATTTGGTGTTGAGCCCTTTTCAATTTTTATTTTAGCACCAAAGTTACCAATATGGAGTATTTACTTAGCAACTAATCCTTTTGGCTGTAACATTTATATGATTTTTACTTTTGTAATTTACTTTTCAGTTATCACATATTGCAGTAAATGTGATTAATGTAAAACTATTATAACTTCACAAAATTTAATTTTAAACTGACTAATTGTTAGACTATGTCGTTTTATAATTAGTGTAATTTATAGAATGCTTTGGTGTTTATTCTAATTTATTAAAGCAAAATTATTATAATTTTTAAAATATTGAAAGTATATGTCAAAGTATTAATATTATATAATTTGATCTTATAAATTTTAGAAATGAGATTTTTTCCATTCGGTCTAACAAGACACTCTCTTGTGACTTATAAGGGTTAAAATTCTACAGCTGATATACTGTATATTTTAATTTAATAATAATTTTAAATTTATAAAAATTATAGCGATTCAATATTCATTAAATCTTTAATTATATATAATATACAATTAAAGGTCTAGTTATGCCACTGTTAGTAGTAATGGAAGGCGCGTTGCCGAATTAGAGTTCCACTTCTCTTGTCTTTGTCCTTCCGCGCCGCAGACTTGTCGGAGTATTAATCAGCTTCCGCTAAAAAAGTTTCTGGTTCAGCCATTTTCCACGGGCTAGGTATACACAAGGTGGGTTTGTAATCTTTTGAGGTTGAAACAATTAGTTGTAATCTTTCTAGTTCAGCCACTTTCCACTAAACGCTCACGCTCTAAGGCACGATTCCCAAGATTTCCAATGGAAAAATGATTTCAGTATCTCTTCCATCTTCCGCCTGCCGTTAACGGCTTCCTCGCCGGAAACGGCTAGCCCATAGCATCAACCAGTAAGGCTAGTTGCCTCTGTTGCCGGCCAATATGGCCGCAACTACCAGTGATCAAACCCCCCCCAAACTTTTGCAACTGTGGTACAAAACAAATCTCCGCTTCTTTCCAGAATCCTTCCTAACAACCCTGAAATTATCCCCAAAATGAATCACCTGGGGGATCCCTCATGCCTATACTCAGAGGACCAGATTGCCACTCTTTCTGCCCATTATGCGAACGCATTGGTGGGTAAGTTCACTAAAGGGAGAATCTCAATGGATCTTCTGGAGCAGACCTTCAAAACGGTGGGGTTTGAAGGTAAGTATCAGCTTGGCTCACTAGATTTCAAACATGTCTTAATTAGGTTTGAGCTGATAAATGATTACCAAAGATGTTGGATGAAATGTGTGTGGAATTTCAATGGAATTTCTCCAAAGATCTTAAAATGGACACCTGAATTCTCTACTCACATTGAATCTCCAATAGTCCCTATCTGGTGTACAATTCGTGAAGTTCCCCTGTATTACTATAACTCAGCATCAATTGAGGCTATAGGGAATAGCATTGGTAGTTTTATTAAGAATGATCTTGCCACAGATATGCTAACAAGGCCATTAGCTATAAAATTCTGTGTGGAATTAGATCTCCTAAAACCTTTGAGTCATTTCATAAGGCTGGGTTCTGTAAGCAACAATAGGAAATACCAGGTAGAATACGAGGATGTTCCTCTATACTGTGATCACTGCTTAAAACTTGGTCATTCTCAGTCCTAATGTAAAGCTAAACCTTTGCCCAATGAAGGAATAACTCAGGATACAAATTTAGTTCAATCTTTACCCCAATCACATTGGCAACCTACTGGTAAAAAATTTGATAAGGCTCCTTTGATTTCAGACTCTGTGGAGGATCAATCTCCCCCCCCCCTGATTGATAACAATGAAGGAATATCTAATGGCTCTAATCAGAAGCTAACACACAACCCTCCTCCCCTGGCTATCATTAGTACTGTGACATCTCCTAATACTAATCCTCAGACTCAGGATAGCCCAGATAACTCGATCAATAGGTTATTAAATGATACGGCTATTTCCAAACCACATATTTTGTCATATACTAAAGATGATATCCAGATAGGATCATTCTCAATACCTATGTATAGCCCTAATCATAATATGGCACTTTCCCAGCCTGGAAAGATGGAAAATAGATATTCTGTTTTGCAGGATCTAGAGGATTGCTCTAACAAACAAGGATTAAATCCTGAGGCTGGCATATCTATGGTAGCCGATTTTCATAAACAAAATTGTACCACCTCTGCTTCTACAGGTACGTAACAAGGTAAGGCTAAATCAAAGAAAACTAATTATCTGAGCCAATTAAACAGAATGATGCTTAGATCAGCAACAAAAAGTAATAAATCTTGTGAACAATGATAGTCAACTCTCAAGTAAATTGTTTAGTGTGGAATCTTAGGGGGATGGATACTTCTATGCTTAGGCTTTCAAATTTATGTAAACTCAAGAAAATACAGTTGCTTTGTATCATTGAGCCGATGCATGATAATAGCTCTTGTCAGACATATATGCAGAAACTTCCATTTGTTTATAATTTGACACTGTATAATGGGAAAATTTGGTTAATGTGGACAAATTCACTCTCTGTCTCTCTGCTCTCTTCTCATGAACAATTCTTGCATGTTGCTATTATGCACCATCATTTTAATTGGAATATGGAGGCAGTTTTTGTTTATGCTCTTAGAGATAGGGATGGCAGGAAAAACTTATGGAAAGATCTGCAGCCTATCTCTAAAGGAGAAACAATTTTTATTGGTGATTTTAATACAATTACTTCCCTGTCTGAGTATAGAGGCCCTAGTTCTCCGGCCTTAGGCAGTATTAGGGATTTTAACTCTTGGATCAGCTCGAATGGAATACAAGAAATCAGCACAGTTGGAAATCTTTTTACTTGGTGTAATGCTAGGCTTAGGAACCCAACTTCTAAGAGGCTTGATAGAGGTCTGAGTACCATTTCTTGGAACTCTAAATTCCCATCTTCTTCCATTCAAATCCTGAATAAACAGACTTCGGACCATTTACCCCTTTTTCTCCAAATCTCTTCTCTGCCTACTGCCATTCCAAGGCCTTTCAGGTTTATTGATGCCTGGTTTCAGAGAATGGAGTTTACTGGATTAATTGAAAATTGCTGGAACTTACCTTTAGTTGAAACAGGAATGCTTAGGTTTTACCTAAAGTTGATTAGACTGAAGAAAGTTCTTAAGAACTGGAACAGAGATAGTTTTGGTAATATTGACCTTAATGTTAAGCAGGCTGAGGAGGCTTTAAGAATTCAGGAAATTAATTTTGATTTGAACCCCTCTACTTTGGAACGGGTAAAACTTAATGAGAAAAATGCTTTACTGCTTAAGGCTTTAAAGGAAAAGGACAAATACTGGAAGCAGAAAGCAAAACTTAAATGGCATAAGTTAGGTGATAACAATACAAATTTCTTTCATAAAGTAGTGCAGGAAAGCAATTGTAAGTTGCAGATCACTAAAATAAAAAATGGTGTTGGTCAATGGATAAACT
Organism: Rubia yunnanensis; assembly: GCA_037428765.1. Classification (NCBI taxonomy): domain Eukaryota; kingdom Viridiplantae; phylum Streptophyta; class Magnoliopsida; order Gentianales; family Rubiaceae; genus Rubia; species Rubia yunnanensis. The sequence goes on from CM075062.1 coordinate 51,862,852, forward strand.
CTCAGATAGGAATTAAAAATACAGCAGTTGAATATTTCTCTGAATTGCTCACTAAACCCACTCAGGAACCTGATGAGACCTATTACTCTCATTTCCTTAGTCAGATCCCCAACATCATTAAGGATAGAGATAATCAAATACTTGCCTCTCAAGTCACTGAATCTGAGCTGGAAACTGTCATTAAAGGGTTGAATAAGATGAGTAGTCCAGGACCGGATGGATTTTCCCCCAAATTTTACTCTAAGTGTTGGCCTATCATTAAAATAGACTTGATTTCTGCTGTTAATGATTTCATTGCTGGATCTGTTATGCCTAGGGGAATTTCTAGCACCTGGATTACTTTTATCCCTAAAAAGCCTACCCCTTGCTCATTTGATGATTTTAGGCCAATTAGCCTTTCTAATGTGTTGAATAAAATATGCTCTAAAGTGTTAATGGAAAGGTTAAAACCTTATATGGAAAGCTTGATCTCTCCTAATCAAACAGCATTTATGAAAAAAAGAGACATATCTGATAATATCTTGTATTTACAAGAAATGATCAGATTTCTTGATAAGAAATACAGAACTCCAAACTGCATCTTGAAATTGGATTTAACAAAGGCATTTGACAGAATTAATTGGAACTTTCTTAGACAAATTCTGCTTAGGTTTGGTTTTAATGGGAAGTTTTTAAATGCGGTTATGAACAATCTGTCATAAGCACATTTCTCTATATTGGTAAATGGAAATCCTGTAGGTTTTTTCAAGGCATCAAGGGGTATAAAAACAAGGTGATCCTCTCTCACCCTTTCTATTTAACCTATTTTCTGAAGCTTTCTCTAGGAGTTTATCTTATATACTTCAAAATAACAGAATGGCTAGTTTTCAGACTTCTGCTTCCATTCCTTCTGTTTCTCATCTTATGTATGCGGATGACACGATTATTTTAATGCAAGCAGCAAGGTCGAATCTAATTAAGATCAAAGCATTCCTTGAAATATTTGAGTACACCTCGGGTCAAAAATTTAACTTTGATAAATCTGAATTCTATCTAAGCAAAAGAGCAAGTTCAGCTAAGCTTAACCAGGTCAAAACGGTTTTAAGAATGAAAAAAGGATCTTTTCCTTTCAAATATTTAGGTTGTCTGGTCTTTAGAGGAAAAACCCTAATGAGATATTATCATCCTTTGCTGGCCATCATAGACCACAAGCTTCAAAATTGGAAAAATAAATGGCTCAGTGCAGGAGGGAAAATGGTCTTAATAAAATCTTGTCTCTATTCTATTCCTCAACATATTTTGGACTGTAACAAATCCCCCTAAAGGTATCATTAAATCTATTGAGAAAAAATTGTCACATTTCTTCTGGGGTAAATTTGAGGATAAAAACAATAAGGTTTGGAAAAAATGGACAGACCTGGCTAAGCCAACAAAACTGAATGGGCTGGGATTTAGATCTTTGAAGGCCATAGTTGAGGCTTGTTCTGTAAAACTATGGTGGAATTGTCAACAAGGTATCTCTTTGTGGTCAAAATTGCTATGGGCACTGCCACCATCCCATAAAAAATCAGTCACTTGGAAAGGAATATGCCATGTTAACTTCTTTGCTGAAGCTAACTCCACTATAATTCATGGCAAAGGGAGTTCTAGTTTCTGGTTGGTCAACTGGTGTCCTAATGGCCCTCTGATAAACTATATTCCGGACAATATTTCATCACACATGATTAACATCTCAGTGGCTGATTTCATTATTAACAGGAACTCAGTTTTGGACCAGATTTCTCCCTTCCTCGGGCATGATACTCTTCTGTTTTTGCAGGGGGCTCAAATCACAGAGGAAAGGAATGATAGAATTATATGGAAACCTGAGTTCTCAGGTAATTTCACTTTCAAGTCATGCTATAAGGCTTTAACATCAGAATCAGGTATCTCTCTGGCAAATACTTCTCTTTAGAACACTCCTTTGCAGAAAAAGATCATTATTTTTACATGGAAATTATTGCATGCCTTCCTTCCATTTGATGATGTGCTTATTTCTTGTGGTTTTAGTTTAGCATCTAAATGCCCTGCCTGCAGTCATTCTGACTCCATCCAGCATTTCTTTATAACTTGTCATATAGCTCAGTCAGTGTGGTCTTATTTTGCATCCCTGCTTCACTTCAATCTAAATGCTCTTCATTCCATTGCACAGAGGTTTTTTCTGTTTTGGAACTGTGATGATTTACCAAAGTTTGAGCGCATTTACTGTAGAATCCTACCTTCTCTGATTTGTTGGGGCCTCTAGAAAGCTAGGAATGGTTTCCTATTCGATAATAAGCCCCTACGAGTTAATTCTATCTGTAAAGAGGTGCAGGATCTGATCAAATTCACATTGCATGTCTGCCCCTTGAAACTAATCACCCCTGGTCCTATCCCACCCTCATTTAGGCATCTATCACCCATGCTTAGACCCCCTCCTAAGCCAAACATATCGAAAATCTGTTGGAAAAGGCCCAAGACTGGTTTTATTAAAATAAATGTTGATGCCTCCTGGACCCATAACAAAGCCTCTGTTGGTTTTATTGCTAGAGACTCCACTGGTTGTCCAATTCTCATAAGTTCTGCTGCCTCTTCGGCGGTGTCACCTTTATTAGCTGAAATTGATGCCATTATGCATGCTTGTCACTTTTTCCCTCAGCTTGACCGAACCTTTATAATCGAATCGAATTCAAAACTTGCGGTCTCTATGATAACTGACCCCTATGCTGCGCGTTGGGAAATTTTTGACAAAGTTTATAAGGTGAAGGCATCGCTTGGTCTAGCTGATCTTCAACATGTTCTAAGAGAGGGCAACACTGTTGCTGATGCCCTTGCTAAATATCATTCGGATTTGGAACCTGGCCTTTCTATTACTAACATCCCTACACATATTAGAGGTCTTATTACTTTAGACAAACTTTCTGTGCCTTCCATCCGAGTACAAAGAAACGATATTGTACTTGAATAGATACTGCTGATTTTTGTTGTACTGATGCAGGTCAGATTAACTAGGTAGGAGTGCTGATACATCCGTTGTTGCTCTTTGGTTCTTCATTACCACATTGAGAAACTGGATGAGCCCTTTCTTGGTGCTGCTTCTATCATCTTTCCTCACTTCCGGTTTACAATAGTTTTAGTTCGTACATTACTTTACTTAGAGGTTGCCTGGCCAAGGTAGAGAATTCACACAGGGGGTGGAGATTCTCTCTCTTGGATCGTAACCTCTCTACTATTTTTACTAGCCTTATATAGCTGTCTATATTGATAGTTCTAATACTTTTGGAGGCAATAAGGTTGCCTCAATGTCCAGGGATCTAGACATATTGATGTACGAACTGTTTAATTTTGCTAAAGGGCCTGGGGAACCTAATACATAACTCCCTCACCTTAGGGTGTTTTCCATTAAAAAAAAATTAGTTGTAATTTGGGTGGGTTTAATTTGGGGGTTTCCAACAGTTGTTTTATTGAGGTTGCTATGTTGGACTTTGTAAATTTCAGATTATTTGTTACTTTTTGTAATTTTGGGCTCCAAAATTACATATTTTTGGAGCCATATTAGTGATTTTGGAGACAACCATTAATGTAAAACAGTCTTGTAAATTTTAATTTTGAATTTTACTGTTGATAGTACACTATCTAGTCCCTTTAACAGTGACAATTTCAGCTTTAAGTGCCATCAAAACACTGTAGAAAAATACCACCCTTCTTTCTCTCTCTGTAAATTGAGTTGGGACAGAGGAAATATTGTATTTGAATGATCAATTAATGAGAAGGAAGTGGACATCAATCAAATCCAATCATGTTCTCGTGGGTCTTTAGCTTTTATTCATTTTCTTAGTTTTTGTAGTGTTAAATTATTACAAAAACCCCTTTGTATATTATTAATCAACAAATTCTTACGGCATGTGCATTGTGGTTTCTTTTTCTCTTTGTGGTTTCTAATTGAAGAAACCGCTCCCGAGGCTCTTGGTGAAGCAACTGGTTCCAAGCTCTCCCACATCCCTCACCCCCTAGTGCCACGTGTTCAATCTTGATTGAAACACGTAATACAGATGCTAGCCCCCCTTTCTTTTTAAGCCTTTTCTATTTCAGTTTTTGTCCTTTCCTATTTAAAAAAAATCAGCTTTTGGTTTACATTTTTAACATGCATTTTTTTCAATTTAATTTTTTAAAAAAGAAATGTAATTTTAATATTAATTCTAAAAAACAAATTAGAATTATAAAAAACAAAATTAAAATTTTGAATTAAAAATGTATTATTAAATTTCACATATCAGTTTATTTTAGATTGACAAATTTATTTAAATTAATATTGACGGTAAAATTAATAAGTATGATAGAGAAAATTAAGTGGGATCAATGATATTTCCTAGAGATTTCTACCATTATGGAGATTTGGGGTTATTGCTTCATGCAGAAAAATAAAAAAGCTTACCAAAGACGTATCCATGATAGTGTCTGCACTCAGGGAATCTTCTCTTCTTGTTGTGAGTGCCAATGGCAAGAAGGTGAAGCGAATTCATCCACTTCCCTTTGAGAATAAGGACCCAATGCTTTGCACTGTTGTGGTGGAAAATTTGCCTGATAATCACTCTGAGGAGAACCTTCAGCAAATATTTGGTGAAGCTGGAAACATTCAGAAGATTGTCATTCGCGATCCACATGCTGCTAGGGATTCCAAAAAGCTCACAACTACGGAGAAGCTGCTTAGTGCCAGGCTGCATGCCCTTATAGAGTACGACACTGTGGAGGCTGCTGAAATAGCTGTGGCTATTTTGAACAATGAGCATGATTGGCGGTATGGTCTTCGCGTCAAACTCTTAAAGAAACAGCCCAAAGCAGAAGCCAAGGTAGACGCAAGGAGAAAAGTCTGGCAGGAAGTAGATGAAGAAAAGAAAAACACTGACAAAGCAATTGATTCAGTAATAGATGAAAACCACCGTTCAAGTGATTACTGTGATGATTCACATGATGAGGAGGAGGATCATTTGCTGAAGGAGAAGACTGAGGAGCACCCACACAAGGAAAAAACTCTGGAACAATCACAAAAGGAGAACAATGTGAACAGAAATCAAAATAAAACTCGTGGAAGGAGACAAAAATACCATGGCACGAATGGTCATGGCTATGGATCCCCTCCAACCAGTCATCATATTGAACCATCAAAACCACTGCCAGGACCAAAGATGCCTGATGGAACAAGAGGATTTGCTATGGGGCGCGGCCGACCTTTGCTCTCCAAGCCAAGCCTGATTTTATGATACGTTCTTGCTGGTTTATGTATTGTAAAATATTGGGAACTATAATGCTTGTATGTTGGGACAGTGAGTGCTTGTGGTTGATTTGCTGTATACTTGAGATGGTACAGTAGCGATGGTGGTGGTGGTTTCATTGGCTTTGAATGAGCCTTTCAATCCATCGAGAGTTAAGGAGTTTAACTGACTTGTCACGTTGGAGTTTTTGTTAGTTTTCGCTTGGGGGCAAAGAGAGGCCTTGCTATTAAAAAAAAAAAACATTATGGAGATAAAAATAGAGTGATTTTATTTATGGTTGCTTTTGGTGTGGTGAGATGAAAAAGAGAGATTAAATATTTAATTAAAAAAACCCACAAGAGTATTTTCTTTCCATCGTTGATAGCCTTTGATTTATCTTAGTGATATATATATTTCTACGTTAAGTGCATTATAGGTCATTTTCCCATGTTGATGCGAACCATACTTTCCTTCCATATTTATTTGTGTTAGTGAGTAAGAAATTTATACTCCATGGCATTATGTCGTTGCAACCCTCCATCTATCATCCTCCAGTAAAACTCGGAGCATACTTGTGATAGGACTTATGTCTTTGATGTCAGCAATAATTCAACCAATAATCTCTTTATGCTCCTTGAAAACGAGAGTTAACCTCTCATCTTATTCCTTGGTGAATTTATTTGAAAGAGAGTCTCAGGACTTATTCCTTGGTGAATTTATTTGAAAGAGAGTCTCAGAATATGCAGCCTTTCTGAAAATTATGGATAGTTCATAATGGTTTTTACCTTAAATGTTATAATTTTTTATAAAAATTAAATATTGTATTTTAAAAGTGAAAACAAGTAATAATATTATTTTAAATGTGAAAATATAAAAATATATAATATAAAAAATTATTTTCTAAATTTTTAAAATTAGTATGTAGTGTAAAATATAAGTGGTATGCACAAGCCGCTTAATCAAAAGACCTACTCGATTTGAAATAACTGCCGTTATTTTTTCTTCTTCCTGAAGCGGGATGCGCATACATACCTGAGAAAATGTCTAATACTGTTTTCTTGGCTCTAAAATGACAGCACTGCTCCAAATAAAACCTCATTAAAGGAACAAAACCTCATTAAAGGTGAACTTGCTGACCATGGCCTGAAGCAACGTTTAGATGAAAATTGGTGTAAACATATTGAGGTCAATTTTGCAACACAACAAGACCAGTTATTGAAACTAGCACGAAGCACGTGCAACATAACACCACCGATTACTAAAACTTGCATGCGGAACATATTCAGTTCAGAGAATCCACGTTGGTCAATTTGTTCTTATCCAAGACCGTTTCTGCAAGATTGATGCCTAATTGAATGAAAATTAGTTCTTTTCACTTGATTTGGTTGAATGAATGATGATGAGAAGAAATCAGCCAGACATATGCAAGTGCACACTTATGTTGTACTTCGAGGTTCATGAAACTTAAGTAATCACCAAACTAAAGTAAATAACCATAGGTTTTAAGATACACTCTTATTTATTTTCATACATTAATGATGAGCACTTATAATCAACACCACTAAAAGAGTCCAAGACACAGCAATGGCAGCAGAGAATGCATTATATAAACGGGGCAAAGCATCAATTTGGAGAAACTACGACCACTCAAGTGCCCCAGGATGAAAGACAATCCGCACTGAAAAAAATTCAAATATTGATAGATCACAGAACTTGTTCAAATAGTATCAAGTGCATAGGAGAGAGAACTTTATGTGCCACAACCACATGTAAGCAGCTTACAATGGAGTCAAACCAACAACACCTGCACAAAAATTTATTGTACTATTATCCACAAATCCAACTACATAAAATAAAAAGACAGCTACACTAGCTAAAGTCATAGAAAAATGAATCTGGTTCAGGTCAAGATTAACAATGCTCAGCCACCTGTGATCATTAAAAACCCGACTTTGCAACAGAAAAACCACACCAGCATTGGGGCTGTTAGTTCACACGGGACTGTTTTGTAATTAGTACAATTTTGGGTATATGCATCAAAGTGTGTCAGACATACTGGGTACCAAAACTCTACCAGAATCAAGAGATCCAATCAGGAGCGACTTCACATACTGTGGTCTATTTTAAGAAACAGATGCTTCTAAAGGATGACAAAAAAGTCTGTCAAATTTTACTGACAGTGATATTGTAGAAACAGTAAAGTTGGTGCCTTAAGTACCAGCTCCAACCAAGAAAGAGGAAGCCAGACAATTTAGAAGGATGAAGGATGGAACAAAAGAGAAAAGAAGGGAGAGAGAGAGAGTAATTCAAAAAAAAGTACTAATCATTTGCAATGCACATATAAGGAGAACTTAATATCTGCTGCAAGATCGTATACATAGCATGAATGTTAGATATGACTATGAGATGTGAGTGCAACACCTACATTCCAGTTGGGTAAATGATCTAGCTTAATGCACATAGACTAAAGCTACTTGAACTAAAATATGGCACTCAATGCAGTAACTATAAAATTCCTATTCCTATGTATTTTCAGAACTCAAAACATTCCTTATGTAATTGACAATTTAATGCCTTTGCAGAACTCTGTAAGAATAATATATAGTTACATGAAAGGAACAATCTGTTCATTTACTGTTACCCAATGCCTGGAAAACAATTTAAATATAATATATATATATCAGAATAACTGCAATCAACTAGTATATAGTAATCACCACAGTCAAAGAATTTCTTCCTTAGTTTGAATCGGACCATGTAGGTCTCCATTAAGGAACTTGAAACTATTTTAGTTCTGGGACTACTAGTTAAACTAAAGTTGAAAAGTGAACTATATAAGCTATACTCATACATCAACAGAAATGAATTTATGTCATGAACAATTACTACCAACAATGAATGACAATCTTTCCAATAACATTAGCCATGTTCCTTTCCTAGTTTTATACTTTTGATGACAACTCGTCTTACTACATCCACCCAGATGCTAATGTGGACATAAGATTTCATAACAAAACAATTAAATTGAAAAGGCATTTATAACCCTTTTTTTTTGCTCAGATGTATGATAGCCATATAGTATAACTTTTCCAGAGCACAACATTGCCAAACATCAAGAGAAGCTCGGTGTTAAACCTTAGAATCACAGAAATTAAGTGCATAATTTGACTCTTATTGACACATCACAGAGCAAATACAAACAGCAGAGAGATCATACCGCAAGCCAATCGTCCCCCAGCATTTCCAGTTGACAGACTGAGTTCATGCCCACCTAGAGTAGAAGAAAAAACGATTATCTAGCCTTGCTAAGATACGAAGTAAAGGAGAAAGCAGCTTCTTTCGAAACAATTATGATGTTTGATTAATTAACATGACAGGAAAAATGATACTTCTATCTCGAAATTGAATACTCAATTGCAACCTTACCCTTTCCAAGATCATCCTCCAGCTCATGAACCACAAAAGCCCTTCCAACTACAGAGTTTGGACCAATCAGAGGAATCTGCGAAAACAAATGGGACATAGAGAGGATCTCAGACTTAAGTGCACACAGCAGAAAGTTGAACTCCCAACCCAACAAAGCCAGTCAAGAATGCATTCTTTCTTACCTGAGCATCCACAATTGTCGCCTCAGCCACACCTACATTACATAAAGCAACACTAAAATTACTAAACTAAATTTTACAGAATGGTATCACTTTCATCTGCTCACTAAAAAGTAGAAGACTAAAATGCTGATTTGCACTGAAATTACCATCTGCATTAGCAACTATGTTTCCCAGGTCACCCGCATGACGCACTTCGTCCTCAGGAGCTCCGTGTGTCAAACCATTAGGGTTGAAATGAGGCCCTGATTAATAACATAACACCCTTAAATGAACAAATTCCTTCAACATAGAAATGACAACAAACCAAAACAATCTTGCAGCCATAAAAATCGAACCTGTCGATGTACATCCATTCGTAGTATCGCCATACTCATGCTATCAAAATTCAAACACCACAAAAAGTAATGCATCAAATTCAGAAGAAGAAGAAATCATTCCTACTGGTTGGTAAATACATTTATCGAAAGTAACTATACTCACCAAATGGAACCCATGTTTCCCAGGGGCGAGCCCAGTGATTTTCACATTCACAGTAGTGGGACCTACACACAATACAAAGAGCATTTAATATGGGTTCAATGGAGTTCAAGAATTTCAGCGGGAAGTAGAGAAGGACAAGATACCCTCGTCTTCTTGGGTGAGGGTGACGACGCCCTCAACGGCGGAGGTACCCTTGAGAACTGCGACCGCTTTCTTGGTGGCGGCAACGACGGTGAGAGGCTTTGAGGCTCTGACGGTGGTGGAGACGGCGGCGAACTGGCGGGGGAGCTTGAGAGAGACTCCGTGGAATGATGAGGAGTGAATGGTAGCGGGATTAGAGAGGTGAAAGAGGAGAGGGGAGTGGGCGGCGGCGGGGGTGAAAGAGAGGAGTGCGTGAGCGGCCATGCTTGCATAAGCGGGCGATGATGATGATGAATTGATGATAAAGGCAGTCAACGGCTGTGAGTTGAGAATTGGTAATATTTGGATGAGAGTGTCTTTGACATTTTTTAAGGCTCATTTTGTAATTAACAGAATTGGATCATTTCAAAACAAAGGCGGTCTATTCTAACAAATGATCTGTTTATAAATTTATAGAGAATTCAGACATCAATTTGCAATTAATACAAATTGAACAAAGTTTGCAGGGCTTATTGCAAATATGAGTAATAATCAATTCATGCCAAACCCTTCCTCCTCCTTCCCCAAAGTTGACGAGCAACTCCATCCTCTGCAACTTCTCCATTCTCCATTCGTCTTCCTTCAATCTTCATTCCCAAATTTCAATCTCCTTCCCAAACTACAATCTTCGTGTACAAGGACCATTATCTCCACCTTTGACGAATCTTCGACACCAGAGTTCACAGTTTTTCCGGCAGCATCGACCAGAGCTACTCTAATGTTGTTTCCTCCTTTTCCTCTGATATCTTTTCCAGTGTAAACTAGGGAAGAGACTGCGTCCGAGAGCTTCAGCGCTAGCTTTCATGGCTCAGAGGTCTACGCTTCTTGCCCGGATATCCTGGCAAAAGTTACAACAACTGTTGGTGATTATAACCATTTCTAACCGATCAAAAGAGAGAAACGTGAGAAGAGAAGAGAAAATGGAAGGGAGCGACAGCGAAGCTGTTTTCGATTCGCTGAATCTGAATCCGCAGCTCTTCATCAACGAGGTTCTCAATTCCGTCGACGATTTGGTGGAGGATGCCTTTACTTTCTTCAACCAGCGAGCATCCGAGATTCTGAAAACCGACGGCTCAAATAGGTCGGAGGAGGTCGCCAAGGGTGTGGCGCTCTTTCAGAATATGGTTATGTCGAATTTGGTTAAAAGGCTGAATGTTTGGGAGAACATTTTTGCGGAAGAAAAGTTGCAGAGGTCGCATTTGTTCTTCATGTTTTTGGGTTTTGGTTTTTCGGTGTGTTTTAGAGACAAAGGAATTTTGGGTGCTGTTTTAGAGATGTTTTTGTTTTGGGTGAGCATAGAGTTTTTCCCTCTTCTTTGTTTCTGTAGCAAAAGTCTGCCATTTGACATGATCGCTGTTTCAAAATTTCCTCTCTAAGGTGGAGGTAAATAATTTAAAATATCAGATTGATAGGCTGATAGTACACAAACATTAATGTGATAAATCGATTGGTAATGTTATCTAAATAATGTCAAAACAATACATCTACCACATGGTCTCAAATGTGCGAAGCAAAGTCACTTGAATTGAAGTGAATTTGCTGAGATGTCAGTGACGGAAACTTACCGTTCTAAGTTTAGAGCCAAAATCAGGGGTGAAATCAGGTGAGATATCCACATAAGTTTTTAGCAAACAGATTTCAGGTCCAACCTGCAAAAGGATAATTACACGTGCTCAGCCTACTGTTGAGATTGCTCATTGATGTGGGTTAATTAAGTTGTTTATTTTTTAGATCAACTGTAATTTTACGGGATTAATGTGCACTTTAAGTGTTTTATTTGTAACAGATCATAGTTTTTGGGTTTAAGAAGAATTAGGAGGAAGTTGGTGAAAAGTATTGAAATTATGGCAAATGAAGCAGTCAAAATGGAGAGCGGAACTGTAGCAGCTATTTTGGAGCTGATTTGGAAATATATTGGGCTGATTTAAGAAGATAGTTTTGGAGATATTGTGAAGATATTTTAGATCTTATCTTTTAAGAATTAGAATTGAAACTGGAAAATGATTGTAATTGATTTGGAGGGTTGCGTGCATATAAAAATGCGGACGCAAGACTGGAAAGGGGGAGAGAGTTTTGGTGAAAGTCTTAGTTTTTCGTTCCATACACAGAAAAAAAATATGTTTTCTTCTCTTTGGTTTTAAGTGTTTCCAAAAAGGCGATCAAACGGCTCTCCCTCAGCCGCCCCAGCCGCACCGACACCGCAGTCTTAACCGGAGAGGTAAATCACAGCACTCCCGTAGCCAAGGACATGACCCTCGACTGTACTCGGTGCACACAAAGGATCCCTCCTACAGGAGAAATCCCCACACTGCCGCTGTCGAGAGTCGAACTCATGATTCAAAGAGTGAAGACCATGCCCCTAACCAATTGGGCGATCGTGTGGGTGTTTAAGTGTTTCCACGACGGACACCAGAGGGGTGGAATTTCTTGTTGAATCATAACTCTTGCATTGATTTTCGTGCTTAAGTAATCAACTGTCATTGTTTTCTTTGTTTTAGTTTTCCTCCTGCGCATAGATTAGTTACTGTGGAGCATTACAATTATTTGGTTGAATTTGTAGTTTCCATCGAATTTTGTGCGCACAAGGTTGTGTCACTGTCTGGTTTAATTATTAATTTCTTACGTTAAATCATGTTTACTATTTGCATCGATAATTTGTTTAATTTAATCATCATGAGTAGCTAATTCATATATCGGCAGAGAATAACAAATGTTAGTTCATAAATCGTGAGGCATAATTGCATTATAATTAATTATTGCATGTTCTTGATTGTTCTTGGTTGAATTTTATTTCTAATATGTTTAATTCCAATCAACTTAAATGTTTTTAGAATAATGCTATCTAATTTCCACCAATATGTAATTGTTCGATGTGATTATTAGTAGCACAGTCTTGTGAAAAAATAGCTAACTAACTAATCTTGTAATAGCAAGATAGGGAATAATTGAGTGTGCGTTACTATTTACATTTACTTTGGTAATTGCTATATCGGGTTCTTTTAATACTTAATGCTATCAAAATGTGTTCTGGTTTAGCGAATACTTTCTAGGAACATTTTGATAAGGGAAACAGGGTGGGGGTGGGGTTAAGCATACCTGAATCATGTGTGTTATGGGGTGGGGTGAAGTAAGTCAATTATTTTTCCCCTACTAATATGTGTGTTAGTGTGATTGGTTTATGAGTAGATCATCCAGGCTTAATTTAATATTCGACCCGAAAGTTGAGAAGACAGCCAAGCAGAACAGAAAGCGGACAAAGGCGCAGAAAGCAGTTTCTGTCGAGACCCTTTAGTTTGGCCAAACTAAACACGTCACGGTTTCAGTAACCACCTCTAATTTGGGAACTGATATCGAGATGGACGGAGCTGGCTGAAATCTGAATCCTGTGCAGAACCCAAACAATCCATACATGTGGGAACTTACTGGTCACAGTGAAGATGACCCCCGCCCACCACTCCTATTCAGCTGCCAGATACCAAAAATCCTATTGGAATCAAGCTGGTGTTCCTGAACGTACTTCCAAAGTTCCACGGGAGAAGCACCGAGGACCTTTACAACTTTCTGAGTGAATTTGAGAAGATTTGTAAGGTTCAGAAGAGGCCATCCAGCGTGATGGAATATCAATTCAAATAGGTGGCATTCCCATTCAGTTTGACAAGAGCAGCAAATCAGTGGTTTTCGAGCTTGCCCCCCAACTCCATTGGGACATGGGCAGAATTAAAGAAATTGTTCTTGGAGAACTACTTTCCAGCCACAAGAACAGATGCCTTGATGAAGGAGATCACAAGCATCAAGCAAGAGTATGATGAACCATTGAGTATGTATTGGTTGAGGTTCAGGAAATTGGTAGGCAGTTGCCCTAATCACCGAATGACGGAAGACCAATTGCTTCAATGCTTCTATTAAGAGATGATATCCAGCAACAAGGACTTAGTGAACTCTTCCAATAGTGGTGGATTTTCTCACATTCGAGTGAATGAAGCTAGAGAGATCATCAAGAGGTTGGTGGACTCTAAGAAAGAGTATGATCAACATGAAGTACGAATCTTGAAAAAGGTGGTACATATATCCACTCCCGAATAAGATGAGAGCAAGGAAAGGATGGAAAGAATGAACAAAATGCTATCCAAGGTCGTTGACAAGGTTGCGTCTGTACAAGAAGGGCCTTGCGATACGTGTGGAGCAGTGAACCATACGACGTCGCAGTGCATTCTTACCATGGGAGCGATACCTATCCAAGCAAATGCTATGGGAAATTTCAATGAGAGGCAGCAAAAAGGTGGACCATGTCCCTAAAATTTCAACACAAGGTATGGGGATCACTCTAACTTCCAGTGGAGAGAACATGGCCCCCCCACAGCAGCCCCAACATTACCAATGACCCTATGTTCCACCAATGCAACGAGAAGCTCCGGTTTTCCCCCAACCCCAGCAAGGTGGTCAAGAGAAATCTTTGAATGAGAAGATTGATATGTTGATGGACATGATGGTGAAGCAATCTAAGAAGACTGAATCAACATTGGAAGAGGCATAATCGGCAAATCACCCAGCTATCAAATTCTCTGAATGAACTCAGGATGAAGCAACCCGGATGATTTCCCTCTCAGGTCCAATTGAACCCTCATGAGATGGAAAATCTGGTCACGGTCAGAAGTGGAAAGATAGTTGGTGCGCTGCCATTGAAATATGCAAACAAAGAAGCGAACCAGTTCATTGACGGAGGGTCCGGTTTGCCTAAACCGAACCCTGCAACAGAAATTCAAAATCAAGTAACGGAGGAAAAAGGCGACGAAACCACCATAAACTATGAGAATCCTGAGCATACTGAGACCCGAGATAAAGATAAATCCAAGGTAACAGCTGAGGTAGGTAAGAGGTTGAGTTTACATGATCATTCACTTAAAATTTTGTCTCCTTTCCCTCGTAGATTAGAAAAGAAAAAAGATTAGCGTATGGATTTTATATCGATCTTTGGAAAATGGATATTAACCTTCCTTTCTTACAGGCTATAAAGTTACCACTTTTTAGCAAATTATTGAAAGAATTCATTGCAGGGAAGTCGAAGGATTCGAGCAAAATAATAATGGGTGAATCGGTGTCTGCAGTAATTCAAAAGAAACTGCCACCCAAGTGCAAGGACCCAGGTATGTTTTCCTTACCTTGTTATATTGGAGATAAGAAGATAAATGTTGCCATGTGTTATTTAGGAGCTTCTATAAATGTGATGCCATTTTCTGTACATGAAACTTTAATTGGAGCAGAAATTTTTAACACTAGAGTAGTGATTCAGTTGGCAGATAGATCTTGTGTGTTTCCAGAGGGGTTGTTGGAGAATGTACTTGTGAGAGTCAATAATTTTGACTACCCTGCAGATTTTTATGTGGTAAAAATGAATTATTCTAGTGGTCAGGGAACAACATGAGTATTTTTGGGTCATCAATTCCTGAGAATTGATAATACCATCATTAATGATGGAAATGGTACTATTTGTCTTGATTATTATGGTGAAAAGTATACTTTCACTATTGATGAGGCCATGAAGAAGCCAATAGATGCTGAGAATGTATTTTCCATTGATCTCATTGAACCTCTTGTCCAAGAATATCTTAAGACTGAAATTTTGCAGGAAAGAATGGGAATTCAATTCCCAACAGGTTCGAAAGAGATATATATATATATATATATATATATATATATATATATATTCAAGGAATGAGTGACAAGGAGATCAGTGAGTTGTGTGCTCAATATACTCTCAGGAAGTGATGTTCAGTACTGATATAGATCCTAAAAAGGCCAGCTTATCACGGTCCAGTACGGATGTTCAGAAAAATTTTGAAGTGCAGGCAGGGTCCAGTTTGGCCAAACCTAGTACCATCGGACGTGAAAGCCCCGATTCTGGAGTTAAAGCCCTTGCCCCTGAATCTGAAGTATGTCTATCTTGGTAACAATGATACTCTTCCAGTAATAGTCAGCACAGAGTTATCCACATCTCAAGAGGAGAGATTAATTTCCTTGCTGAAGAGATAAAAGAAGGCCATAGGGTGGACACTAGCGGACATTACGGGAATTAGTCCAGACATTTGTATGCACAACATTCTATTGGAGGACGATGCCAAACTTACTAGGGAGGTTCAGAGGAAGCTTAATCCCAACATGAAAGAGGCGGTCTTCAAGGAAATATTGAAACAACTCTCACTTGGGATCATATACCCCATTTCTGACAGAAAGTGGGTAAGTCATGTTCATGTGGTACCCAAAAAGTCGGGTTTGCAAGTGGTGAAAAATGACAAGGGAGAGATGGTATCTACAAGGCTGGTTACTGGTTGGAGAATGTGCATTGACTACAGTAAGTTAAATGCCGCCACTCGCAAGGATCAATTTCCTCTTCCTTTCATCGATCAGATGTTGGAGAAACTTGCGGGAAACAATTTCTTCTACTTTTTGGATGGGTACAATGGCTATTTTCATATTTGTGTGAACCCCGAGGACCATGAGAAGACAACATTTACTAGACCCTTTGGCACTTATGCTTACAGAAGAATTCCCTTTGGTTTATGCAACGCCCCAGGCACCTTCCAGCGTTGTATGATGAGTATCTTCTCTGATTTGATTAAAACAAGCATCAAGGTGTTCATGGACGATTTCAGCATCTATGGTGACTCATATGGCGTGTGTTTAAGTTGTCTTGAGTAAGTCTTAATTCGTTGTGTGAAGAGGAACCTTGTTCTTAATTTTGAGAAGTGTCACTTCATGGTGAAGGATGGCATAGTCCTGGGACATGTTATCTCTGAGAAGAGAATTCAAGTGGACAAGGCTAAGGTGGAGACCATTGAGTAGCTCCCATATCCTTCTAATATTCGCGAGGTTCCTGGTTTCTTAGGGCATGCAGGATTTTATCAGTGATCCATCAAAGATTTTTCCAAGATTGCACAACCTTTGACGAAACTTCTTCAAGATGATGGTCCTTTTGAGATGAATGAAGAATGCAAGAATTCCTAGGATTTTTTGAAGAATAAGTTGATCTCGGCCCGAATCATGCAACCACCCAATTGGAACCTTCCATTTGAGTTGATGTGTGATGCAAGCGATTATGCGGTTGGTGCGGTCTTGGGGCAGAAAGCAGGAAAGGAGAGCCATGTGATTCATTACGCATCAAAGACTTTGAATCCCGCATAAAGCAATTACACCACCACTGAGAAAGAGTTGTTGGCCATTGTCTTTGCTTTGGATAAATTCATATCTTATTTTCTTGGCTCTAAAATTATTATTTATACTGATCATTCTACTCTGAGATACTTGTTTACCAAGAAGGATTCTTCTACTGTTACGGGAATTTGACTTTGAGATCAGAGACAAGAAGGGTGCAAAAAATCATGTTGCAGATCATTTGAGTCATTTGATAAGGCATATGGATAACATTCCAATTCCTGAGGCGTTTCCCAAAGAACACTTGCACGCTGCAACAAGGTTCAGTTTGGCCAAAGGGAACCCACCGCCAGTACTGAATTCAAGTAAGTTGGATACAGATCCTTGGTATGCAGATATCGTAAATTTTATGACCACTAGAGATATTCCACATACACTGAGTTGTGCCCAGAAATTAAAATTGAAAAGTGATTGCAAGCATTACATTTGGGATGAACTGTATCTTTGAAAGATTGGTTCTGACCAGATTATTCGATGCTGCATTCTTGATGACGAGCAAGGTAGTATTCTTTTACATTGTCATTCATATGCATGTGGTGGACATTTTGGGCCTAAACGTACTGCTCGTAAAGTGCTTGATTGTGGTTTCTTTTGGCTGACCTTGCATAAATATGCTTACACATTTTGTAAGAATTGTGATCGATGCCAAATGACTGGAAATATTTCTCAACATGATGAAATGCCACAAATGCCTGTACTTGTTTGTGAAATATTTGATGTGTAGGGCATGGATTTTATGGGTCCTTTCCTGAGTTCTTTTGGGAATGTTTACATCTTATTAGTAGTTGATTATGTGTTGAAATGGGTGGAAGCTAAAGCCACCCGTACTAACCACATGAGTTAGGGCTAAAGGGATCAGGGGGTAGCGTTCCTCTAGTTATGACGGGCGAAGGTGAGAGTTTGACGAGGGGGCAGAATCAGGATATTAGTTATCGTGGGAATTTCCAATGAATCAACCTCTCTATAACGGGTGATAATACATGAAGTAATTATAATGTGAACTTGTGAGTATGAGTCAAGGATCAAGTCTCAAATGTCAAATACGTGATGCAAAACCCCCCAATTTTCTCTAATCCTGAAACACATAATTGATGGTCCTTGTGTGCGGATTACATGAGTCTATCCTTTAAGCCCCTAAATCTCGGTTGACAGCACCCTAACTTACCACTAATATCTACTTTTTAGTATATACTCCCCCGTCCCATAACTATTGACCTATTTACTTTTTCACGATCTTCAATGACCATGTTTAATAATTAATATCGCTAGCTACGTATAATATTTTTGCATATAAAATTGATATTTAGAAAATAGATGTTAAGATAAATCTATCAATATCTCACATGATATTTTTACTATACATATATTAATTTTATATTTAAGGTCAAAGTTTACTAAGTTTGACTTTGAAAAAGTAAATAGGCCAATAATCTTAGGGCGGAGGGAGTAGAAGTGAGTATGGGAGCAACACTACAAATCTTATCTTTGACTTGCTAGCACCCAGGTTATTCATTAAAGACGACCTCGGGGTGCCGGTCAAATTTTGGCACCGCTGTTGGGGATTAATGGTGCATTTATTTGATAGCTAGAGTAATTAGTTGGTAGAGTAGCTTTTATTATTGTTTGTTATTGTGTTTTTGTGTTTGAGCTATTGTGGTTGATTTCTTGATTATTCTCACTGTAGTTTGCTAGTTACTTTTTCTGAGGCATAGTATTATACTGGCCCTTGTTTATGGTACAAACGCGTACCAAGAACCTAGAACCATTATACTACTTGCCTAAAAATGCAGATAATCATAGACGTCGTTGAAGAAGGAGGAGAGTAGACGCAGAAGTTCCACAAAGACCATTTTTTTTATTGAAGGGTATGAACTAATGGCAGAGGATAATAAGACACTTAGGGTGTTAATGGCTCATATTCCCACAATTCCTTCTAATGTGACTTGTGAGCTTAAGTCTGGAATGATACAGTGCTTACCAACTTTCCATAGGATGGCCGGAGAAGATCCTAACAAACATTTGATGGAATTTCACCTTGTGTGTATGAACATGAAGCCTCCAGAGGTATTCGAGGAATATCATAATTTAAGGTCGTTCCCATTTTCTCTCTTTGATGCCGCAAAGGATTAGTTATAATACCTACCTCCCGGGTGCATTACAAGCTGGATTGAGATGAAGAGGAGGTTCATAGAGCAATTCTTCCATGCCTCGAAGTTGGCCGATATAAGAAGGTATTGTCCAACATCCCCCAAAATCCCAATGAAACACTTTATAAGTATTGGGAGCATTTCAAGAAGCTTTTGGCGATTTGCCTATACCGCCCCTTCAAAGATGGTGACTTGGTGTATCATTTATTCGAGGTTCTTTGTGATGATGATATACAGATGGTCAATGCCGAAGGCAATGTAACTGTAGCAAACCAAAGCCCGAAGGATGGCATGATATTATTTGACAAGATGGCAAGTGGTATAAGGCAGTTTGGCACTCGAAAAAGGACAAAGACTGTTGATGAGGAGAATGTTCACTCCCTGAAGCTAGAGGAACAAGTGAAAGCACTTGTTTCCATGATGAAGGAGTTTATGAAAGGGGGAGTGTAACATGTGAGGGTTTGTGGAATTTGCTGGTTGCTCTCAAATACAAGAGGATCATTTGGAACAAGTGGAGGCCTTAACTGCCAAGGTGGAGGCTATAGAGGAAATATGGCTTATGTGGGAGGTTAACAACAAGGTTTCCAATGGAACCAAAGCATAGATCAAAATCAAGAACCGTACGCAAATAGCTTTAACACTACCGAGGTCATCCCAACTTTTGATAGAGGGATGATTAAGAGTCCCGTCCTAATTTTAGGAATGGCCAAAATTTCAACCGAGAACTTCCACAAACTTATCCTATATGTGAAGGAACTTCTAACACTCAAGGTGGGAATTTCAAGTCAGAAAGAGAGGAGTTGATGGATACCATTGCTCAAGTTACTAAGAGCAATGAAATATTTGCCGAGCAAAAAAGAAGGGACATGGAGGATTTGGGCATGAGGGTGTTCTCTAGTATAAAAAAATTAGAGGTTCAAGTGGGACAACTTGCCACCTCCGTAAATAAATTGGAGGCAATGAAAGATTCCGGGAAACTTCCCTCGTAACCCGAGATTAACCCAAAACAAAATGTGAGCCCATTTGGGGGTATTTACACCACATTGTTGACATAACTAGTCTTGGGGGTATTTTCATCACATTATTGACATAAAAAATTTGATTCTAGAACTCTATTCACATTAAAGAACTATAAATCTATTTAGTGTTATACCATACGATGTGGAGATGTTAATTCCCCGGGAACTCTCTCGGTTTGTCACACCATGTTAGTTTTGCCACACCATGTCAGTTTTGCCACACCATGTCATTTTTGCCCTCTTCTTAACATCTCACCTCCACCACATATAGCTAGAGGTACGCTACCCACTGAAACTTCTAACCCTTACTACCAGGTTAATAAGTCCCCACTTAAAGGCCAATACCTTGTGTCGGTAGCATGTTAAACCCGGTAGTAGCATGGATCACCAGGACCTCCACCGTGAATACCCATTTCAAGCCCATCTTGTGCCACTTAGGACATTAATACCCTGTGATAACTCTAAGGTCTATAGCTACAAGTACAACTTTTAGTTACCACAAACTAGGAGCCTAGCTCCTAGGTATTAATCGTGATACACCTATTTAGGCATTTAACAACACCCGACCAAATTGCCCAATGCTCCTAAACACCGGGCACAACTAAATAAGTTTCCATTATTACCCTATTACCACTTGGGTGTCTCACAAGGTTTGTCTTATCCCCCGGTGCTCACAAGGCTACAAGAAAGTTTAATAATCCAACACTCCCAAACTAAGTTCAAAGCCTAACACTAAATCATGCAAGAATCTAACTCGGTGTACATCCTAATAACATTCGATACAGAAATTATGACAAGAAGTTAAAGCTCTGATTAAGCACAATAATTTATAGCAACATAAATAGAATGAATCTAGAAGTCTCACAAATCTAGTGTCAAATCATGCTTACAAATATCCCCAAGTCATAATTTACGCTACTAGATCAAACCCTTGACATTCAATGGATTAAATTCCATAGGAATGTGATATGAATAAGAAGAGAGAGTGAAAAACTAGATCTAGAATAAATGCAGTCGTCTTCTCTATAACCTATAAAGATTAGGCCCTTATATAATAAAGAGAGAAAAAGGCCCAAAAGTACAACTCTTAAACCCCTACTTATCAGACGTGCATGGCTCGTGCAGGTTTTCATGGTCCGTGCGATATGTTCTGTGTGCATCTGCATGGACAGTAACTTGAAGAGTGCATCGGTGCTAACAACTTGCACGGGCTATGCATTTCTGCACAACCCGTGTCCTAGAGCCTTCATTTCCTCTTTTGATTGCACGGGTCGTGCTGATCTGCACGGCCCTTGTCTTGGAGCTTCCTTGGGCACAAGTTGTTCACACGAGTCATGAAATAGTGCAAGGCCTGATGTGCTCAATTCATACCCTATTTTTAGTACATTCTAAGTCTATTTTTGTAATAGATTAGGGATTTAATTGGAAGGAAATTGACATATTATCAATTAGAGGGTTAGGATTATATCACATGTTTTATGTTCTAATTATTTAATCTGTGAAGTGTTTTTAAGATCATTTTGAAGACTCCTATTGAAGAGTTTGGGATTGAAGAGGCATCAAGATTATGAAGATAAGGCCAATTATTTTTTAAATTGGTAGAAGCTGGGAAGAGATCCTGTCACCGACCGTGATATACGGCATTGTGAGATTTGGTTTATTTTATTTTGTGCTTTGATTATCAAATATGTTTTATCCTTTGTTGTGTGATTAATGCATGATTTAGACTAGGATGATGAGCTAGTTGATGATTACAAATTGATTGTTAGCTATGTTTTTGGTTAACCCCGGAAGACTTTGTCTTTTAGTCGATGTGATTATCGTGGGTTAATGTTAGGTTACAACTGGGTGTGACGACTAATTATGATTATTGATTGATGAAATTACTTAGATTTAGGATGAATTTGAATGGGTTTGCCTAATTATCAAAGCACCACATTAATGATGCCTATCGTAAAGGTCGATCCTCGTAGTCGTCATTATGAAACATAATTGTGCTATCCCAATGTTTCTCGCTTGTCGGACATTGAGTTAGTTATATTAGGTCTTCATTTCTATTGATATTCTGGGGGACGTCTATGACGCCGATCTTCTAGAGTGACCCGAGGGTAAGGGTTATTGTGTGGCACTGATCACCCATTCACTACAACAAACAAGACCTTTTACCTCAGTTATGCGGGGCCTTTTACCTTGGCTTTTCATCTTGAAAGAATCGAGGTAAATACTACCGGAGTAAAAAAGTGGATGTTTTTACCACGGTTTGGAATTGAGGTAAAAAGGACATTTACTTCGAATTCTAACCGACGTCAGTAGTTCTAATATGCAACGTCGAGGAAATGAGGCCCCCCCGAATAGATCATATCTACAATGTTGTTTGGGACAAAGTCTACATCAACATTCATGCGATGTCAATTTCTACAGGATATCAGTCGAATGGAGATCAAAAGTTGCGACATCGATATAATCAACGTAGGTCTGCTAATCAGTGACGTCGTTTATCATTCAATGTGACATCGCTAGTTGTGGTGGACCCACATCATTTTCATGCTGACGTGTAATGTGGATGAGTACGACATCATTTTGTGTAACAGACATCGGTAACAATAACCAAGGTCGGTTTGTGTGACCCCAGTCAGGTTGCAATTGTGCACCGGTTCATGCGACATCGTGGTTGCATCGGTTAGAAATTACATATTATTAAATTATTTATTATTTAATGGCACAACTTAGAGTTCATCGGTAGCCATTACATGTTATTAAAAAAAATTGGAAATCGTAAAATGGCTAAACATTATAAAACAATATAGTTGTTTTCATTTAATGTGTGATGGGGATGGCATGTTTAAAGCAACAAAACTATATCAACTAATACAATCTCATGTTATAACATTTATTGAGCCATCATTTTCCATGTTGTACGACATTGTGAATGTGAATGGGGCTAGCAAATTGACAAGTCCGTCGAACTAGATGTTGGAAGCCCATCGATGACTCTCTTTAGCCATATTACAACAAATACATAGTAAACAAAATATATGTTAGAATTGGGTGGTACCTAAAAGAATTTCATAGAATGGAGTGAAACGTAGACCACAATAATCCCAATTTGAGTAAAGTATCTAATATGGTCCCTACCAATGTCGCAAATTAGAGGAAACGACATCGCAAACACTGACTCAACAAAGACCCCGATTTGACACTAATAGAAATGTTAAAAAGTCCGTGACATGTGCGACCTCGGCCTTTGTTCGGTAACATTTCACATGGAACAATGCAATGCAACCGACGTCGCACATTCATACTATAGTCATATGAATCTTAGCATCATGTCTCACTCCTTACAAACATGACATCATCTTGTTAAAAAAACAACATACAACATATAACATGCAAAACAATCATAGTATACTCATGAAATTTCATAATCATTAATCAATGTAGAAAAAAACATGTTCTAAGATTATCACCAAATTTATAGATGAACATGGAATGAGTTAAAAAATACCTCAAGGGATATGAACCTTTGGATGTTCCACCCTTGGATCTTGTTGATGTTTGAGATATGCAATTTGATTGAGCTATCTTTAATTATTGTAAGGTGTGAATTGAATGGATGGTGTGTTAGTTTGAGGTGTTGAGTTTGTGTTGATGGGAAATAAGTGTAAATGCTGAGTTTTATTTACTTGGAATGGGGTTAGGAAATTTTTGGTTCAAATTTTCACCTGAAATGTTCATTTCTAGCTGAAAATTTTGGACTAACTGACGTCGGTTTCTGTTCGATTCCAGTTTCGTTGTATGCGGGAAGCCTACGACGTCGCACATATTGTACATAGTCGGTTTTAAAATATGTGTGGTAAAATCATGGGTATTAACCTAACGGCCTTCTGTCGAACGATTTATGGAAAAAATGAGACAGAATTGTCGTCAATATTAAAATAAACAACTGTCAACCATAGATGTCCCCCAATTTGTCAAAGGGACCTATGTGAAAATTTTTAAAAAATACATTACCAGTCCAAAACCCAATTACAATCGGTCCGAAAAGAAAGTTTCAGATCCGAAATTGAACTTATACTATCCGAGTTTAATATAGAAAGTGGTACAAAACAACATATACTTCCACAAATTCTTCTAAATGACACCTTGTGTACTAGTAAGTATGTACTACAATTTACTCTAACACATGTGCTATCGCTTTAAAAATATTCATGGACAATTTTTTTTCCATTTTATACATATAAAAAACCATGAATATGAAATTTCATGTGATTCTATGGGGTGGAAATTATCGTTCTCATAACTCTTATCGTAGAGGTATGAATTTAATACTAAGAAAAATGAAGAACAATTACCCCGGTGTACCCATCCATAACAATAATGGAACATTGTGGTCGTTAATTGGCGATTCGGTTAAGTGTATCTCCAGTTTTACATTTCAAGTCCTCCAAATTTTTCGGAGAGACCTATGTGCAAAATTTTTAAGAAATGCACTGTCAGTAATCGATTACGATCATTCCAAAAAGAAAGTTACAGATCCAAAGTTCAACTTAAACTATCCGAGTTGAATAAAGAAAGTGGTACTAATCAACATATATTTCCACAAGTTCTTCTGAATGGCACCATGTGTACTTGTAAGTAATGTGCTACAATTTACTCTGGGTCATATGCTATTGCTTTAAAAATTTTCATGGACAGAATTCTATTACATTTTTATTTCGTAAAATACCACGAATATGAAATTTCATGCAATTCTATGTGGTGGAAATTATCGTTCTCATAACTCTTATCGTGGGGGTATAAATGGAACACTAAGAAAAAGGACATACGATTACCCTAGTGTATCTGTCCATGACCATAACGGAACATTGTGGTCGTCAATTGATGATTCGGTTGAGTGTATCTCCAGTTTTACATTTCAGGTTCTACCAATTTTTCGGAGGGACCTATGTGCCAAATTTTAAAAATACACTATTAGTCCAAAACCCGATCGGTCCGAAAAGAAAGTTTCAGATCTGAAGCTGAACTTATACTATCCGAGTTTAATAAAGAAAGTGGTAACAATCAACATATACTTCCATAAGTTCTTCCTAATGTCACCTTGTGTACTTGTAAGTAATGTGCTACAATTTACTCTAGGTCATCTGGTATTACTTAAAAAATATTCATGGACAAAATTCTATGACATTTTTATTACCTAAAAAACCATGAATATGAAATTTCATGCCAATCTATGTAGTGGAAATTATCGTTCGCATAACTCTTATCGTAGGGGTAAAAATGGAATACTAAGAAAAAATGATGGGAGATCACCCTAGTGTCTCTGTCCATGACCATAACGGAACATTGTGGTCGCCAATTGATGATTCAGTTGAGCGTATCTCCATTTTTACATTTCAAGTTCTCCCAATTTGCCATAGGGACCTATGTGCAAAATTTTTAAAAATACATTGTCAGTCCAAAACCCAATTACGATCATTCCAAAAAAAAAGTTTCAGATCCGAAGTTAAACTTATACTATTCGAGTTTTATAAAGAAAGTTGTGCTAATAAACTTATACTTCCACAAGTTCTTCTGAATGACACCTTGTGTACTTGTAAATAATGTGGTACAATTTAGTCTAGGTCATGTGTTATCGCTATAAAAATCTTCATGGAAAGAATTTTATTACATTTTTATTTCCTAAAAAACCACGAATATGAAATTTTATGCGATTCTTTGTGGTGGAAATTATCGTTCTCATAACCCTTATCGTCAGGGTATAAATGGAATACTAAGAAAATTGATGGACAATTACCTTGGTGTATCTGTCCATTATCATAACGGAACATTGAGGTCGTCAATTGATGATTCAGTTGAGTTTATCTCCAGTTTTACATTCCAAGTTCTCCCAATTTGTTGGAGGGACCTATGTGAATTGTTTTTAAAAAATACACTGTGAGTCCAGAACCCGATTACTATTGGTCCAAAAAGAAAGTTTATGATCCGAAGTTGAACTTTTACTATCAAAGTTTAATAAAGAAAGTGGTACAAATCAACATATACTTCCACAAGTTCTTTTGTATGACACCTTGCGTACTTGTAAGTAATGTGCTACAATTAACTCTAGCTCATGTGCTATCAATTTTAAAATCTTACATTTTTACTATCTAAAAAACCATGAATATGAAATTTCATGTGATTCTATGTGGTGCAAGTTATCATTCTCATAACTCTTATCGTAGGGGTATGAATAGAATACTACAATAAATGATGGACGATTACCCCGATATATCTGTACATGACCATAACGGAACTTTGTGGTCGTTAATTGATGATTTGGTTTATTGTATCTCCTGTTTTACATTTCAAGTTCTACCAATTTATCGGAGGAACTTTGTGCTAAATTTTGAAAAATACACTCTCAGTCCAAGACCCAATTACGATCGGTTCGAAAAGAAAGTTTCAGATCCAAAGTTGAACTTGTACTATCTAGGTTTAATAAAAAAAAGGTACTAATCAACATATAATTCCACAAGTTCTTCTGAATGACAACTTATGTACTTGTAAGTAATGTGCTAAAACTTTCTCTAGCTCAAGTGTTATCGCTTTAAAAAACTTCAAAAATAAAGTTTCAGACCCGAAGTTGAACTTATACTATTCGAGTTTAATACAGAAAGTGGTACATATAAACATATACTTCCCCAAGTTCATCTGAATGACACCTTGTGTACTTGTAAGTAAAGTGCTATAATTTACTCTAGGTCATGTGCAATCGGTTTAATATTCTTCATGGACAGAATTCTGTTACATTTTAATTTCCTAAAAAGCCATGAATATGAAATTTCATACGAGTCTATGAGGTGGAAATTATCATTCTCATAACTCTTATCTTAAGGGTATAAATGGAATACTAAGAAAAATGATAGACGATTACCCCAGTGTATCCATCAATGACCACAACGGAACATTGTGGTCGTCAATTGATGATTCTGTTGAGTGTATCTCTAATTTTACATTTCAGGTTCTACCAATTTTTTGGAGGGACCTATGTGAAAAGTTTAAAAAAATACATTGTAAGTCCAAAACCCAATTACGATCGGTCTGAAAACAAAGTTTCAGATCCAAAAATGAACTTATACTATCCGAGTTTAATAATGAAATTGATACTAACCAACATATATTTCCACAAGTTCTTCTGAATGACACCTTGTGTACTTGTAAGTAATGTGCTACAACTTACTCTAGGTCATGTGCTATCACATTAAAAATCTTCACGGACAGAATTCTATAAAATTTTTCTTTCCTTAAAAACCAAGAATATGAAATTTAATGCGATTCTATGTGGTGGAAATTATCGTTCTCGTAACTCTTATCATAGGTACAAATGGAATACTAAGAAAGATGACGTACGATTACCCCAGTGTATCCATCCATAACTATAACAGAACAATGTGGTCGTCAATGGAGGATTCGGTTGAGTGAAACTCTAGTTTTATATTTCAAGTACTCCTAATTTGTCAGAGGGACCTATGTGCAAAATTTTAAAAATACACTGTCAGTCTAAAACCCGATTATGATCATTCCACAAAGAAAGCTTCAGATCCAAAGTTAAACTTATACCATTAGAGTTTAATAAAGAAAGTGGTGCTAATAAACATATACTTTAACAAGTTCTTCTGAATGACACCTTGTGTACTTGTAAGTAATGTGATACAATTTACTCTTGGTCATGTGCTATAACTTTAAAACTCCTCATGGACATAATTCTATGACATTTTTATTACCTAAAAAAAAAATGAATATGAAATTTCATTCAATTCTATGTGGTGGAAATTATTGATCACATAACTCTTATCGTAGGGGTATAATTAGAATATTAAAAAAAATGATGGACGATTACCCCAGTGTCTCCGTCCATGACCATAACAAAACATTGTGGTCGTCAATTGATGATTTGGTTCAGTGTATCTCAAGTTTCACATTTCAAGTTCTCAAAATTTGTCAGAGGGACCTATGTGCAAAATTTTAAAAAATACATTGTCAGTACAAAACCCAATTAAGATCATTCCAAAAAGAGAGTTTCAGATCTGAAATTAAACTTATTCTATCCAAGTTTAATAAACAATGTTGTGCTAATAAACTTATACTTTCACAAGTTCTTCTAAATGACACCTTGTGTACTAGTAAATAATGTGCTACAAATTACTCTAGGTCATGTGTTATTGCTTTGAAAATATTCATGGAAAGAATTCTATTAAATTTTTATTTCTTAAAAAACCACGAATATGAAATTTCATGCGATAGTATGTGGTGTAAATTATCATTCTTATAACTCTTATCGTAAGGGTGTAAATGGAATACTAAGAAAACTAATGGACGATTACACCGGTTTATTCGTCCTAGACTATAATGGAATATTGTGGTCGTCAATTGGTGATTCAGATGATTGTATCTCCTTTTTTACGTTTCAAGTTCTCCCAATTTGCCGAAGGGACCTAAGTGAATTGTTTTTTTTAAAAAAATACTCTTTGAGTCTAAAACCCAATTACTATTGGTCCGAAAAGAAAGTTTATGATCCGAAGTTGAGCTTGTACTATCAGAGTTTAATAAAGAAAGTTGTACAAATCAACATATACTTCCACAAGTTTTTTTGCATTACACTTTGTGTACTTGTAAGTAATGTGCTACAATTTACTCTAGGTCATTTGCTATCACTTTAAAAATCTTCATGGACAGAAAAATGATGTACGATTACCCCGGTGTATCCGTACGTGACCATAATAGAACATTGTGGCCATCAATTGATGATTTGGTTGAGTATATCTCCAATTTTACATTTCAAGTTCTACAATTTTGTCAAGGGAACAATGTGCCTAATATTTAAAAATACACTGTATGATCGATTCAAAAAGAAAGTTTCAGATCCGATATTGAACTTTCACTACATGGGTTTACCAAAGAAAGTGGTACTAACTAATTTTACTTCCACAAGTTCTTCTAAATGACACCTTATGTACTTGTAAGTAATGTGCTACGATTTACTCAAGGTCATATGTTATCACTTTAAAAAACTTCAAGGATAGAAATATATTACATTTTTTCCCTAAAATACCACGAATATGAAATTTCATGCGATTCTAAATGGTGGAAATAATCGTTCTCATAACTCTTATCGTAGGGGTATAAATGGATTACTAAGATAAATGATAGACGATTACTCTGGTGTATCCGTCCATGACCATAATGGAACATTGTTGTCGTCAATCGATGATTTGGTTGAGTTTATCTCTGGTTTAAATTTCAAGTTCCCCAATTTGTCAGAGGGACCTATGTGATTTTTTTTAAAAATACAATGTTATTCCAAAATTTGATGATCGGTCCGAAAAGAAAGTTTCAAAAATGAAGTTGAACTTATACTATCCGATTTTGAAAAAGAAAGTGGTACATATAAACATATACTTCTACAAGTTCTTCAGAATGACACCTTGTGTGCTCGTAAGTAAAGTGCTAACATTTACATTAGGTCATGTGCAATTCCTTTAAAATTCTTCATGGACATAATTCTGTTACATTTTAATTTCCTAAAAAACCATGAATATAAAATTTCACACAATTCTATGTGGTGGAAATTATCGTTCTCATAACTCTTATCTTAAGGGTATAAAGGGAATACTCAGAAAAATGATAGACGATTACCCCAGTGTATCCATCCATGACCATAACGAAACATTGTGTTCGTCAATTGATGATTCGGTTGAGTGGATCTCCAATTTTACATTACATGTTCTACCAATTGTTTGGAGGGACCTATGTGAAAATTTTAAAAAATACACTATTAATCCAAAACCCAATTACGATTGGTCCAAAAAGAAAGTTTCAGATCCAAAAATGAACTTACACTATCCGAGTTTAAGAATGAAACTGGTACTAATCAACATATATTTCCTCAAGTTCTTCCGAATGATACCTTGTGTACTTATAAGTAACATGCTACAATTTAATCTAGGTCACGTGCTATCACATTATAAATCTTCATGGACGGAATTCTATGACATTTTTATTTCCTAAAAATCAGAAATAGGAAACTTAATACGATTCTATGTGGTGGAAATTATCATTCTCATAACTCTTATCGTAGGGGTACAAATGGAATACTAAGAAAAATGATGTACGGTTGGCCCAGTGTATCCGTCCATGACCATAATGGAATATTGTGGTCGTCAGTTCATGATTTGATTGAGTGAATCTCCTGTTTTACAATTCAAGTACTTCCAATTTGTAAGAGGGACCTATGTGCAAAATTTTAAAAAATACAATGTCAGTCCAAAACTCGATTACGATCATTCCAAAAAAAAGTTTCAGATCCAAAGTTGAACTTATACTATCCGATTTTAATAAATAAAGTGGTACTAATCAACATATACTTCTACAAGTTCAACTGAATACCACTTTGTGTACATGTAAGTAATGTGCTACAATTTACTCTGGGTAATGTGCTATCATTTTAAAATCCTCATGGACAAAATTCTATGACATTTTTATTTCCTAAAAAACCATAAATATGAAATTTCATTCAATTCTATATGGTTGAAATTATTTTTTGCATAACTCTTATCGTATGAGTACAAATGGAATACTTAGAAAAATGACGGACAATTACCCCAGTGTCTCTCTCCATGACAATAACAGAACATTGTGGTAGTCAATTGATGATTCGGTTCAGTGTATCTCCAGTTTTACATTTCAAGTTCTCCCAATTTCTCAGAGGGACCTATGTGCAAAATTTTAAAAAATACATTGTCAGTCCAAAACCCAATAACGATCATTCTGGAAAGAAAGTTTCAGATTTGAAGTTAAAATTATATTATCAAAGTTTCATAAAGAAATTTGTGCTAATACACTTATACTTTCCCAAGTTCTTCTGAATGACACCTTGTGTACTTGTAAATAATGTGCTACAATTTACTCTAGGTCATGTGTTATCGCTTTAAAAATCTTCATGGAGAATTCTATTACATTTTAATTTCCTAAAAAACCATGAATATGAAATTTCACACGATTCTATGTGGTGGAAATTATCGTTCTCATAACGCTTATCTTAAGGGTATAAATGGAATACTAAGAAAAATGATGGACGATTACCCCAATGTATCCATCCATGACCATAACGGAACATTGTGGTCATAAATTGATGATTCGGTTGAGTGTATCTCCAGTTTTACATTTCAAGTTCTACCAATTTTTGGGATGGACCTATGTGTAAAATTTAAAAATTACACAGTCAGTCCAAAATCCAATTACGATCGGTCCAAAAAGAATGTTTCAGATCCAAAGATGAACTTATACTATCTATGTTTTATAAAGAATGTGGTCCTAATCAACATATATTTCAACAAGTTCTTCCGAATGACACCTTGTGTACTTGTAAGTAGCGTGCTACAATTTACTCTAGGTCATGTGCTATCACATTAAAAAAAATTCATGGACAAAATCCTATAATAAATTGTTTCCTAAAAAACCAAGAATATGAAATTTGAGGCGATTCTATGTAGTCAAAATTATCATTCTCATAACTTTTTCCATAGGTACAAATGGAATACTAAGAAAAATGACGTACGATTACCCTAGTGTATCCGTCCATGACCATAACAGAACAATGTTGTTGTAAATGGAAGATTCGCTTGAGTGTATCTCCAACTTTACATTTCAAGTACTCCCAATTTGTCAGAGGGACCTATGTGCAATTTTAAAAAAAATACAGTGTCAGTCCAAAACTTGATTACGATCATTCCGGAAAGAAAGCTTAAGATCCGAAGTTAAACTTATACTATTAGAGTTTAATAAAGAAAGCGGTGCTAATAAACATATACTTCCACAAGTTCTTCTAAATGACACCTTGTGTATTTATAAGTAATGTGATACAATTTACTCTAGGTCATGTGCTATCACTTAAAAAATCCTCATGGACAGAATTCTATGACATTTTTATTTCCTAAAAAATAATGAATATGAAATTTCATGCAATTCTATGTGGTGGAAATTATCGATCGCATAACTCTTATCATAGGGGTATAATTAGAATATTAAGAAAAATGAGGGACGATTACCCCAGTGTCTCCGTCCATGACCATAACGGAACATTGTGGTCGTCAATTGATGATTCGGTTCAGTGTATCTCAAGTTTTACATTACAAGTTCTCAAAATTTGTCAGAGGGACCTATGTGCTAAATTTTAAAATATACATTCAGTCCAAAACCCGATTGAGATCATTCGGAAAAGAGAGTTTTAGATCCGAAGTTAAACTTATACTATCCAAGTTTACTAAAGAATGTTGTGCTAATAAACTTATACTTTCACAAGTTCTTCTAAATGACACCTTGTGTACTAGTAAATAATGTTCTACAATTTACTCTAGGTCATGTGTTATTGTTTTAAAAATCTTCATGGAAAGAATTCTATTACATTTTTATTTCCTAAAAAACCACGAATATGAAATTTCATGAGATTCTATGTGTTGTAAATTATCCTTCTTATAACTCTTATCGTAACGGTATAAATGGAATACTAAGAAAACTAATGGACGATTACACCGGTGTATCTGTCCATGACTATAATGGAATATTGTGGTCGTCAATTGATGATTCAATTGATTGTATCTCTTTTTTTATGTTTCAAGTTCTCCCAATTTGCAGGAGGGACGTACGTGATTGTTTTTTAAAAAATACTCTTTGAGTCTAAAACCTGATTACTATTGGTCTGAAAAGAAAGTTTATGATCTGAAGTTAAACTTGTACTATCAGAGTTTAATAAAGAAAGTTGTACAAATCAACATATACTTCCACAAGTTTTTCTGTATTACACTTTGTGTACTTGTAAGTAATGGGCTACAATTTACTCTAGGTCATTTATTATCACTTTAAAAATCTTCATGGACAGAATTTTATTACATTTTTATTTTCTAAAAAACCACGAATATGAAATTTCATGCAATTCTATGTTGTGGAAATTATCATATTTATAACTCTTATCATAGGGGTATAAATGGAATGCTAAGAAAAATGATGTACAATTACCCTGGTGTATCCGTACATGACCATAATGGAACATTGTGGTCGTCAATTGATGATTTGGTTAGGTGTATCTCCAGTTTTACATTTTAAGTTCTACAATTTTGTCAAGGGAACAATGTGCATAATTTTATAAAATGCATTGTATGATCGGTTCGAAAAGAAAGTTTCAGATCCGAAGTTGAACTTTCACTACATGGGTTTAATAAAGAAAGTGATACTAACTAATATATACTTCCACAAGTTCTTCTAAATGACACCTTATGTACTTTTAAGTAATGTGTTACAATTTACTCCAGGTCATGTGTTATCTCTTTTAAAAAACTTTATGGATAGAAATCTATTACATTTTTTTCCTAAGATACCATGGATATAAAATTTCATGCGATTCTAACTAGTGGAAATTATCGTTCTCATAACTCTTATCATAGGGGTATAGATGGATTACTAAGATAAATGACGGACGATTACTCCGGTGTATCCGTCCACGACCATAACGGAACATTGTGGTCGTCAATAGATGATTTGGTTGAGTGTATCTCTAGTCTACATTTCAAGTTCCCCTAATTTGTCAGAGGGACCTATGTGCAAAATTTTGAAAAATACAATGTTATTCCATTTTTTTTTTAATAAATCCACCTGTGATGGTGGGGGGTTTGGCAGACCCCTACCTGTTTATTAATTAAAATAAAATGGTACATAAAAGAGGGGGGCATAATAACCGTACCTCGATGATTCACTGTTGATCTTAATTCTAAACATAAATCCTGAATCTATCCTAAAGATCAACAGCCTCAATCAATTAGACAAAAGTGAATTACATTTAGGAGTAGCTATCTATCAAATGCAGGTTCTGAAATGGGGGAGTCCATCAGCATCCAACCTTACCTGTGCTGCTACAAAACTGGGCAATTCATTGGGACCATATAAATTGCTTACCTGTTCGCGGATGGCCATCTTTGCGAGCGTGTCGGCTGGGCCGTTTGTTTCTCTGAAGATGTGGCATATCGTGTAGTCCATACCTCGAAGCTCGGTCCATATCTCTCTGATTGTCCGCACCAGCATCCACGGTATCTTGTACTGCTGCTTGATCATGTGTATTAGCACTAGGGAATCCGTCTCAATTTCGATTTTGGTGATGCCTTTGTCGCGAGCGATCTGTAGTCCGAGTAGAAGAGCCGTAGTCTCAGCCTGCAAAACAGAATCTGCAAGAAACTTTGTGGAACTTGCTATAACTACTTTTCCCCTATGGTCTCTTATTATACAACCAGCCCCAGCCTTCCCCAGCTTAAAGGCACCATCAATGTTTAGTTTAAAATGTGCCGGTTGTGTCCATTTAAGAATTTTAATTTTCCTCCCTTTATCGGTTTTCTGACTTACTAGAATGGGTGTGGGAGCTAGAATCCATTTGAAGTCCATATTAAAAGCAAGTATGGTATCATTTAAGTGGATTACTATTTGCCTGAAGATCGTCATTATATTCGGTTTGGTATCTTCGAATATGTAGCTGCATCTCGCTCGCCATAGATACCAATGAACTACACTGGGTATGATACGGATTATCTTTGAGTAATATGCTTCTTTGGGTGAGAAGTTCCAGTAGAAATAAATTCTATCCCAAATTAATTGGAATTGGTGATTTGGGATGTTTAGCACCGTGTTGACTAACTCCCAGAGGTGATTGACCTTGGGGCAGGAGTTAAAGCAATGGTGAATTGTTTCCGAGTGGTTGATGCAAAAACAACATCTCGAAGGAAGGTGGAAATTAAGATCTTCTAGCACATCCGGGAAAGGCAGTAATCGGTTAAGGAGCTTCCAATTGAAAAGGCTGATTTTTTTTGGTAGTATGTTGGACCACAGGTGTGAGTATGATGGGATTTCCAGCTTCTTTTCCCTGACCAGCTCGTAAGCTGATCGAACAGTGAAAGCCCCTGACGTTGTGGGTTTCCATATGAGATTGTCCTCGTATTCCTTGAAAAGGGTGTAATCCATTTGTAATGCTTGGACAATGGAGCCTGGGATGAGATCTTTGAACTGGTTTAGAAAAGATGTTTTGTCACTTAGAAACTCTGCAACGGTTAATTCCTCGTATGGAAGGTGCGCGGGATTAGTAGAGTGATCTGCCAGAGGGCCTAGGGTCGTCCAATTGGAGTACCAGAAGGAGATGGATCCTGCGCCTAGAATTACCTTGGAGTTCTCAACTGCCAGGTCAGCTACCTCTATAATGCGCTTCCAGGTTTTGGATTTCTTTTGTGCGTCAGTCATGGACCACATTACCTTAGCCCATAGAGACTTCCTTGTTTGAAGCTTCCACCAGAGTTTAATCGAGAAAGCTTTAATTAGTGTGTTAAGGTTCTTAAAATTCAGGCCATTTTCAGAGGTAGGAAAGCACAGTTTCTGGAAAGATTTCCAGATTCTCCGGCTTTCAGATCCTTCCGAATTTCTATTCCAGAAATATCGGGCGAACGCTCTTTGAATTTGGTTGATTATGTGGATTGTTGGCCTCAGAACTGTTATTAGATGAATTTGCATGGAGGATAAGACGTGTCTGATCAGTGTGGCTCTGCCAGCTGGTGAGATGAGTTTGTTTTGCCACTGGTTGATCTTATTGTGGACAGACAGGAGCATTCCTTGGAAATGGGAGTTTTTGTTTCGTCCTGTGAAGATAGGGCATCCAAGGTATTTGAACGGGAGCGCACCCTCCATCATTGACGTCTCCCTTTTAATCATTGTTAGGATTCTATTTGAGGTGTGTTTAGATGTATAAAATGTTGATTTTTCGTAGTTAACTTTTTGGCCCGACGCCATCTCGTATGATTTCAAAAAGATCATTAAGTTTTGGATCCCTTTTTTAGAGTACCTCAGGAAGATCGCCGTATCATCTGCGTAGGATAGATGAGAAGCATGGATCATTCCCCGTGGGAGTTTATAAGGCTGGATATCCCCGTATCTAGAGAGGAAGTTGAGATTGTGTGTAAATGCTTCGGCCATGAGTATGAACAGCATAGGAGATAGGGGATCTCCCTGCTTTAAACCCCTAGATGCAGGGAAGAAGCCGACTGGTTTGCCGTTGATCAGGACAGAGAAGTGTGCTGCTTTGATGTTCCGCATTATTAACCCGACAAGGGCTTCTGAGAAGCCCTGTTTGTGTAGCACATTTGTAAGAAATGACCACGAGACTCTGTCAAATGCTTTCATCATGTCTAATTTGATTATCATGTTGGGACTGTTTAATTTAGTGTGTAGATGATTTGTATACTCCTGCATTAAAAGAACATTGTCTGCGATTTCTCTTCCGGTAACAAAAGCAGATTGTTCTTGACTTATTATGGTGTCCAGAAAAGGTTTTAGTCTTGATGAGATCACTTTCGATAGGATCTTGTTTGTGAAGTTACTTAAGCTTATTGGCCTGTAATCTTTGAAAGATGTGCTCACATTTTTTTTGGGTATCAAAACGATCTGGGTGGCGGAAATGGTTCTAGGGATCTCAGAGCCTGCTAGGAAATCCTCCACTGCCTCTAACACATCTTGTTTGATGATCTCCCAGCAGCTATGGAAGAAATATCCAGAGAAACCGTCAGGTCCTGGAGCTGAGTGTCCGTTCATGGTAAAAACTATCTTGGTTAGTTCCTCTAAGCTAATATTCCGTGTAAGGCTAGCATTCATTTCCGGGGTGACAACTCTTGGGACATTGTCTAGTAGCCAGGCAGAGTTGGCTCCCAGAGGGTCTGTGTTTTCAGCTGTTAAGAGATTTGAGATAAAGCATACCGCCTCTTCCTCTATATCCTTCATATTCGTAAGCCAAGTGCCACTGGTGGATTTTATTTGGGAGATGGTTTGTCTTTTATGCTTAGAAATGATCGATCGATGGAAGAGTTTCGAGTTCGCATCTCCTTCCTTTAGCCACTTTAGCCGAGACTTTTGTTTGAGGAATGTTTCTTGATTTGTTAAAGCCAATTTGAGCTTCGCCTTTGCTAGATTTAGGGCTTGAATATTTTCCGTTGTTTCATGCTGTTGAAGATCTTTTTCCGCATTGTTCAAAAGGTCTTCACACATTTGGACCGTGTCGAAGACGTTCCCGAAAGTCTCTTTGTTCCATATTTTAAGTGAGTACTTAACCCGTTTAAGTTTACATGTAAGTCTTTGAAGCCCTCTGAGGTTAGTGTGGCTTGTCCAGGCGTCCTCCACCAATTTCATGAATGCTTTGTGATTGACCCAGCATTCTTGAAATTTGAATGGTTTTGGTGAGGATGGATGTAGCTTTTCGGAAACTGAGAGGATGAGCGGGGTGTGATCCGATCCGTCTCTCGCTAAGGTTTTAATACTTGAGCTGGGAAAGGCAGTCCACCATAAGTTGTTGGATATGCCTCGATCGAGACGTTTCCAAACCCTTCCTTTGGTTCGAATACCTGTCCAGGTGAATAGACTGCCGGAAGTGGGGATTTCACTAAATTCCTGATTAGTAAGGAATTTGTTGAAATTGTGGATACAATTTTGATTAGGAGTGGATTGGCCAAGATATTCCTCGGTTTTGGATATGACATTGAAGTCGCCTATGAGACATAAAGGTTCCCTTTTCCGTTTTGCTATTGATTGCCACAGTTTATTCCTTTCTTGGATCGAGTGCTTAGCGTAGATAAATCCTATCTGACAATCAGTAGGTATTGTGGAATTTTTAATCTTCACTAGAACCATCTGTTCCTCCACTTGAACTATGTCAAGAGTGATATCTTCGTCCCACATCAACCATATTTTATTAATTGGGTTGGCATAGGCTTGTTTGAAGCCTAGAGTGTTAGAGATATTGTTTATCTGGACAGAATCCAGCATGGGTTCCATTAATGCGCAGACTTTGATTGAGTTTTTCCTTTTGATATGTCTTAAACGGATCTGAGTCGGTTTATTCCCGATTCCCCTAATGTTCCATGCGCATATACTGACACTAATCATGGATAAACCTTAGATAGAGACGATGAGGATCGGGTCAAAACCGTTTTAGGAGTTGAGGAGTAATCTTTCTTTGTATATTTCCTTTGAGTTTGTTTTGGTTCCGTTCGGTTACTGTTCAGTATTTTGGTTAATCTTAAATGGTCTTTCTTTAGGATATCTTTTATTTCATTAAATTGAAGGGTATGTTGTTCCTTTAAGAGTTCTTTTTGCTGCATACTAGTTTCGGTGTTAATCCAATCTAAAAGGGGGGGAATTTTGGTTGAGGGTGAATGGGGAGAGAGGTGCGTATGGAAGACCTGATCAGATAATGGGGGAATCTCCACCGTGAGGTTATTTATAATTGCTGGAGTTATTAAATCGGCTTCCTTGGTTTTGGGTGATGCTTCGGGAAGTTGGGTATCGTTTGGTAGATTTCGGCCCAGTGATTTATTTACTGTTTCCACTTGTTGATTCTGATTCGGGAGGGGGGAGTTGAATTGGTTGCTATCATTTAATTTACTTTGGGCTGAGATAGTGTGAGCCCTCTTTTTTGTCCATTTATTACTGCTCATGCCCAGATTTTCAATCTTCTCTGACCCATTGTTAGAGCTAACCAAAGTTGCCGAATCCTTTCCAGATTTCACAAACGTCTTTTTCCCAGAAAGTAAAACATTAGAATCAGTTTGAAAATGCAGAGTCTTTTCCACAGATATAGAGTCTTTTCCATAGACAGAATCAGTATGAGAGTTATCAAGAGGGATAGGGGATACCTGGGATCCTCGTCCGAGGATCACTACTTCATTGCTTGTCTCCGAGTTTGAAGCTGCTGTCACGGTGTTAGGGGCACTGTCCGGAGACTCCTTCTGCTGTTGCGGTTTTGCTTTATAAACCATATGAGTCTTATTTCCGGCCGCCTCCAAAGTCATTGGGTCTTTACCATTACCTTTGAACCTTCCCTGTTCTCCTTTTAGCTTGAGTTCGTTCCCTGCATTTAAATTTTTGCCCTGTGGCTTCCATGGAACAAATTTACTTGGGACATTTTCCATCCTGCAAACAGAGTCTGAGTGGCCTAATTTCAAACAGTTAGAGCAATAAAGGGGAACACCTTCATATTCCAAGTACTGCCAGAACCCCACATTCCTAAAACTGAGCCAAATCCTTTCCGGTCTAGGCTTTGTAACATCAATTTCTACGCAAATCCTAGCCACATGAGGTCTTGTCCGATTAATGGAAGCTCTATCTACCCTGATTGGGCTACCCACAAGGTTTCCGATCGACATAAGCACATTATACTCAAAGAACTGTTGTGGTAACCCAAACAGAGATATCCAAATTGGGACTATAGGAGAATCAGCAGTGGGGTTAAAATTGGGCTCCCATTTTGTGATTCTAATCGAATAAGGTCCAAAATCCCAAACTTTATGTAGCCAGCATCTATAATAGTCATCAGGAATCGAGAAAGAGATTAGAACCTGTTTGTTATCGAGCAAAGAAATATGGTTTTCTCCCTTGAAGCCCGCCGTGAGGAAGTCCTTCCGGAGCTTCTCCAACTGTGGCCGGCTGCGAGAAAACTTCCCTATTAGCGTCCATCTGAGAGGGGCCTCGAGCTTGAGACATTCTTCATCTGAGAAATGGAGCCCCGGTTCGCCCAGATGGTCGGTTCTTGGCTTAGGGATGAACGGAGTACTTTGGATCTCAGCGTTCGAGTTGGGGAGGTTCAAAGCTTCTCGTAATTCCTGACGCACCGCTTGAGCATATGAGAACTGAGATGAAGGCGGAGGCTCCGCCATGGTGGCGGTGCCGCGATGTGAGGAAGACGAAGGCGCCGCAATGAGTGAAGAGAGTTCGCACCTCCACTATGTGTAAATCGCCCACAGTAAAACCCTTGATGACCTGAAAACATGTAATATAATTTATACCCTTAAGATAAGAGTTATGAGAACGATAATTTCAACCACATACAGTCGTATGAAATTTCATATTCATGGTTTTTTAGGAAATTAAAATGTAACAGAATTCTGTCCGTGGAGAATTTTAAAGTGATTGCACATGACCTAAAGTAATGGTAGTACTTTACTTACAAGTACACAAGGTGTCATTCTGAAGAACTTGTGGAAGTATATGTTTATATGTACCACTTTCTTTATTAAAATCAGATTGTATAAGTTCAACTTCGGTTTTAAAAATTTCTTTTCGGACCGATCGTAATTGAATTTTGGAATAACATTGGATTCCAATGTTATTCCAAAATTCAATTACGATCGGTCCGAAAAGAAATTTTTAAAACCGAAGTTGAACTTATACAATCTGATTTTAATAAAGAAAGTGGTACATATAAACATATACTTCCACAAGTTCTTCAGAATGACACCTTGTGTACTTGTAAGTAAAGTACTACCATTACTTTAGGTCATGTGCAATCACTTTAAAATTCTCCACGGACAGAATTCTGTTACATTTTAATTTCCTAAAAAACCATGAATATGAAATTTCATACGACTGTATGTGGTTGAAATTATCGTTCTCATAACTCTTATCTTAAGGGTATAAATGGAATACTAAGAAAAATGATGGACGATTACCCCAGTGTATCCATCCATGACCATAACAGAACATTGTGGTCGTCAATTGATGATTCGGTTGAGTGTATCTCCAATTTTAAATTTCAAGTTCTACCAATTTTTTGGAGGGACCTATGTACAAAATTTAAGAAATACACTGTCAGTCCAAAACCCAATTATGATCGGTCCAAAAACAAAGTTTCATATCCAAAAATGAACTTATACTATCCGAGTTTAATAATGAAACTAGTACTAATCAACCAATACTTCCACAAGTTTTCTGTATTACACTTTGTGTACTTGTAAGTAATGTGCTACAATTTACTCTAGGTCATGTGCTATCACATTTAAAATCTTCATGGGCAGAATTCTATAAAATTTTTCTTTCCTTAAAAACCAAGAATATGAAATTTAATGCGATTCTATATGGTGAAAATTATCGTTCTCATAACTTTTATCATAGGTCCAAATGGAATACCAAGAAATATGATGGATGATTACCCCAGTGTTTCCATCCATGACCATAACGGAGCATTTTTGTTTTCAATGGATGATTTGGTTGAGTGTATCTCTAGTTTTCATTTCAAGTTCTCAAAATTTGTAACGGGACCTATGTGCAAAATTTTAAAAAATACACTGTCAGTCCAAAGCCTGATTACGGTCATTCCAAAAAAGAAAGCTTAAGATCTGAAGTTAAACTTATACTATTGGAGTTTAGTAAAGAAAGTGGTGCTAATAAACATATACTTCCACAAGTTCTTCTGAATGACACCTTGTGTACTTGTAAGTAATGTGATACAATTTACTCTAGGTCATGTGCTATCACTTTAAAAATCCCCGTGGACAAAATTCTATGACATTTTTATTTCCTAAAAAATAATGAATATTAAATTTCATGCAATTCTATGTGGTGGAAATTATCGTTCGCATAACTCTTATCATAGGGGTATAATTAGAGTATTACGAAAAATGATGGACGATTACCCCAGTGTCTCTGTCCAGGAACACAACGGAACAATGTGGTCATCAATTGATGATTCGGTTCAGTGCATCTTAAGTTTTACATTTCAAGTTCCCAAAATTTGTCAGAGGGACCTATGTGTAAAATTTTAAAAAATACATTGTCAGTCCAAAACCCAATTAAGATTATTCCAAAAAGAGAGTTTTAGATCCGAAGTTAAACTTATACTATCCAAGTTTAATAAAGAATGTTGTGCTAATAAACTTATACTTTCACAAGTTCTTCTGAATGACACCTTGTGTACTAGTAAATAATGTGCTACAATTTACTCTAGGTCATGTGTTATTGCTTTAAAAATATTCGTGGAAAGAATTCCATTGCATTTTTATATCCTAAAAAATCACGAATATGAAATTTCATGTGATTCAATGTGGTGTAAATTATCGTTCCTATAACTCTTATCGTAAGGGTATAAATGGAATACTAAGAAAACTAATGGATGATTACACCGGTGTATCTATCCATGACTATAATGGAATATTGTGGTCGTCAAATGAAGATTCAGTTGATTGTATCTCATTTTCTACATTTCAAGTTCTCCCAATTTTCCGGAGGGACCTATGTGAATGTTTTTAAAAAATACTCTTTGAGTCTAAAACCCGATTACTATTGGTCCCAAAAGAAAGTTTATGATCTGAAGTTGAACTTGTACTATCAGAGTTTAATAAAGAAAGTTGTACAAATCAACATATACATCCACAAGTTTTTCTGTATTACACTTTGTGTACTTGTATGTAATGGGCTACAATTTACTCTAGGTCATTTGCTACCACTTTAAAAATCTTCATGGACAGAATTCTATTACATTTTTATTTTCATGGACAGAATTGTGCATTATTTTAATTAAATATTATCTAGATTATAATTAATCTACAAAGGAATATATTTTATTTATAGAAAGTTGCCCCAGACCATGTGAAGAAAGATGCATGGGAAGACATTCTCGTAAATGTGCTCCAATCCTTCATTATCATTTGTTCAATTCATGTTCATTAAAGATTTCCGTGACAACATATATCTTTGTCCACTATATTTGTTGGGATATACAAACCAAAATGACATTCAATGGGATGAATGAGTTTCAAAATAAATGGAAGATTTATGCGGGTGAAAAGTGGAGGAATTGGAAGGCTAAGGTGGCTCAAAAGTACACAGTGGAAAAAAACCCAAGTATTTATGCATGGAAGGATTATTGATGGATGGACAAACAAGAATGGGAACTACTCGTGAAACATAGATCAACCCCTGGATTCAAGGTTATTCATTATAAATTCTTCATTTCTCTTCATTACTTTGTAAGCATATCACTAATCAATGAACATATAGGCATTAAGTGATGCAACAAAAGTAGTGCCTCACATAAGGACTACGTCCATCACACAAGAAGTGAAGGGAATTGTAGGCTTGCTATTGAACTTGAGAAGAGGAAAAGAAGGGCTAAAACTGATGAGCTTATGGATCAAGGTCGAAGTGTAGAAGAGGCAGAGGCTTTAGTTGAAATCATGGATTTCAAACTGGATCACTCAAAGGTGTTACTAGAAGCTAACTGGGACAAGAAATTATCAATCTACACCAATAACTCCGTTAAAAGAGCAGCCCCCACTATTGTGAGCCAAATTCATAATTGATTCATTCTCTATTTATATTCTTAGATGCAATTCATACTAATGGCTTGCATATGTTTTGTTGAGTAGAAAAACCTTTTGGATAAGATGCAAAAGGGAGAGTTGGTTATAGAAGGAAAAGAAGATTTTCTCATTCAAGCAACATGTAAGAAGGATCATGGGGGTCATTAGAGAGGTTCCCCCATAACGGCCAAGTTGAATGAGGCCCTCCCACATATTGTTGTTAGCCATTATGCATCTAGTTGATTTGGGAGCACAAACACAAAACCATTTGAAGAAACCTCAAATCCAAAACATGTGTCCACGGAGGTCGTCAAGCTCAACAAAAGATTTGTTGCCTTATTTGAGGTGCAAACAAATTGGCTGGCTGGACAAGTGGGTAAATCTATTCCCCCACACATGGATTCCCTCAATTTCCTTGATACATCATCCAACTCTGTGAATAAAGACAACTGGGTATTTATTCCTTCAGCATCGGGATCAAGTGACCCACAGGGATACATTGATGATGACAAGGTATTCTATACCATGAACCTTGTCACACATTATGTTCTGCAAAATGTGATAATAGCAACGTAGCGTGTTTGGTTGCTGTTTCTTAATAATACATTTAAAAAACATACCCGTTCATTTGTCTCATGTATGTGATGATAATGAGCATTATGAATGTTCGT
Source organism: Rubia yunnanensis (assembly GCA_037428765.1). Classification (NCBI taxonomy): domain Eukaryota; kingdom Viridiplantae; phylum Streptophyta; class Magnoliopsida; order Gentianales; family Rubiaceae; genus Rubia; species Rubia yunnanensis. The sequence goes on from CM075062.1 coordinate 51,906,601, forward strand.
TGATTTTGGATGTTGGTTTTTTTGTAGATTTGGATTGTTAGTTTTTGGATGTTGATTTTCTGTCATAGTGATTTTGGATGCTATTAGTTGTGGGCATATATTTACTGCTGCACATTGATTTTCGATGCTATTAGTTCTGGGCTAGTAATATCTTCATGTTGTTATTTTCTCAGTTGAACTGAGAAAATGTCTCTGTGGAAATATAGTTAATTGAGGTTTAGTTTATCCCAGCTGAACCAAAATAGATGCAGCATACTGCTGCATTCAGCCGCAAAATAGTAATTGTAGGCTTATATTATCCCAGCTGTACATAAAGAGCGGCAGCGCGCTGCTGCCTTCAGCCGCTATACAGTGAATAAAATTTTTGTTTAATCAACTTTTCGGGCCATAGAATCTTTGAGTAACCTTGGTCCCTATTGAGATTGATTACATTGATAACATTATTTAATTTTGGTTTCTTAATTACACTTACTTATTGTTCTACTGATATTTTTTCCCTTTTGTGAATTTTGTTTTTAGAAAGGGAAAAAAGTTCTACCTATATGTTTGAACCATAGTTGAGAAAGGGACGTAGCTGCATTTGGTATCTTGTCTCCAAAAGAAAAGGAAACGGACTTACCCATCAAGTGGGTGCGAGTTAAGCTTCGTGGACATGTGATCATCCCGAAGGCACCTTTTCCAATTGAACATGAAGAATTTGAGTTTGTAACTGAGGCAATTGAATATAAGATTCTATGGCCTAGAAAGTTTATCACCGTCATTGGCCAACAAGATGATAGGGTGTGATAATTGTATTCTTGTTGTGATCCTATCATATATGTGTTTTCAGATATCACATAAACATACCTTTTTGTTAATCTGCTTACCTAGGAAAATGAGAAGCAATCGCCTGGGAACATGGTGGTGGGTGAACCTAGAAGTCTTAAAAAAACCTTACTCCAAAAACTACCATGGAGAAAGAAGATGTTAAACAAATAATTATATTAACTAACTTTGAATTCCAGATACATATTAACAGACTCTCCCTTACAGGAGGTGGTCACTCACAAAGATACTCCTAATGGAGAGGTGGTCGCTCGATCAGTTAAAGGAGAGGTCAAACATACCCTCCGGTATTTTGTTATTCCGAACTATTGTTTTCAATGCCTAACTAACACTTTACCCTTTAGCAAGTAGCAAACTACATCGGTGGAGAACGGGCAACAAATCCACTCATGTCGGATTCTGACCATTACATTTCCGTAAGAACTCATTTAACCCTTTACAATATGATCCACTACTGAATTATATACATATACAGTTCAACTAACATTATTAGATTCTCAAATCTAATTACAAAGAATGCATTTCTGTTGCTCAACAGATTAATGATGTTTTAAGTGTATCTACACAAATATGTGGACCTAAGAAAGTCTTCCACATCAATTTCAATGCGGATGTGTTTGGATCAGAAGAAGTCTACACAACCATATTTACTGACAAGCTAAAATTGTTTATGAGAAGCTTGGACAGAGAAAACCAAATGGAGTGGATCAGTGGGTGCCAGCTTGATCTATGGGCATTGTAAGAATTTCTTGCTTACATTATTATAGATGTTTGATTAAAATTGTTTCATTTGCAATAATTGTAATTGATTATAACTATAATCGTAAGAATTTCCAGACACCTATGTGATGGGATGGTTGATCGATGCCATGTCCAGTTTATTTCAGTTGGTTCTAATTCTTTGCTCAAAAGGAAAATCAAAGGGTCGAATTGACTGTGGACGAGGTTTCAACTGTCATGTGCCACACTCGAGCAAGGATGTATGTCTTCCTGTAAAATTGAGAGTAAGTTCTATTTCATGTCCAAGATTAATTAAATGAGGTTTTATTCTTTTTTTGGGTTGTTTTCCCTTCTTGAAGCAATTGCATTCATATATGTTGTGTTTTTTTAAAAAAACGTTTATGTATTCATAACCGCATTTTGTATTTTGTTGTTTGCTTTTATAGGAGCCATTGGTTTTTACTCGTCTTCATACTGGAAATTGATCGAGTATATTGCATTGACTCGATGAGTGGTGGAGTTTGCAAACGTAATAGGCTATGCCTTAAATTGATTCATTTGTAAGTAAAACACATTTTTGCCATTGCATCTACTTTCATGTTCTACAAAATTATTTGTTCCCGTAAATGTGTTCCCGTAAGTAGAACACATTCTTTGCTCGATTATTTACAATTACTATTAATATCCGGTACAATGACATTCATTGTTCTATTCATTACTTGCTTTCATCATTACATGTTGGAAAAAGTTATACTTAATTAAACCATTATGTGATCCCCATGTTTTGGTATTTTTATATATTGATATAAATGTATTTTCATCGATTGTAGGATTGCAACAAAATATTGATGGTTCAATTCTGAGAAAAATAGAACCTACCCTTCGAACTATACATGGAATGTCATAAACATCAATGTATGCCCGTAACTTCATATTTCCTATGTCAATTTTATGTTTGCAATCATTTGAGAAAATTATTTTTCATATCAACACAAGATACAAAGTAGAACATGGGAATATGGATACCATTGCATGTATTATGTGGAAAAATTTGTTAAGGAAGTGCATGACATTGACATTATTCCAGTATGTTTTCTTATATTGTTTTTTTAGTTGTACTGTCTCTCACATATATACTTTTGTAATATGCAATTTAATACATGTTTCAGCAATTTCCAGAAGATTGCACTCCTCTGGGGAGCGAGAAACTGCGGAGCATTGCTCTGAAATGGGTTTGTATTTTTTTGAAATGTACTGTGCCAAAATGCATTGCTCAATTGAATGTGATACATGGACTTGCCTCCATCATTGGATAGTAGGTAGTAGTATCTCTTTATGAAAGGTGATTGTCCTCCACTTTTGATACTCGCTATCTCCATGAAGAGGGGGGGGGGTTTCCTGTATCTTATGTAGAGTTGTAACCCAATTTTCGGCCACTAACAACCACATTCATGTACTTCTTTATCTAGTCTAAAATTACATTCGATCATATTGAATGCATTTTTTTACCTAGTGTCTATGTGTGATGATTGTATTTATTAGGAATTGTTGTTGGGAATTTGTGTTGTTTAATAGGTGCACCGATTTAAGTAATTAATGCACAAATGAAAACCGGTGCCATCTATGAAAAAGATAACATTGGTTTGGAAAATAATGTAAATAAAAGACTGGCTGCGTGCAGATGAACTAAAAGAACGGCTGCGTGCCACAACTCTCAGTGTCCAAATTAGTCACAAAATTTATAGCGGTTTTTATAAATCAGTGCTAAAAAACCGGTGCTAACGAGTCACACATTTAGCACCAACTTTTTTAAAATGATGCTAAAAAATAGGTGCAAATGGATCACATATTTAACATCGGTTTTTTAAAAACCAGTGCCAAAAAAATGGTGCTAACATGTTACGCATTTAACACCGGGTTTCTAAAAACCGGTGCTAAAAAAATTGGTGCAAACGGATCACACATTTATCACTGGTTTTTCAAAATTGGTGCTAAAAAATGGTGCTAAAAAATGGTGATAACGAGCTACACATTTAGCACTGGTTATTTTAAAATTGGTGATAAAAAAACTGGTGCTAACGGGTCACACATTTAGCACTAGTTTTTTTAAACTGGTGCTAAAATAAAGGCGCTAATAGATCACACATTTGCATCGCTTTTTAAAAAACCTGTGCTATCAGGTCCCAAATTTAACACCGGTTTTTTTAGCACTAGTTTTGAAAATCCGGTGCTATCGCGGTACATTTTAGCACCGGTTTTTACAAACCTGTGCTAAAACAATCGGTGCTAAAGGTAGGAATTTAGCACCGGTTTTTTTTAACCAGTGAAACCGTTTCATCGATTACTTAGGCACCATTTTATTTGAAAAGAAAAAACTGGTGCTAGAACAAGAAAAAACCGGTGCTAAAGGGTGGTTGATGTGTTAGTGACAACTCTTATCGTAGGGGTATAAATGGAATACTAAGAAAAATGATGGACGATTACCCCGGTGTATCCATCCATGACCTTAACGGAACATTGTGGTCGTCAATTGATGATTCGATTGAGTGTAATTCAAGTTTTACATTTCAAGTTCTCCCAATCTGTAGGAGGGACCTATGTGCAATACACTATCAGTCGGAAACCCAATTACGATCGGTCCAAAAAGAAAGTCTTAGATTCTAATTTAAACTTATACTATCTGAGTTTCATGAAGAAAGTGGCACTAATCAACATATACTTCCACAAGTTCTTCTGAATGACACCTTGTGCACTTGTAAGTAATGTGCTACAATTTACTCTAGGTCATGTGCTATCACTTTAAAAATTTAATGAAAAGAATTCTATGACATTTTTATTTCCTACAAAATGACGAAAATGTAATTCATGCGATTCTATGTGGTGGAAATTATCTTTCTCAAAACTCTTATCGTAGCGGTACAAATGGAATACTAAGAAAAATGATAGACGATTACCCCGGTGTATCCGTCCATAAATATAAGGGAACATTGTGGTCATCAATGGATGATTTGGTTGAGTGTATCTCCAGTTTTACATTTCAAATTCTCGCAATTTGTCGGAGAGAACTATGTGCAAAACTTTTAAAAAATACATTGCTAGTCAAAAACCTGACTACGATCATTGCGAAAAGAAAGTTTCAGATTCTAAGTTGAACTAATACTATCCAATTTTAATAATGAAAGTGGTACAAATTAACATATACTTCCAAAAGTTCTTCAAATTGACAACTTGTTTACTTGTAGCTAATGTGCTAAAATTTAATGTACTAAAAGTTCTATCGCTTTGTAATTCTTCATGGACACGATTCCGCTACATTTTTATTTCCTTAAAAACCATGAATATGAAATTTCATGCGTATCTATGTGGTGGAAATTACCTTTCTCATAACTCTTATCGTAGGGGTATAAATGAAATCTTAAGAAAAATGACGGACGATTACCCCCGTGTATCAATATATGACCAAAACGGAACATTGTGGTCATCAATAGATGAATTGTTTAAGTGTATCTCCATTTTTACATTTCAAGTTATGCAAATGTTTTGGAGGGACCTAAGTGCAAAATTTTAAAAAATACATTGTCAACCCAAAATCCGATTACGACTGGTCCGAAAAGAAAGTTTTCAGATCTGAAGTTGAACTTAAACTATCTAGGTTTAATAAATAAAGTGGTACGTATCAACATATACTTCCACAAGTTCTTTTGAATGACACCTTATGTACTTGTAAGTAATGTGCTACAATTTACTCTAGGTTATGTGTTATCATTTCAAAAAATATTCATGGAAAGAATTCTATTTCATTTTTATTTCCTTAAAAACTATGAATATTAAATTTCATGCGATTCTATGGGGTTGAAATTATCGTTCTCATAACTCTTATCGTAGGGGTATAAATGTAAAACTATAAAAAATGACAGACGATTGCCCCGGTGATTCCGTCCATGACCATAACGGAACATTGTGGTCATCAATTGATTATTCGGTTGAGTGTATCTCTAGTTTAAATTTCATGTTCTCTTAATTTGTCAGAGGGACCTATGTGCAAATTTTAAAAAATAAACTAACAGTACAAAACCCGATTACGATCATTCCGAAAAGAAAGTTTCAGATCTGAAGTTACACTTATACTATCAAAGTTTAATGAAGAAAGTGGTACTAATAAACATATACTTCCACAAATTCTTCTGAATGACACCTTGTGTACTTGTAAGTAATGTGCTACAATTTACTCTACGTCATATGTTATCGCTTTAAAAAAATACATGGAAAGAATTCTATTACATTTTTATTTCCTAAAAAACAACAAATATGAAATTTCATGCGATTCTACGTGGTGGAAATTATCGTTCTCATAACTCTTATAGTGGGTGTATAAACGGATTACAAACAAAAATGATGGATGATTACCCTGTTGTATCCCTCCATGTTCAAATCGAAAATTGTGGTCGTGAATCGATGATTCTGTTGTGTGTATATCTAGTTTTTCAATTCAAGTTCTCCCTATTTGTCAGAGGGACCTATGTGCAAAAATATAAAAAAAGACACTGTTAGTCCAAAATCCAAATACGATAGGTCCGAAAGAAAGCTTCAGACCCGAAGTTGAACTTATACTATCCAAGTTTAATAAAGAAAGTGGTACATATCAAAATATTCTTCCACAAGTTGTTCGGAATGACACCTTGTGTACTTGTAAGTAATGTGCTACAATTTACTCCGGGTTATGTGTTATCATTTCAAAAAATATTCATGGAAAGAATTCTATTACATTTTTATTTCCTTAAAAACCACGAATATTAAATTTCATGCGATTCTATGGGGTTGAAATTATCGTTCTCATAACTCTTATCATAGGGGTATAAATGTAAAACTATGAAAAATGACAGACTATTGCCCCGGTGATTCCGTCCATGACCATAACGGAACATTGTGGTCATCAATTGATGATTCGGTTGAGTGTATCTCTAGTTTAAATTTCATGTTCTCTTAATTTGTCAAAGGGACCTATGTGCAAATTTTAAAAAATAAACTAACAGTACAAAACCCGATTACGATCATTCCGAAAAGAAAGTTTCATATCTGAAGTTACACTTATACTATCAAAGTTTAATGAAGAAAGTGGTACTAATAAACATATACTTCCACAAATTCTTCTGAATGACACCTTGTGTACTTGTAAGTAATGTGCTACAATTTACTCTACATCATATGTTATCGCTTTAAAAAAGTACATGGAAAGAATTCTATTACATTTTTATTTCCTAAAAAACAACGAATATGAAATTTAATGCGATTCTATGTGGTGAAAATTATCGTTCTCAAAACTCTTATAGTGGGTGTATAAACGGATTACAAACAAAAATGATGGATGATTACCCTGTTGTATCCCTCCATGTTCAAATCGAAAATTGTGGTCGTGAATCGATGATTCTGTTGTGTGTATATCTAGTTTTTCAATTCAAGTTCTCCCTATTTGTCAGAGGGACCTATGTGCAAAAATATAAAAAAAAGACACTGTTAGTCCAAAATCCAAATACGATAGGTCCGAAAAGAAAGCTTCAGACCCGAAGTTGAACTTATACTATCCAAGTTTAATAAAGGAAGTGGTACATATAAAAATATTCTTCCACAAGTTCTTCGGAATGACACCTTGTGTACTTGTAAGTAATGTGCTACAATTTACTCCGGGCTATGTGTTATCATTTCAAAAAATATTCATGGAAAGAATTCTATTACATTTTTATTTCCTTAAAAACCACGAATATTAAATTTCATGCGATTCTATGGGGTTGAAATCATCGTTCTCATAACTCTTATCGTAGGGGTATAAATGTAAAACTATGAAAAATGATAGACGATTGCCCCGGTGATTCCGTCCATGACCATAACGGAACATTGTGGTCATCAATTGATGATTCGGTTGAGTGTATCTCTAGTTTAAATTTCATGTTCTCTTAATTTGTCAGAGGGACCTATGTGCAAATTTTAAAAAATAAACTAACATTACAACACCCGATTACGATCATTCCGAAAAGAAAGTTTCAGATCTGAAGTTACACTTATACTATCAAAGTTTAATGAAGAAAGTGGTACTAATAAACATATACTTCCACAAATTCTTCTGAATGACACCTTGTGTACTTGTAAGTTATGTGCTACAATTTACTCTACATCATATGTTATCGCTTAAAAAAAGTACATGGCAAGAATTCTATTACATTTTTATTTCCTAAAAAACAACGAATATGAAATTTCATGCGATTCTATATGGTGAAAATTATCGTTCTCAAAACTCTTATAGTGGGTGTATAAATGGATTACAAAGAAAAATGATGGACGATTACCCCGTTGTATCCCTCCATGTTCAAATGGAAAATTGTGGTTGCGAATCGATGACTCTGTTGTGTGTATATCTAGTTTTTCAATTCAAGTTCTCCCTATTTGTCAGAGGGACCTATGTGCAAAAATATAAAAAAAAGACACTGTTAGTCCAAAATCCAAATACGATAGGTCCGAAAGAAAGCTTCAGACCCGAAGTTGAACTTTTACTATCCAAGTTTAATAAAGAAAGTGGTACATATCAAAATATTCTTCCACAAGTTGTTCGGAATGACACCTTGTGTGCTTGTAAGTAATGTGCTACAATTTACTCTGGGTTATGTGTTATCATTTCAAAAAATATTCATGGGAAGAATTCTATTACATTTTTATTTCCTTAAAAACCACGAATATTAAATTTCATGCGATTCTATGGGGTTGAAATTATCGTTCTCATAACTCTTATCGTAGGGTTATAAATGTAAAACTATGAAAAATGACAGACGATAGCCCCGGTGATTCCGTCCATGACCATAACGGAACATTGTGGTTATCAATTGATGATTCGGTTGAGTGTATCTCTAGTTTAAATTTCATGTTCTCTTAATTTGTCAGAGGGACCTATGTGCAAATTTTAAAAAATAAACTAACAGTACAACACCCGATTACGATCATTCCGAAAAGAAAGTTTCAGATCTGAAGTTACACTTATACTATCAAAGTTTAATGAAGAAAGTGGTACTAATAAACATATACTTCCACAAATTCTTCTGAATGACACCTTGTGTACTTGTAAGTTATGTGCTACAATTTACTCTACATCATATGTTATCGCTTAAAAAAAGTACATGGCAAGAATTCTATTACATTTTTATTTCCTAAAAAACAACGAATATGAAATTTCATGCGATTCTATATGGTGAAAATTATCGTTATCAAAACTCTTATAGTGGGTGTATAAATGGATTACAAAGAAAAATGAAGGACGATTACCCCGTTGTATCCCTCCATGTTCAAATGGAAAATTGTGGTTGCGAATCGATGACTCTGTTGTGTGTATATCTAGTTTTTCAATTCAAGTTCTCCCTATTTGTCAGAGGGACCTATGTGCAAAAATATAAAAAAAAGACACTGTTAGTCCAAAATCCAAATACGATAGGTCCGAAAGAAAGCTTCAGACCCGAAGTTGAACTTTTACTATCCAAGTTTAATAAAGAAAGTGGTACATATCAAAATATTCTTCCACAAGTTGTTCGGAATGACACCTTGTGTGCTTGTAAGTAATGTGCTACAATTTACTCTGGGTTATGTGTTATCATTTCAAAAAATATTCATGGGAAGAATTCTATTACATTTTTATTTCCTTAAAAACCACGAATATTAAATTTCATGCGATTCTATGGGGTTGAAATTATCGTTCTCATAACTCTTATCGTAGGGTTATAAATGTAAAACTATGAAAAATGACAGACGATAGCCCCGGTGATTCCGTCCATGACCATAACGGAACATTGTGGTTATCAATTGATGATTCGGTTGAGTGTATCTCTAGTTTAAATTTCATGTTCTCTTAATTTGTCAGAGGGACCTATGTGCAAATTTTAAAAAATAAACTAACAGTACAAAACCCGATTACGATCATTCCGAAAAGAAAGTTTCAGATCTGAAGTTACACTTATACTATCAAAGTTTAATGAAGAAAGTGGTACTAATAAACATATACTTCCACAAATTCTTCTGAATGACACCTTGTGTACTTGTAAGTAATGTGCTACAATTTACTCTACGTCATATGTTATCGCTTTAAAAAAATACATGGAAAGAATTCTATTACATTTTTATTCCCTAAAAAACAACAAATATGAAATTTCATGCGATTCTACGTGGTGGAAATTATCGTTCTCATAACTCTTATAGTGGGTGTATAAACGGATTACAAACAAAAATGATGGACGATTACCCTGTTGTATCCCTCCATGTTCAAATGGAAAATTGTGGTCGTGAATCGATGATTCTGTTGTGTGTATATCTAGTTTTTCAATTCAAGTTCTCCCTATTTGTCAGAGGGACCTATGTGCAAAAATATAAAAAAAGACACTGTTAGTCCAAAATCCAAATACGATAGGTCCAAAAGAAAGCTTCAGACCCGAAGTTGAACTTATACTATCCAAGTTTAATAAAGAAAGTGGTACATATGAAAATATTCTTCCACAAGTTGTTCGGAATGACACCTTGTGTACTTGTAAGTAATGTGCTACAATTTACTCCGGGTTATGTGTTATCATTTCAAAAAATATTCATGGAAAGAATTCTATTACATTTTTATTTCCTTAAAAACCACGAATATTAAATTTCATGCGATTCTATGGGGTTGAAATTATCGTTCTCATAACTCTTATCATAGGGGTATAAATGTAAAACTATGAAAAATGACAGACGATTGCCCTGGTGATTCCGTCCATGACCATAACGGAACATTGTGGTCATCAATTGATGATTCGGTTGAGTGTATCTCTGGTTTAAATTTCATGTTTTCTTAATTTGTCAAAGGGACCTATGTGAAAATTTTAAAAAATAAACTAAAAGTACAAAACCCGATTACGATCATTCCGAAAAGAAAGTTTCATATCTGAAGTTACACTTATACTATCAAAGTTTAATGAAGAAAGTGGTACTAATAAACATATACTTCCACAAATTCTTCAGAATGACACCTTGTGTACTTGTAAGTAATGTGCTACAATTTACTCTACATCATATGTTATCGCTTTAAAAAAGTACATGGAAACAATTCTATTACATTTTTATTTCCTAAAAAACAACGAATATGAAATTTCATGCGATTCTATGTTGTGAAAATTATCGTTCTCAAAACTCTTATAGTGGGTGTATAAATGGATAACAAAGAAAAATGATGGACGATTACCCTGTTGTATCCCTCCATGTTCAAATGGAAAATTGTGGTCGCGAATCGATGATTCTGTTGTGTGTATATCTAGTTTTTCAATTCAAGTTCTCCCTATTTGTCAGAGGGACCTATGTGCAAAATTATAAAAAAAGACACTGTTAGTCCAAAATCCAAATACGATAGGTCCGAAAAGAAAGCTTCAGACCCGAAGTTGAACTTATACTATCCAAGTTTAATAAAGGAAGTGGTACATATAAAAATATTCTTCCACAAGTTCTTCGGAATGACACCTTGTGTACTTGTAAGTAATGTGCTACAATTTACTCTGGGCTATGTGTTATCATTTCAAAAAATATTCATGGAAAGAATTCTATTACATTTTTATTTCCTTAAAAACCACGAATATTAAATTTCATGCGATTCTATGGGGTTGAAATCATCGTTCTCATAACTCTTATCGTAGGTGTATAAATGTAAAACTATGAAAAATGACAGACAATTGCCCCGGTGATTCCGTCCATGACCATTACGGAACATTGTGGTCATCAATTGATGATTCGGTTGAGTGTATCTCTAGTTTAAATTTCATGTTCTCTTAATTTGTCAGAGGGACCTACGTGCAAATTTTAAAAAATAAACTAACAGTACAAAACCCGATTACGATCATTTCGAAAAGAAAGTTTCATATCTGAAGTTACACTTATACTATCAAAGTTTAATGAAGAAAGTGGTACTAATAAACATATACTTCCACAAATTCTCCTGAATGACACCTTGTGTACTTGTAAGTAATGTGCTACAATTTACTCTACGTCATATGTTATCGCATTAAAACAAATACATGGAAAGACTTCTATTACATTTTTATATCCTAAAAAACAACGAATATGAAATTTCATACGATTCTATGTGGTGGAAATTATCGTTCTCAAAACTCTTATAGTGGGAGTATAAATGGATTACAATGAAAAATGATGGACGATTACCCTGTTGTATCCCTCCATGTTCAAATCGAAAATTATGGTCTCGAATCGATGATTCTGTTGTGTGTATATCTAGTTTTTCAATTCAAGTTCTCCCTATTTGTCAGAGGGACCTATGTGCAAAATTATAAAAAAAGACACTGTTAGTCCAAAATCCAAATACGATAGGTCTGAAAAGAAATCTTCAGACCCGAAGTTGAACTTATACTATCCAAGTTTAATAAAGGAAGTGGTACATATCAAAATATTCTTCCACAAGTTCTTCGGAATGACACCTTGTGTACTTGTAAGTAATGTGCTACAATTTACTTTGGGTTATGTGTTATCATTTCAAAAAATATTCATGGAAAGAATTCTATTACATTTTTATTTCCTTAAAAACCACGAATATTAAATTTCATGCGATTCTATGGGGTTGAAATCATCGTTCTCATAACTCTTATCGTAGGGGTATAAATGTAAAACTATGAAAAATGACAGACGATTGCCCCGGTGATTCCGTCCATGACCATAATGGAACATTGTGATCATCAATTGATGATTCGGTTGAGTGCATCTCTAGTTTAAATTTCATGTTCCCTTAATTTGTCAGAGGGACCTATGTGCAAATTTTAAAAAATGAACTAACAGTACAAAACCCGATTACGATCATTTCGAAAAGAAAGTTTCAGATCTGAAGTTACACTTATACTATCAAAGTTTAATGAAGAAAGTGGTATTAATAAATATATACTTCCACAAATTCTCCTGAATGACACCTTGTGTACTTGTAAGTAATGTGCTACAATTTACTCTACGTCATATGTTATCACTTTAAAAAAAATACATGGAAAGACTTCTATTACATTTTTATATCCTAAAAAACAACAAACATGAAATTTCATACGATTCTATGTGGTGGAAATTATCATTCTCATAACTCTTATAGTGGGTGTATAAACGGATTACAAAGAAAAATGATGGACGATTACCCTGTTGTATCCCTCCATGTTCAAATGGAAAATTGTGGTCACGAATCGATGATTCTATTGTGTGTATATCTAGTTTTTCAATTCAAGTTCTCCCAATTTGTCAGAGGGATCTATGTGCAAAATTATAAAAAAAGACACTGTTAGTCCAAAATCCAAATACGATAGGTCCGAGAAGAAAGCTTCAGACCCGAAGTTGAACTTATACTATCCAAGTTTAATGAAGGAAGTGGTACATATGAAAATATTCTTCCACAAGTTGTTCGGAATGACACCTTGTGTACTTGTAAGTAATGTTCTACAATTTACTCTAGGTTATGTGTTATCATTTCAAAAAATATTCATGGAAAGAATTCTATTACATTTTTATTTCCTTAAAAACCACGAATATTAAATTTCATGCAATTCTATGGGGTTGAAATTATCGTTCTCATAACTCTTATCGTAGGGGTATAAATGTAAAACTATGAAAAATGACAGACGATTGCTCCGGTGATTCCGTCCATGACCATAACGGAACATTGTTGTCATCAATTGATGATTCGGTTGAGTGTATCTCTAGTTTAAATTTCATGTTCTCTTAATTTGTCAGAGGGACCTATGTTTTAAAAAATAAACTAACAGTACAAAACCCGATTATGATCATTCCGAAAAAGAAAGTTTCAGATCTGAAGTTACACTTATACTATCAAAGTTTAATGAAGAAAGTGGTACTAATAAACATATACTTCCACAAATTCTTCTGAATGACACCTTGTGTACTTGTAAGTAATGTGCGACAATTTACTCTACGTCATATGTTATCGCTTTAAAAAAATACATGGAAAGAATTCTATTAAATTTTTATTTGCTAAAAAACAACGAATATGAAATTTCATGCGATTCTATGTGGTGGAAATTATCGTTCTCATAACCCTTATAGTGGGTGTAAAAACGGATTACAAAGAAAAATGATGGACGATTACCCTGTTGTATCTCTCCATGTTCACACGAAAGATTGTGGTCGTGAATCGATGATTCAGCTGTGTGTATGTCTAGTTTTTCAATTCAAGTTCTCCCAATTTGTCAGAGGCACCTATGTGCAAAATTATAAAAATAGACACTGTTAGTCCAAAATCCAAATACGAAAGGTCCGAAAAGAAATTTCAGACCCGAAGTTGAACTTATACTATGCAAGTTTAATAAAGGAAGTAGTACATATCAAAATATTCTTCCACAAGTTCTTCTGAATGACACCTTGTGTACTTGTAAGTAATGTGCTACAATTTAATCCAGGTCATGTGCTATCATTTTAAAAAGATATGTGGAAAGAGTTCTATTACATTTTTATTTCCTAAAAAACAATTATGAAATTTCATGCAACTCTATGTGGTGGAAATTATCGTTCTCATAACTCTTATTGTAGGGGTATAAATGGAATACAATGAAAATTGATGGACGATTACCTCGGTGTATCCGTCCATGACCATAACGGAACATTATGGTTGTCAATTGATGATTCGGTTGAGTGTATCTCCAGTTCAAATTTCTAGTTCTCCCAATTTGTCAGAGGGACCTATATGCAATTTTATTAAAAATAAACTAACATTACAAAATCCGATTACGATCATTCCAAAAAGAAAGTTTCAGATCTGAAGTTAAACTTATACTATCCAAGTTTAATGAAGAAAGTGGTGCTAATAAACATATACTTCCACAAGTTCTTCTAAATGACACCTTGTGTACTTGTAAGTAATGTGCTACAATTTACTCTAGGTCATGTGTTATCACTTTTAAAAAAAATACATGGAAAGAATTCTATAACATTTTTTTTCCTAAAAAACAATGAATATGAAATTTCATGCGATTCTATGTGGTAGAAATTATCGTTCTCATAACTCTTATTGTAGGGGTGTAAATGTGAAACTATGAAAAATGACAGACGATTACCTCGGTGGATCCGTCGATGACCATAACGGAACATTGTGGTCATCAATCGATGATTCAGTTGAGTGTATCTCCAGTTTAAATTTCATGTTCTCTTAATTTATCGGGGGGACCTATGTGCAAATTTTAAAAATAAACTAGCAGTACAAAACCCGATTACGATCATTCCGAAAAGAAAGTTTAAGATCTGAAGTCACTTATACTATCAAAGTTTAATGAAGAAAGTGGAGCTAATAAACATATACTTCCACAAATTCTTCTGAATGACACCTTTTGTACTTGTAAGTAATGTGCTACAATTTACTCTAGGTCATATGTTTTCGCTTTAAAAAAATACATGGAAAGAATTCTATTAAATTTTTATTTCCTAGAAAACAACGACTATGAAATTTCATGCGATTCTATGTGGTGGAAATTATCGTTCTCATAACTCTTATAGTAGGTGTATAAATGGATTACAACGAAAAATGATGGACGATTACCTTGTTGTATCCCTCAATGATCAAACTGAAAATTGTGGTTGTGAATCGATGATTCAGTTGTGTGTATCTCTAGTTTTTCAATTCAAGTTCTCCCAATTTGTCAGAGGGACCTATGTGCAAAATTATAAAAAAAAGACCCTGTTAGTCCAAAATCCAAATACGATAGGTTCGAAAAGATATTTCAGACCCGAAGTTGAACTTATACTATGAAAGTTTAATAAAGGAAGTGGTACATATCAAAATATTCTTCCACAAGTTCCCCTGAATGACACGTTGTGTACTTGTAAGTAATGTGCTACAATTTACTCTAGGTCATGTGCTATCATTTTAAAAAGATATGTGGAAAGAGTTCTATTACATTTTTATTTCCTAAAAAACAATGAATATGAAATTTCATGCAACTCTATGTGGTGGAAATTATCGTTCTCTTATTGTAGGGGTATAAATGGAATACTATGAAAAATGATTGATGATTACCCCGGTGTATCCGTCCATGACCATAACGGAACATTGTGGTTGTCAATTGATGATTCGGTTGAGTGTTCCCCAGTTCAAATTTCAAGCTCTCCCAATTTGTCAGAGGGACCTATATGCAGTTTTATTAAAAATAAACTAACATTACAAAATCCGATTACGATCATTCCAAAAAGAAAGTTTCAGATCTGAAGTTAAACTTATACTATCCAAGTTTAATGAAGAAAGTGGTGCTAATAAACATATACTTCCACAAGTTCTTCTAAATGACACCTTGTGTACTTGTAAGTAATGTGCTACAATTTACTCTAGGTCATGTGTTATCACTTTTAAAAAAATACATGGAAAGAATTCTATAACATTTTTATTTCCTAAAAAACAACAAATATGAAATTTCATGCGATTCTATGTGGTAGAAATTATCGTTCTCATAACTCTTATCGTGGGGGTGTAAACGTAAAACTATGAAAAATGACAAACGATTACCCCAGTGAATCCGTCGTTGACCATAACGGAACATTATGGTCATCAATTGATGATTTGGTTGAGTGTATCTCCAGTTTAAATTTCATGTTCCCTTAATTTGTCAGAGGGACCTATGTGCAAATTTTTAAAAATAAACTAACAGTACAAAACCCGATTACGATCATTCCGAAAAGAAATTTTAAGATATTAAGTTGAACTTATACTATCCGAGTTTAATAAAGAAAGTGGTACAAATCAACATATACTTCAAATAGTAACTCCTTGTGTACTTGTAAGTATTTTTTTACAATTTACTCTATGTGATGTGCTATCAATTTAAATATCTTCATTGATAGAATTCTATACATTTTTATTTTCCAACAAACAACAAATATGAAAGTTCATGCGATTCTATGTGGTGGAAATTATCATTCTCATGACTCTTATCTAAAGGGTATAAATAGTATACTAAGAAAAGTAATGGATGATTACCCCGGTGTATCCGTCCATGACCATAACAGAACATTGTGGTTGTCAATTGATGATTCTCCCAATTTTCCAAAGGGACCTATATGCAAATTATTTAAAAAATACACAATTTGTTCAAAACTCGATTACGATCATTCCGAAAAGAAAGTTTCAGATCTTAAGTTGAACTTATACTATCCGAGTTTAATGAGGAAAGTGGGACAAATCAACATATACTTCCACAAGTTCTTCTGAATGACACCTTGTGTACTTGTTAGTATTGTGCTACAATTTACTCTAGGTTATGTGCTATCAATTTAAAAATCTTCATTGACTGAATTCTATTACATTTTTATTTTACAAAAAACAACAAATATGAAAGTTCATGCGATTCTATGTGGTGGAAATTATCATTCCCATAACTCTTGTCTAAGGGGTATAAATAGAATACGAAGAAAAATGATGGGTGATTATCCCGGTGTATCCGTCCATGACCATAACGGAACATTGTGGTTGTCAATTGATTCTCCCCATTTGTCGGAGGCACCTATGTGCAAAATTTTAAAAAATAAAGAACTATTTTGAAAATCGACTATGATCATTCCGAAAAGAAATTTTCAGATCTTAAGTTGAACTTATACTATCTGAATTTAATGAAGAAAGTGTTACAAATCAACACATACACTCCACAAGTTCTTCTGAATGACACCTTGTGTACTTGTAAGTGTTGTGCTACAATTTAATCTTGGTCATGTGCTATCAATTTAAAAATTTTCATTGACAAAATTATATTACATTTTTATTTTCCAACAAATAAAAATTATGAAAGTTCATGTGATTCTATGTGGTGGAAATTATCATTCTCATAACTCTTATCTAAGGGGTATAAATAGAATACTAAGAAAAATTATGGAAGATTACCCTTGTGTATCCTTCCATGACCATAACGGAACATTGTCGGAGGGACATATGTGCAAAACTTTTAAAAATACACAATTATTTCAAAACTCGACTACGATCATTCCGAAAAGAAAGTTTCATATCTTAAGTTGAACTTACCCTATCTGAATTTAATGAAGAAAGTGTTACAAATAAACATATATTTCCACAAGTTCTTCTGAATGACACCTTGGGTACTTGTAAGTATTGTGCTACAATTTACTCTAGGTCATGTGCTATGAGTTTTAAAATCTTCATTAAAAGAATTCTATTACATTTTTATTTTCCAACAAACAACAAATATGAAAGTTCATGCAATTCTATGTGGTGTAAATTATCATTCTCATGACTCTTATCTAAGGGGTATAAATAAAATACTAAGAAAAATGATGGACGATTACCCCTGCGTATCCTTCCGTGATCATAACGGAACATTGCATCGTCAATTGATGATTCTCCCAATTTGTCGGAGGGACCTATGTGCCAAATTTTAAAAATACTCATTTAGTCCAAAACTCGACTACGATCATTCCGAAAACAAAGTTTCAGATCTTAAGTTGAACTTACATTATCCGAGTTTAATAAAGAAAGTGGTACAAATCAACATATACTTCCAATAGTTCTTCCGAATGACACCTTGTGTACTTGTAATTATTTTTCTACAATTTACTCTAGGTCAGGTGCTATCAATTTAAAAATCTTCATTGATACATTTTTATTTTCCAAAAAACAACAAATATGAAAGTTCATGCGATTCTATATGGTAGAAATTATCATTCTAATAACTCTTATCTAAGGGGTATAAATAGAATACTAAGAAAAATGATGGATGATTACCCCGGTGTATCCGTCCATGACCATAACGGAACATTGTGGTTGTCAATTGATGATTCTCCCAATTTTCCGGAGGGACCTATATGCAAATTATTTTTAAAATACACAATAAGTTCAAAACTTGATTACGATCATTTCAAAAAGAAAGTTTCATATCTTAAGTTGAACTTATACTATCCGAGTTTAATGAAGAAAGTGGTACAAATCAACATATACTTCCACAAGTTCTTTTGAATGACACCTTGTGTACTTGTTAGTATTGTGCTACAATTTACTCTTGGTTATGTGCTATCAATTTAAAAATCTTCATTGACAGAATTCTATTACATTTTTATTTTCCAAAAAACAACAACTATGAAAGTTCATGCGATTCTATGTGGAGGAAATTATCATTCCCATAACTCTTGTCTAAGGGGTATAAATAGAATACTAAGAAAAATGATGGAATATTACCCCGGTGTATCCATCCATGACCATAACGGAACATTGTGGTTGTCAATTGATGATTCTCCCAATTTTTCGGAGGGACCTAAGTGCAATATTTAAAAAATACATAGTTAGTCTAAAACTCGAATACGATCATTACAAAAAGAAAGTTTTAGATCTTAAGTTGAACTTATACTATCCAAGTTTAATGAAGAAAGTGTCACAAATCAACGAATACTTCCACAAGTTCTTCTGAATGACACCTCGTGTACTTGTAGGTATTGTGCTACAATTTACTCTAGGTCATGTGCAATCAATTTAAAAATCTTCATTGACAGAATTCTATTACATTTTTATTTTCCAAAAAACAACAAATATGAAAGATCATGCGATTCCATGTGGGGGAAATTATCATTATCGTAACTCTTATCAAAGGGGTATAAATAGAATACTAAGAAAAATGATAGATGATTACCCCGGTGTATCCATCCATGACCATAATGGAACATTGTGGTCGTCAATTGATGATTATCCCAATTTGTCAGAGGGACCTATGTGCAAAATTATTAAAAAATACACGGTTAAATCAATTCTCGATTACGATCAATCCGAAAAGAAATTTTCCGATCTTAAGTTGGACTTATATCTGAGTTTAATAAAGAAAGTAGTACAAATCAACATATACTTCCGCAAGTTCTTCTGAATGACACCCCGTGTACTTGTAAGTATTGTGCTACAATTTACTCTAGGTCATGTGTTATTAATTTAAAATTATTCATGGAAAGAATTTTGTTACATATTTATTTCCTAAAAAACCGTGAATATGAAATTTCATACGATTCTATGTGGTGAAAATTATCATTCTCAAAACTCTTATCGTAGGGGTGTAAATGGAATACTAAGAAAAATGATGGACGATTACCCTAGTGTATCCGTACCCAACGGAACATTGTAGTCGTCAATTAATGATTTGGTTAAGTGTATCTCTAGTTTTGCATTTCATGTTCTACAAAACTTTTGGCGGGACCTATGTGCAAAATTTTAAAAAATACACGTGTAAGTCCCAAACTCAATTACAATCGATCCAAAAAATATTTCAGATCCGAAGTTGAACTGATATTATCCGAGTTTAATAAATAATGTGGTACTAATCAACATATACTTCCACAAGTTCATCTGAATGACACCTTAAGTAATTGTAAGTAATTTGCTACAATTTACTGTCGGTCATATGTTATCTCTTTAAAAATCATCATGGACATAATTCTATTAAATTTTTTTTCCGAAAAAACTACAAATATGAAATTTCAATCAATTCTAGGTAGTGGAAATATCGTTCACATAACTCTTATCGTAGGGGTATAAATGGATTACTAAGATAAATGATGGACGATTATCCTGGTGTATCCCTCCATAGCCATGACGGAACATTGTGGTCGTCAATCAATTATTCGGTTGAGTGTATCTCCAGTTTTACAGTTCTAGTTCTCCCTATTTGTTAGAGGGACCTATGTGCAATTTTTTTAAAAAAATACACTGTCAGTCCAAAATCCAATTACTGTTGGTCCAAAAAGAAATTTTCATACCCAAAGTTGAGCTTATACTATCCGAGTTTAATAAATAAAGTTGTACAAATCAACATATACTTCCACAAGTTCTTCTGAATGACACCTTGTGTACTAGTATGTATTGTCCTACAATTTACTCAAGGTCATGTGTTTTCAAATTTAAAATTATTCATGGAAAGAATTCCGTTACATATTTCTTTCCGAAAAAGCCATGAATATGAAATTTCATACAATTCTGTGTGGTGGAAATATCATTCTCAAAACTCTTATCGTAGGGGTATAAATGGAATTCTAAGAAAAATGATGGACGATTACCCCGGTGTATCTGTACATGATCATAACGGAACATTGTAGTCGTCAGATGATGATTTGGTTGAGTGTATCTCTAGTTTTTCTTATCATGTTCTACAATTTTTTTGGAGGGACCTGTGTGCAAAATTTTAAAAAATACACTGTCAGTTCAACACCTGATTACGATCATTCTGAAAAGAAAGTTTCAGATCTTAAGTTGAACTTATACTATCCATGTTTAATAAAGAAAGTGGTGCTAATAAACATATACTTCCACAAGTTATTCTGAAGGACACCTTGTGTACTTGTAAGTAATGTCCTACAATTTACTCTAGGTCATGTGTTATCACTTTAAAAATATTTATTGAAAGAATTCTATTACATTTTTTATTTCCCAAAAACCATGAATATGAAATTTCATGCAATTCTATGTGGCAGAAATTATCATACTCATAACTCTTATCGTAGGGGTATATATGGAATACAAAGAAAAATGATGGACTATTACCCCGGTGTATCCATCCATGACTATAACGGAACATTGTGGTCATCAATTTATGATTTAGTTGAGTTTATTTCCAGTTTTACATTTAAAATTCTCCCAATTTGTCAGAGGGACCTATGTGAATTTCTTTAAAAAAAATACAATGTGAGTCCAAAGGCCAATTACGATTAGTCCAAAATGAATGTTTATGATCTGAAGTTGAAATTATACCATCAAAGTTTAATAAATAATTTGCTACAAATCAACATATACTTCCACAAGTTCTTCTGAATGACACCTTGTGTACATGTAAGTATTGTAGTACAATTTACTCTATGTCATGTGTTATCACTTTAATTCTTCATGGAAAGAATTATGTTACATTTTTATTTCCTTAAAAACCACGAATATGAAATTCATGCGATTTTATGTAATGGAAATTATTGTTCTCATTACACTTATTGTAGCGGTACAAATAAATACTATGAAAAATAATGTACGATTACCCTAGTGTATCTGTCCATTACAATAACGGAACATTGTGGTCGTAAATTGATGATTCAGTTGAGTGTATCTTCAATTTTACATTTCAAGTTCTCAATTTATTAGAAGGAATTATGTGTAAAATTTTGAAAAATACAATATCAGTCCAAAACCCGATTACGATCATTCTGAAAAGAAAGTTTCATATCTTAAGTTAAACTTATACTATCAGAGTTTAAAAAAGAAAATGGTGCTAATAAACATATACTTCCACAAGTTCTTCTTTATGACACCTTGTGTACTTGTAGGTAATGTGCTTCAATTAACTCTAGGTCGTGTGTTATCGCTTGAAAAATCTTTATTGACAGAATTCTATTATAGTTTTATTTCCTAAAAAACCAAAAATATGAAATTTCATGCAATTCTATTTGGTGGAAATTATCGTTCTCATAACTCTTATCCTAGGTGTATAAATCGAATAACAAGAAAAATGATGGACAATTTCCCCGGTGTATCCGTCATGACCATAACGGAATATTGTGGTCATCAATTGATGATTCGGTTGAGTGTATCTCAAGTTTTACATTTCAAGTTCTACAATTTTGTTTGGACGGACCTATGTTCAAAATTCTAAAAAAATACACTGTCAATCTAAAACCCGATTACGATCATTTTGAAAAGAATGTTTCAGATCTTAAGTTGAAGTTATCCTATTTGATTTTAGTAAAGAAAGTGGTGCTAATAAACTTATAATTCCACAAGTTCTTCTGAATGACACTTTGTGTACTTGTAAGTAATGTGCAACAATTTACTCTAGGTCATGACATATCACTTTAAAAATCATTATTGAAAGAATTCTATAATATATTTATTTCCTAAAAAATCACGTGTATGAAATTTCATGCGATTCTATGTAGTGGAAATTATCGTTCTTATAACTCTTATCGTAGGGGTATAAAGGGAATACTAAGAAAAATGATGGACGATTACCCCGATGTATCTGTCCATGACTATAAAGGAATATTGTGGTCATCAATAGATGATTCAGCTGAGTGTATTTCAAGTTTTACATTTCAAGTTCTCCCAATTTGTCGGAGGGATCTATGTGAAAACTTTTTAAAAAATACACTGTGAGTCCCAAACCCAATTACAATTGGTCCGAAAAGAATGTTTATGATCAAAAGTTGAACTTATACTATCAAAGTTAAATAAAGATAATGCTACAAATCAACATATACCCTCACAAGTTCTTCTTTAAGACACCTTGTGCTACAATTTACACTAGGTCATGCGTTATCACTTTGAAATTCTTCATGGAAAGAATTCTGTTACATTTATATTTCCTAAAAAACCACGAATATGAAATTTCATGCGATTCTATGTGGTGGAAATTATCGTTCTCATAACTCTCATCGTAGGGGAGTATATGAATTACTAAGAACACTGATGGACGATTACCCTGGTATATCCATAGATGACCACAACGGTACATTGTAGTCGTCAATTGATGATCTGGTTGAGTGTATCTCTAGTTTTACATTTTATGTTCTACAAATATTTTGGAAGGACCTAGGTGCAACATTTTAAAAAATACACTCTAAGTCCCAAACCCAATTAGGATCGGTCCGAAAAGAAATTTTAGATCCAAAGTTCAACTGATACTATCCGGGATTAATAAGGAAAGTGGTACTAATCAACATATAAATCCACAAGTTCTTCTGAATAAAACCTTATGTACTTGTAAGTAATTTGCTACAATTTACTCTAGGCCATGTGTTATCTCTTTAAAAATCTCCATGGACTGAATTATGTCACATTTTTATTTCCTAAAAATCTACGAATATGAAATTTCATGAAATTCAAAGTGGTGGAAATATCGTTCTCATAACTCTTATTGTAGGGGTATAAATGGATTACTAAGAAAAATGACGGACCATTACCCTAGCGCATCCGTCCATGACCATAACGTAACATTGTGGTCATCAATCAATGATTCGGTTAAGTGTATCTCCAGTTTCACAGTTCAAGTTCTCCCAATTTGTGAGAGGGACCTATGTGCAAAATTTTAAAATATAAAATGTCAGTCCAAAACCCAATTACGATCAGTCCAAAAAGAAATTTTCCCATCCAAAATTGAATTTATACTATTAGAGTTTAATAAAGAAAGTGGTACTAACCGACATATACTTCCACAAATTCTTCTGAATGACACCTTGTTTACTTGTAAGTAATTTTCTACTATTTACTCTAGGTAATGCGTTATCTCTTTAAAAATATTCATGGACAGAATTCTATTACATTTTTATTTCATAAAAAACCACGAATATGAAATTTCATTCAATTCTAAGAGTTGGAAATATCATTGTCATAAGTCTTTTCGTAGGGGTATAAATGGATTACAAAGAAAAATTATGGACTATTACACAGGTGTATCCGTTCTTGACCATAACGTAACATTGTGGTCATTAATCAATGATTTGGTTGAGTGTATCTCCATTTTTACCGTTCAAGTTCTATTAATTTGTCAGAGGGACCTATGTGCAAATCTTTTAAAAAATATACTATTAGTCCAAAACCCAATTACGATCAGTCCGAAAAGAAAGTTTCAGACTCGATGTTGAACTTATACTATCCGAGTTTAATAGCGAAAGTGGTACTTATTAACATATACTACCACAAGTGTTATTGAATGACACCATGTGTACTATTAAGTAATGTGCTACAATTTACTCTAGGTCATGTGCTATCATTTTAAAATTCTTCATGGACAGAATTCGGTTACATTTTTGTATACTAAAAAACCACGAATATTAAATTTCATGCAATTCTATGTGGTGGAAATTGTCATTCTCATAATTTGTATCATAGAGGTATAAAACAAATACTAAGAAAAATGACAGACGATCACCCCAGTGTATCCGTCAATGACCATAACGGAACATTGTGGTCATCAATTAATGATTCGGTTGAGTGTATCTCCAATTTTACATTTCAAGCTCTACCAATATTTTGGGGGGACCAATGTGAAAAATTTGTAAAAATATAATGACAGTCCAAAACCCAATTACGATCGGTCTAAAAAGAAAGTTTTACTAACCAACATATACTTCCACAAGTTCTTCTGAATGACAGCTTGTCTACTTGTAAGTAATATGCTACAATTTACTCTAGGTCATGTGTTAACTCTTTAAAAATATTCATGGACAGAATTCAATTACAATTTTATTTCCTAACAAACAATGAATATGTTATTTCATGCAATTCTAAGTGGTGGAAATGTCGTTCTCATAACTCTTATCGTATGGGTATAAATTGATTACTAAGAAAAATGACGGATGATAACCCTGGTGTATCCGTCCATGATCATAACGGAACATTGTGGTAAACAATCAATGATTCGGTTGAGTGTATCTCAAGTTTTACGATTTAAGTTCTCCTGATTCGTCGGAAAGACCTGTGGGAAAGATGTTTAAAAAAATACAATATCAGTCCAAAATCGATTATGATTGGTCCGAAAAGAAATTTTCAGACCCGAAGTTGAACTTATACTATCCGAGTTTAATAAAGAAAGTGGTACATATCAATATATACTGCAACAAGTTCTTCTGAATGACACCATGTGTACTAGTAAGTAATGTGCTACAATTTACTTTAGGTCATGTGCTATCGTTTAAAAATTCTTTATGGACAGAATTCTGGTACATTATTATTTCCTAAAAAACCGCAAATATGGAATTTCATGTGATTCCGTGTGGTGGAAATTATCATTCTCATAACCCTTACCGTAGGGGTATAACTGGAATACTAAGAAAAAGGACGAACGATTACACCGATGTATCCATCCATGACTAGAATGAAACATTATAGTCATTAATTAATAATTTGATTGAGTGTATCTCCAGTTTTACATTTCAAGTTCTACCGAAATATTTGGGGGACCTATGTGCAAAATTTAAAAAATACAATGCCTGTCAAAAAAAATTACGATCGGTCTGAAAAGAAATTTTCAAATCCGAGGTTGAATTTATACTATTAGAGTTCAATAAAGAAAGTGGTACTAACCAAATATAGTTCTACAAGTTCTTTTGAATGACACCTTGTCTACTTGTAAGTAATTTGTTACAATTTACTCTAGGTAATGTGTTATCTCTTTAGGAATCTTCATGGACAGAATTCTATTACATTTTTATTTCCTAAAAAACATTGAATAAAAAATTCGGTGTGATTCTATTTGTAGTAAATTATCATTCTCATAACTCTTATCGTAGGGGTATCAATGGAATACTAAGAAGAATGACGGACGATTACCTCAGTGTATCCGTCCATGACCATAACAGAACATTGTGGTCATCAATTAATGATTCAGTAGAGTGAATCTCCTATTTTACATTTCAAGTTCTAGTAATATTTTTGGAGGGACCTATGTGTAACATTTAAAAAATACCTAGTCATTCCAAAACCCAATAACGATCGGTCCAAAAAGAAAGCTTCAGATCTGAAATTGAATTTATATTATTAGAGTTTAATAAATAAAGTTGTACTAACCGACATATACTTTCACAAATTCTTCTTAATGACACTTTGTCTACTTTTAAGTAATTTGTGCTACAATTTACTCTATGTCATGTGTTATCTCATTCTAAGTGGTAGAAATATCGTTCTCATAACTCTTATCGTAGGCGTATAAATGGATTACTAAGAAAAATGATGGACCATTACCCTAATGTATCTGTCCATGACCATAACGTAACATTGTGGTCATCAATCAATGATTCGGTTAAGTGTATCTCCAGTTTCACAGTTCAAGTTCTCCTAATTTGTGAGAGGGACCTATGTGCAAAATTTTAAAAAAGACACTGTCAGTCCAAAACCTAATTACGATCGGTCTGAAAAGAAATTTTCACATCCAAAATTGAATTTATACTATTAGAGTTTAATAAATAAAGTGGTACTAACTGACATATACTTCCACAAGTTCGTCAGAATGACACCTTGTTTACTTGTAAGTAATTTTCTACTATTTACTCTAGGTCATGCGTTATCTCTTTAAATTTTTCATGGACAAAATTCTATTACATTTTTATTTCCTAAAAAACCACGAATATGAAATTTCATTCAATTCTAAGAGGTGGAAATATCATTTTCATAAGTCTTTTTGTAGGGGTATAAATGGATTACAAAGAAAAATGACGGACTATTACATAGGTGTATCCGTCCATGACCATAATGTAACATTGTGGTCGCCAATCAATGATTTGGTTGAGTGTATCTCCATTTTACCATTCAAGTTCTACCAATTTGTCAGAGGGACCTATGTGAAAATCTTTTAAAAAATATACTATCAGTCCAAAATCCAAATACGATCGGTCTGAAAAGAAAGTTTCAGACACGATGTTGAACTTATACTATCCGAGTTTAATAGCGAAAGTGATACATATTAACATATACTACCACAATAGTTATTGAATGACACCATGTGTACTATTAAGTAATGTGCTACAATTTACACTAGGTCATGTGCTATCGTTTTAAAATTTTTCATGGACATAATTTGGTTACATTTTTGTATCCTAAAAAACCACGAATATTAAATTTTATGCAATTCTATGTGGTGGAAATTATCATTCTCATAATTTGTATTGTAGGGGTATAAATGAAATACTAAGAAAAATGACAGACGATTACCCCAGTGTATCCGTCCATGACCATAGTGGAACATTGTGGTCATAAATTAATGATTCGGTTGAGTGTATCTCCAGTTTTACATTTCAAGTTCTTCCAATATTTCAGGGGGACCAATGTGCGAAATTTTAAAAAATACAATGTCAGTCCAAAACCCAATTACGATCGGTCTGAAAAGAAAGTTTTACTAACCAACAAATACTTCCACAAGTTCTTCTGAATGACACCTTGCCTACGTGTAAGTAATTTGCTATAATTTACTCTAGGTCATGTGTTAACTCTTTAAAAATATTCATGGACAGAATTCTATTACATTCTTATTTCCTAAAAAACCATGAATATGTAATTTTATGTAATTATAAATGGTGGAAATGTCGTTCTCATAACTCTTATCGTATTGGTATAAAATGAATACTAAGAAAAATGACGGACGATAACCCTGGTGTATCCGTCCATGATCATAACGGAACATTGTGGTAAACAATCAATGGTTCGTTTGAGTGTATCTTAAGTTTTACGGTTTAAGTTCTCCTAATTCGTCAGAAAGACCTATGGGAAAGATGTTTAAAAAATAAAATATCAGTCCAAAATCGATTATGATTAGTCTGAAAATAAGTTTCAGACCTGAAGTTGAACTTATACCGTCCGAGTTTAATAAAGAAAGTGGTACATATCATTATATACTACAGCGAGTTCTTCTGAATGACACCATGTGCACTAGTAAGTAATGTGCTACAATTTACTCTGGGTCATGTGCTATCGTTTAAAAATTCTTTATGGACAGAATTTTGTTACATTATTATTCCCTAAAAAACCAAAAATATGAAAATTCATGCAATTCCTTGTGGTGGAAATTATCAATCTCATAACTCTTATCGTAGGGGTATGAGTGGAATACAAAGAAAAATGATGAACGATTACCCCGATGTATCCGTCCATGACAAGAATGAAACATTTTGGTCATCAATTAATAATGAGGATGAGTGTATCTCCAGTTTTACATTTCAAGTTCTACCAAAATATTTGAGGGATCTATGTGCAAAATTATAAAAATACAATGCCAGAAAAAAATATTACGATCGGTCAGAAAAGAAAGTTTCAAATTCGAGGTTGAATTTATACTGTTATAGTTCAATAAAGAAAGTGGTACTAACCAACATATACTTCCATAAGTTCTTTTGAATGACACCTTGTCTACTTGTAGGTAATGTGTTACAATTTACTCTAGGTCATGTGTTATCTCTTTAAGAATCTTCATGGACAAAATTCTTTTACATTTTTATTTCCTAAAAAACATTGAATAAATTTTTTTATGTGATTCTATTTGTTGGAAATTATCATTCTCATAACTCTTATCGTAGGGGTATCAATGGAATACTAAGAAGAATGACGGATGATTACCTCCGTGTATCCATCCATGACCATAACAGAACATTGCGGTCATCAATTAATGATTCGGTAGAGTGAATCTTCTGTCTTACATTTCAAGTTCTAGCAATATTTCGGAGGGACCTATGTGTAAAATTTAAAAAATACACAGTCATTCCAAAATCCAATAACGATCGGTCCAAAAAGAAAGTTTCATGTCTGAAATTGAATTTATACTATTAGAGTTTAATATATAAAGTTGTACTAACCGACATATACTTCCACAAATTCTTCTGAATGACACTTTGTCTACATATAAGTAATTTGTGCTACAATTTACTCAAGGCCATGTGTTATCTCTTTAAAAATCTTCATGGACAGAATTCTATTACATTTTTATTTCCTAAAAAATCCACGAATATGATATTTCATGCAAGCCTAAGTGGTGGAAATATCATTCTCATAACTCTTATCGTAGAGGTATAAATGGATTACTGAGAAATATTACAGATGACTACCCTGGTGTATCCGTCCATGACTATAACATAAATTGTGCTCATCAATCAATGATTCAGTTGAGTGTATCTCAAGTTTTATAGTTCAAGTTCTCCTAATTTGTCAAAGGGACCTATGTGCAAACATTTTTTAAAAATACACTATCAATCCAAAATCCAATAACGATCGGTCCGAAAAGAAATTTTCAGATCCGGAGTTGAACTTATACTATCTGAGTTTAATAGAGAAAGTGGTACATATGAAAATATACTACCACAAGTTCTTCTGAATGACACCACGTGTACTATTAAGTAATGTGCTACATTTTA
The DNA here is from genome assembly GCA_037428765.1 of Rubia yunnanensis. Lineage (NCBI taxonomy): Eukaryota > Viridiplantae > Streptophyta > Magnoliopsida > Gentianales > Rubiaceae > Rubia > Rubia yunnanensis. The sequence continues at coordinate 51,936,034 of CM075062.1, forward strand.
CTCTAGGTCATGTGCTACCGTTTTAAAATTTTTCATGGACAGAATTCTGTTACATTTTTATTTCCTAAAAAACCACAAATATTAAATTTCAGGCAATTCTATGGGTTTGAAATTATCATTCTCATAACTCTTATCGTAGGGGTATAAATGGAATACTAAGAAGAATGACAGACGATTACCCCATGTATCCGTCCATGATCATAATGGAACATCGTTGTCATCAATTACATTTCAAGTGTATCTCCAGTTTTACATTTCAAGTGTATCTCCAGTTTTACATTTCAAGTTCTACCAATAATTCAGAGGGACCTATGTGCAAAATTTAAAAATTTTCATTCCGTCCGATCAGTCCCAAAAGAAATTTCAGATCCAAAATTGAATTTATACTATTAGAGTTTAATAAAGAAAGTGGTACTAACCAACATATACTTCCACAAGTTCTTCTGAATGACACCTTGTGTACTTCTAAGTAATTTTGGTTACAATTTACTGCAGGTAATGTGTTATCTCTTTAAAAATCTACATGGGCTAAATACTATTACATTTTTATTTCCTAAAAAACCATGAATATGAAATTTCATGCGATTCTATGTGGTGGAAATTATAGTTCTCATAACTCTCATCGTAGGGGTATAAATGAATTATTAGGAAAAATGATGGACGATTACCCCGGTATATCCGTTGATGACCACAATGGAACATTGTTGTCATCAATTGATGATGTGATTGAGTGTATCTCTAGTTTTACATTTCATGTTCTACAAATATTTCAGAAAGACCTACGTGCAAAATTTTAAAAAAAATACATTGTCAATCCCAAACTCGATTACGATCAGCCCAAAAAGAAAGCCTTATATCAAAAGTTGAACTGATACTATCCGGGATTAATAAAGAAAGTGGTACTAAACGACATATAATTCCACAAGTTCTTCTGAATAACAACTTATGTACTTGTAAGTAATTTGCTACAATTTACTCTAGGTCATGTGTTATCTCTTTAAAAATCTTCAAGGGCAGAATTCTATTACATTTTTATTTCCTAAAAGACCATGAATATGAAATTTCATGCAATTCTAAGTGGTGGAAATATCGTTCTCATAACTCCTATAGTACGTGTATAAATGGATTACTAAGAAAAATGACAGAGCATTACCTTGGTGTATACATCAATGACAATAATGTAACATTGTGGTCGTCAATCAATGATTCAGTTAAATGTATCTCCAGTTTCACAGTTCATGTTCTCCCAATTTGTCAGATGGACCTATGTGCAAAATTTTAAAAAATACAATGTCAGTCAAAAACCCAATTAAGATCAGTCCGAAAAGAATCCTTCAGATCTGAAATTGAATTTTTACTATTAGAGTTTAGTAAAGAAAATGGTACTAACTGACATATACTTCCACAAGTTCTTCTGAATGACACCTTGTCTGCTTGAAAGTAATTTGCTACAATTTACCCTAAGTCGTGAGTTCTCTCTTTAAAATTCTTCATGGAGAGAATTCTATTACATTTTTATTTCCTAAAAAACCACGAATATGAAATTTCATGCGATTATATGTGGTGGAAATTATCATTCTCAAAACTCTTATCGTAGGGGTATAAATGGATTACTAAGAAAAATGATGGACGATTACCCTGATGTATCCGTCCATAACCACAACGGAATATTGTGGTCATTAATCAATGATTCGATTGATTGTATCTCACGTTTAACAGTTCAAGTTCTCCCAATTTGTCAGAGGGACCTATGTACAAAATTTATAAAAAATATACTATCAGTCGAAAATCCGATTACTATTGGCCCGAAAAGAAATTTTCAGACCCAAAGTTGAACTTATACTATACGAGTTTAATAGAGAAAGTGTACATATAAACATATACTACCACAAGTTCTTTTGAATGACACCATGTGTACTAGTAAGTAAAGTGCTACAATTTACTCTAGGTCGATAGCTATCAGTTAAAAATTCTTCATGGACAGAATTATGTTAAATTTTTATTTCCTAAAAAACCACGAATATGAAATTTCATGCCATTCTATGTGTTTGAAATTATCATTCTCATAACTGTTATCGTAGGGGTATAAATGGAATACTAAGAAAAATGACAGACGATTACTCCTGGTGTATCTGTCAATGACCATAATGGAACATTGTGGTCATCAATTAATGATTCGGTTGAGTGTATCTCCATTTTTACATTTCAAGTTCTACCAATACTTCGGAGAGACCTATGTGCAAAATTTTAAAAATACATTGTCTGTCCAAAACCCAATTAACATCGGTCCAAAACGAAAGTTTCAGATCGAAGTTGAATTTATACTGTTGGAGTTTAATAAAGAAAGTGGTACTAACCAACGTATACTTCCACAATATCATCTGAATGACACCTTGTCTACTTGTAAGTAATTTGTTACAATTTACTTTAGGTCATGTGTTATCTCTTTAAAAATCTTCATGGACAGAATTCTATTACATTAGTATTTCCAAAAAAATAACGAATATGAAATTTTATGTGATTTTATGTGTTGGAAATTATCATTGTCATAGCTCTTATCGTAGGGGTATAAATGGAATACTAAGAAGAATGACGGACGATTACCCCAGTGTATCCATCCATGACCATATCAGAACATTGTAGTCATCAATTAATGATTCGGTAGAGTGAATCTCCCATTTTACATTTCATGTTCTGCTAATATTTTGGAGGGACCTACGTGCAAAATTGAAAAAATGCACAGTCATTCGAAAACCCAATTACGATTGGTCTTAAAAGAAAGTTTCAGATCCGAAATTAAATTTATACTATTATAATTTAATAAAGAAAGTTGTACTAACTAACATATACTTCCACAAGTTCTTCTGAATGACACTTTGTTTACTTTTAAGTAATTTGCTAGAATTTACTCTAGGTCATGTGTTAACTCTTTAAAAATATTCATGGACAGAATTCTATTAAATTTTTATTTCATAAAAAACCACGAATATGAAATTTCATGCAATTCTAAGTGGTGGAAATATCGTTCTCATAACTCTTATCATAGGGGTATAAATGGATTACTAAGAAAAATGACAGACGACTACCCTGGTGTATCCGTCCATTACTATAACATAACATTGTGGTCGTCAATCAATTATTCGGTTGAGTGTATCTCCAGTTTTACTGTTCAAGTTCTCCCAATTTGTCAGAGGGACCTATGTGCAAAGTTTTTAAAAATACACTATCAATCCAAAATCTGATAACGATCGGTCCGAAGTTGAATTGATACTATCTGGGATTAATAAAGAAAGTGGTACTAAACAACATATAATTCCACAAGTTCCTCTGAATAACAACTTATGTACTTGTATGTAATTTGCTACAATTTACTCTAGGTCATGTGTTATCTCTTAAAAAATCTTCAAGGACAGAATTCCATTACATTTTTATTTCCTAAAAAACCACAAATATAAAATTTCATGCAATTCCAAGTGGTGGAAATATCGTTCTCATAACTCTTATCATAACGCTTTAAAAATATTCCTTAATTTCCTCAAAAACCACAAAAATAAAATTTCATGCCGTTCTATGTGGTGGAAATTATCGTTGTCATAACTCTTATCATAGAGGTATGGATGGAATACTATTAAAAATGATGGATTATTATCCCGGTGTATTCGTGTATGACAATAAAAGAACATTGTGGCCGTCAACTGATAAATATATTAAGTGTATCTTCAGTTTGACATTTCAAGTTCTCGCAATTTGCGGGTGGACCTATGTGAAAATTTTATAAAATACACTGTCAGACCAAAACCTTGTTAAGGTCATTACAAAAAGATAGTTTCGGATTCTATGTTGAACGTACACTATCCGAATTTCGTAAAGAAAGTTGTACATATAAACATATACTTCCACAAGTTCTTCGGAAAGATACCTTTTGTATTTGTAATAATGTGCGACAATTTACTCTAGGTCATGTGTTATGGCTATAAAAATCTTCCTGGATAGAATTCTATAACATTTTTATTTCCTGAAAAACCACCAAAATAATATTTCATGCCGTTCTATAATGTGGAAATTATCGTTCTCATAAATCTTATCGTAGAGGTATAAAGGGAATTCTATTAAAAATGATAGATGATTACCCCAGTGTATTCGTCCATGATGATACAAAAACATTGTGGTCGTCAATTGATAAATCTATTAAGTGTATCTTCGTTTCGCATTTAAAGTTCTCACAATTTGTCGGAGGGACCTATGTGAAACTTTTATAAAATAAACTGTCAGCCCAAAACCTTATTAAGATTATTACAAAAAGACTGTTTAAGATTCTATGTTGAACGTACACTATCCGAGTTTAGTGAAGAAACATGTACATATAATCATATACTTTCACAAGTTCTTCGGAATGACACCTTGTGTATTTGTAAATAATGTGCTACAATTTACTCAATGTCATGTGCTATCGCTTTAAAAATCTTCCTGGACAGAATTCTATAACATTTTTATTTTCTAAAAAACCACGAATATAAAATTTTATACCGCTATATGATGTGGAAATTATCGTTCTCATAACTCTTATCGTAGTAGTATATAGGGAGTACTATTAAAAATGATGGAGGATTACCCTGGTGTTTTTGTCCATGGCGATAAAAGAACGTTGTGGTCGTCAATTGATAAATCTATTAAGTGTATCTTCAGTTTTACATTTGAATTTCTCGCAATTTGTCGGAGGGACCAATGTGAAAATTTTTAAAAATACACTGTCAGCCCAAAACCTTATTAAGATAATTCTAAAAAAATAGTTTCGGATTCTATGTTGAACTTACACTATCCGAGTTTAGTAAAAAAAGTTTTACATATCAACATATACTTCCACAAGTTCTTCGGAATGACACCATGTGATTTTGTAAATAATTTGCTACAATTTACTCTAGGTCATGTGCTATCGCTTTAAAAATATTCCTTAATTTCCTCAAAAACCACAAAAATAAAATTTCATGCCGTTCAATGTGGTGGAAATTATCGTTGTCATAACTCTTATCGTAGAGGTATGGATGGAATACTATTAAAAATGACGGATTATTATCCCGGTGTATTCGTGTATGACTATAAAAGAACATTGTGGCCGTCAACTGATAAATATATTAAGTGTATCTTCAGTTTGACATTTCAAGTTCTCGCAATTTGCGGGTGGACCTATGTGAAAATTTTATAAAATACACTGTCAGCCCAAAACCTTGTTAAGGTCATTAGAAAAAGATAGTTTCGGATTCTATGTTGAACGTGCACTATCCGAATTTCGTAAAGAAAGTTGTACATATAAACATATGCTTCCACAAGTTCTTCGGAAAGATACCTTTTGTATTTGTAATAATGTGCGACAATTTACTCTAGGTCATGTGTTATGGCTATAAAAATCTTCCTGGATAGAATTCTATAACATTTTTATTTCCTGAAAAACCACCAAAATAATATTTCATGCCGTTCTATGATGTGGAAATTATCGTTCTCATAAATCTTATCGTAGAGGTATAAAGGGAATTCTATTAAAAATGATAGATGATTACCCCAGTGTATTCGTCCATGATGATATAAAAACATAGTGGTCGTCAATTGATAAATCTATTAAGTGTATCTTCGTTTCGCATTTAAAGTTCTCACAACTTGTCGGAGGGACCTATGTGAAAATTTTATAAAATAAACTGTCAGCCCAAAACCTTATTAAGATTATTACAAAAAGACTGTTTAAGATTCTATGTTGAATGTACACTATCCGAGTTTAGTGAAGAAACATGTACATATAATCATATACTTTCACAAGTTCTTCGGAATGACACCTTGTGTATTTGTAAATAATGTGCTACAATTTACTCAATGTCATGTGCTATCGCTTTAAAAATCTTCCTGGACAGAATTCTATAACATTTTTATTTTCTAAAAAACCACGAATATAAAATTTTATACCGCTATATGATGTGGAAATTATTGTTCTCATAACTCTTATCGTAGTAGTATATAGGGAGTACTAATAAAAATGATGGAGGATTACCCTGGTGTTTTTGTCCATGGCGATAAAAGAACGTTGTGGTCGTCAATTGATAAATCTATTAAGTGTATCTTCAGTTTTACATTTGAATTTCTCGCAATTTGTCGGAGGGACCAATGTGAAAATTTTAAAAAATACACTGTCAGCCCAAAACCTTATTAAGATAATTCTAAAAAAATAGTTTCGGATTCTATGTTGAACTTACACTATCCGAGTTTAGTAAAAAAAGTTTTACATATCAACATATACTTCCACAAGTTCTTCGGAATGACACCATGTGATTTTGTAAATAATTTGCTACAATTTACTCTAGGTCATGTGCTATCGCTTTAAAAATATTCCTTAATTTCCTCAAAAACCACAAAAATAAAATTTCATGCCGTTCTATGTGGTGGAAATTATCGTTGTCATAACTCTTATCGTAGAGGTATGGATGGAATACTATTAAAAATGACGGATTATTATCCCGGTGTATTCGTGTATGACAATAAAAGAACATTGTGGCCGTCAACTGATAAATATATTAAGTGTATCTTCAGTTTGACATTTCAAGTTCTCGCAATTTACGGGTGGACCTATGTGAAAATTTTATAAAATACACTGTCAGCCCAAAACCTTGTTAAGGTCATTACAAAAAGATAGTTTCGGATTTTATGTTGAACGTGCACTATCCGAATTCCGTAAAGAAAGTTGTACATATAAACATATGCTTCCACAAGTTCTTCGGAAAGATACCTTTTGTATTTGTAATAATGTGCGACAATTTACTCTAGGTCATGTGTTATGGCTATAAAAATCTTCCTGGATAGAATTCTATAACATTTTTATTTCCTGAAAAACCACCAAAATAATATTTCATGCCGTTCTATAATGTGGAAATTATCGTTCTCATAAATCTTATCGTAGAGGTATAAAGGGAATTCTATTACAAATGATAGATGATTACCCCAGTGTATTCGTCCATGATGATATAAAAACATAGTGGTCGTCAATTGATAAATCTATTAAGTGTATCTTCGTTTCGCATTTAAAGTTCTCACAATTTGTCGGAGGGACCTATGTGAAAATTTCATAAAATAAACTGTCAGCCCAAAACCTTATTAAGATTATTACAAAAAGACTGTTTAAGATTCTATGTTGAACGTACACTATCCGAGTTTAGTGAAGAAACATGTACATATAATCATATACTTTCACAAGTTCTTCGGAATGACACCTTGTGTATTTGTAAATAATGTGCTACAATTTACTCAATGTCATGTGCTATCGCTTTAAAAATCTTCCTGGACAGAATTCTATAACATTTTTATTTTCTAAAAAACCACGAATATAAAATTTTATACCGCTATATGATGTGGAAATTATCGTTCTCATAACTCTTATCGTAGTAGTATATAGGGAGTACTATTAAAAATGATGGAGGATTACCCTGGTGTTTTTGTCCATGGCGATAAAAGAACGTTGTGGTCGTCAATTGATAAATCTATTAAGTGTATCTTCAGTTTTACATTTGAATTTCTCGCAATTTGTCGGAGGGACCAATGTGAAAATTTTAAAAAATACACTGTCAGCCCAAAACCTTATTAAGATAATTCTAAAAAAATAGTTTCGGATTCTATGTTGAACTTACACTATCCGAGTTTAGTAAAAAAAGTTTTACATATCAACATATACTTCCACAAGTTCTTCGGAATGACACCATGTGATTTTGTAAATAATTTGCTACAATTTACTCTAGGTCATGTGCTATCGCTTTAAAAATATTCCTTAATTTCCTCAAAAACCACAAAAATAAAATTTCATGCCGTTCAATGTGGTGGAAATTATCGTTGTCATAACTCTTATCGTAGAGGTATGGATGGAATACTATTAAAAATGACGGATTATTATCCCGGTGTATTCGTGTATGACTATAAAAGAACATTGTGGCCGTCAACTGATAAATATATTAAGTGTATCTTCAGTTTGACATTTCAAGTTCTCGCAATTTACGGGTGGACCTATGTGAAAATTTTATAAAATACACTGTCAGCCCAAAACCTTGTTAAGGTCATTACAAAAAGATAGTTTCGGATTCTATGTTGAACGTGCACTATCCGAATTTCGTAAAGAAAGTTGTACATATAAACATATGCTTCCACAAGTTCTTCGGAAAGATACCTTTTGTATTTGTAATAATGTGCGACAATTTACTCTAGGTCATGTGTTATGGCTATTAAAATCTTCCTGGATAGAATTCTATAACATTTTTATTTCCTGAAAAACCACCAAAATAATATTTCATGCCGTTCTATAATGTGGAAATTATCGTTCTCATAAATCTTATCGTAGAGGTATAAAGGGAATTCTATTAAAAATGATAGATGATTACCCCAGTGTATTCGTCCATGATGATATAAAAACATAGTGGTCGTCAATTGATAAATCTATTAAGTGTATCTTCGTTTCGCATTTAAAGTTCTCACAATTTGTCGGAGGGACCTATGTGAAAATTTCATAAAATAAACTGTCAGCCCAAAACCTTATTAAGATTATTACAAAAAGACTGTTTAAGATTCTATGTTGAACGTACACTATCCGAGTTTAGTGAAGAAACATGTACATATAATCATATACTTTCACAAGTTCTTCGGAATGACACCTTGTGTATTTGTAAATAATGTGCTACAATTTACTCAATGTCATGTGCTATCGCTTTAAAAATCTTCCTGGACAGAATTCTATAACATTTTTATTTTCTAAAAAACCACGAATATAAAATTTTATACCGCTATATGATGTGGAAATTATCGTTCTCATAACTCTTATCGTAGTAGTATATAGTGAGTACTATTAAAAATGATGGAGGATTACCCTGGTGTTTTTGTCCATGGCGATAAAAGAACGTTGTGGTCGTCAATTGATAAATCTATTAAGTGTATCTTCAGTTTTGCATTTGAATTTCTCGCAATTTGTCGGAGGGACCAATGTGAAAATTTTAAAAAATACACTGTCAGCCCAAAACCTTATTAAGATAATTCTAAAAAAATAGTTTCGGATTCTATGTTGAACTTACACTATCCGAGTTTAGTAAAAAAAGTTTTACATATCAACATATACTTCCACAAGTTCTTCGGAATGACACCATGTGATTTTGTAAATAATTTGCTATAATTTACTCTAGGTCATGTGCTATCGCTTTAAAAATATTCCTTAATTTCCTCAAAAAGCACAAAAATAAAATTTCATGCCGTTCTATGTGGTGGAAATTATCGTTGTCATAACTCTTATCGTAGAGGTATGGATGGAATACTATTAAAAATGATGGATTATTATCCCGGTGTATTCGTGTATGACTATAAAAGAACATTGTGGCCGTCAACTGATAAATATATTAAGTGTATCTTCAGTTTGACATTTCAAGTTCTCGCAATTTACGGGTGGACCTATGTGAAAATTTTATAAAATACACTGTCAGCCCAAAACCTTGTTAAGGTCATTACAAAAAGATAGTTTCGGATTCTATGTTGAACGTGCACTATCCGAATTTCGTAAAGAAAGTTGTACATATAAACATATGCTTCCACAAGTTCTTCGGAAAGATACCTTTTGTATTTGTAATAATGTGCGACAATTTACTCTAGGTCATGTGTTATGGCTATAAAAATCTTCCTGGATAGAATTCTATAACATTTTTATTTCCTGAAAAACCACCAAAATAATATTTCATGCCGTTCTATAATGTGGAAATTATCGTTCTCATAAATCTTATCGTAGAGGTATAAAGGGAATTCTATTAAAAATGATAGATGATTACCCCAGTGTATTCGTCCATGATGATATAAAAACATAGTGGTCGTCAATTGATAAATCTATTAAGTGTATCTTCGTTTCGCATTTAAAGTTCTCACAACTTGTCGGAGGGACCTATGTGAAAATTTTATAAAATAAGCTGTCAGCCCAAAACCTTATTAAGATTATTACAAAAAGACTGTTTAAGATTCTATGTTGAACGTACACTATCCGAGTTTAGTGAAGAAACATGTACATATAATCATATACTTTCACAAGTTCTTCGGAATGACACCTTGTGTATTTGTAAATAATGTGCTACAATTTACTCAATGTCATGTGCTATCGCTTTAAAAATCTTCCTGGACAGAATTCTATAACATTTTTATTTTCTAAAAAACCACGAATATAAAATTTTATACCGCTATATGATGTGGAAATTATTGTTCTCATAACTCTTATCGTAGTAGTATAGGGAGTACTAATAAAAATGATGGAGGATTACCCTGGTGTTTTTGTCCATGGCGATAAAAGAACGTTGTGGTCGTCAATTGATAAATCTATTAAGTGTATCTTCAGTTTTACATTTGAATTTCTCGCAATTTGTCGGAGGGACCAATGTGAAAATTTTAAAAAATACACTGTCAGCCCAAAACCTTATTAAGATAATTCTAAAAAAATAGTTTCGGATTCTATGTTGAACTTACACTATCCGAGTTTAGTAAAAAAAGTTTTACATATCAACATATACTTCCACAAGTTCTTCGGAATGACACCATGTGATTTTGTAAATAATTTGCTACAATTTACTCTAGGTCATGTGCTATCGCTTTAAAAATATTCCTTAATTTCCTCAAAAAGCACAAAAATAAAATTTCATGCCGTTCTATGTGGTGGAAATTATCGTTGTCATAACTCTTATCGTAGAGGTATGGATGGAATACTATTAAAAATGACGGATTATTATCCCGGTGTATTCGTGTATGACTATAAAAGAACATTGTGGCCGTCAACTGATAAATATATTAAGTGTATCTTCAGTTTGACATTTCAAGTTCTCGCAATTTACGGGTGGACCTATGTGAAAATTTTATAAAATACACTGTCAGCCCAAAACCTTGTTAAGGTCATTACAAAAAGATAGTTTCGGATTCTATGTTGAACGTGCACTATCCGAATTTCGTAAAGAAAGTTGTACATATAAACATATGCTTCCACAAGTTCTTCGGAAAGGTACCTTTTGTATTTGTAATAATGTGCGACAATTTACTCTAGGTCATGTGTTATGGCTATAAAAATCTTCCTGGATAGAATTCTATAACATTTTTATTTCCTGAAAAACCACCAAAATAATATTTCATGCCGTTCTATAATGTGGAAATTATCGTTCTCATAAATCTTATCGTAGAGGTATAAAGGGAATTCTATTAAAAATGATAGATGATTACCCCAGTGTATTCGTCCATGATGATATAAAAACATAGTGGTCGTCAATTGATAAATCTATTAAGTGTATCTTCGTTTCGCATTTAAAGTTCTCACAATTTGTCGGAGGGACCTATGTGAAAATTTTATAAAATAAACTGTCAGCCCAAAACCTTATTAAGATTATTACAAAAAGACTGTTTAAGATTCTATGTTGAACGTACACTATCCGAGTTTAGTGAAGAAACATGTACATATAATCATATACTTTCACAAGTTCTTCGGAATGACACCTTGTGTATTTGTAAATAATGTGCTACAATTTACTCAATGTCATGTGCTATCGCTTTAAAAATCTTCCTGGACAGAATTCTATAACATTTTTATTTTCTAAAAGACCATGAATATAAAATTTTATACCGCTATATGATGTGGAAATTATCGTTCTCATAACTCTTATCGTAGTAGTATATAGGGAGTACTATTAAAAATGATGGAGGATTACCCTGGTGTTTTTGTCCATGGCGATAAAAGAACGTTGTGGTCGTCAATTGATAAATCTATTAAGTGTATCTTCAGTTTTACATTTGAATTTCTCGCAATTTGTCGGAGGGACCAATGTGAAAATTTTAAAAAATACACTGTCAGCCCAAAACCTTATTAAGATAATTCTAAAAAAATAGTTTCGGATTCTATGTTGAACTTACACTATCCGAGTTTAGTAAAAAAAGTTTTACATATCAACATATACTTCCACAAGTTCTTCGGAATGACACCATGTGATTTTGTAAATAATTTGCTACAATTTACTCTAGGTCATGTGCTATCGCTTTAAAAATATTCTTGGATAGAATTCTATAACATTTTCATTTCCTCAAAAACCCCAAAAATAAAATTTCATGCCGTTCTATGAGGTAGAAATTATCGTTCTCATAACTCTTATCGTAAAGGTATAAATGGAGTACTATTAAAAATGATGGACGATTACCCCAATCTATTCGTCATGACGATAAAAGAACATTGTGGTTGTCATTTGATAAATCTATTAAGTGTATCTTCAGTTTTACATTTCAATTTCTCACAATTTGTCGGAGGGACCAATGTGAAAATTTTAAAAAATACACTGTCATCCCAAAACCTTATTAAGATCATTCCGAAAAGACAGTTTTGGATTCTATGTTGAACTTACAGTATCCGAGTTTAGTAAAGAAAGTTGTACAGATCAACATATACTTCCACAGGTTCTTTGGAATGACACCTTGTGTATTTGTAAGTAATGTGCTACAATTTACTCAAGGTCATGTGCTATCACTTTAAAAATCGCACTCGATATAATTCTATAACATTTTTATTTTCTAAAAAACCATGAATATACAATTTTATGCCGTTATATGTTGTGGAAATTATCGTTCTCATAACTCTTTCGTAGTGGTATATAGGGAATACTATTAAAAATGATGGAGGATTGCCCTGGTGTATTCGTCCACGACGATAAAAGAACATTGTGGTTGTCAATTGATAAATCTATTAAGTGTATCTTCAGTTTTTCATTTGAATTTATCACAATTTGTCAGAGGGACCTATGTGAAAATTTTAAAAAATACACTGTCGGCCCAAAACCTTATTAAGATCATTCTGAAAAGATAGTTTCGGATTCTATGTTGAACTTACACTATCCGAGTTAAGTAAAGAAAGTTGTACATATCAACATATACTTCTACAAGTTCTTCGGAATGACACCTTGTGTATTTGTAAGTAATGTGCTACAATTTACTCTAGGTCATGTGCTATCGCTTTAAAAATCTTCCTGGATATATATTCCATAACATTTTTAATTCCTAAAAAACCATGAATATAAAATTTCATGCCGTTCTATGCGGTGGAAATTATAGTTCTCATAACTCTTATCGTAGAGGTATAGATGGAATACTATTAAAAATGATGGACGATTACCCCGGTGTATTCATCCTTGAAGATAAAAGAACATTGTGGTCGTCAAGTAATAAATATATTAACCGTATCTTCAGTTTCACATTTCAATTTCTCGCAATTTGTCAGAGGGACCTATGTCAAAATTTTATAAAATACACTGTCACCCCAAAACCATATCAAGATCTTTACAAAAAGACAGTTTCGGATTCTATGTTGAATGTACGCTATCCGAGTTTTGTAAAGATTCCACAAGTTCTTCGGAATGACACCATGTGTATTTGTAAGTAATTTGCTACAATTTACGTTAGGTCATGTGCTATTGCTTTAAAAATCTTCCTGGATATATATTCTATAACATTTTTAATTCCTAAAAAACCATGAATATAAAATTTCATGCCGTTCTATGCGGTGGTAATTATCGTTCTCATAATTCTTATCGTAGAGGTATAAATGGAATACTATTAAAAATGATGGACAATTGCCCCATTGTATTCATCCATGAAGATAAAAGAACATTGTGGTCATCAACTAATAAATCTATTAACCGTATCTTCAGTTTCACATTTCAAGTTTTCGTAATTTGTCGGAGGGACCTATGTCAAAATTTTATAAAATACACTGTCTGCCCAAAACCATTCAAGATCATTACAAAAAGACGGTTTCAGATGCTATGTTGAACGTGCACTATCCGAGTTTAGTAAAGAAAGTTGTAAATATCAACATATACTTCTACAAGTTCTTCGGAATGACACCTTGTGTATTTGTAAGTAATGTGCTACAATTTACCCTAGGTTATATGCTATCGCTTTAAAAATCTTCCTGGATATATATTCTGTAATATTTTTGATTCCTAAAAAACCATGAATATAAAATTTCATGTCATTCTATGCGGTGAAAATTATCGTTCTCATGACTCTTATCGTAGAGGTATAGATGGAATACTATTAAAAATGACAGACGATTGCCCCGGTGTATTCGTCCATGATGATAAAACAACATTGTTGTTGTCAATTGATAAATCTATTAAATGTATCTTCAGTTTTACATTTCAATTTCTCGCAATTTGTCGGAGGGACCAATGTGAAAAGTTTTAAAAAATACACTGTCAGCCCAAAACCATAACAAGATCATTACACAAAGACAGTTTCATATTCTATGTTGAACGTACACTATCTGAGTTTAGTAAAGAAAGTTGTACATATCAACATATACTTCTACAAGTTCTTCGGAATGACACCTTGTGTATTTGTAAGTAATGTGCTACACTTTAATCCAGGTCATGTGCTATCGCTTTCAAATTCTTCCTGGATATTTATTCTATAACATTTTTAATTCCTAAAAAACCATGAATATAAAATTTGATGCCGTTCTATGCGGTGGAAATTATCATTCTCATAACTCTTATCGTAGAGGTATAGATATAATACTATTAAAAATGATGGATGATTGCCCCATTGTATTCATCCATGAAGATAAAAGAGCATTGTGGTCATCAACTAATAAATCTATTAACCATATATTCAGTTTCACACTTCAAGTTTTCTCAATTTGTCAGATGGACCTATGTCAAAATTTTATAAAATGCACTGTCAGCCCAAATCCATATCAAGATCATTACAAAAAGACAGTTTCGGATTCTATGTTTAGCGTACACCATCCGAGTTTAGTAAAGAAAGTTGTACAAATCAACATATACTTCCACAAGTTCTTCGGAATGACACCATGTGTATTTGTAAGTAATTTGCTACAATTTACTCTGGGTCTTTTGCTATCGCTTTAAAAATCTTCCTGGATAGAATTCTATAACATTTTTATTTCCTAAAAAAGCACGAATATAAAATTTCATGCCGTTCTATGGGGTGGAAATTATCGTTCTCATAACTCTTATCGTAGAGGTGTAAATGGAATACTATTAAAAATGACAGACGATTACCTCGTTGTATTCATCCATGAAGATAAAAGAACATTGTGGTCATCTACTAATAAATCTATTAACAGTATCTTTAGTTTCACATTTCAAGTTTTCGCAATTTCTCGGAGGGACCTTTGTCAAAATTTTATAAAATACACTATCAGCCCAAAACCATATCAAGATAATTACAAAAAGACAGTTTCAGATTCTACGTTGAACGAACACTATCCGAGTTTAGTAAAGAAAGTTGTACATATCAACATATACTTCTACAAGTTCTTCGGAATGACACCTTGTGTATTTGTAAGTAATGTGCTACAATTTACCCTAGGTCATGTGCTATCGCTTTAAAAATCTTCCTGGATATATATTCTGTAATATTTTTGATTCCTAAAAAACCATGCATATAAAATTTCATGTCGTTCTATGCGGTGAAAATTATCGTTCTCATAACTCTTATCGTAGAGGTATAGATGGAATACTATTAAAAATGACGGACGATTGCCCCGGTGTATTTGTCCATGACGATAAAACAACATTGTTGTTGTCAATTGATAAATCTATTAAGTGTATCTTCAGTTTTACATTTTAATTTCTCGCAATTTGTCGGAGGGACCAATGTGAAATTTTTAAAAAAATACACAGTCACCCCTAAACCTTATTAAGACCATTATGCAAAGATAGTTCGGAATTCTATGTTGAACGTACACTATCCGAGTTTATTAATGAAAGTTATACATATCAACATATACTTCCACAAGTTCTTTGGAATGACACCATGTGTATTTGTAAGTAATTTTGTACAATTTACTCTTGGTCATTTGCTATCGCTTTAAAAATCTTCCTGGATAGAATTCTATAACATTTTTATTACCTTAAAAACCAAGAATATAAAATTTCATGTCGTTCTATGCGGTGGAAATTATCGTTCTCATAACTCTTATCGTAGAGGTATAGATGGAATACTATTAAAAATGACGGACGATTGCCCCGGTGTATTCGTCCATGACGATAAAACAACATTGTTGTTGTCAATTGATAAATCTATTAAGTGTATCTTCAGTTTTACATTTCAATTTCTCACAATTTTTCGGAAGGACCAAAGTGAATATTTAAAAAAAATACACAGTCAGCCCAAAGCCAAATCAAAATCATAACAAAAAGACAGTTTCAGATTCTGTGTTGAACGTACACTATACGAGTTCAGTAAAGAAAGTTGTACATATCAAAATATACTTCCACAAGTTCTTCGGAATGACCCCATTTGTATTTGTAAGTAATTTGCTACAATTTACTCTAGGTCATTTGCTATCGCTTTAAAAATCATCCTGGATAGAATTCTATAACATTTTTATTTCCTAAAAAAGCACGAATATAAAATTTCATGCCGTTCTATGAGGTGGAAATTATCGTTCTCATAACTCTTATCGTAGAGGTGTAAATGGAATACTATTAAAATTGACGGACGATTACCCCGTTGTAATCATCCATGAAGATAAAAGAACCTTGTGGTCGTCAACTAATAAATCTATTAACAGTATCTTCAGTTTCACATTTCAAGTTTTCGCAATTTCTCGGAGGGACCTTTGTCAAAATTTTATAAAATACACTGTCAGCCTAAAACCATATCAAGATCATTACAAAAAGACAGTTTCAGATTCTACGTTGAACGGACACTATCCGAGTTTAGTAAAGAAAGTTGTACATATCAACATATACTTCTACAAGTACTTCGGAATGACACCTTGTGTATTTGTAAGTAATGTGCTACAATTTACTCTAGGTCATGTGCTATCGCTTCAAAAATCTTCCTGGATATATATTCTATAACATTTTTAATTCCTAAAAAACCATGAAAATAAAATTTCATTCCGTTCTATGCGGTGGAAATTATCATTCTCATAACTCTTATCGTAGAGGTATAGATTGAATACTATTAAAAATGATGGACGATTGCCCCGGTGTATTTGTCCATGTCGATAAAAGAAAATTGTTGTTGTCAATTGATAAATCAATTAAGTGTATCTTCAGTTTTACATTTCAATTTCATGCAATTTGTCGGAGGGACCAATGTGAAAATTTTAAAAAATACACTGTCAGCCCAAAACCAAATCAAAATCATTACAAAAAGACAGTTTCGGATTCTATGTTGAACGTACACTATCCGAGTTTAGTAAAGAAAGTTGTACATATCAACATATACTTCTACAAGTTATTTGGAATGACACCTTGTGTATTTGTAAGTAATGTGCTACAATTTACTCTAGGTAATGTGCTATCGCTTTAAAAATCTTCCTGGATATATATTCTATAACATTTTTATTTCCTAAAAAAGCACGAATATAAAATTTCATGCCGTTGTATGAGGTGGAAATTATCATTCTCATAACTCTTATCGTAGAGGTGTAAATGGAATACTATTAAAAATGATGGACGATTACCCCGTTGTATTCATCCATGAAGATAAAAGAACATTGTGGTCGTCAACTAATAAATCTATTAACCGTTTCTTCAGTTTCACATTTCAAGTTTTTGCAATTTTTCGGAGGGACCTATGTCAAAATTTTATAAAACACACTGTCACTCCAAAACCATATCAACATCATTACAAAAAGACATTTTCAGATTCTATGTTGAACGGACACTATCCGAGTTTAGTAAAGAAAGTTGTACATATCAACATATACTTCTACAAGTTCTTCGGAATGACACCTTGTGTATTTGTAAGTAATGTGCTACAATTTACTCAAGGTCATGTGCTATCGCTTTTAAAATCTTCCTGGATATATATTCTATAACATTTTTAATTCCTAAAAAACCACGAAAATAAAATTCCATGCCATTCTATGCGGTGGAAATTATCATTCTCATAACTCTTATCGTAGAGGTATAGATGGAATACTAATAAAAAGGACAGATGATAGCCCCAGTGTATTTGTCCATGACGATAAAACAAAATTGTTGTTGTCAATTGAGAAATCTATTAAGTGTATCTTCAGTTTTACATTTCAATTTCACGCAATTTGTCAGAGGGACCAATGTGAAAATTTTAAAAAAATACACTATCAGCCCAAAACCAAATCAAAATCATTACAAAAAGACAGTTTTGGATTCTATGTTGAACGGACACTATCCGAGTTTAGTAAAGAAAGTTGTACATGTCAACATATACTTCCACAAGTTCTTTGGAATGACACCATGTGTATGTGTAAGTAATTTGCTACAATTTACTCTAGGTCATGTGCTATCGCTTTAAAAATCTTCCTGGATAGAATTCTATAACATTTTTATTTCCTAAAAAAGCACGAATATTAAATTTCATGCCGTTCTATGAGGTTGAAATTATCTTTCTCATAACTCTTATCGTAGAGGTGTAAATGGAATACTATTAAAAAAGATAGACGATTACCTCGTTGTATTCATCCAATATCTCTATTAACCGTATCTTCAGTCTCACATTTCAAGTTTTCACAATCTGTCGGAGGGACCTATGTCAAAATTTTATAAAGTACACTGTCAGCCCAAAACCATATCAAGATCATTACAAAAAGACAGTTTCAGATTCTATGTTGGACGGACACTATCCGAGTTTAGTAAATAAAGTTGTACATATCAACATATACTTCAACAAGTTATTCGGAATGACACCTTGTGTATTTGTAAGTAATGTGCTACAATTTGCTCTAGGTCATGTGCTATCGCTTTAAAAATCTTCCTGGATATATATTCTGTAACATTTTTAATTCCTAAAAAACCATGAAAATAAAATTTCATGCCATTCTATGCGGTGGAAAGTATCGTTCTCATAACTCTTATCGTAGAGGTATAGATGGAATTCTATTAAAAATGACGGACGGTTTCCCCGGCATATTTTTCCATGTCGATAAAAGAAATTTGTTGTTGTCAATTGATAAATCTATTAAGTGTATCTTCAGTTTTAAATTTCAATTTCATGCAATTTGTCGGAGGGACCAATGTGAAATTTTTTAAAAAATACACTGTCAGCCCAAAACCAAATCAAAATCATTACAAAAAGACAGTTTCGGATTCTATGTTGAACGTACACTATCCCAGTTTAGTAAAGAATGTTATACATATCAACATATACTTCCACAAGTTCTTCGGAATGACAGCATGTGTATTTGTAAGTAATTTGCTACAATTTACTCTAGGTCATTTTCTATCGCTTTAAAAATCTTCCCGGATAAAATTTTATAACAATTTTATTTCCTAAAAAAGCATACATATAAAATTTCATGCCGTTCTATGAGGTAGAAATTATCGTTCTCATAACTCTTATCGTAGGGGTGTAAATGGAATACTATAAAAAAGATGGACGATTACCACGTTGTATGCATCCATGAAGATAAAAGAAGATTGTGGTCGTCAACTAATATCTCCATTAACCGTATCTTCATTCTCACATTTCAAGTTTTCGCAATCTATCGGAGGGACCTATGTCAAAATTTTATAAAATACACTGTCAGCCCAAAACCATATCAAGATCGTTACAAAAAGATAGTTTCGGATTCTATGTTGAACGTACACTATCCGAGTTTAGTAAAGAAAGTTGTACCTATCAACATATACTTCTACAAGTTCTTCATAATGACACCTTGTGTATTTGTAACTAATGTGCTACAATTTACTCTAGGTCATTTGCTATCGCTTTAAAAATCTTCCTGGATATATATTCTATAACATTTTTAATTCCTAAACAACCGTGAATATAAAACTTCATGTCGTTCAATGCGGTGGAAAGTATCGTTCTCATAACTCTTATCGTAGACGTATAGATGGAATACTATTAAAAATGACGGACGATTTCCCCTATATATTTGTCCATGTCGATAAAAGAAAATTGTTGTTGTCAATTGATAAATCTATTAAGTGTATCTTCAGTTTTACATTTCAATTTCATGCAATTTGTCGGAGGGACCAATGTGAAATTTTTTAAAAAATACACTGTCAGCCCAAAAACCAAATCAAAATCATTACAAGAAGACAGTTTTGGATTCTATGTTGAACGTACACTATCCCAGTTTAGTAAAGAAAGTTATACATATAAACATATACTTCCACAAGTTCTTCGGAATGACACCATGTGTATTTGTAAGTAATTTGCTACAATTTACTCTAGGTCATTTTCTATCGCTTTAAAAATCTTCCTGGATAGAATTCTATAACATTTTTATTTCCTAAAAAACACGAATATAAAATTTCATGCCGTTCTATGAGATGGAGATTATCGTTCTCATAACTCTTATCGTAGAGGTGTAAATAGAATACTATTAAAAAATACGGACGATTACCCCATTGTATTCATCCATGAAGATAAAAGAAGATTGTGGTCGTCAATTATGTCTCTATTAACCGTATCTTCAGTCTCACATTTCAAGTTTTTACAATCTGTCGGAGGGACCTATGTCAAAATTTTATAAAATACATTATTAGCCCAAAACCATATCAAGATCATTACAAAAAGACAGTTTCAGATTCTATGTTGAACGGACACTATCCGAGTTTAGTAAAGAAAGTTTTACATATCAACATATACTTCTACTAGTCCTTCGGAATGACACCTTGTGTATTTGTAAGTAATGTGCTACAATTTACTCTAGGTCATGTGCTATCGCTTTAAAACTCTTCTTGGATATATTCTATAACATTTTAAATTCCAAAAAAACCATGAAAATAAAATTTCATGCCGTTCTATGAGGTGAAAAGTATCGTTCTCATAACTCTTATCATAGAGGTATAGATGAAATACTATCAAAAATGACGGACGATTGCCCCGGTGTATTTGTCCATGTCGATAAAAGAAAATTGTTGTTTTCAATTGATAAATTTATTAAGTGTATCTTCAGTTTTACATTTCAATTTCATGCAATTTGTCGGAGGGACCAATGTGAAATTTTAAAAAAAATACACTCTCAGCCCAAAACCAAATCAAAATAATTAAAAAAAGACAGTTTCAGATTCTATGTTGAACATACACTATCCCAGTTTAGTAAAGAATGTTGTACATATCAACATATACTTCCACAAGGTCTTCGGAATGACACCATGTGTATTTGTAAGTAATTTGCTACAATTTACTCTAGGCCATTTGCTATCGCTTTAAAATTCTTCCTGGATAGAATTCTACAACATTTTTATTTCCTAAAAAAGCAAGAATTTCAAATTTCATGCCGTTCTATGAGGTGGAAATTATCGTTCTCATAACTCTTATCGTAGAGGTGTAAATGGAATACTATTAAAAAGATGGACGATTACCCCGTTGTATTCATCCATGAAGATAAAAGAACATTGTGGTCGTCAACTAATATCTCTATTAACCGTATCTTCAGTTTCACATTTCAAGTTTTCGCAATCTGTCAGAGGGACCTAGGTCAAAATTTTATAAAATACACTGTCGGCCCAAAACCATATCAAGATCATTACAAAAAGACAGTTTCGGATTCTATGTTGAACGTACACTATCCGAGTTTAGTAAAGAAAGTTGTACATATCAACATATACTTCTACAAGTTCTTCGGAATGACACCTTGTGTATTTGTAAGTAATGTGCTACAATTTACTCTAGGTCATGTGCTATCGCTTTAAAAATATTCCTGGATATATATTCTATAACATTTTTAATTCCTAAAGAAACGTGAAAATAAAATTTCATGCCGTTCTATGTTGTGGAAAGTATCGTTCTCATAACTCTTATCGTAGAGGTTTAGATGGAATACTATTAAAAATGACGGACGATTGCCCCGGTGTATTTGTCCATGCCGAAAAAAGAAAGTTGTTGTTGTCAATTGATAAATCTATTAAGTGTATCTTCAGTTTTACATTTCAATTTCACGCAATTCGTCGGAGGGACCAATGTAAAATGTTTTTAAAAAATACACTGTCAGCCCAAAACCAAATAAAAATCATTACAAAAAGACAGTTTCGGATTCTATGTTGAACGTACACTATCCCAGTTTAGTAAAGAATGTTGTACATATCAACATATACTTCCACAAGGTCTTCGGAAAGACACCATGTGTATTTGTAAGTAATTTGCTACAATTTACTCTAGGTCATTTGCTATCGCTTTAAAAATCTTCCAGGATAGAATTCTATAACATTTTTATTTCCTAAAAAAGCACGAACATAAAATTTCATGCCGTTCTATGAGGTGGAAATTATCGTTCTCATAACTCTTATCGTAGAGGTGTAAATGGAATACAATTAAAAAGATGGACAATTACCCCGTTGTATTCATCCATGAAGATAAAAGAACATTGTGGTCGTCAACTAATATCTCTATTAACCGTATCTTCAGTTTCACATTTCAAGTTTTCGTAATCTGTCGGAGGGACCTAAGTCAAAATTTTATAAAATACACTGTCGGCCCAAAACCATATCAAGATCATTACAAAAAGACAGTTTCGGATTCTATGTTGAACGTACACTATCCAAGTTTAGTAAAGAAAGTTGTACATATCAACATATACTTCTACAAGTTCTTCGGAATGACACCTTGTGTATTTGTAAGTAATGTGCTACAATTTACTCTAGGTCATGTGCTATCGCTTTAAAAATCTTCCAGGATATATATTCTATAACATTTTTAATTCCTAAAGAACCATGAAAATAAAATTTCATGCCGTTCTATGCTGTGGAAAGTATCGTTCTCATAACTCTTATCGTAGAGGTTTAGATGGAATACTATTAAAAATGATGGACGATTGCCCCGGTGTATTTGTCCATGCCGAAAAAAGAAAGTTGTTGTTGTCAATTGATAAATCTATTAAGTGTATCTTCAGTTTTACATTTCAATTTCACGCAATTTGTCGGAGGGACCAATGTGAAATTTTTAAAAAAATACACTGTCAGCCCAAAACAAAATCAAAATCATTACAAAAAGACAGTTTCGGATTCTATGTTGAACGTACACTATCCCAGTTTAGTAAAGAATGTTGCACATATCAACATATACTTCCACAAGGTCTTCGGAATGACACCATGTGTATTTGTGAGTAAGTTGCTACAATTTACTCTAGGTTATTTGCTATCGCTTTAAAAATCTTCCTGGATAGAATTCTATAACATTTTTATTTCCTAAAAAACACGAATATAAAATTTCATGCCGTTCTATGAGATGGAGATTATCGTTCTCATAACTCTTATCGTAGAGGTGTAAATGGAATACTATTAAAAAAGATGGACGATTACCCCGTTGTATTCATCCATGAAGATAAAAGAAGATTGTGGTCATCAACTAATATCTCTATTAACCGTATCTTCAGTCTCACATTTCAAGTTTTTGCAATCTGTCGGAGGGACCTATGTCAAAATTTTATAAAATACATTGTTAGCCCAAAACCATATCAAGATCATTACAAAAAGACAGTTTCAGATTCTATGTTGAACGGACACTATCCGAGTTTAGTAAAGAAAGTTTTACATATCAACATATACTTCTACTAGTCCTTCGGAATGACACCTTGTGTATTTGTAAGTAATGTGCTACAATTTACTCTAGGTCATGTGCTATAGCTTTAAAACTCTTCTTGGATATATATTCTATAACATTTTAAATTCCTAGAAAACCACGAAAATAAAATTTCATGCCGTTCTATGTGGTGGAAAGTATCGTTCTCATAACTCTTATCAAAGAGGTATAGATGAAATACTATTAAAAATGACGGACGATTGCCCCGGTGTATTTGTCCATGTCGATAAAAGAAAATTGTTGCTTTCAATTGATAAATTTATTAAGTGTATCTTCAGTTTTACATTTCAATTTCATGCAATTTGTCGGAGGGACCAATGTGAAATTTGAAAAAAAATACACTCTCAGCCCAAAACCAAAGCAAAATAATTAAAAAAAGACAGTTTCAGATTCTATGTTGAACATACACTATCCCAGTTTAGTAAAGAATGTTGTACATATCAACATATACTTCCACAAGGTCTTCGGAATGACACCATGTGTATGTGTAAGTAATTTGCTACAATTTACTCTAGGTCATGTGGTATCGCTTTAAAAATCTTCCTGGATAGAATTCTATAACATTTTTATTTCCTAAAAAAGCATAAATATAAAATTTCATGCCGTTCTATGAGGTGGAAATTATCGTTCTCATAACTCTTATCGTAGAGGTGTAAATGGAATACTATTAAAAAAGACGGACGATTACCCCATTGTATTCATCCATGAAGATAAAATAAGATTGTGGTCGTCAACTAATATCTCTATTAACCGTATCTTCAGTTTCATATTTCAAGTTTTCGCAATTTGTCGGAGGGACCTATGTCAAAATTTTATAAAATACACTTTCGGCCCAAAACCATATCAAGATCATTACAAAAAGACAGTTTCGGATTCTATGTTGAACGTACACTATCCGAGTTTAGTAAAGAAAGTTGTACATATCAACATATACTTCTACAAGTTCTTCGGAATGACACCTTGTGTATTTGTAAGTAATGTGCTACAATTTACTCTAGGTCATGTGCTATCGCTTTAAAAATCTTGCTGGATATATATTCTATAACATTTTTTATTCCTAAAAAACCATGAAAATAAAATTTCATGCCGTTCTATGCGGTGGAAAGTATCGTTCTCATAACTCTTATCGTAGAGGTATAAATGGAATACTATTAAAAATGACGGACGATTGCCCCGGTGTATTTGTCCATGTCGATAAAAGAAAATTGTTGTTGTCAATTGATAAATCTATTAAGTGTATCTTCAGTTTTACATTTCAATTTCACGCAATTTGTCAGAGGGTCCAATGTAAAAATTTATAAAAAAAATACACAGTCAGCCCAAAACCAAATAAAAATCATTACAAAAAGACAGTTTCGGATTCTATGTTGAACGTACACTATCCGAGTTTAGTAAAGAAAGTTGTACATATCAACATATACTTCTACAAGTTCTTCGGAATGACACCTTGTGTATTTGTAAGTAATGTGCTACAATTTACTCTAGGTCATGTGCTATCGCTTTAAAAATCTTCCTGGATATATATTCTATAACATTTTTAATTCCTAAAAAACCATGAAAATCAAATTTCATGCCGTTCTATGCGGTGGAAAGTATCGTTCTCATAACTCTTATCGTAGAGTTATAGATGGAATACTATTAAAAATGACGGACGATTGCCCCGGTGTATTTGTCCATGTCGATAAAAGAAAATTGTTGTTGTCAATTGATAAATCTATTAAGTGTATCTTCAGTTTTACATTTCAATTTCACGCAAATTGTTGGAGGGACCAATGTAAAAATTTTAAAAAAAATACACAGTCAGCCCAAAACCAAATAAAAATCATTACAAAAAGACAGTTTCGGATTCTATGTTGAACGTACACTATCCGAGTTTAGTAAAGAAAGTTGTTCATATCAACATATACTTCTACAAGTTCTTCGGAATGACACCTTGTGTATTTGTAAGTAATGTGCTACAATTTACTCTAGGTCATGTGCTATCGCTTTAAAAATCTTCCTGGATATATATTCTATAACATTTTTAATTCCTAAAGAACCATGAAAATAAAATTTCATGCCGTTCTATGCTGTGGAAAGTATCGTTCTCATAACTCTTATCGTAGAGGTTTAGATGGAATACTATTAAAAATGACGGACGATTGCCCCGGTGTATTTGTCCATGCCGAAAAAAGAAAATTGTTGTTGTCAATTGATAAATCTATTAAGTGTATCTTCAGTTTTACATTTCAATTTCACGCAATTTGTCGGAGGGACCAATGTAAAAATTTTAAAAAAAATACACTGTCAACCCAAAACCAAATAAAAATCATTACATAAAGACAGTTTCGGATTCTATGTTGAACGTAAACTATCCCAGTTTAGTAAATAATGTTGTACATATCAACATATACTTCCACAAGGTCTTCGGAAAGACACCATGTGTATTTGTAAGTAATTTGCTACAATTTACTCTAGATCATTTGCTATCACTTTAAAAATCTTCCTGGATAGAATTCTATAAAATTTTTATTTCCTAAAAAAGCACGAATATAAAGTTTATGCCGTTCTATGAGGTGGAAATTATCGTTCTCATAACTCTTACCGTAGAGGTGTAAATGGAATACTATTAAAAACGACGGACGATTACCCCATTGTATTCATCCATGAAGATAAAAGAAGATTGTGGTCGTCAACTAATATCTCTATTAATTGTATCTTCAGTTTCACATTTCAAGTTTTCGCAATCTGTCGGAGGGACCTATGTCAAAATTTTATAAAATACACTGTCGGCCCAAAACCATATCAAGATCGTTACAAAAAGACAGTTTCGGATTCTATGTTGAACGTACACTATCCGAGTTTAGTAAAGAAAGTTGTACATATCAACATATACTTCTACAAGTTCTTCGGAATGACACCTTGTGTATTTGTAAGTAATGTGATACAATTTACTCTAGGTCATGTGCTATCGCTTTAAAAATCTTCCTGGATATATATTCTATAACATTTTTAATTCCTAAAGAACCATGAAAATCAAATTTCATGCCGTTCTATGCGGTGGAAAGTATCGTTCTCATAACTCTTATCGTAGAGTTATAGATGGAATACTATTAAAAATGACGGACGATTGCCCCGGTGTATTTGTCCATGTCGATAAAAGAAAATTGTTGTTGTCAATTGATAAATCTATTAAGTGTATCTTCAGTTTTACATTTCAATTTCACGCAAATTGTCGGAGGGACCAATGTAAAAATTTAAAAAAAAATACACAGTCAGCCCAAAACCAAATAAAAATCATTACAAAAAGACAGTTTCGGATTCTATGTTGAACGTACACTATCCGAGTTTAGTAAAGAAAGTTGTTCATATCAACATATACTTCTACAAGTTCTTCGGAATGACACCTTGTGTATTTGTCAGTAATGTGCTACAATTTACTCTAGGTCATGTGCTATCGCTTTAAAAATCTTCCTGGATATATATTCTATAACATTTTTAATTCCTAAACAACCATGAAAATAAAATTTCATGCCGTTCTATGCTGTGGAAAGTATCGTTCTCATAACTCTTATCGTAGAGGTTTAGATGGAATACTATTAAAAATGACGGACGATTGCCCCGGTGTATTTGTCCATGCCGAAAAAAGAAAATTGTTGTTGTCAATTGATAAATCTATTAAGTGTATCTTCAGTTTTACATTTCAATTTCACGCAATTTGTCGGAGGGACCAATGTAAAAATTTTAAAAAAAATACACTGTCAACCCAAAACCAAATAAAAATCATTACAAAAAGACAGTTTCGGATTCTATGTTGAACGTAAACTATCCCAGTTTAGTAAATAATGTTGTACATATCAACATATACTTCCACAAGGTCTTCGGAAAGACACCATGTGTATTTGTAAGTAATTTGCTACAATTTACTCTAGATCATTTGCTATCGCTTTAAAAATCTTCCTGGATAGAATTCTATAAAATTTTTATTTCCTAAAAAAGCACGAATATAAAGTTTATGCCGTTCTATGAGGTGGAAATTATCGTTCTCATAACTCTTACCGTAGAGGTGTAAATGGAATACTATTAAAAACGACGGACGATTACCCCATTGTATTCATCCATGAAGATAAAAGAAGATTGTGGTCGTCAACTAATATCTCTATTAATTGTATCTTCAGTTTCACATTTCAAGTTTTCGCAATCTGTCGGAGGGACCTATGTCAAAATTTTATAAAATACACTGTCGGCCCAAAACCATATCAAGATCGTTACAAAAAGACAGTTTCGGATTCTATGTTGAACGTACACTATCCGAGTTTAGTAAAGAAAGTTGTACATATCAACATATACTTCTACAAGTTCTTCGGAATGACACCTTGTGTATTTGTAAGTAATGTGCTACAATTTACTCTAGGTCATGTGCTATCGCTTTAAAAATCTTCCTGGATATATATTCTATAACATTTTTAAATCCTAAAAAACCATGAAAATAAAATTTCATGCCGTTCTATGCGGTGGAAAGTATCGTTCTCATAACTCTTATCGTAGAGGTTTAGATGGAATACTATTAAAAATGACGGACGATTGCCCCGGTGTATTTGTCCATGTCGATAAAATAAAATTGTTGTTGTAAATTGATAAATCTATTAAGTGTATCTTCAGTTTTACATTTCAATTTCACGCAAATTGTCGGAGGGACCAATGTAAAAATTTTTAAAAAAATACACGGTCAGCCCAAAACCAAATAAAAATCATTACTAAAAGACAGTTTCGGATTCTATGTTGAACGTACTCTATCCCAGTTTAGTAAAGAATGTTGTACATATCAACATATACTTCCACAAGGTCTTCGGAAAGACACCATGTGTATTTGTAAGTAATTTGCTACAATTTACACTAGGTCATTTGCTATCGCTTTAAAAATCTTCCTGGATAGAATTCTATAACATTTTTATTTCCTAAAGAAGCACGAATATAAAGTTATGCCGTTCTATGAGGTGGAAATTATCGTTCTCATAACTCTTACCGTAGAGGTGTAAATGGAATACTATTAAAAACGACGGACGATTACCCCATTGTATTCATCCCTGAAGATAAATGAAGATTGTGGTCGTCAACTAATATCTCTATTGACCGTATCTTCAGTTTCACATTTCAAGTTTTCGCAATCTGTCGGAGGGACCTATGTCAAAATTTTATAAAATACACTGTCAGCCCAAAACCATATCAAGATCATTACAAAAAGATAGTTTCGGATTCTATGTTGAACGTACACTATCCGAGTTTAGTAAAGAAAGTTGTACATATCAACATATACTTCTTCAAGTTCTTCGGAATGACACCTTGTGTATTTGTAAGTAATGTGCTACAATTTACTCTAGGTCATGTGCTATCGCTTTAAAAATCTTCCTGGATATATATTCTATAACATTTTTAATTCCTAAAAAACCATGAAAATCAAATTTCATGCCGTTCTATGCGGTGGAAAGTATCGTTCTCATAACTCTTATCGTAGAGTTATAGATGGAATACTATTAAAAATGACGGACGATTGCCCCGGTGTATTTGTCCATGTCGATAAAAGAAAATTGTTGTTGTCAATTGATAAATCTATTAAGTGTATCTTCAGTTTTACATTTCAATTTCACGCAAATTGTCGGAGGGACCAATGTAAAAATTTTAAAAAAAATACACAGTCAGCCCAAAACCAAATAAAAATCATTACAAAAAGACAGTTTCGGATTCTATGTTGAACGTACACTATCCGAGTTTAGTAAAGAAAGTTGTTCATATCAACATATACTTCTACAAGTTCTTCGGAATGACACCTTGTGTATTTGTAAGTAATGTGCTACAATTTACTCTAGGTCATGTGCTATCGCTTTAAAAATCTTCCTGGATATATATTCTATAACATTTTTAATTCCTAAAGAACCATGAAAATAAAATTTCATGCCGTTCTATGCTGTGGAAAGTATCGTTCTCATAACTCTTATCGTAGAGGTTTAGATGGAATACTATTAAAAATGACGGACGATTGCCCCGGTGTATTTGTCCATGCCGAAAAAAGAAAATTGTTGTTGTCAATTGATAAATCTATTAAGTGTATCTTCAGTTTTACATTTCAATTTCACGCAATTTGTCGGAGGGACCAATGTAAAAATTTTAAAAAAAATACACTGTCAACCCAAAACCAAATAAAAATCATTACATAAAGACAGTTTCGGATTCTATGTTGAACGTAAACTATCCCAGTTTAGTAAATAATGTTGTACATATCAACATATACTTCCACAAGGTCTTCGGAAAGACACCATGTGTATTTGTAAGTAATTTGCTACAATTTACTCTAGATCATTTGCTATCGCTTTAAAAATCTTCCTGGATAGAATTCTATAAAATTTTTATTTCCTAAAAAAGCACGAATATAAAGTTTATGCCGTTCTATGAGGTGGAAATTATCGTTCTCATAACTCTTACCGTAGAGGTGTAAATGGAATACTATTAAAAACGACGGACGATTACCCCATTGTATTCATCCATGAAGATAAAAGAAGATTGTGGTCGTCAACTAATATCTCTATTAATTGTATCTTCAGTTTCACATTTCAAGTTTTCGCAATCTGTCGGAGGGACCTATGTCAAAATTTTATAAAATACACTGTCGGCCCAAAACCATATCAAGATCGTTACAAAAAGACAGTTTCGGATTCTATGTTGAACGTACACTATCCGAGTTTAGTAAAGAAAGTTGTACATATCAACATATACTTCTACAAGTTCTTCGGAATGACACCTTGTGTATTTGTAAGTAATGTGATACAATTTACTCTAGGTCATGTGCTATCGCTTTAAAAATCTTCCTGGATATATATTCTATAACATTTTTAATTCCTAAAGAACCATGAAAATCAAATTTCATGCCGTTCTATGCGGTGGAAAGTATCGTTCTCATAACTCTTATCGTAGAGTTATAGATGGAATACTATTAAAAATGACGGACGATTGCCCCGGTGTATTTGTCCATGTCGATAAAAGAAAATTGTTGTTGTCAATTGATAAATCTATTAAGTGTATCTTCAGTTTTACATTTCAATTTCACGCAAATTGTCGGAGGGACCAATGTAAAAATTTAAAAAAAAATACACAGTTAGCCCAAAACCAAATAAAAATCATTACAAAAAGACAGTTTCGGATTCTATGTTGAACGTACACTATCCGAGTTTAGTAAAGAAAGTTGTTCATATCAACATATACTTCTACAAGTTCTTCGGAATGACACCTTGTGTATTTGTAAGTAATGTGCTACAATTTACTCTAGGTCATGTGCTATCGCTTTAAAAATCTTCCTGGATATATATTCTATAACATTTTTAATTCCTAAACAACCATGAAAATAAAATTTCATGCCGTTCTATGCTGTGGAAAGTATCGTTCTCATAACTCTTATCGTAGAGGTTTAGATGGAATACTATTAAAAATGACGGACGATTGCCCCGGTGTATTTGTCCATGCCGAAAAAAGAAAATTGTTGTTGTCAATTGATAAATCTATTAAGTGTATCTTCAGTTTTACATTTCAATTTCACGCAATTTGTCGGAGGGACCAATGTAAAAATTTTAAAAAAAATACACTGTCAACCCAAAACCAAATAAAAATCATTACAAAAAGACAGTTTCGGATTCTATGTTGAACGTAAACTATCCCAGTTTAGTAAATAATGTTGTACATATCAACATATACTTCCACAAGGTCTTCGGAAAGACACCATGTGTATTTGTAAGTAATTTGCTACAATTTACTCTAGATCATTTGCTATCGCTTTAAAAATCTTCCTGGATAGAATTCTATAAAATTTTTATTTCCTAAAAAAGCACGAATATAAAGTTTATGCCGTTCTATGAGGTGGAAATTATCGTTCTCATAACTCTTACCGTAGAGGTGTAAATGGAATACTATTAAAAACGACGGACGATTACCCCATTGTATTCATCCATGAAGATAAAAGAAGATTGTGGTCGTCAACTAATATCTCTATTAATTGTATCTTCAGTTTCACATTTCAAGTTTTCGCAATCTGTCGGAGGGACCTATGTCAAAATTTTATAAAATACACTGTCGGCCCAAAACCATATCAAGATCGTTACAAAAAGACAGTTTCGGATTCTATGTTGAACGTACACTATCCGAGTTTAGTAAAGAAAGTTGTACATATCAACATATACTTCTACAAGTTCTTCGGAATGACACCTTGTGTATTTGTAAGTAATGTGATACAATTTACTCTAGGTCATGTGCTATCGCTTTAAAAATCTTCCTGGATATATATTCTATAACATTTTTAATTCCTAAAGAACCATGAAAATCAAATTTCATGCCGTTCTATGCGGTGGAAAGTATCGTTCTCATAACTCTTATCGTAGAGTTATAGATGGAATACTATTAAAAATGACGGACGATTGCCCCGGTGTATTTGTCCATGTCGATAAAAGAAAATTGTTGTTGTCAATTGATAAATCTATTAAGTGTATCTTCAGTTTTACATTTCAATTTCACGCAAATTGTCGGAGGGACCAATGTAAAAATTAAAAAAAAAATACACAGTCAGCCCAAAACCAAATAAAAATCATTACAAAAAGACAGTTTCGGATTCTATGTTGAACGTACACTATCCGAGTTTAGTAAAGAAAGTTGTTCATATCAACATATACTTCTACAAGTTCTTCGGAATGACACCTTGTGTATTTGTAAGTAATGTGCTACAATTTACTCTAGGTCATGTGCTATCGCTTCAAAAATCTTCCTGGATATATATTCTATAACATTTTTAATTCCTAAAGAACCATGAAAATAAAATTTCATGCCGTTCTATGCTGTGGAAAGTATCGTTCTCATAACTCTTATCGTAGAGGTTTAGATGGAATACTATTAAAAATGACGGACGATTGCCCCGGTGTATTTGTCCATGCCGAAAAAAGAAAATTGTTGTTGTCAATTGATAAATCTATTAAGTGTATCTTCAGTTTTACATTTCAATTTCACGCAATTTGTCGGAGGGACCAATGTAAAAATTTTAAAAAAAATACACTGTCAACCCAAAACCAAATAAAAATCATTACAAAAAGACAGTTTCGGATTCTATGTTGAACGTAAACTATCCCAGTTTAGTAAATAATGTTGTACATATCAACATATACTTCCACAAGGTCTTCGGAAAGACACCATGTGTATTTGTAAGTAATTTGCTACAATTTACTCTAGATCATGTGGTATCACTTTAAAAATCTTCCTGGATAGAATTCTATAACATTTTTATTTCCTAAAAAAGCATAAATATAAAATTTCATGCCGTTCTATGAGGTGGAAAATATCGTTCTCATAACTCTTATCGTAGAGGTGTAAATGGAATACTATTAAAAAAGACGGACGATTACCCCATTGTATTCATCCATGAAGATAAAAGAAGATTGTGGTCGTCAACTAATATCTCTATTAACCGTATCTTCAGTTTCACATTTCAAGTTTTCGTAATCTGTAGGAGGGACCTATGTGAAAATTTTATAAAATACACTGTCGGCCCAAAACCATATCAAGATCATTACAAAAAGACAGTTTCGGATTCTATGTTGAACGTACACTATCCGAGTTTAGTAAAGAAAGTTGTACATATCAACATATACTTCTACAAGTTCTTCGGAATGACACCTTGTGTATTTGTAAGTAATGTGCTACAATTTACTCTAGGTCATGTGCTATCGCTTTAAAAATCTTCCTGGATATATATTCTATAACATTTTTAATTCCTAAAAAACCATTAAAATAAAATTTCATGCCGTTCTATGCGGTGGAAAGTATCGTTCTCATAACTCTTATCGTAGAGGTATAGATGGAATACTATTAAAAATGACGGACGATTGCCCCGGTGTATTTGTCCATGTCGATAAAATAAAATTGTTGTTGTAAATTGATAAATCTATTAAGTGTATCTTCAGTTTTACATTTCAATTTCACGCAAATTGTCGGAGGGACCAATGTAAAAATTTTAAAAAAAATACACGGTCAGCCCAAAACCAAATAAAAATCATTACAAAAAGACAGTTTCGGATTCTATGTTGAACGTACTCTATCCCAGTTTAGTAAAGAATGTTGTACATATCAACATATACTTCCACAAGGTCTTCAGAAAGACACCATGTGTATTTGTAAGTAATTTGCTACAATTTACACTAGGTCATTTGCTATCGCTTTAAAAATCTTCCTGGATAGAATTCTATAACATTTTTATTTCCTAAAGAAGCACGAATATAAAGTTATGCCGTTCTATGAGGTGGAAATTATCGTTCTCATAACTCTTACCGTAGAGGTGTAAATGGAATACTATTAAAAACGACGGACGATTACCCCATTGTATTCATCCCTGAAGATAAATGAAGATTGTGGTCGTCAACTAATATCTCTATTGACCGTATCTTCAGTTTCACATTTCAAGTTTTCGCAATCTGTCGGAGGGACCTATGTCAAAATTTTATAAAATACACTGTCAGCCCAAAACCATATCAAGATCATTACAAAAAGATAGTTTCGGATTCTATGTTGAACGTACACTATCCGAGTTTAGTAAAGAAAGTTGTACATATCAACATATACTTCTTCAAGTTCTTCGGAATGACACCTTGTGTATTTGTAAGTAATGTGCTACAATTTACTCTAGGTCATGTGCTATCGCTTTAAAAATCTTCCTGGATATATATTCTATAACATTTTTAATTCCTAAAAAACCATGAAAATAAAATTTCATGCCGTTCTATGCGGTGGAAAGTATCGTTCTCATAACTCTTATCGTAGAGGTATAGATGGAATACTATTAAAAATGACGGACGATTGCCCCGGTGTATTTGTCCATGTCGACAAAATAAAATTGTTGTTGTAAATTGATAAATCTATTAAGTGTATCTTCAGTTTTACATTTCAATTTCACGCAAATTGTCGGAGGGACCAATGTGAAAATTTTTAAAAAATACACTGTCAGCCCAAAACCAAATCAAAATCATTACAAAAAGACAGTTTCGGATTCTATGTTGAACGGACACTATCCGAGTTTAGAAAAGAAAGTTGTACATGTCAACATATACTTCCACAAGTTCTTCGGAATGACACCATGTGTATGTGTAAGTAATTTGCTACAATTTACTCTAGGTCATGTGGTATCGCTTTAAAAATCTTCCTGGATAGAATTCTATAACATTTTTATTTCCTAAAAAAGCATAAATATAAAATTTCATGCCGTTCTATGAGGTGGAAATTATCGTTCTCATAACTCTTATCGTAGAGGTGTAAATGGAATACTATTAAAAAAGACGGACGATTACCCCATTGTATTCATCCATGAAGATAAAAGAAGATTGTGGTCGTCAACTAATATCTCTATTAACCGTATCTTCAGTTTCATATTTCAAGTTTTCGCAATCTGTCAGAGGGACCTATGTCAAAATTTTATAAAATACACTTTTGGCCCAAAACCATATCAAGATCATTACAAAAAGACAGTTTCGGAGTCTATGTTGAACGTACACTATCCGAGTTTAGTAAAGGAAGTTTAACATATCAACAAATACTTCTACAAGTTCTTCGGAATGACACCTTGTGTATTTGTAAGTAATGTGCTACAATTTACTCTAGGTCATGTGGTATCGCTTTAAAAATCTTCCAGGATATATATTCTATAACATTTTTAATTCCTAAAAAACCATGAAAATAAAATTTCATGCCGTTCTATGCGGTGGAAAGTATCGTTCTCATAACTCTTATCGTAGAGGTATAGATGGAATACTATTAAAAATGACGGACGATTGCCCCGGTGTATTTGTCCATGTCGATAAAAGAAAATTGTTGTTGTCAATTGATAAATCTATTAAATGTATCTTCAGTTTTACATTTCAATTTCACGCAATTTGTCGGTGGGACCAATGTAAAAATTTTTAAAAAAATACACTGTCAGCCCAAAACCAAATAAAAATCATTACAAAACGACAGTTTCGGATTCTATGTTGAACGTACACTATCCCAGTTTAGTAAAGAATGTTGTACATATCAACATATACTTCCACAAGGTCTTCGAAAAGACACCATGTGTATTTGTAAGTAATTTGCTACAATTTACACTAGGTCATTTGCTATCGCTTTAAAAATCTTCCTGGATAGAATTTTATAACATTTTTATTTCCTAAAAAAGCACGAATATAAAGTTTATGCCGTTCTATGAGGTGGAAATTATCGTTCTCATAACTCTTACCGTAGAGGTGTAA
This sequence comes from Rubia yunnanensis, assembly GCA_037428765.1. NCBI lineage: Eukaryota > Viridiplantae > Streptophyta > Magnoliopsida > Gentianales > Rubiaceae > Rubia > Rubia yunnanensis. The sequence continues at coordinate 51,971,883 of CM075062.1, forward strand.
ATGGAATACTATTAAAAACGACGGACGATTACCCCATTGTATTCATCCATGAAGATAAAAGAAGATTGTGGTCGTCAACTAATATCTCTATTGACCGTATCTTCAATTTCACATTTCAAGTTTTCGCAATTTGTCGGAGGGACCTATGTCAAAATTTTATAAAATACACTGTCGGCCCAAAACCATATCAAGATCATTACAAAAAGACAGTTTTGGATTCTATGTTGAACGTACACTATCCGAGTTTAGTAAAGAAAGTTGTACATATCAACATATACTTCTACAAGTTCTTCGGAATGACACCTTGTGTATTTGTAAGTAATGTGCTACAATTTACTCTAGGTCATGTGCTATCGCTTTAAAAATCTTCCAGGATATATATTCTATAACATTTTTTTAATTCCTAAAAAACCATGAAAATAAAATTTCATGCCATTCTATGCGGTGGAAAGTATCGTTCTCATAACTCTTATCGTAGAGGTTTAGATGGAATACTATTAAAAATGACGGACGATTGCCCCGGTGTATTTGTCCATGCCGAAAAAAGAAAATTGTTGTTGTCAATTGATAAATCTATTAAGTGTATCTTCAGTTTTACATTTCAATTTCACGCAATTGGTCGGAGGGACCAATGTAAAAATTTTTAAAAAAATACACTGTCAACCCAAAACCAAATAAAAATCATTACAAAAAGACAGTTTCGGATTCTATGTTGAACGTAAACTATCCCAGTTTAGTAAATAATGTTGTACATATCAACATATACTTCCACAAGGTCTTCGGAAAGACACCATGTGTATTTGTAAGTAATTTGCTACAATTTACTCTAGATCATTTGCTATCGCTTTAAAAATCTTCCTGGATAGAATTCTATAACATTTTTATTTCCTAAAAAAGCACGAATATAAAGTTTATGCCGTTCTATGAGGTGGAAATTATCGTTCTCATAACTCTTACCGTAGAGGTGTAAATGGAATACTATTAAAAACGACGGACGATTACCCCATTGTATTCATCCATTAAGATAAAAGAAGATTGTGGTCGTCAACTAATATCTCTATTAATTGTATCTTCAGTTTCACATTTCAAGTTTTCGCAATCTGTCGGAGGGACCTATGTCAAAATTTTATAAAATACACTGTCGGCCCAAAACCATATCAAGATCGTTACAAAAAGACAGTTTCGGATTCTATGTTGAACGTACACTATCCGAGTTTGGTAAAGAAAGTTGTACATATCAACATATACTTCTACAAGTTCTTCGGAATGACACCTTGTGTATTTGTAAGTAATGTGATACAATTTACTCTAGGTCATGTGCTATCACTTTAAAAATCTTCCAGGATATATATTCTATAACATTTTTTTAATTCCTAAAAAACCATGAAAATAAAATTTCATGCCATTATATGCGGTGGAAAGTATCGTTCTCATAACTCTTATCGTAGAGGTATAGATGGAATTCTATTAAAAATGACGGACGATTGCCCCGGCATATTTGTCCATGTCTATAAAAGAAAATTTTTGTTGTCAATTGATAAATCTATTAAGTGCATCTTCAGTTTTACATTTCAATTTCATGCAATTTGTCGGAGGGACCAATGTGAAAATTTTTAAAAAATACACTGTTAGCCCAAAACCAAATCAAAATCATTACAAATAGACATTTTCGGATTCTATGTTGAACGGACACTATCCGAGTTTAGAAAAGAAAGTTGTACATGTCAACATATACTTCCACAAGTTCTTCGGAATGACACCATGTGTATGTGTGAGTAATTTGCTACAATTTACTCTAGGTCATGTGGTATCACTTTAAAAATCTTCCTGGATAGAATTCTATAACATTTTTATTTCCTAAAAAAGCATAAATATAAAATTTCATGCCGTTCTATGAGGTGGAAATTATCGTTCTCATAACTCTTATCGTAGAGGTGTAAATGGAATACTATTAAAAAAGACGGACGATTACCCCATTGTATTCATCCATGAAGATAAAAGAAGATTGTGGTCGTCAACTAATATCTCTATTAACCGTATCTTCAGTTTCACATTTCAAGTTTTCGTAATCTGTAGGAGGGACCTATGTGAAAATTTTATAAAATACACTGTCGGCCCAAAACCATATCAAGATCATTACAAAAAGACAGTTTCGGATTCTATGTTGAACGTACACTATCTGAGTTTAGTAAAGAAAGTTGTACATATCAACATATACTTCTACAAGTTCTTCGGAATGACACCTTGTGTATTTGTAAGTAATGTGCTACAATTTACTCTAGGTCATGTGCTATCGCTTTAAAAATCTTCCTGGATATATATTCTATAACATTTTTAATTCCTAAAAAACCATGAAAATAAAATTTCATGCCGTTCTATGCGGTGGAAAGTATCGTTCTCATAACTCTTATCGTAGAGGTATAGATGGAATACTATTAAAAATGACGGACGATTGCCCCGGTGTATTTGTCCATGTCGATAAAATAAAATTGTTGTTGTAAATTGATAAATCTATTAAGTGTATCTTCAGTTTTACATTTCAATTTCACGCAAATTGTCGGAGGGACCAATGTAAAAATTTTTAAAAAAATACACGGTCAGCCCAAAACCAAATAAAAATCATTACAAAAAGACAGTTTCGGATTCTATGTTGAACGTACTCTATCCCAGTTTAGTAAAGAATGTTGTACATATCAACATATACTTCCACAAGGTCTTCGGAAAGACACCATGTGTATTTGTAAGTAATTTGCTACAATTTACACTAGGTCATTTGCTATCGCTTTAAAAATCTTCCTGGATAGAATTCTATAACATTTTTATTTCCTAAAGAAGCACGAATATAAAGTTATGCCGTTCTATGAGGTGGAAATTATCGTTCTCATAACTCTTACCGTAGAGGTGTAAATGGAATACTATTAAAAACGACAGACGATTACCCCATTGTATTCATCCCTGAAGATAAATGAAGATTGTGGTCGTCAACTAATATCTCTATTGACCGTATCTTCAGTTTCACATTTCAAGTTTTCGCAATCTGTCGGAGGGACCTATGTCAAAATTTTATAAAATACACTGTCGGCCCAAAACCATATCAAGATCATTACAAAAAGACAGTTTCGGATTCTATGTTGAACGTACACTATCCGAGTTTAGTAAAGAAAGTTGTACATATCAACATATACTTCTACAAGTTCTTCGGAATGACACCTTGTGTATTTGTAAGTAATGTGCTACAATTTACTCTAGGTCATGTGCTATCGCTTTAAAAATCTTCCTGGATATATATTCTATAACATTTTTAATTCCTAAAAAACCATGAAAATAAAATTTCATGCCGTTCTATGCGGTGGAAAGTATCGTTCTCATAACTCTTATCGTAGAGGTATAGATGGAATACTATTAAAAATGACGGACGATTGCCCCGGTGTATTTGTCCATGTCGATAAAATAAAATTGTTGTTGTAAATTGATAAATCTATTAAGTGTATCTTCAGTTTTACATTTCAATTTCACGCAAATTGTCGGAGGGACCAATGTAAAAATTTTTAAAAAAATACACGGTCAGCCCAAAACCAAATAAAAATCATTACAAAAAGACAGTTTCGGATTCTATGTTGAACGTACTCTATCCCAGTTTAGTAAAGAATGTTGTACATATTAACATATACTTCCACAAGGTCTTCGGAAAGACACCATGTGTATTTGTAAGTAATTTGCTACAATTTACACTAGGTCATTTGCTATCGCTTTAAAAATCCTCCTGGATAGAATTCTATAACATTTTTATTTCCTAAAGAAGCACGAATATAAAGTTATGCCGTTCTATGAGGTGGAAATTATCGTTCTCATAACTCTTACCGTAGAGGTGTAAATGGAATACTATTAAAAACGACGGACGATTACCCCATTGTATTCATCCCTGAAGATAAATGAAGATTGTGGTCGTCAACTAATATCTCTATTGACCGTATCTTCAGTTTCACATTTCAAGTTTTCGCAATCTGTCGGAGGGACCTATGTCAAAATTTTATAAAATACACTGTCGGCCCAAAACCATATCAAGATCATTACAAAAAGATAGTTTCGGATTCTATGTTGAACGTACACTATCCGAGTTTAGTAAAGAAAGTTGTACATATCAACATATACTTCTTCAAGTTCTTCGGAATGACACCTTGTGTATTTGTAAGTAATGTGCTACAATTTACTCTAGGTCATGTGCTATCGCTTTAAAAATCTTCCTGGATATATATTCTATAACATTTTTAATTCCTAAAAAACCATGAAAATAAAATTTCATGCCGTTCTATGCGGTGGAAAGTATCGTTCTCATAACTCTTATCGTAGAGGTATAGATGGAATACTATTAAAAATGACGGACGATTGCCCCGGTGTATTTGTCCATGTCGATAAAATAAAATTGTTGTTGTAAATTGATAAATCTATTAAGTGTATCTTCAGTTTTACATTTCAATTTCACGCAAATTGTCGGAGGGACCAATGTGAAAATTTTTAAAAAATACACTGTCAGCCCAAAACCAAATCAAAATCATTACAAAAAGGCAGTTTCGGATTCTATGTTGAACGGACACTATCCGAGTTTAGAAAAGAAAGTTGTACATGTCAACATATACTTCCACAAGTTCTTCGGAATGACACCATGTGTATGTGTAAGTAATTTGCTACAATTTACTCTAGGTCATGTGGTATCGCTTTAAAAATCTTCCTGGATAGAATTCTATAACATTTTTATTTCCTAAAGAAGCATAAATATAAAATTTCATGCCGTTCTATGAGGTGGAAATTATCGTTCTCATAACTCTTATCGTAGAGGTGTAAATGGAATACTATTAAAAAAGACAGACGATTACCCCATTGTATTCATCCATGAAGATAAAAGAAGATTGTGGTCGTCAACTAATATCTCTATTAACCGTATCTTCAGTTTCATATTTCAAGTTTTCACAATCTGTCGGAGGGACCTATGTCAAAATTTTATAAAATACACTTTCGGCCCAAAACCATATCAAGATCATTACAAAAAGACAGTTTCGGATTCTATGTTGAACGTACACTATCCGAGTTTAGTAAAGAAAGTTGTACATATCAACATATACTTCTACAACTTCTTCAGAATGACACCTTGTGTATTTTTATGTAATGTGCTACAATTTACTCTAGGTCATGTGCTATCGCTTTAAAAATCTTCCTGGATATATATTCTATAACATTTTTAATTCCTAAAAAACCATGAAAATAAAATTTCATGCCTTTCTATGCGGTGGAAAGTATCGTTCTCATAACTCTTATCGTAGAGGTATAGATGGAATTCTAATAAAAATGACGGGCGATTGCCCCGGCATATTTGTCCATGTCGATAAAAGAAAATTGTTGTTGTCAATTGATAAATCTATTAAGTGTATCTTCAGTTTTACATTTCAATTTCATGCAATTTGTCGGAGGGACCAATGTGAAAATTTTTAAAAAATACACTGTCAGCCCAAAACCAAATCAAAATCATTACAAAAAGACAGTTTCGGATTCTATGTTGAACGGACACTATCCGAGTTTAGAAAAGAAAGTTGTACATGTCAACATATACTTCCACAAGTTCTTCGGAATGACACCATGTGTATGTGTAAGTAATTTGTTACAATTTACTCTAGGTCATGTGGTATCGCTTTAAAAATCTTCCTGGATAGAATTCTATAACATTTTTATTTCCTAAAAAAGCATAAATATAAAATTTCATGCCGTTCTATGAGGTGGAAATTATCGTTCTCATAACTCTTATCGTAGAGGTGTAAATGGAATACTATTAAAAAAGACGGACGATTACCCCATTGTATTCATCCATGAAGATAAAAGAAGATTGTGGTCGTCAACTAATATCTCTATTAACCGTATCTTCAGTTTCATATTTCAAGTTTTCGCAATCTGTCGGAGGGACCTATGTCAAAATTTTATAAAATACACTTTCGGCCCAAAACCATATCAAGATCATTACAAAAAGACAGTTTCGGATTCTATGTTGAACGTACACTATCCGAGTTTAGTAAAGAAAGTTGTACATATCAACATATACTTCTAAAAGTTCTTCGGAATGACACCTTGTGTATTTGTAAGTAATGTGCTACAATTTACTCTAGGTCATGTGGAAAGTATCGTTCTCATAACTCTTATCGTAGACGTATAGAAGGAATACTATTAAAAATGACGGACGATTGCCCCTGTATATTTGTCCATGTCGATAAAAGAAAATTGTTGTTGTCAATTGATAAATCTATTAAGTGTATCTTCAGTTTTACATTTCAATTTCGTGCAATTTGTCGGAGGGACCAATGTGAAATTTTAAAAAAAATACACTGTCAGCCCAAAACCAAATCAAAATCATTACAAAAAGACAGTTTCGGATTCTATGTTGAACGTACACTATCCCAGTTTAGTAAAGAAAGTTATACAAATAAACATATACTTCCACAAGTTCTTCGGAATGACACCATGTGTATTTGTAAGTAATTTGCTACAATTTACTCTAGGTCATTTGCTATCGCTTTAAAAATCTTCCTGGATAGAATTCTATAACATTTTTATTTCCTAAAAAACACGAATATAAAATTTCATGCCGTTCTATGAGATGGAGATTATCGTTCTCAAAAATCTTACCGTAGAGGTGTAAATGGAATACTATTAAAAACGATGGACGATTACCCTATTGTATTCATCCATGAAGATAAAAGAAGATTGTGGTCGTCAACTAATATCTCTATTAACCGTATCTTCAGTTTCACATTTCAAGTTTTTGCAATCTGTCGGAGGGGCCTATGTCAAAATTTTATAAAATACATGGTCGGCCCAAAACCATATCAAGATCATTACAAAAAGACAGTTTCAGATTCTAAGTTGAACGTACACTATCCGAGTTTAGTAAAGAAAGTTGTACATATCAACATATACTTCTACAAGTTCTTCGGAATGACACCTTGTGTATTTGTAAGTAATGTGCTACAATTTACTCTAGGTCATGTGCTATCGCTTTAAAAATCTTCCTGGATATATATTCTATAACATTTTTAATTCCTAAACAACCGTGAATATAAAACTTCATGTCGTGCAATGCGGTGGAAAGTATCATTCTCATAAATCTTATCGTAGACGTATAGATGGAATACTATTAAAAATGACGGACGATTTCCCCTGTATATTTGTCCATGTCGATAAAAGAAAATTGTTGTTGTCAATTGATAAATCTATTAAGTGTATCTTCAGTTTTACATTTCAATTTCAAGCAATTTGTCGGAGGGACCAATGTGAAATTTTAAAAAAAATACACTGTCAGCCCAAAACCAAATCAAAATCATTACAAAAAGACAGTTTCGGATTCTATGTTGAACGTACACTATCCCAGTTTAGTAAAGAAAGTTATACATATAAACATATACTTCCACAAGTTCTTCGGAATGACACCATGTGTATTTGTAAGTAATTTGCTACAATTTACTCTAGGTCATTTGCTATCGCTTTAAAAATCTTCCTGGATAGAATTCTATAACATTTTTATTTCCTAAAAAACACGAATATAAAATTTCATGCCGTTCTATGAGATGGAGTTTATCGTTCTCATAACTCTTATCGTAGAGGTGTAAATGGAATACTATTAAAAAAGATGGACGATTACCCCGTTGTATTCATCCTTGAAGATAAAAGAAGATTGTGGTCGTCAACTAATATCTCTATTAACCGTATCTTCAGTCTCACATTTCAAGTTTTTGCATTCTGTCGGAGGGACCTATGTCAAAATTTTATAAAATACACTGTTAGACCAAAACCATATCAAGATCTCTACAAAAAGATAGTTTCAGATTCTATGTTGAACGGACACTATCCGAGTTTAATAAAGAAAGTTGTACATATCAACATATACTTCTACTAGTCCTTCGGAATGACACCTTGTGTATTTGTAAGTAATGTGCTACAATTTACTCTAGGTCATGTGCTATCGCTTTAAAAATCTTCTTGGATATATATTCTATAACATTATAAATTCCTAAAAAACCATGAAAATAAAATTTCATGCCGTTCTATGCGGTGGAAAGTATCGTTCTCATAACTCTTATCATAGAGGTATAGATGAAATACTATTAAAAATGACAGATGATTGCCCCGGTGTATTTGTCCATGTCGATAAAAGAAAATTTTTGTTTTCGATTGATAAATTTATTAAGTATATCTTCAGTTTTACATTTCAATTTCATGCAATTTGTCGGAGGGACCAATGTGAAATTTTTAAAAAAATACACTCTCAGCCCAAAACCAAATCAAAATAATTAAAAAAAGACAGTTTCAGATTCTATGTTGAACATACACTATTCCAGTTTAGTAAAGAATGTTGTACATATCAACATATACTTCCACAAGGTCTTCGGAATGACACCATGTGTATTTGTAAATAATTTGCTACAATTTACTCTAGCCCATTTGCTATCGCTTTAAAATTCTTCCTGGATAGAATTCTATAACATTTTTATTTCCTAAAAAAGCACGAATATAAAATTTCATGCCGTTCTATAAGGTGGAAATTATCGTTCTCATAACTCTTATCGTAGAGGTGTAAATGGAATACTATTAAAAAGATGGACGATTACCCCGTTGTATTCATCCATGAAGATAAAATAACATTGTGGCCGTCCACTAATATCTCTATTAACCGTATCTTCAGTTTCACATTTCAAGTTTTCGCAATCTGTCGGAGGGACCTAGGTCAAAATTTTATAAAATACACTGTCGGCCCAAAACCATATCAAGATCATTACAAAAAGACAGTTTCGGATTCTATGTTGAACGTACACTATCCGAGTTTAGTAAAGAAAGTTGTACATATCAACATATACTTCTACAAGTTCTTCGGAATGACACCTTGTGTATTTGTAAGTAATGTGCTACAATTTACTCTAGGTCATGTGCTATCGCTTTAAAAATCTTCCAGGATATATATTCTATAACATTTTTAATTCCTAAAGAACCATGAAAATAAAATTTCATGCCGTTCTATGCTGTGGAAAGTATCGTTCTCATAACTCTTATCGTAGAGGTTTAGATGGAATACTATTAAAAATGACGGACGATTGCCCCGGTGTATTTGTCCATGCCGATAAAAGAAAGTTGTTGTTGTCAATTGATAACTGTATTAAGTGTATCTTCAGTTTTACAATTCAATTTCATGCAATTTGTCGGAGGGACCAATGTGAAAATTTTAAAAAAATACACTGTCAGCCCAAAACCAAATCAAAATCATTACAAAAAGACAGTTTCAGATTCTATGTCGAACGTACACTATCCCAGTTTAGTAAAGAATGTTGTACATATCAAAATATACTTCCACAAGGTCTTCGGAAAGACACCATGTGTATTTGTAAGTAATTTGCTACAATTTACTCTAGGTCATTTGCTATCGCTTTAAAAATCTTCCTGGATAGAATTCTATAACATTTTTATTTCCTAAAAAAGCACGAATATAAAATTTCATGCCGTTCTATAAGGTGGAAATTATCGTTCTCATAACTCTTATCGTAGAGGTGTAAATGGAATACTATTAAAAAGATGGACGATTACCCCGTTGTATTCATCCATGAAGATAAAAGAACATTGTGGTCGTCCACAAATATCTCTATTAACCATATCTTCAGTTTCACATTTCAAGTTTTCGCAATCTGTCGGAGGGACCTAGGTCAAAATTTTATAAAGTACACTGTCGGCCCAAAACCATATCAAGATCATTACAAAAAGACAGTTTTGGATTCTATGTTGAACGTACACTATCCGAGTTTAGTAAAGAAAGTTGTACATATCAACATATACTTCTACAAGTTCTTCGGAATGACACCTTGTGTATTTGTAAGTAATGTGCTACAATTTACTCTAGGTCATGTGCTATCGCTTTAAAAATCTTCCAGGATATATATTCTATAACATTTTTAATTCCAAAAGAACCATGAAAATAAAATTTCATGCCGTTCTATGCTGTGGAAAGTATCGTTCTCATAACTCTTATCGTAGAGGTTTAGATGGAATACTACTAAAAATGACGGACGATTGCCCCGGTGTATTTGTCCATGCCGATAAAAGAAAGTTGTTGTTGTCAATTGATAACTGCATTAAGTGTATCTTCAGTTTTACATTTCAATTTCATGCAATTTGTCGGAGGGACCAATGTGAAAATTTTAAAAAAATACACCGTCAGCCCAAAACCAAATCAAAATCATTACAAAAAGACAGTTTCGGATTCTATGTCGAACGTACACTATCCCAGTTTAGTAAAGGATGTTGTACATATCAACATATACTTCCACAAGGTCTTCGGAAAGACACCATGTGTATTTGTAAGTAATTTGCTAAAATTTACTCTAGGTCATTTGCTATCGCTTTAAAAATCTTCCGGGATAGAATTCTATAACATTTTTATTTCCTAAAAAAGCACGAATATAAAGTTTATGCCGTTCTATGAGGTCGAAATTATCGTTCTCATAACTCTTACCGTAGAGGTGTAAATGGAATACTATTAAAAAAGACGGAAGATTACCCCATTGTATTCATCCATGAAGATAAAAGAATATTGTGGTCGTCAACTAATATCTCTATTAACCGTATCTTCAGTTTCACATTTCAAGTTTTCGCAATCTATTGGAGGGACCTATGTCAAAATTTTATAAAATACACTGTCGGCCCAAAACCATATCAAGATCACTAGAAAAACACAGTTTTGGATTCTATGTTGAACGTACACTATCCGAGTTTAGTAAAGAAAGTTGTACATATCAACATATACTTGTACAAGTTCTTCGGAATGACACCATGTGTATTTGTAAGTAATGTGCTACAATTTACTCTAGGTCATGTGCTATCGCTTTAAAAATCTTCCTGGATATATATTCTATAACATTTTTAATTCCCAAAAAACCATGAAAATAAAATTTCATGCCGTTCTTTGCGGTGGAAAGTATCGTTCTCATAACTCTTATCGTAGAGGTATAGATGGAATACTATTAAAAATGACGGACGATTGCCCCGGTGTATTTGTCCATGTCGATAAAAGAAAATTGGTGTTGTCAATTGATAAATCTATTAAGTGTACCTTCAGTTTTATATTTCAATTTCACGCAATTTGTCGGAGGGACCAATGTGAAAATTTTAAAAAAAATACACTGTCAGCCCAAAACCAAATCAAAATCATTACAGAAAGACAGTTTCGGATTCTATGTTGAACGTACACTATCCCAGTTTAGTAAAGAATGTTGTACATATAAACATATACTTCCACAAGGTCTTCGGAAAGACACCATGTGTATTTGTAAGTAATTTGCTACAATTTACTCTAGGTCATTTGCTATCGCTTTAAAAATCTTCCTGGATAGAATTCTATAACATTTTTATTTCCTAAAAAAGCACGAATATAAAGTTTATGTTTTTCTATGAGGTGGAAATTATCGTTCTCATAACTCTTACCGTAGAGGTGTAAATGGAATACTATTAAAAACGACGGACGATTACCCCATTGTATTTATCCATGAAGATAAAAGAAGATTGTGGTCGTCAACTAATATCTCTACTAACCGTATCTTCAATTTCACACTTCAAGTTTTCGCAATCTGTCGGAGGGACCTATGTCAAAATTTTATAAAATACACTGTCGGCCCAAAACCATATCAAGATCATTACAAAAAGACAGTTTCAGATTCTATGTTGAACGTACACTATCTGAGTTTAGTAAAGAAAGTTGTACATATCAACATATACTTCTACAAGTTGTTCGGAATGACACCTTGTGTATTTGTAGGTAATGTGCTACAATTTACTCTAGGTCATGTGCAATCGCTTTAAAAATCTTCCTGTATATATATTCTATAATATTTTTAATTCCTAAAAAACCATGAAAATAAAATTTCATGCCATTCTATGCGGTGGAAAGTATTGTTCTCATAACTCTTATCATAGAGGTAAATATGGAATACTATTAAAAATGACAGACGATTGCCCCGGTGTATTTGTCCATGTCGATAAAAGAAAATTGTTGTTGTCAAATTATAAATCTATTAAGTGTATCTTCAGTTTTACATTTCAATTTCATGCAATTTTTCGGAGGGACCAATGTGAAAATTTTTAAAAAATACACTGTCAGCCCAAAACCAAATCAAAATCATTACAAAAAGACAGTTTCGGATTCTATGTTGAACGGACACTATCCGAGTTTAGAAAAGAAAGTTGTACATGTCAACATATACTTCCACAAGTTCTTCGGAATGACACCATGTGTATGTGTAAGTAATTTGCTACAATTTACTCTAGGTCATGTGGTATCACTTTAAAAATCTTCCTGGATAGAATTCTATAACATTTTTATTTCCTAAAAAAGCATAAATATAAAATTTCATGCCGTTCTATGAGGTGGAAATTATCGTTCTCATAACTCTTATCGTAGAGGTGTAAATGGAATACTATTAAAAAAGACGGACGATTAACCCATTGTATTCATCCATGAAGATAAAAGAAGATTGTGGTCGTCAACTAATATCTCTATTAACCGTATCTTCAGTTTCATATTTCAAGTTTTCGCAATCTGTCGGAGGGACCTGTGTCAAAATTTTATAAAATACACTTTCGGCCCAAAACCATATCAAGATCATTAAAAAAAGACAGTTTCGGATTCTATGTTGAATGTACACTATCTGAGTTTAGTAAAGAAAGTTGTACATATCAACATATACTTCTACAAGTTCTTCAGAATGACACCTTGTGTATTTGTATGTAATGTGCTACAACTTACTCTAGGTCATGTGCTATCGCTTTAAAAATCCTCCTAGATATATATTCTATAACATTTTTAATTCCTAAAAAACCATGAAAATAAAATTTCATGCCATTCTATGCTGTGGAAAGTATCGTTCTCATAACTCTTATCGTAGAGGTAAATATGGAATACTATTAAAAATGACAGACGATTGCCCCTGTATATTTTTCCATGTCGATAAAAGAAAATTGTTGTTGTCAATTGGTAAATCTATTAAGTGTATCTTCAGTTTTACATTTCAATTTCACGCAATTTGTCGGAGGGACCAATGTGAGAATTTTTAAAAAAATACACTGTCAGCCCAAAACCAAATCAAAATCATTACAAAAAGACAGTTTCGGATTCTATGTTGAACGGACACTATCCGAGTTTAGAAAAGAAAGTTGTACATGTCAACATATACTTCCACAAGTTCTTCGGAATGACACCATGTGTATGTGTAAGTAATTTGTTACAATTTACTCTAGGTCATGTGGTATCGCTTTAAAAATCTTCCTGGATAGAATTCTATAACATTTTTATTTCCTAAAAAAGCATAAATATAAAATTTCATGCCGTTCTATGAGGTGGAAATTATCGTTCTCATAACTCTTATCGTAGAGGTGTAAATGGAATACTATTAAAAAAGACGGACGATTACCCCATTGTATTCATCCATGAAGATAAAAGAAGATTGTGGTCGTCAACTAATATCTCTATTAACCGTATCTTCAGTTTCATATTTCAAGTTTTCGCAATCTGTCGGAGGGACCTATGTCAAAATTTTATAAAATACACTTTCGGCCCAAAACCATATCAAGATCATTACAAAAAGACAGTTTCGGATTCTATGTTGAACGTACACTATCCGAGTTTAGTAAAGAAAGTTGTACATATCAACATATACTTCTAAAAGTTCTTCGGAATGACACCTTGTGTATTTGTAAGTAATGTGCTACAATTTACTCTAGGTCATGTGGAAAGTATCGTTCTCATAACTCTTATCGTAGACGTATAGAAGGAATACTATTAAAAATGAAGGACGATTGCCCCTGTATATTTGTCCATGTCGATAAAAGAAAATTGTTGTTGTCAATTGATAAATCTATTAAGTGTATCTTCAGTTTTACATTTCAATTTCGTGCAATTTGTCGGAGGGACCAATGTGAAATTTTAAAAAAAATACACTGTCAGCCCAAAACCAAATCAAAATCATTACAAAAAGACAGTTTCGGATTCTATGTTGAACGTACACTATCCCAGTTTAGTAAAGAAAGTTATACATATAAACATATACTTCCACAAGTTCTTCGGAATGACACCATGTGTATTTGTAAGTAATTTGCTACAATTTACTCTAGGTCATTTGCTATCGCTTTAAAAATCTTCCTGGATAGAATTCTATAACATTTTTATTTCCTAAAAAACACGATTATAAAATTTCATGCCGTTCTATGAGATGGAGATTATCGTTCTCATAAATCTTACCGTAGAGGTGTAAATGGAATACTATTAAAAACGATGGACGATTACCCTATTGTATTCATCCATGAAGATAAAAGAAGATTGTGGTCGTCAACTAATATCTCTATTAACCGTATCTTCAGTTTCACATTTCAAGTTTTTGCAATCTGTCGGAGGGGCCTATGTCAAAATTTTATAAAATACACGGTCGGCCCAAAACCATATCAAGATCATTACATAAAGACAGTTTCAGATTCTAAGTTGAACGTACACTATCCGAGTTTAGTAAAGAAAGTTGTACATATCAACATATACTTCTACAAGTTCTTCGGAATGACACCTTGTGTATTTGTAAGTAATGTGCTACAATTTACTCTAGGTCATGTGCTATCGCTTTAAAAATCTTCCTGGATATATATTCTATAACATTTTTAATTCCTAAACAACTGTGAATATAAAACTTCATGTCGTGCAATGCGGTGGAAAGTATCATTCTCATAACTCTTATCGTAGACGTATAGATGGAATACTATTAAAAATGACGGACGATTTCCCCTGTATATTTGTCCATGTCGATAAAAGAAAATTGTTGTTGTCAATTGATAAATCTATTAAGTGTATCTTCAGTTTTACATTTCAATTTCAAGCAATTTGTCGGAGGGACCAATGTGAAATTTTAAAAAAAATACACTGTCAGCCCAAAACCAAATCAAAATCATTACAAAAAGACAGTTTCGGATTCTATGTTGAACGTACACTATCCCAGTTTAGTAAAGAAAGTTATACATATAAACATATACTTCCACAAGTTCTTCGGAATGACACCATGTGTATTTGTAAGTAATTTGCTACAATTTACTCTAGGACATTTGCTATCGCTTTAAAAATCTTCCTGGATAGAATTCTATAACATTTTTATTTCCTAAAATACACGAATATAAAATTTCATGCCGTTCTATGAGATGGAGTTTATCGTTCTCATAACTCTTATCGTAGAGGTGTAAATGGAATACTATTAAAAAAGATGGACGATTACCCCGTTGTATTCATCCTTGAAGATAAAAGAAGATTGTGGTCGTCAACTAATATCTCTATTAACCGTATCTTCAGTCTCACATTTCAAGTTTTTGCATTCTGTCGGAGGGACCTATGTCAAAATTTTATAAAATACACTGTTAGACCAAAACCATATCAAGATCTCTACAAAAAGATAGTTTCAGATTCTATGTTGAACGGACACTATCCGAGTTTAATAAAGAAAGTTGTACATATCAACATATACTTCTACTAGTCCTTCGGAATGACACCTTGTGTATTTGTAAGTAATGTGCTACAATTTACTCTAGGTCATGTGCTATCGCTTTAAAAATCTTCTTGGATATATATTCTATAACATTTTAAATTCCTAAAAAACCATGAAAATAAAATTTCATTCCGTTCTATGCGGTGGAAAGTATCGTTCTCATAACTCTTATCATAGAGGTATAGATGAAATACTATTAAAAATGACGGATGATTGCCCCGGTGTATTTGTCCATGTCGATAAAAGAAAATTGTTTTTTTCGATTGATAAATTTATTAAGTATATCTTCAGTTTTACATTTCAATTTCATGCAATTTGTCGGAGGGACCAATGTGAAATTTTTAAAAAAATACACTCTCAGCCCAAAACCAAATCAAAATAATTAAAAAAAGACAGTTTCAGATTCTATGTTGAACATACACTATTCCAGTTTAGTAAAGAATGTTGTACATATCAACATATACTTCCACAAGGTCTTCGGAATGACACCATGTGTATTTGTAAGTAATTTGCTACAATTTACTCTAGGCCATTTGCTATCGCTTTAAAATTATTCCTGGATAGAATTCTATAACATTTTTATTTCCTAAAAAAGCACGAATATAAAATTTCATGCCGTTCTATAAGGTGGAAATTATCGTTCTCATAACTCTTATCGTAGAGGTGTAAATGGAATACTATTAAAAAGATGGACGATTACCCCGTTGTATTCATCCATGAAGATAAAATAACATTGTGGTCGTCCACTAATATCTCTATTAACCGTATCTTCAGTTTCACATTTCAAGTTTTCGCAATCTGTCGGAGCGACCTAGGTCAAAATTTTATAAAATACACTGTCGGCCCAAAACCATATCAAGATCATTACAAAAAGACAGTTTCGGATTCTATGTTGAACGTACACTATCCGAGTTTAGTAAAGAAAGTTGTACATATCAACATATACTTCTACAAGTTCTTCGGAATGACACCTTGTGTATTTGTAAGTAATGTGCTACAATTTACTCTAGGTCATGTGCTATCGCTTTAAAAATCTTCCAGGATATATATTCTATAACATTTTTAATTCCTAAAGAACCATTAAAATAAAATTTCATGCCGTTCTATGCTGTGGAAAGTATCGCTCTCATAACTCTTATCGTAGAGGTTTAGATGGAATACTATTAAAAATGACGGACGATTGCCCCGGTGTATTTGTCCATGCCGATAAAAGAAAGTTGTTGTTGTCAATTGATAACAGTATTAAGTGTATCTTCAGTTTTACATTTCAAGTTCATGCAATTTGTCGGAGGGACCAATGTGAAAATTTTAAAAAAATACACTGTCAGCCCAAAACCAAATCAAAATCATTACAAAAAGACAGTTTCGGATTCTATGTCGAATGTACACTATCCCAGTTTAGTAAAGAATGTTGTACATATCAACATATACTTCCACAAGGTCTTCGGAAAGACACCATGTGTATTTGTAAGTAATTTGCTACAATTTACTCTAGGTCATTTGCTATCGCTTTAAAAATCTTCCTGGAGAGAATTCTATAACATTTTTATTTCCAAAAAATGCACGAATATAAAATTTCATGCCGTTCTATAAGGTGGAAATTATCGTTCTCATAACTCTTATCGTAGAGGTGTAAATGGAATACTATTAAAAAGATGGACGATTACCCCGTTGTATTCATCCATGAAGATAAAAGAACATTGTGGTCGTCCACAAATATCTCTATTAACCATATCATCAGTTTCACATTTCAAGTTTTCGCAATCTGTCGGAGGGACCTAGGTCAAAATTTTATAAAGTACACTGTCGGCCCAAAACCATATCAAGATCATTACAAAAAGACAGTTTTGGATTCTATGTTGAACGTACACTATCCGAGTTTAGTAAAGAAAGTTGTACATATCAACATATACTTCTACAAGTTCTTCGGAATGACACCTTGTGTATTTGTAAGTAATGTGCTACAATTTACTCTAGGTCATGTGCTATCGCTTTAAAAATCTTCCAGGATATATATTCTATAACATTTTTAATTCCAAAAGAACCATGAAAATAAAATTTCATGCCGTTCTATGCTGTGGAAAGTATCGTTCTCATAACTCTTATCGTAGAGGTTTAGATGGAATACTATTAAAAATGACGGACGATTGCCCCGGTGTATTTGTCCATGCCGATAAAAGAAAGTTGTTGTTGTCAATTGATAACTGTATTAAGTGTATCTTCAGTTTTACATTTCAATTTCATGCAATTTGTCGGAGGGACCAATGTGAAAATTTTAAAAAAATACACCGTCAGCCCAAAACCAAATCAAAATCATTACAAAAAGACAGTTTCGGATTCTATGTCGAACGTACACTATCCAAGTTTAGTAAAGAATGTTGTACATATCAACATATACTTCCACAAGGTCTTCGGAAAGACACCATGTGTATTTGTAAGTAATTTGCTAAAATTTACTCTAGGTCATTTGCTATCGCTTTAAAAATCTTCCTGGATAGAATTCTATAACATTTTTTTTCCTAAAAAAGCACGAATATAAAGTTTATGCCGTTCTATGAGGTGGAAATTATCGTTCTCATAACTCTTACCGTAGAGGTGTAAATGGAATACTATTAAAAAAGACGGAAGATTACCCCATTGTATTCATCCATGAAGATAAAAGAATATTGTGGTCGTCAACTAATATCTCTATTAACCGTATCTTCAGTTTCACATTTCAAGTTTTCGCAATCTATTGGAGGGACCTATGTTAAAATTTTATAAAATACACTGTCGGCCCAAAACCATATCAAGATCACTAGAAAAACACAGTTTTGGATTCTATGTTGAACGTACACTATCCGAGTTTAGTAAAGAAAGTTGTACATATCAACATATACTTGTACAAGTTCTTCGGAATGACACCATGTGTATTTGTAAGTAATGTGCTACAATTTACTCTAGGTCATGTGCTATCGCTTTAAAAATCTTCCTGGATATATATTCTATAACATTTTTAATTCCCAAAAAACCATGAAAATAAAATTTCATGCCGTTCTTTGCGGTGGAAAATATCGTTCTCATAACTCTTATCGTAGAGGTATAGATGGAATACTATTAAAAATGACGGACGATTGCCCCGGTGTATTTGTCCATGTCGATAAAAGAAAATTGGTGTTGTCAATTGATAAATCTATTAAGTGTACCTTCAGTTTTACATTTCAATTTCACGCAATTTGTCGGAGGGACCAATGTGAAAATTTTAAAAAAAATACACTGTCAGCCCAAAACCAAATCAAAATCATTACAGAAAGACAGTTTCGGATTCTATGTTGAACGTACACTATCCCAGTTTAGTAAAGAATGTTGTACATATAAACATATACTTCCACAAGGTCTTCGGAAAGACACCATGTGTATTTGTAAGTAATTTGCTACAATTTACTCTAGGTCATTTGCTATCGCTTTAAAAATCTTCCTGGATAGAATTCTATAACATTTTTATTTCCTAAAAAAGCACGAATATAAAGTTTATGTTGTTCTATGAGGTGGAAATTATCGTTCTCATAACTCTTACCGTAGAGGTGTAAATGGAATACTATTAAAAACGACTGACGATTACCCCATTGTATTTATCCATGAAGATAAAAGAAGATTGTGGTCGTCAACTAATATCTCTACTAACCGTATCTTCAATTTCACACTTCAAGTTTTCGCAATCTGTCGGAGGGACCTATGTCAAAATTTTATAAAATACACTGTCGGCCCAAAACCATATCAAGATCATTACAAAAAGACAGTTTCAGATTCTATGTTGAACGTACACTATCTGAGTTTAGTAAAGAAAGTTGTACATATCAACATATACTTCTACAAGTTGTTCGGAATGACACCTTGTGTATTTGTAGGTAATGTGCTACAATTTACTCTAGGTCATGTGCAATCGCTTTAAAAATCTTCCTGTATATATATTCTATAATATTTTTAATTCCTAAAAAACCATGAAAATAAAATTTCATGCCATTCTATGCGGTGGAAAGTATTGTTCTCATAACTCTTATCATAGAGGTAAATATGGAATACTATTAAAAATGACAGACGATTGCCCCGGTGTATTTGTCCATGTCGATAAAAGAAAATTGTTGTTGTCAAATTATAAATCTATTAAGTGTATCTTCAGTTTTACATTTCAATTTCATGCAATTTTTCGGAGGGACCAATGTGAAAATTTTTAAAAAATACACTGTCAGCCCAAAACCAAATCAAAATCATTACAAAAAGACAGTTTCGGATTCTATGTTGAACGGACACTATCCGAGTTTAGAAAAGAAAGTTGTACACGTCAACATATACTTCCACAAGTTCTTCGGAATGACACCATGTGTATGTGTAAGTAATTTGCTACAATTTACTCTAGGTCATGTGGTATCACTTTAAAAATCTTCCTGGATAGAATTCTATAACATTTTTATTTCCTAAAAAAACATAAATATAAAATTTCATGCCGTTCTATGAGGTGGAAATTATCGTTCTCATAACTCTTATCGTAGAGGTGTAAATGGAATACTATTAAAAAAGACGGACGATTAACCCATTGTATTCATCCATGAAGATAAAAGAAGATTGTGGTCGTCAACTAATATCTCTATTAACCGTATCTTCAGTTTCATATTTCAAGTTTTCGCAATCTGTCGGAGGGACCTGTGTCAAAATTTTATAAAATACACTTTCGGCCCAAAACCATATCAAGATCATTAAAAAAAGACAGTTTCGGATTCTATGTTGAATGTACACTATCTGAGTTTAGTAAAGAAAGTTATACATATCAACATATACTTCTACAAGTTCTTCAGAATGACACCTTGTGTTTTTGTATGTAATGTGCTACAACTTACTCTAGGTCATGTGCTATCGCTTTAAAAATCCTCCTAGATATATATTCTATAACATTTTTAATTCCTAAAAAACCATGAAAATAAAATTTCATGCCATTCTATGCGGTGGAAAGTATCGTTCTCATAACTCTTATCGTAGAGGTAAATATGGAATACTATTAAAAATGACAGACGATTGCCCCTGTATATTTTTCCATGTCGATAAAAGAAAATTGTTGTTGTCAATTGGTAAATCTATTAAGTGTATCTTCAGTTTTACATTTCAATTTCACGCAATTTGTCAGAGGGACCAATGTGAAAATTTATAAAAAAATACACTGTCAGCCCAAAACCAAATCAAAATCATTACAAAAAGACAGTTTCGGATTCTATGTTGAACGTACACTATCCCAGTTTAGTAAAGAATGTTGTACATATCAACATATACTTCCACAAGGTCTTCGGAAAGACACCATGTGTATTTGTAAGTAATTTGCTACAATTTACCCTAGGTCATGTGGTATTGATTTAAAAATCTTCCTGGATAGAATTCTATAACATTTTTATTTCCTAAAAAACACGAATATAAAGTTTCATGCCGTTCTATGAGGTGGAAATTATCGTTCTCATAACTCTTACCGTAGAGGTGTAAATGGAATAATATTAAAAATGATGGACGATTACCCCATTGTATTCATCCACGAAGATAAAAGAAGATTGTGGTCGTCAATTAATATCTCTATTAACCGTATCTTCAGTTTCACATTACAAGTTTTTGCAATCTGTCGGAGGGGCCTATGTCAAAATTTTATAAAATACACTGTCGGCCCAAAACCATATCAAGATCATTACAAAAAGATAGTTTCGGATTCTATGTTGAACGTACACTATCCGAGTTTAGTAAAGAAAGTTGTACATATCAACATATACTTCTACAAGTTCTTCGGAATGACACCTTGTGTATTTGTAAGTAATGTGCTACAATTTACTCCAGGTCATGTGCTATCGCTTTAAAAATCTTCCTGGATATATATTCTATAACATTTTTAATTCCTAAACAACCGTGAATATAAAACTTCATGTCGTTCAATGCGGTGGAAAGTATCGTTCTCATAACTCTTATCGTAGACGTATAGATGGAATACTATTACAAATGACGTACGATTGCCCCTGTATATTTGTCCATGTCGATAAAACAAAATTGTTGTTGTCAATTGATAAATCTATTAAGTGTATCTTCAGTTTTACATTTCAATTTCACGCAATTTGTCGGAGGGACCAATGTGAAAATTTTAAAAAAAATACACTGTTAGCCCAAAACCAAATCAAAATCATTACAAAAAGACAGTTTCGGATTCTATGTTGAACGTACACTATCCCAGTTTAGTAAAGAAAGTTATACATATCAACATATACTTCCACAAGTTCTTCGGAATGACACCATGTGTATTTGTAAGTAATTTGCTACAATTTACTCTAGGTCATTTGCTATCGCTTTAAAAATCTTCCTGGATAGAATTCTATAACATTGTTATTTCCTAAAAAAGCATGAATATAAAATTTCATGCCGTTCTATGAGGTGGAAATTATCGTTCTCATAACTCTTATCGTAGAGGTGTAAATGGAATACTATTAAAAATGACGGACGATTACCCCATTGTATTCATCCATGAAGATAAAAGAAGATTGTGGTCGTCAACTAATATCTCTATTAACCGTATCTTCAGTTTCACATTTCAAGTTTTCGCAATC
The DNA here is from genome assembly GCA_037428765.1 of Rubia yunnanensis. NCBI lineage: Eukaryota > Viridiplantae > Streptophyta > Magnoliopsida > Gentianales > Rubiaceae > Rubia > Rubia yunnanensis. The sequence goes on from CM075062.1 coordinate 51,994,081, forward strand.
TGTTGGAGGGACCTATGTAAAATTTTTATAAAATACAGTGTCGCCCCAAAACCATATCAAGATCATTAGAAAAACATTGTTTCGGATTCTATGTTGAACGTACACTATCCGAGTTTAATAAAGAAAGTTGTACATATCAACATATACTTCTACAAGTTCTTCGGAATGACACCTTGTGTATTTGTAAGTAATGTGCTACAATTTACTCTAGGTCATGTGCTATCGGTTTAAAAATCTTCCTGGATATATATTCTATAACATTTTTAATTCCTAAAAAACCATGAAAATAAAATTTCATGCCGTTCTATGCGGTGGAAAGTATCATTCTCATAACTCTTATCGTAGAGGTATAAATGGAATACTATTAAAAATGACGAACGATTGCCCCGGTGTATTTGTCCATGTCGATAAAAGAAAATTGTTGTTGTCAATTGATAAATCCATTAAGTGTATCTTCAGTTTTACATTTCAATTTCACGCAATTTGTCGGAGGGACCATTGTGAAAATTTAAAAAAATACACTGTCAGCCCAAAACCAAATCAAAATCATTACAAAAAGACAGTTTCGGATTCTATGTTGAACGTACACTATCACAGTTTAGTAAAGAATGTTGTACATATCAACATATACTTCCACAAGTTCTTCGTAATGACACCATGTGTATTTGTAAGTAATTTGCTACAAATTACTCTAGGTCATTTACTATCGCCTTAAAAATCTTCCTGGATAGAATTCTATAACATTTTTATTTCCTAAAAAAGCACGAATATAAAGTTTCATGCCGTTCTATGAGGTGGAAATTATCGTTCTCATAACTCTTACCGTAGAGGTGTAAATGGAATACTATTAAAAATGACGGACGATTACCCCATTGTATTCATCCATGAAGATAAAAGAAGATTGTGGTCGTCAACTAATATCTCTACTAACCGTATCTTCAATTTCACACTTCAAGTTTTCGCAATCTGTCGGAGGGACCTATGTCAAAATTTTATAAAATACACTGTCGGCCCAAAACCATATCAAGATCATTACAAAAAGACAGTTTCAGATTCTATGTTGAACGTACACTATCTGAGTTTAGTAAAGAAAGTTGTACATATCAACATATACTTCTACAAGTTCTTCGGAATGACACCATGTGTATTTGTAAGTAATTTGCTACAATTTACTCTAGTTCATTTGCTATCGCTTTAAAAATCTTCCTGGATAGAATTCTATAACATTGTTATTTCCTAAAAAAGCATGAATATAAAATTTCATGCCGTTCTATGAGGTGGAAATTATCGTTCTCATAACTCTTATCGTAGAGGTGTAAATGGAATACTATTAAAAATGGCGGACGATTACCCCATTGTATTCATCCATGAAGATAAAAGAAGATTGTGGTCGTCAACTAATATCTCTATTAACCGTATCTTCAGTTTCACATTTCAAGTTTTCGCAATCTGTTGGAGGGACCTATGTAACAATTTTATAAAATACAGTGTCGGCCCAAAACCATATCAAGATCATTAGAAAAACACTGTTTCGGATTCTATGTTGAACGTGCACTATCCGAGTTTAATAAAGAAAGTTGTACATATCAACATATACTTCTACAAGTTCTTCGGAATGACACCTTGTGTATTTGTAAGTAATGTGCTACAATTTACTCTAGGTCATGTGCTATCGCTTTAAAAATCTTCCTGGATATATATTCTATAACATTTTTAATTCCTAAAAAACCATGAAAATAAAATTTCATGCCGTTCTATGCGGTGGAAAGTATCGTTCTCATAACTCTTATCGTAGAGGTATAAATGGAATACTATTAAAAATGACGGACGATTGCCTCGGTGTATTTGTCCATGTCGATAAAAGAAAATTGTTGTTGTCAATTGATAAATCTACTAAGTGTATCTTCAGTTTTACATTTCAATTTCACGCAATTTGTCGGAGGGACCAATGTGAAAATTTAAAAAAATACACTGTCAGCCCAAAACCAAATCAAAATCATTACAAAAAGACACTTTCGGATTCTATGTTGAACGTACACTATCCCAGTTTAGTAAAGAATGTTGTACATATCAACATATACTTCCACAAGTTCTTCGTAATGACACCATGTGTATTTGTAAGTAATTTGCTACAAATTACTCTAGGTCATTTACTATCGCCTTAAAAATCTTCCTGGATAGAATTCTATAACATTTTTATTTCCTAAAAAAGCACGAATATAAAGTTTCATGCCGTTCTATGAGGTGGAAATTATCGTTCTCATAACTCTTACCATAGAGGTGTAAATGGAATACTATTAAAAATGACGGACGATTACCCCATTGTATTCATCCATGAAGATAAAAGAAGATTGTGGTCGTCAACTAATATCTCTACTAACCGTATCTTCAATTTCACACTTCAAGTTTTCGCAATCTGTCGGAGGGACCTATGTCAAAATTTTATAAAATACACTGTCGGCCCAAAACCATATCAAGATCATTACAAAAAGACAGTTTCAGATTCTATGTTGAACGTACACTATCTGAGTTTAGTAAAGAAAGTTGTACATATCAACATATACTTCTACAAGTTCTTTGGAATGACACCATGTGTATTTGTAAGTAATTTGCTACAATTTACTCTAGTTCATTTGCTATCGCTTTAAAAATCTTCCTGGATAGAATTCTATAACATTGTTATTTCCTAAAAAAGCATGAATATAAAATTTCATGCCGTTCTATGAGGTGGAAATTATCGTTCTCATAACTCTTATCGTAGAGGTGTAAATGGAATACTATTAAAAATGGCGGACGATTACCCCATTGTATTCATCCATGAAGATAAAAGAAGATTGTGGTCGTCAACTAATATCTCTATTAACCGTATCTTCAGTTTCACATTTCAAGTTTTCGCAATCTGTTGGAGGGACCTATGTAAAAATTTTATAAAATACAGTGTCGGCCCAAAACCATATCAATATCATTAGAAAAACACTGTTTCGGATTCTATGTTGAACGTACACTATCCGAGTTTAATAAAGAAAGTTGTACATATCAACATATACTTCTACAAGTTCTTCGGAATGACACCTTGTGTATTTGTAAGTAATGTGCTACAATTTACTCTAGGTCATGTGCTATCGCTTTAAAAATCTTCCTGGATATATATTCTATAACATTTTTAATTCCTAAAAAACCATGAAAATAAAATTTCATGCCGTTCTATGCGGTGGAAAGTATCGTTCTCATAACTCTTATCGTAGAGGTATAAATGGAATACTATTAAAAATGACGGACGATTGCCTCGGTGTATTTGTCCATGTCGATAAAAGAAAATTGTTGTTGTCAATTGATAAATCTACTAAGTGTATCTTCAGTTTTACATTTCAATTTCACGCAATTTGTCGGAGGGACCAATGTGAAAATTTAAAAAAATACACTGTCAGCCCAAAACCAAATCAAAATCATTACAAAAAGACACTTTCGGATTCTATGTTGAACGTACACTATCCGAGTTTAGTAAAGAAAGTTGTACATATCAACATATACTTCTACAAGTTCTTCGGAATGACACCTTGTGTATTTGTAAGTAATGTGCTACAATTTACTCCAGGTCATGTGCTATCGCTTTAAAAATCTTCCTGGATATATATTCTATAACATTTTTAATTCCTAAACAACCGTGAATATAAAACTTCATGTCGTTCAATGCGGTGGAAAGTATCGTTCTCATAACTCTTATCGTAGACGTATAGATGGAATACTATTACAAATGACGTACGATTGCCCCTGTATATTTGTCCATGTCGATAAAACAAAATTGTTGTTGTCAATTGATAAATCTATTAAGTGTATCTTCAGTTTTACATTTCAATTTCACGCAATTTGTCGGAGGGACCAATGTGAAAATTTTAAAAAAAATACACTGTCAGCCCAAAACCAAATCAAAATCATTACAAAAAGACAGTTTCGGATTCTATGTTGAACGTACACTATCCCAGTTTAGTAAAGAAAGTTATACATATCAACATATACTTCCACAAGTTCTTCGGAATGACACCATGTGTATTTGTAAGTAATTTGCTACAATTTACTCTAGGTCATTTGCTATCGCTTTAAAAATCTTCCTGGATAGAATTCTATAACATTGTTATTTCCTAAAAAAGCATGAATATAAAATTTCATGCCGTTCTATGAGGTGGAAATTATCGTTCTCATAACTCTTATCGTAGAGGTGTAAATGGAATACTATTAAAAATGACGGACGATTACCCCATTGTATTCATCCATGAAGATAAAAGAAGATTGTGGTCGTCAACTAATATCTCTATTAACCGTATCTTCAGTTTCACATTTCAAGTTTTCGCAATCTGTTGGAGGGACCTATGTAAAAATTTTATAAAATACAGTGTCGCCCCAAAACCATATCAAGATCATTAGAAAAACATTGTTTCGGATTCTATGTTGAACGTACACTATCCGAGTTTAATAAAGAAAGTTGTACATATCAACATATACTTCTACAAGTTCTTCGGAATGACACCTTGTGTATTTGTAAGTAATGTGCTACAATTTACTCTAGGTCATGTGCTATCGGTTTAAAAATCTTCCTGGATATATATTCTATAACATTTTTAATTCCTAAAAAACCATGAAAATAAAATTTCATGCCGTTCTATGCGGTGGAAAGTATCATTCTCATAACTCTTATCGTAGAGGTATAAATGGAATACTATTAAAAATGACGGACGATTGCCCCGGTGTATTTGTCCATGTCGATAAAAGAAAATTGTTGTTGTCAATTGATAAATCCATTAAGTGTATCTTCAGTTTTACATTTCAATTTCACGCAATTTGTCGGAGGGACCATTGTGAAAATTTAAAAAAATACACTGTCAGCCCAAAACCAAATCAAAATCATTACAAAAAGACAGTTTCGGATTCTATGTTGAACGTACACTATCACAGTTTAGTAAAGAATGTTGTACATATCAACATATACTTCCACAAGTTCTTCGTAATGACACCATGTGTATTTGTAAGTAATTTGCTACAAATTACTCTAGGTCATTTACTATCGCCTTAAAAATCTTCCTGGATAGAATTCTATAACATTTTTATTTCCTAAAAAAGCACGAATATAAAGTTTCATGCCGTTCTATGAGGTGGAAATTATCGTTCTCATAACTCTTACCGTAGAGGTGTAAATGGAATACTATTAAAAATGACGGACGATTACCCCATTGTATTCATCCATGAAGATAAAAGAAGATTGTGGTCGTCAACTAATATCTCTACTAACCGTATCTTCAATTTCACACTTCAAGTTTTCGCAATCTGTCGGAGGGACCTATGTCAAAATTTTATAAAATACACTGTCGGCCCAAAACCATATCAAGATCATTACAAAAAGACAGTTTCAGATTCTATGTTGAACGTACACTATCTGAGTTTAGTAAAGAAAGTTGTACATATCAACATATACTTCTACAAGTTCTTCGGAATGACACCATGTGTATTTGTAAGTAATTTGCTACAATTTACTCTAGTTCATTTGCTATCGCTTTAAAAATCTTCCTGGATAGAATTCTATAACATTGTTATTTCCTAAAAAAGCATGAATATAAAATTTCATGCCGTTCTATGAGGTGGAAATTATCGTTCTCATAACTCTTATCGTAGAGGTGTAAATGGAATACTATTAAAAATGGCGGACGATTACCCCATTGTATTCATCCATGAAGATAAAAGAAGATTGTGGTCGTCAACTAATATCTCTATTAACCGTATCTTCAGTTTCACATTTCAAGTTTTCGCAATCTGTTGGAGGGACCTATGTAAAAATTTTATAAAATACAGTGTCGGCCCAAAACCATATCAAGATCATTAGAAAAACACTGTTTCGGATTCTATGTTGAACGTGCACTATCCGAGTTTAATAAAGAAAGTTGTACATATCAACATATACTTCTACAAGTTCTTCGGAATGACACCTTGTGTATTTGTAAGTAATGTGCTACAATTTACTCTAGGTCATTTGCTATCGCTTTAAAAATCTTCCTGGATATATATTCTATAACATTTTTAATTCCTAAAAAACCATGAAAATAAAATTTCATGCCGTTCTATGCGGTGGAAAGTATCGTTCTCATAACTCTTATCGTAGAGGTATAAATGGAATACTATTAAAAATGACGGACGATTGCCTCGGTGTATTTGTCCATGTCGATAAAAGAAAATTGTTGTTGTCAATTGATAAATCTACTAAGTGTATCTTCAGTTTTACATTTCAATTTCACGCAATTTGTCGGAGGGACCAATGTGAAAATTTAAAAAAATACACTGTCAGCCCAAAACCAAATCAAAATCATTACAAAAAGACACTTTCGGATTCTATGTTGAACGTACACTATCCCAGTTTAGTAAAGAATGTTGTACATATCAACATATACTTCCACAAGTTCTTCGTAATGACACCATGTGTATTTGTAAGTAATTTGCTACAAATTACTCTAGGTCATTTACTATCGCCTTAAAAATCTTCCTGGATAGAATTCTATAACATTTTTATTTCCTAAAAAAGCACGAATATAAAGTTTCATGCCGTTCTATGAGGTGGAAATTATCGTTCTCATAACTCTTACCATAGAGGTGTAAATGGAATACTATTAAAAATGACGGACGATTACCCCATTGTATTCATCCATGAAGATAAAAGAAGATTGTGGTCGTCAACTAATATCTCTACTAACCGTATCTTCAATTTCACACTTCAAGTTTTCGCAATCTGTCGGAGGGACCTATGTCAAAATTTTATAAAATACACTGTCGGCCCAAAACCATATCAAGATCATTACAAAAAGACAGTTTCAGATTCTATGTTGAACGTACACTATCTGAGTTTAGTAAAGAAAGTTGTACATATCAACATATACTTCTACAAGTTCTTCGGAATGACACCTTGTGTATTTGTAAGTAATGTGCTACAATTTACTCTAGGTCATGTGCCATCACTTTAAAAATATTCCTGGATATATATTCTATAACATTTTTAATTCCTTAAAAAACCATGAAAATAAAAATTCATGCCGTTCTATGCGGTGGAAAGTATCGTTCTCATAACTCTTATCGTAGAGGTACAGATGGAATACTATTAAAAATGACGGACGATTGCCCCGGTGTATTTGTCCATGTCGATAAAAGAAAATTGTTGTTGTCAATTGATAAATCTATTAAGTGTATCTTCAGTTTTATATTTCAATTTCACCCAATTTGTCGGAGGGTCCAATGTGAAAATTTAAAAAAAATACACAGTCAGCCCAAAACCAAATCAAAATCATTACAAAAAGACAGTTTCAGATTCTATGTTGAACGTACACTATCCCAGTTTAGTAAAGAATGTTGTACATATCAACATATACTTCCACAAGGTCTTCGGAATGACACCATGTGCATTTGTAAGTAATTTGTTACAATTTACTCTAGGTCATTAGTTATCGCTTTAAAAATCTTCTTGGATAGAATTCTATAACATTTTTATTTCCTAAAAAAGCACAAATATAAAATTTCATGCCGTTCGATGAGGTGGAAATTATGGTTCTCATAACTCTTATCGAGGAGGTGTAAATGGAATACTATTAAAAAAGATGGACGATTACCCCATTGTATTCATCCATGAATATAAAAGAAGATTGTGGTCGTCAACTAATATCTCTACTAACCGTATCTTCAGTTTCACATTTCAAGTTTTCGCAATCTGTCGGAGGAACCTATGTCAAAATTTTATAAAATACACTGTCAGCCCCAAAACCATATCAAGATCATTACAAAAAGACAGTTTCATATTCTATGTTGAACGGACACTATCCGAGTTTAGTAAAGAAAGTTGTACATATCAACATATACTTCTACAAGTTCTTCGGAATGACACCTTGTGTATTTGTAAGTAATGTGCTACAATTTACTCTAGGTCATGTGCCATCGCTTTAAAAATCTTCCTGGATATATATTCTATAACATTTTTAATTCCTAAAAAACCATGAAAATAAAATTTCATGCCGTTCTATGAGGTGGAAAGTATCGTTCTCATAACTCTTATCGTAGAGGTATAGATGGAATACTATTAAAAATGGCGGATGATTGCCCCGGTGTATTTGTCCACGCCGATAAAAGAAAATTGTTGTTGTCAATTGATAAATCTATTAAGTGTATCTTCAGTTTTACATTTCAATTTCATGCAATTTGTCGGAGGGACCAATGTGAAATTTTTTTAAAAATACACTGTCGTCCCAAAACCAAATCAAAATCATTACAAAAAGACAGTTTCGTATTCTATGTTGAACGTACACTATCCCAGTTTAGTAAAGAAAGTTATACATATCAACATATACTTCCACAAGTTCTTCGGAATGACACCATGTGTATTTGTAAGTAATTTGCTACAATTTACTCTAGGTCATTTGCTATCGCTTTAAAAATCTTCCTGGATAGAATTCTATAACATTTTTATTTCCTAAAAAAGCACGAATATAAAATTTCATGCCATTCTATGAGGTGGAAATTATCGTTCTCATAACTCTTATCGTAGAGGTGTAAATGGAATATTATTAAAAAACATGGACGATTACCCCATTGTATTCATCCATGAAGATAAAAGAAGATTGTGGTCATCAACTGATATCTCTATTAACCGTATCTTCAGTTTCACATTTCAAGTTTTCGCAATTTGTCGGAGGGACCTATGTCAAAATTTAATAAAATACTCTGTCAGCCCAAAACCAAATCAAAATCTTTACAAAAAGACAGTTTCGATTCTATGTTGAACCTGCACTATCCGAGTTTAGTAAAGAAAGTTGTACATATCAACATGTACTTCTACAAGTTCTTCTGAATGACACCTTGTGTATTTGTAAGTAGTGTGCTACAATTTACTCTAGGTCTTGTGCTATCGCTTTAAAAATCTTCCTGGATATATATTCCATAACATTTTTAATTTCTAAAAAACCATGGATATAAAATTTCATGCCGTTCTATGCGGTCGAAATTATCGTTCTCATAACTCTTATCGTAGTAGTATAGATGGAATACTATTAAAAATGACGGACGATTTCCCCGGTGTATTCATCCATGAAGATAAAAGAACATTGTGATCGTCAAATAATAAATCCATTAACCGTATATTCAGTTTCACATTTCAAGTTTTCGCAATTTGTCGGAGGGACCTATGTTAAAATTTTATAAAATACACTATCAGCCCAAAACCATATCAAGATCATTACAAAAAGACATTTTCTGATTCTATGTTGAACGTACACTATCCGATTTACAAAAGAAAGTTGTACATATCAACATATACTTCTACAAGTTCTTCGGAATGACACCTTGTGTATTTGTAAGTAATGTGCTACAATTTACTCTCGGTCATGTGCTATCGCTTTAAAAATATTCCTGGATATATATTCTATAACAACATAAATTCCTAAAAAACCATGAATATAAATTTTCAAGCCGTTCTATGTGGTCGAAATTATCATTCTCATAACTCTTATCGTAGAGGTATAGATGGAATACCATTGAAAATGACGGACGATTGCCCCGGTGTATTCATCCATGAAGATAAAAGAACATTGTGGTTATCAACAAATAAATCTATTAATCGTATCTTCAGTTTCACATTTCAAATTTTTACAATTTGTCAGAGGGACCTATGTCAAAATTTTATAAAATACACTGTCAGCCCAAAACCATATCAAGATCATGACAAAAAGAAATTTTCAGATTCTATGTTGAACCTACACTATCCGAGTTTAGTAAAGAAAGTTGTTCTTATCAACATATACATCTACAAGTTCTTCGGAATGACACCTTGTGTATTTGTAAGTAATTTGCTACAATTTATTCTAGGTCATTTGCTAACGCTTTAAAAATCATCCTAGATAGAATTCTATAACATTTTTATTTCCTAAAAAAAGCACGAATACAAACTTTGATGCCGTTCTATGAGGTGGAAATTATCGTTCTCATAACTCTTATCGTAGAGGTGTAAATGGAATAATATTAAAAATGACGGACGATTACCCCGTTGTGTTCATCCATGAAGGTAAAAGAACATTGTGGTCGTCAACTAATAAATCTATTAACCGTATCTTCAGTTTCACATTTCAAGTTTTCGCAATTTGTCGAAGGGACCTATGTCAAAATTTAATAAAATACACTGTCAGCCCAAAACCAAACCAAAATCATTACAAAAAGGCAGTTTTGGATTCTATGTTGAACGTACACTATCCCAGTTTAGTAAAGAAAGTTATACATATCAACATATACTTCCACAAGTTCTTCGGAATGACACCATGTGTTATAGTAAGTAATTTGCTACAATTTACTCTAGGTCATTTGCTATCGCTTTAAAAATATTCCTGGATAGAATTCTATAACATTTTTATTTCCTAACAAAGCACGAACATAAAATTTCATGCCATTCTATAAGGTGGAAATTATCGTTCTCGTAACTCTTATCGTATATGTGTAAATGGAATATTATTAAAAAAAATGGACGATTACCCCATTGTATTCATCCATGAAGATAAAAGAAGATTGTGGTCGTCAACTGATATGTCTATTAACCGTATCTTCAGTTTCACATATCAAGTTTTCGCAATTTGTCAGAGGGACCTATGTCAAAATTTAATAAAATACACTGTCAGCCCAAAACCAAATCAAAATCTTTACAAAAAGACAGTTTCGATTCTATGTTGAACCTACACTATCCGAGTTTAGTAAAGAAAGTTGTACTTATCAACATATACGTCTACAAGTTCTTCTGAATGACACCTTGTGTATTTGTAAGTAATGTGCTACAATTTACTCCAGGTCATGTGCTATCGCTTTAAAAATCTTCCTGGATATATATTCTATAACATTTTTAATTCCAAAAAAACCATGAATATAAAATTTAATGCCGTTCTATGCGGTCGAAATTATCGTTCTCATAACTCTTATCGTAGAGGTATAGATGAAATACTATTAAAAATAACGGACGATTGCCCCGGTGTATTCATCCATGAAGATAAAAGAAGATTGTGGTCGTCAACTGATATGTCTATTAACCGTATCTTCAGTTTCACATATCAAGTTTTCGCAATTTGTCGGAGGGACCTATGTCAAAATTTAATGAAATACACTGTCAGCCCAAAACCAAATCAAAATATTTAAAAAAAGACAGTTTCGATTCTATGTTGAACCTACACTATCCGAGTTTAGTAAAGAAAGTTGTACTTATCAACATATACGTCTACAAGTTCTTCTGAATGACACCTTGTGTATTTGTAAGTAATGTGCTACAATTTACTCCAGGTCATGTGCTATCGCTTTAAAAATCTTCCTGGATATATATTCTATAACATTTTTAATTTGTAAAAAACCATGAATATAAAATTTCATGCCGTTCTATGCGGTCGAAATTATCGTTCTCATAACCCTTATCATAGAGGTATAGATGAAATACTATTAAAAATGACGGACGATTGCCCCGGTGTATTCATCCATGAAGATAAAAGAACATTGTGATCGTCAACTAATAAATCTATTAACCGTATCTTCAGTTTCACATTTCAAGTTTTCGCAATTTGTCGAAGGGACCTATGTCAAAATTTAATAAAATACACTGTCAGCCCAAAACCAAATCAAAATCATTACAAAAAGGCAGTTTCGATTCTATGTTGAACGTACACTATCCGAGTTTAGTAAAGAAAGTTGTACATATCATCATATACTTCTACAAGTTCTTCGGAATGACACGTTGTGTATTTGTAAGTAATGTGCTACAATTTACTCTAGGTCATGTGCTATCGCTTTAAAAATCATCCTGGATATATATTCTCTAACATTTTTAATTTCTAAAAAACCACGAATATAAAATTTCATGCAGTTCTATGCGGTCGAAATTATCGTTCTCATAACTCTTATCGTAGTGGTATAGATGGAATACTATTAAAAATGACGGACGATTGCCCCGGTGTATTCATCCATGGAGATAAAAGAACATTGTGATCGTCAAATAATAAATCTATTAACCGTATCTTCAGTTTCACATTTCAAGTTTTGGCAATTTGTCGGAGGGACCTATGTCAAAATTTTATAAAATACACTGTCAGCCCAAAACCATATCAAGATCATTACAAAAAGACATTTTCTGATTCTATGTTGAACGTACACTATCCGATTTACAAAAGAAAGTTGTACATATCAACATATACTTCTACAAGTTCTTCGGAATGACACCTTGTGTATTTGTAAGTAATGTGCTACAATTTACTCTAGGTCATGTTCTATCGCTTTAAAAATATTCCTGGATATATATTCTATAACAACATAAATTCCTAAAAAACCATGAATATAAATATTCAAGCCGTTCTATGCGGTCGAAATTATCATTCTCATAACTCTTATCGTAGAGGTATAGATGGAATACTATTGAAAATGACGGACGATTGCCCCGGTGTATTCATCCATGAAGATAAAAGAACATTGTGGTTATCAACAAATAAATCTATTAATCGTATCTTCAGTTTCACATTTCAAATTTTTACAATTTGTCAGAGGGACCTATGTCAAAATTTTATAAAATACACTGTCAGCCCAAAACCATATCAAGATCATGACAAAAAGAAATTTTCAGATTCTATGTTGAACCTACACTATCCGAGTTTAGTAAAGAAAGTTGTTCTTATCAACATATACATCTACAAGTTCTTCGGAATGACACCTTGTGTATTTGTAAGTAATTTGCTACAATTTATTCTAGGTCATTTGCTAACGCTTTAAAAATCATCCTTGATAGAATTCTATAACATTTTTATTTCCTAAAAAAAGCACGAATATAAACTTTCATGCCGTTCTATGAGGTGGAAATTATCGTTCTCATAACTCTTATCGTAGAGGTGTAAATGGAATAATATTAAAAATGACGGACGATTACCCCGTTGTGTTCATCCATGAAGGTAAAAGAACATTGTGGTCGTCAACTAATAAATCTATTAACCGTATCTTCAGTTTCACATTTCACGTTTTCGCAATTTGTCAGAGGGACCTATGTCAAAATTTAATAAAATACACTGTCAGCCCAAAACCAAATCAAAATCATTAGAAAAAGGCTGTTTCGGATTCTATGTTGAACGTACACTATCCCAGTTTAGTAAAGAAAGTTATACATATCAACATATACTTCCACAAGTTCTTCGGAATGACACCATGTGTTATAGTAAGTAATTTGCTACAATTTACTCTAGGTCATTTGCTATCGCTTTAAAAATATTCCTGGATAGAATTCTATAACATTTTTATTTCCTAAAAAAGCACGAACATAAAATTTCATGCCATTCTATAAGGTGGAAATTATCGTTCTCGTAACTCTTATCGTATATGTGTAAATGGAATATTATTAAAAAAAATGGACGATTACCCCATTGTATTCATCCATGAAGATAAAAGAAGATTGTGGTCGTCAACTGATATGTCTATTAACCGTATCTTCAGTTTCACATATCAAGTTTTCGCAATTTGTCAGAGGGACCTATGTCAAAATTTAATAAAATACACTGTCAGCCCAGAACAAAATCAAAATCTTTACAAAAAGATAGTTTCGATTATATGTTGAACCTACACTATCCGAGTTTAGTAAAGAAAGTTGTACTGATCAACATATACGTCTACAAGTTCTTCTGAATGACACCTTGTGTATTTGTAAGTAATGTGCTACAATTTACTCCAGGTCATGTGCTATCGCTTTAAAAATCTTCCTGGATATATATTCTATAACGTTTTTAATTTGTAAAAAACCATGAATATAAAATTTCATGCCATTCTATGCGGTCGAAATTATCGTTCTCATAACTCTTATCGTAGAGGTATAGATGAAATACTATTAAAAATGACGGACGATTGCCCCGGTGTATTCATCCATGAAGATAAAAGAACATTGTGATCGTCAACTAATAAATCTATTAACCGTATCTTCAGTTTCACATTTCAAGTTTTCGCAATTTGTCGGAGGGACCTATGTCAAAATTTAATAAAATACACTGTCAGCCCAAAACCAAATCAAAATCATTACAAAAAGGCAGTTTCGATTCTATGTTGAACGTACACTGTCCGAGTTTAGTAAAGAAAGTTGTACATATCATCATATACTTCTACAAGTTCTTCGGAATGACACGTTGTGTATTTGTAAGTAATGTGCTACAATTTACTCTAGGTCATGTGCTATCGCTTTAAAAATCTTCCTGGATATATATTCTATAACATTTTTAATTTCTAAAAAACCATGAATATAAAATTTCATGCCGTTCAATGCGGTCGAAATTATCGTTCTAATAACTCTTATCGTAGTGGTATAGATGGAATACTATAAAAAATGACGGACGATTGCCCCGGTGTATTCATCCATGAAGATAAAAGAACATTGTGATCGTCAAATAATAAATCTATTAACCGTATCTTCAGTTTCACATTTCAAATTTTCGCAATTTGTCGGAGGGACCTATGTCAAAATTTTATAAAATACACTGTCAGCCCAAAACCATATCAAGATCATTACAAAAAGACATTTTCTGATTCTATGTTGAACCTACACTATCCGAGTTTTGTAAAGAAAGTTGTTCTTATCAACATATACATCTACAAGTTCTTCGGAATGACACCTTGTGAATTTGTAAGTAATTTGCTACAATTTACTCAAGGTCATTTGCTAACGCTTTAAAAATCATCCTGGATATTATTCTATAACATTTTTATTTCCTGAAAAAGCACGAATATAAACTTTCATGCCGTTCTATGAGGTGGAAATTATCGTTCTCATAACTCTTATCGTAGAGGTGTAAATGGAATAATATTAAAAATGACGGACGATTACCTCGTTGTGTTCATCCACGAAGGTTAAAGAACATTGTGGTCATCAACTAATAAATCTATTAACCGTATCTTCAGATTCACATTTCCAGTTTTTGCAATTTGTCGGAGGGACCTATGTCAAAATTTAATAAAATACACTGTCAGCCCAAAACCTAATCAAAATCATTACAAAAAGACAGTTTCGGATTCTATGTTGAACGTACACTATCCCGGTTTAGTAAAGAAAGTTATACATATCAACATATACTTCCACAAGTTCTTCGGAATGTCACCATGTGTATTTGTAAGTAATTTGCTACAATTTACTCTAGGTCATTTGCTATCGCTTTAAAAATCTTCCTGGATAGAATTCTATAACATTTTTATTTCCTAAAAAAGCACGAATATAAAATTTCATGATATTCTATGAGGTGGAAATTATCGTTCTCATAACTCTTATCGTAGAGGTGTAAATGGAATATTATTAAAGAAGATGGACGATTACCCCATTGTATTCATCCATGAAGATAGAAGAGGATTGTAGGCGTCAACGGATATCCCTATTAACCGTATCTTCAGTATCACATTTCAAGTTTTCGCAATTTGTCGGAGGGACCTATGTCGAAATTTAATAAAATACACTGTCAGCACAAAACCAAATCAAAATCTTTACAAAAAGACAGTTTCGATTCCATGTTGAACCTACACTATCCGAGTTTAGTAAAGAAAGTTGTACATATCAACATATACTTCTACAAGTTCTTCTGAATGACACCGTGTGTATTTGTAGGTAATGTGCTATAATTTACTCCAGGTCATGTGCTAACGCTTTAAAAATCTTCCTGGATATATATTCTATAACATTTTTAATTTCTAAAAAACCATGAATTTAAAATTTCATGCCGTTCTATGCAGTCGAAATTATCGTTCTCATAACTCTTATCGTAGAGGTATAGATGAAATACTATTAAAAATGACGGACGATTGCCCTGGTGTATTAATCCATGAAGATAAAAGAACATTGTGATCGTCAAATAATAAATCTATTAACCGTATCTTCAGTTTCACATTTCAAGTTTTCGCAATTTGTCGGAGGGACCTATGTCAAAATTTAATAAAATACACTGTCAGCCCAAAACCTAATCAAAATCATTACAAAAAGGCAATTTCGGATTCTATGTTGAACGTACACTATCCCAGTTTAGTAAAGAAAGTTATACATATCAACATATACTTCCACAAGTTCTTCGGAATGACACCATGTGTTATAGTAAGTAATTTGCTACAATTTACTCTAGGTCATTTGCTATCGCTTTAAAAATATTCCTGGATAGAATTCTATAACATTTTTATTTCCTAACAAAGCACGAACATAAAATTTCATGCCATTCTATAAGGTGGAAATTATCGTTCTCATAACTCTTATCGTAGATGTGTAAATGGAATATTATTAAAAAAGATGGACGATTACCACATTGTATTCATCCATGAAGATAAAAGAAGATTGTGGTCGTCAACTAATATGTCTATTAATCGTATCTTCAGTTTCACATATCAAGTTTTCGCAATTGGTCGGAGGGACCTATGTCAAAATTTAATAAAATACACAGTCAGCCCAAAACCAAATCAAAATCTTTACAAAAAGACAGTTTCGATTCTATGTTGAACCTACACTATCCGAGTTTAGTAAAGAAAGTTGTACTTATCCACATATACGTCTACAAGTTCTTCTGAATGACACCTTGCGTATTTGTAAGTAATGTGCTACAATTTACTCTAGGTCATGTGCTATCGCTTTAAAAATCTTCCTGGATATATATTCTATAACATTTTTAATTTGTAAAAAACCATGAATATAAAATTTCATGCCGTTCTATGCGGTCGAAATTATCATTCTCATAACTCTTATCGTAGAGGTATAGATGAAATACTATTAAAAATGACGGACGATTGCCCCGGTGTATTCATCCATGAAGATAAAAGAACATTGTGGTTGTCAACTAATAAATCTATTAACCGTATCTTCAGTTTCACATTTCAAATTTTTACAATTTGTCAGAGGGACCTATGTCAAAATTTTATAAAATACACTGTCAGCCCAAAACCATATCAAGATCATGATAAAAAGACAGTTTCAGATTCTATATTGAACGTACACTATCCGAGTTTAGTAAAGAAAGTTGTACATATCAACATATACTTCTACAAGTTCTTCGGAATGACACCTTGTGTATTTGTAAGTAATGTGCTACAATTTACTCTAGGCCATGTGCTATCGCTTTAAAAATCTTCCTGGATATATATTCTATAACAGTTTTAATTCCTAAAAAGCCATGAATATAAAATTCCATGCCGTCCAATGCGGTCGAAATTATCGTTCTCATAACTCTTATCGTAGAGGTATAGATGGAATACTATTAAAAATGACGGACGATTGCCCCAGTTTATTCATCCATGAAGATAAAAGAACATTGTGGTCGTCAACTAATAAATCTATTAACCGTGTCTTCAGTTTCACATTTCAATTTTTTGCAATTTGTCGGAGGGACCTATGTCAAAATTTTATAAAATACACTGTCAGCCCAAAACCATATCAAGATCATTACAAAAAGACATTTTCAGATTCTATGTTGAATGTACACTATCCGATTTAGTAAAGAAAGTTGTACATATCAACATATACTTCTACAAGTTCTTCGGAATGACACCTTGTGTATTTGTAAGTAATGTGCTACAATTTACTCTAGGTCATGTGCTATCGCTTTAAAAATCTTCCTGGATATATATTCTATAACAGTTTTAATTCCTAAAAAGCCATGAATATAAAATTCCATGCCGTCCAATGCGGTCGAAATTATCGTTCTCATAACTCTTATTGTAGAGGTATAGATGGAATACTATTAAAAATGACGGACGATTGCCCCAGTTTATTCATCCATGAAGATTAAAGAACATTGTGGTCGTCAACTAATAAATCTATTAACCGTGTCTTCAGTTTCACATTTCAATTTTTCGCAATTTTTCGGAGGGACCTATGTCAAAATTTTATAAAATACACTGTCATCCCAAAACCATATCAAGATCATTACAAAAGACATTTTCAGATTCTATGTTGAATGTACAATATCCGATTCAGTAAAGAAAGTTGTACATATCAACATATACTTCTACAAGTTCTTCCGAATGACACCTTGTGTATTTGTAAGTAATGTGCTACAATTTACTCTAGGTCATGTGCTATCGCTTTAAAAATCTTCCTGGATATATATTCTATAACAATTTTAATTCCTAAAAAGCCATGAATATAAAATTCCATGCCGTCCAATGCGGTCGAAATTATCATTCTCATAACTATTATCGTAGAGGTATAGATGGAATACTATTAAAAATGACGGACGATTGCCCCAGTGTATTCATCCATGAAGATAAAAGAACATTGTCGTCATCAACTAATAAATCTATTAACCGTGTCTTCAGTTTCACATTTCAATTTTTCGCAATTTGTCGAGGGACCTATGTCAAAAGTTTATAAAATACACTGTCATCCCAAAACCATATCAAGATCATTACAAAAGACATTTTCAGATTCTATGTTGAATGTACACTATCCGATTTAGTAAAGAAAGTTGTACATATCAACATATACTTCTACAAGTTCTTCGGAATGACACCTTGTGTATTTGTAAGTAATGTGCTACAATTTACTCTAGGTCATGTGCTATCGCTTTAAAAATCTTCCTGGATATATATTCTATAACAATTTTAATTCCTAAAAAGCCATGAATATAAAATTCCATGCCGTCCAATGCGGTCGAAATTATCATTCTCATAACTCTTATCGTAGAGGTATAGATGGAATACTATTAAAAATGATGGACGATTGCCCCGGTGTATTCATCCATGAAGATAAAAGAACATTGTGGTTGTCAACTAATAAATCTATTAACCGTATCTTCAGTTTCACATTTCAAGTTTTTGCAATTTGTCGGAGGGACTTGTGTCAAAGTTTTATAAAATACACTGTCAGCCCAAAACCATATCAAGATCATTACAAAAAGACATTTTCAGATTCTATGTTGAATGTACACTATCCGATTTCATAAAGAAAGTTGTACATATCAACATATACTTCTACAAGTTCTTCGGAATGACAACTTGTGTTTTTGTAAGTAATGTGCTACAATTTACTCTAGGTCCTGTGCTATCTCTTTAAAAATCTTCCTGGATATATATTCTATAACAACTTAAATTCCTAAAAAACCATGAATATAAAATTTCATGCCGTTCTATGCGGTCGAAATTATCGTTCTCATAACTCTTATCGTAGAGGTATAGATGGAATACTATTAAAAATGATGGACGATTGCCCCGGTGTATTCATCCATGAAGATAAAAGAACATTGTGGTTCTCAACTAATAAATCTATTAACCGTATCTTCAGTTTCACATTTCAAGTTTTTGAAATTTGTCGGAGGGACTTGTGTCAAAATTTTATAAAATACACTGTCAGCCCAAAACCATATCAAGATCATTACAAAAAGACATTTTCAGATTCTATGTTGAATGTACACTATCCGATTTAGTAAAGAAAGTTGTACATATCAACATATACTTCTACAAGTTCTTCGGAATGACACCTTGTGTATTTGTAAGTAATGTGCTACAATTTACTCTAGGCCATGTGCTATCGCTTTAAAAATCTTCCTGGATATATATTCTATAACAGTTTTAATTCCTAAAAAGCCATGAATATAAAATTCCATGCCGTCCAATGCGGTCGAAATTATCGTTCTCATAACTCTTATCGTAGAGGTATAGATGGAATACTATTAAAAATGACGGACGATTGCCCCAGTTTATTCATCCATGAAGATAAAAGAACATTGTGGTCGTCAACTAATAAATCTATTAACCGTGTCTTCAGTTTCACATTTCAATTTTTCGCAATTTTTCGGAGGGACCTATGTCAAAATTTTATAAAATACACTGTCATCCCAAAACCATATCAAGATCATTACAAAAGACATTTTCAGATTCTATGTTGAATGTACAATATCCGACTTAGTAAAGAAAGTTGTACATATCAACATATACTTCTACAAGTTCTTCGGAATGACACCTTGTGTATTTGTAAGTAATGTGCTACAATTTACTCTAGGTCATGTGCTATCGCTTTAAAAATCTTCCTGGATATATATTCTGTAACAATTTTAATTCCTAAAAAGCCATGAATATAAAATTCCATGCCGTCCAATGCGGTCGAAATTATCATTCTCATAACTCTTATCGTAGAGGTATAGATGGAATACTATTAAAAATGATGGACGATTGCCCCGGTGTATTCATCCATGAAGATAAAAGAACATTGTGGTTCTCAACTAATAAATCTATTAACCGTATCTTCAGTTTCACATTTCAAGTTTTTGAAATTTGTCGGAGGGACTTGTGTCAAAATTTTATAAAATACACTGTCAGCCCAAAACCATATCAAGATCATTACAAAAAGACATTTTCAGATTCTATGTTGAATGTACACTATCCGATTTAGTAAAGAAAGTTGTACATATCAACATATACTTCTACAAGTTCTTCGGAATGACACCTTGTGTATTTGTAAGTAATGTGCTACAATTTACTCTAGGCCATGTGCTATCGCTTTAAAAATCTTCCTGGATATATATTCTATAACAGTTTTAATTCCTAAAAAGCCATGAATATAAAATTCCATGCCGTCCAATGCGGTCGAAATTATCGTTCTCATAACTCTTATCGTAGAGGTATAGATGGAATACTATTAAAAATGACGGACGATTGCCCCAGTTTATTCATCCATGAAGATAAAAGAACATTGTGGTCGTCAACTAATAAATCTATTAACCGTGTGTTCAGTTTCACATTTCAATTTTTCGCAATTTTTCGGAGGGACCTATGTCAAAATTTTATAAAATACACTGTCATCCCAAAACCATATCAAGATCATTACAAAAGACATCTTCAGATTCTATGTTGAATGTACAATATCCGATTTAGTAAAGAAAGTTGTACATATCAACATATACTTCTACAAGTTCTTCGGAATGACACCTTGTGTATTTGTAAGTAATGTGCTACAATTTACTCTAGGTCATGTGCTATCGCTTTAAAAATCTTCCTGGATATATATTCTATAACAATTTTAATTCCTAAAAAGCCATGAATATAAAATTCCATGCCGTCCACTGCGGTCGAAATTATCATTCTCATAACTCTTATCGTAGAGGTATAGATGGAATACTATTAAAAATGATGGACGATTGCCCCGGTGTATTCATCCATGAAGATAAAAGAACATTGTGGTTGTCAACTAATAAATCTATTAACCGTATCTTCAGTTTCACATTTCAAGTTTTTGCAATTTGTCGGAGGGACTTGTGTCAAAATTTTATAAAATACACTGTCAGCCCAAAACCATATCAAGATCATTACAAAAAGACATTTTCAGATTCTATGTTGAATGTACACTATCCGATTTCATAAAGAAAGTTGTACATATCAACATATACTTCTACAAGTTCTTCGGAATGACAACTTGTGTTTTTGTAAGTAATGTGCTACAATTTACTCTAGGTCCTGTGCTATCTCTTTAAAAATCTTCCTGGATATATATTCTATAACAACTTAAATTCCTAAAAAACCATGAATATAAAATTTCATGCCGTTCTATGCGGTCGAAATTATCGTTCTCATAACTCTTATCGTAGAGGTATAGATGGAATACTATTAAAAATGATGGACGATTGCCCCGGTGTATTCATCCATGAAGATAAAAGAACATTGTGGTTCTCAACTAATAAATCTATTAACCGTATCTTCAGTTTCACATTTCAAGTTTTTGAAATTTGTCGGAGGGACTTGTGTCAAAATTTTATAAAATACACTGTCAGCCCAAAACCATATCAAGATCATTACAAAAAGACATTTTCAGATTCTATGTTGAATGTACACTATCCGATTTAGTAAAGAAAGTTGTACATATCAACATATACTTCTACAAGTTCTTCGGAATGACACCTTGTGTATTTGTAAGTAATGTGCTACAATTTACTCTAGGCCATGTGCTATCGCTTTAAAAATCTTCCTGGATATATATTCTATAACAGTTTTAATTCCTAAAAAGCCATGAATATAAAATTCCATGCCGTCCAATGCGGTCGAAATTATCGTTCTCATAACTCTTATCGTAGAGGTATAGATGGAATACTATTAAAAATGACGGACGATTGCCCCAGTTTATTCATCCATGAAGATAAAAGAACATTGTGGTCGTCAACTAATAAATCTATTAACCGTGTCTTCAGTTTCACATTTCAATTTTTCGCAATTTTTCGGAGGGACCTATGTCAAAATTTTATAAAATACACTGTCATCCCAAAACCATATCAAGATCATTACAAAAGACATTTTCAGATTCTATGTTGAATGTACAATATCCGACTTAGTAAAGAAAGTTGTACATATCAACATATACTTCTACAAGTTCTTCGGAATGACACCTTGTGTATTTGTAAGTAATGTGCTACAATTTACTCTAGGTCATGTGCTATCGCTTTAAAAATCTTCCTGGATATATATTCTGTAACAATTTTAATTCCTAAAAAGCCATGAATATAAAATTCCATGCCGTCCAATGCGGTCGAAATTATCATTCTCATAACTCTTATCGTAGAGGTATAGATGGAATACTATTAAAAATGACGGACGATTGCCCCAGTTTATTCATCCATGAAGATAAAAGAACATTGTGGTCGTCAACTAATAAATCTATTAACCGTGTCTTCAGTTTCACATTTCAATTTTTCGCAATTTTTCGGAGGGACCTATGTCAAAATTTTATAAAATACACTGTCATCCCAAAACCATATCAAGATCATTACAAAAGACATTTTCAGATTCTATGTTGAATGTACAATATCCGACTTAGTAAAGAAAGTTGTACATATCAACATATACTTCTACAAGTTCTTCGGAATGACACCTTGTGTATTTGTAAGTAATGTGCTACAATTTACTCTAGGTCATGTGCTATCGCTTTAAAAATCTTCCTGGATATATATTCTGTAACAATTTTAATTCCTAAAAAGCCATGAATATAAAATTCCATGCCGTCCAATGCGGTCGAAATTATCATTCTCATAACTCTTATCGTAGAGGTATAGATGGAATACTATTAAAAATGACGGACGATTGCCCCAGTGTATTCATCCATGAAGATAAAAGAACATTGTGGTCGTCAACTAATAAATCTATTAATCGTATCTTCAGTTTCACATTTCAATTTTTTGCAATTTGTCGGAGGGACCTATGTCAAAATTTTATAAAATACACTGTCAGCCCAAAACCATATCAAGATCATTACAAAAAGACATTTTCAGATTCTATGTTGAATGTACACTATCCGATTTAGTAAAGAAAGTTGTACATATCAACATATACTTCTACAAGTTCTTCGGAATGACACCTTGTGTATTTGTAAGTAATGTGCTACAATTTACTCTAGGTCATGTGCTATCGCTTTAAAAATCTTCTTGGATATATATTCTATAACAGTTTTAATTCCTAAAAAGCCATGAATATAAAATTCCATGCCGTCCAATGCGGTCGAAATTATCGTTCTCATAACTCTTATCGTAGAGGTATAGATGGAATACTATTAAAAATGACGGACGATTGCCCCAGTTTATTCATCCATGAAGATAAAAGAACATTGTGGTCGTCAACTAATAAATCTATTAACCGTGTGTTCAGTTTCACATTTCAATTTTTCGCAATTTTTCGGAGGGACCTATGTCAAAATTTTATAAAATACACTGTCATCCCAAAACCATATCAAGATCATTACAAAAGACATCTTCAGATTCTATGTTGAATGTACAATATCCGATTTAGTAAAGAAAGTTGTACATATCAACATATACTTCTACAAGTTCTTCGGAATGACACCTTGTGTATTTGTAAGTAATGTGCTACAATTTACTCTAGGTCATGTGCTATCGCTTTAAAAATCTTCCTGGATATATATTCTATAACAATTTTAATTCCTAAAAAGCCATGAATATAAAATTCCATGCCGTCCACTGCGGTCGAAATTATCATTCTCATAACTCTTATCGTAGAGGTATAGATGGAATACTATTAAAAATGATGGACGATTGCCCCGGTGTATTCATCCATGAAGATAAAAGAACATTGTGGTTGTCAACTAATAAATCTATTAAACGTATCTTCAGTTTCACATTTCAAGTTTTTGCAATTTGTCGGAGGGACTTGTGTCAAAATTTTATAAAATACACTGTCAGCCCAAAACCATATCAAGATCATTACAAAAAGACATTTTCAGATTCTATGTTGAATGTACACTATCCGATTTCATAAAGAAAGTTGTACATATCAACATATACTTCTACAAGTTCTTCGGAATGACAACTTGTGTTTTTGTAAGTAATGTGCTACAATTTACTCTAGGTCCTGTGCTATCTCTTTAAAAATCTTCCTGGATATATATTCTATAACAACTTAAATTCCTAAAAAACCATGAATATAAAATTTCATGCCGTTCTATGCGGTCGAAATTATCGTTCTCATAACTCTTATCGTAGAGGTATAGATGGAATACTATTAAAAATGATGGACGATTGCCCCGGTGTATTCATCCATGAAGATAAAAGAACATTGTGGTTCTCAACTAATAAATCTATTAACCGTATCTTCAGTTTCACATTTCAAGTTTTTGAAATTTGTCGGAGGGACTTGTGTCAAAATTTTATAAAATACACTGTCAGCCCAAAACCATATCAAGATCATTACAAAAAGACATTTTCAGATTCTATGTTGAATGTACACTTTCCGATTCAGTAAAGAAAGTTGTACATATCAACATATACTTCTACATGTTCTTCGGAATGACACCTTGTGTATTTGTAAGTAATGTGCTACAATTTACTCTAGGTCATGTGCTATCGCTTTAAAAATCTTCCTGGATATATATTCTATAACAATTTTAATTCCTAAAAAGCCATGAATATAAAATTCCATGCCGTCCACTGCGGTCGAAATTATCATTCTCATAACTCTTATCGTAGAGGTATAGATGGAATACTATTAAAAATGATGGACGATTGCCCCGGTGTATTCATCCATGAAGATAAAAGAACATTGTGGTTGTCAACTAATAAATCTATTAACCGTATCTTCAGTTTCACATTTCAAGTTTTTGCAATTTGTCGGAGGGACTTGTGTCAAAATTTTATAAAATACACTGTCAGCCCAAAACCATATCAAGATCATTACAAAAAGACATTTTCAGATTCTATGTTGAATGTACACTATCCGATTTCATAAAGAAAGTTGTACATATCAACATATACTTCTACAAGTTCTTCGGAATGACAACTTGTGTTTTTGTAAGTAATGTGCTACAATTTACTCTAGGTCCTGTGCTATCTCTTTAAAAATCTTCCTGGATATATATTCTATAACAACTTAAATTCCTAAAAAACCTTGAATATAAAATTTCATGCCGTTCTATGCGGTCGAAATTATCATTCTCATAACTCTTATCGTAGAGGTATAGATGGAATACTATTAAAAATGATGGACGATTGCCCCGGTGTATTCATCCATGAAGATAAAAGAACATTGTGGTTCTCAACTAATAAATCTATTAACCGTATCTTCAGTTTCACATTTCAAGTTTTTGAAATTTGTCGGAGGGACTTGTGTCAAAATTTTATAAAATACACTGTCAGCCCAAAACCATATCAAGATCATTACAAAAAGACATTTTCAGATTCTATGTTGAATGTACACTATCCGATTTAGTAAAGAAAGTTGTGCATATCAACATATACTTCTACAAGTTCTTCGGAATGACACCTTGTGTATTTGTAAGTAATGTGCTACAATTTACTCTAGGCCATGTGCTATCGCTTTAAAAATCTTCCTGGATATACATTCTATAACAGTTTTAATTCCTAAAAAGCCATGAATATAAAATTCCATGCCGTCCTATGCGGTCGAAATTATCGTTCTCATAACTCTTATCGTAGAGGTATAGATGGAATACTATTAAAAATGACGGACGATTGCCCCAGTTTATTCATCCATGAAGATAAAAGAACATTGTGGTCGTCAACTAATAAATCTATTAACCGTGTCTTCAGTTTCACATTTCAATTTTTCGCAATTTTTCGGAGGGACCTATGTCAAAATTTTATAAAATACACTGTCATCCCAAAACCATATAAAGATCTTTACAAAAGACATTTTCAGATTCTATGTTGAATGTACAATATCCGACTTAGTAAAGAAAATTGTACATATCAACATATACTTCTACAAGTTCTTCGGAATGACACCTTGTGTATTTGTAAGTAATGTGCTACAATTTACTCTAGGTCATGTGCTATCGCTTTAAAAATCTTCCTGGATATATATTCTGTAACAATTTTAATTCCTAAAAAGCCATGAATATAAAATTCCATGCCGTCCAATGCGGTCGAAATTATCATTCTCATAACTCTTATCGTAGAGGTATAGATGGAATACTATTAAAAATGACGGACGATTGCCCCAGTGTATTCATCCATGAAGATAAAAGAACATTGTGGTCGTCAACTAATAAATCTATTAATCGTATCTTCAGTTTCACATTTCAATTTTTTGCAATTTGTCGGAGGGACCTATGTCAAAATTTTATAAAATACACTGTCAGCCCAAAACCATATCAAGATCATTACAAAAAGACATTTTCAGATTCTATGTTGAATGTACACTATCCGATTTAGTAAAGAAAGTTGTACATATCAACATATACTTCTACAAGTTCTTCGGAATGACACCTTGTGTATTTGTAAGTAATGTGCTACAATTTACTCTAGGTCATGTGCTATCGCTTTAAAAATCTTCCTGGATATATATTCTATAACAGTTTTAATTCCTAAAAAGCCATGAATATAAAATTCCATGCCGTCCAATGCGGTCGAAATTATCGTTCTCATAACTCTTATCGTAGAGGTATAGATGGAATACTATTAAAAATGACGGACGATTGCCCCAGTTTATTCATCCATGAAGATAAAAGAACATTGTGGTCGTCAACTAATAAATCTATTAACCGTGTGTTCAGTTTCACATTTCAATTTTTCGCAATTTTTCGGAGGGACCTATGTCAAATTTTATAAAATACACTGTCATCCCAAAACCATATCAAGATCATTACAAAAGACATCTTCAGATTCTATGTTGAATGTACAATATCCGATTCAGTAAAGAAAGTTGTACATATCAACATATATTTCTACAAGTTCTTCGGAATGACACCTTGTGTATTTGTAAGTAATGTGCTACAATTTACTCTAGGTCATGTGCTATCGCTTTAAAAATCTTCCTGGATATATATTCTATAACAATTTTAATATCTAAAAAGCCATGAATATAAAATTCCATGCCGTCCACTGCGGTCGAAATTATCATTCTCATAACTATTATCGTAGAGGTATAGATGGAATACTATTAAAAATGATGGACGATTGCCCCGGTGTATTCATCCATGAAGATAAAAGAACATTGTGGTTGTCAACTAACAAATCTATTAACCGTATCTTCAGTTTCACATTTCAAGTTTTTGCAATTTGTCGGAGGGACTTGTGTCAAAATTTTATAAAATACACTGTCAGCCCAAACCATATCAAGATCATTACAAAAAGACATTTTCAGATTCTATGTTGAATGTACACTATCCGATTTCATAAAGAAAGTTGTACATATCAACATATACTTCTACAAGTTCTTCGGAATGACAACTTGTGTTTTTGTAAGTAATGAGCTACAATTTACTCTAGGTCCTGTGCTATCTCTTTAAAAATCTTCCTGGATATATATTCTATAACAACTTAAATTCCTAAAAAACCATGAATATAAAATTTCATGCCGTTCTATGCGGTCGAAATTATCGTTCTCATAACTCTTATCGTAGAGGTATAGATGGAATACTATTAAAAATGATGGACGATTGCCCCGGTGTATTCATCCATGAAGATAAAAGAACATTGTGGTTCTCAACTAATAAATCTATTAACCGTATCTTCAGTTTCACATTTCAAGTTTTTGAAATTTGTCGGAGGGACTTGTGTCAAAATTTTATAAAATACACTGTCAGCCCAAAACCATATCAAGATCATTACAAAAAGACATTTTCAGATTCTATGTTGAATGTACACTATCCGATTCAGTAAAGAAAGTTGTACATATCAACATATACTTCTACAAGTTCTTCGGAATGACACCTTGTGTATTTGTAAGTAATGTGCTACAATTTACTCTAGGTCATGTGCTATCGCTTTAAAAATCTTCCTGGATATATATTCTATAACAATTTTAATTCCTAAAAAGCCATGAATATAAAATTCCATGCCGTCCACTACGGTCGAAATTATCATTCTCATAACTATTATCGTAGAGGTATAGATGGAATACTATTAAAAATGGCGGACGATTGCCCCAGTGTATTCATCCATGAAGATAAAAGAACATTGTCGTCGTCAACCAATAAATCTATTAACCGTGTCTTCAGTTTCACATTTCAATTTTTCGCAATTTGTCGAGGGACCTATGTCAAAATTTTATAAAATACACTATCATCCCAAAACCATATCAAGATCATTACAAAAGACATTTTCAGATTCTATGTTGAATGTACACTATCCGATTTAGTAAAGAAAGTTGTACATATCAACATATACTTCTACAAGTTCTTCGGAATGACACCTTGTGTATTTGTAAGTAATGTGCTACAATTTACTCTAGGTCATGTGCTATCGCTTTAAAAATCTTCCTGGATATATATTCTATAACAATTTTAATTCCTATAAAGCCATGAATATAAAATTCCATGCCGTCCAATGCGGTCGAAATTATCATTCTCATAACTCTTATCGTAGAGGTATAGATGGAATACTATTAAAAATGATGGACGATTGCCCCGGTGTATTCATCCATGAAGATAAAAGAACATTGTGGTTGTCAACTAACAAATCTATTAACCGTATCTTCAGTTTCACATTTCAAGTTTTTGCAATTTGTCGGAGGGACTTGTGTCAAAATTTTATAAAATACACTGTCAGCCCAAAACCATATCAAGATCATTACAAAAAGACATTTTCAGATTCTATGTTGAATGTACACTATCCGATTTCATAAAGAAAGTTGTACATATCAACATATACTTCTACAAGTTCTTCGGAATGACAACTTGTGTTTTTGTAAGTAATGTGCTACAATTTACTCTAGGTCCTGTGCTATCTCTTTAAAAATCTTCCTGGATATATATTCTATAACAACTTAAATTCCTAAAAAACCAAGAATATAAAATTTCATGCCGTTCTATGCGGTCGAAATTATCGTTCTCATAACTCTTATCGTAGAGGTATAGATGGAATACTATTAAAAATGATGGACGATTGCCCCGGTGTATTCATCCATGAAGATAAAAGAACATTGTGGCTCTCAACTAATGAATCTATTAACCGTATCTTCAGTTTCACATTTCAAGTTTTTGCAATTTGTCGGAGGGACTTGTGTCAAAATTTTATAAAATACACTGTCAGCCCAAAACCATATCAAGATCATTACAAAAAGACATTTTCAGATTCTATGTTGAATGTACACTATCCGATTTCATAAAGAAAGTTGTACATGTCAACATATACTTCTACAAGTTCTTCGGAATGACAACTTGTGTTTTTGTAAGTAATGTGCTACAATTTACTCTAGGTCCTGTGCTATCTCTTTAAAAATCTTCCTGGATATATATTCTATAACAACTTAAATTCCTAAAAAACCATGAATATAAAATTTCATGCCGTTCTATGCGGTCGAAATTATCGTTCTCATAACTCTTATCGTAGAGGTATAGATGGAATACTATTAAAAATGATGGACGATTGCCCCGGTGTATTCATCCATGAAGATAAAAGAACATTGTGGTTCTCAACTAATAAATCTATTAACCGTATCTTCAGTTTCACATTTCAAGTTTTTGAAATTTGTCGGAGAGACTTGTGTCAAAATTTTATAAAATACACTGTCATCCCAAAACCATATCAAGATCATTACAAAAGACATTTTCAGATTCTATGTTGAATGTACACTATCCGATTTAGTAAAGAAAGTTGTACATATCAACATATACTTCTACAAGTTCTTCGGAATGACACCTTGTGTATTTGTAAGTAATGTGCTACAATTTACTCTAGGTCATGTGCTATCGCTTTAAAAATCTTCCTGGATATATATTCTATAACAATTTTAATTCCTAAAAAGCCATGAATATAAAATTCCATGCCGTCTAATGCGGTCGAAATTATCATTCTCATAACTCTTATCGTAGAGGTATAGATGGAATACTATTAAAAATCATGGACGATTGCCCCGGTGTATTCATCCATGAAGATAAAAGAACATTGTGGTTGTCAACTAACAAATCTATTAACCGTATCTTCAGTTTCACATTTCAATTTTTCGCAATTTGTCGAGGGACCTATGTCAAAATTTTATAAAATACACTGTCATCCCAAAACCATATCAAGATCATTACAAAAAGACATTTTCAGATTCTATGTTGAATGTACACTATCCGATTTCATAAAGAAAGTTGTACATATCAACATATACTTCTACAAGTTCTTCGGAATGACACCTTGTGTATTTGTAAGTAATGTGCTACAATTTACTCTAGGTCATGTGCTATCGCTTTAAAAATCTTCCTGGATATATATTCTATAACAATTTTAATTCCTAAAAAGCCATGAATATAAAATTCCATGCCGTCCAATGCGGTCGAAATTATCATTCTCATAACTCTTATCGTAGAGGTATAGATGGAATACTATTAAAAATGATGGACGATTGCCCCGGTGTATTCATCCATGAAGATAAAAGAACATTGTGGTTGTCAACTAATAAATCTATTAACCGTATCTTCAGTTTCACATTTCAAGTTTTTGCAATTTGTCGGAGGGACTTGTGTCAAAATTTTATAAAATACACTGTCAGCCCAAAACCATATCAAGATCATTACAAAAAGACATCAAATGAATTAAATCCATCACTCTCCACAATATGGTACCATATGTTTTTGCTGATTAGAAATTTAATCCAATCTTTGAAATTCAATCCATCAAAAGAATTAAAGATATATGCAGTCATAACTTCGTACTCAGATAATATTTTGCAATGATTCATTTTAGAAAAGTTCTTTTATTTTCAGGCTCTACAATACGAAACCTATCGTGTTTGCTTATTAGTAACTTTTTCCAATTCCCAAAATTCAACTAATCAAATCAAAATAACGATTCAACTAATCATAACTTCGTGCTCCGATAATATTTATGACCGATTCCTTTTTAAAAAGTTGTTAAATTTTCATGCTCTACAATATGGTACCTCACATGTTCGCTGATTAGTAACTTTAACGAATCCCCGGAATCTAACCCAACAAATTAAAATAACGATTCAGGTGGTCATAACTTGGTGATCATATAATATTTTGCAATGATTCATTTTAGAAAAAATCTTATATTTTCATTCTCTACAATATTGTACCTTATGTTTTTGCTGATTAGAAATTAAATCCAATCTATGAAAGTCAACCCATCAAATGAAAATAAAGATATATGTAGTCATAACTTCGTACTCAGATAATATTTTGTAATGATTCATTTTAGAAAATTCTTTTATTTTCAGGCTCTACAATATGAAACCTACCGTGTTTGCTTATTAGTAACTTTTTCCAATTCCCAAAATTCAACCCATCAAATGAGAATAACGATTCAACTAATCATAACTTCGTGCTCCATTAATATTTATGACCGATTCCTTTTTAAAATGTTGTTAAATTTTCTTGCTCTACAATATGGTACCTCACATGTTTGCTGATTAGTAACTTCATCGAATCCTCGAAATCTAACCCATCAAATTAAAATAACGATTCAGGTGGTCATAACTTGGTGATCAGTTAATATTTAGCAATGATTCATTTTGGAAAAAGTTCTTATATTTTCATTCTCTACAATATGGTACATTATGTTTTTGCTGATTAGAAATTTAATCCAATATTTGAAATTCAACCCATCAAATGAAATAAAGATATATGCAGTCATAACTTCGTACTCAGATAATATTTTTCAATGATTCATTTTAGAAAATTTCTTTTATTTTCAGGCTCTACAATATGAAACCTACCGTGTTTGCTTATTAGTAACTTTTTCCAATTCCCAAAATTCAACCAATCAAATGAAAATAATGATTCAACTAATCATAAATTCGTGCTCCGATAATATTTATGACCGATTCCTTTTTAAAATGTTGTTAAATTTTCATGCTCTACAATATGGTACCTCAGATGTTTGCTGATTAGTAACTTTATCGAATCCCCGGAATCTAATCCATCAAATTAAAATAACGATTCAGGTGGTAATAACTTGGTGATCTGATAATATTTTGCAATGATTTGTTTAAGAAAAAATCTTATATTTTCATTCTCTACAATATGGTACCTTATGTTTTTGCTGATTATAAATTTAATCCAATCTTTGAAATTCAACCCATCAAATGAAATAAAGATATATGCAGTCATAACTTCTTCCTCAGATAATATTTTGCAATGATTCATTTTAGAAAAGTTCTTTTATTTTCAGGCTCTACAATATGAAACCTACCGTGTTTGCTTATTAGTAACTTTTTCCATTTCCCAAAATTCAACCAATCAAATGAAAATAATGATTCAACTAATCATGACTTCGTGCTCCGATAATATTTATGACCGATTCCTTTTTAAAATGTTGTTAAATTTTCATGCTCTACAATGTGGTACCTCACATGTTTGCTGATTAGTAACTTTATCGAATCCTCGGAATCTAACCCATCAAATTAAAATAACGATTCAGGTGGTCATAACTTGGTGATCAGATAATATTTTGCAATGATTTGTTTAAGAAAAAATCTTATATTTTCATTCTCTACAATATGGTACCTTATGTTTTTGCTGATTATAAATTTAATCCAATCTTTGAAATTGAACCCATCAAATGAAATAAAGATATATGCAGTCATAACTTCTTCCTCAGATAATATTTTGCAATGATTCATTTTAGAAAAGTTCTTTTATTTTCTGGCTCTACAATATGAAACCTACCGTGTTTGCTTATTAGTAACTTTTTCCAATTCCCAAAATTCAACCAATCAAATGAAAATAATGATTCAACTAATCATAAATTC
Organism: Rubia yunnanensis; assembly: GCA_037428765.1. Classification (NCBI taxonomy): domain Eukaryota; kingdom Viridiplantae; phylum Streptophyta; class Magnoliopsida; order Gentianales; family Rubiaceae; genus Rubia; species Rubia yunnanensis. The sequence goes on from CM075062.1 coordinate 52,027,261, forward strand.
GTGCTCCGATAATATTTATGACCGATTCCTTTTTAAAATGTTGTTAAATTTTCATGCTCTACAATGTGGTACCTCACATGTTTGCTGAATAGTAACTTTATCGAATCCTCGGAATCTAACCCATCAAATTAAAATAACGATTCAGGTGGTCATAACTTGGTGATCAGATAATATTTTGCAATGATTTGTTTAAGAAAAAATCTTATATTTTCATTCTCTACAATATGGTACCTTATGTTTTTGCTGATTATAAATTTAATCCAATCTTTGAAATTCAACCCAGCAAATGAAATAAAGATATATGCAGTCATAACTTCGTACTCAGATAATATTTTGCAATGATTCATTTTAGAAAAGTTCTTTTATTTTCAGGCTCTACAATACGAAACCTATCGTGTTTGCTTATTAGTAACTTTTTCCAATTCCCAAAATTCAACTTATCAAATCAAAATAACGATTCAACTAATCATAACTTCGTGCTCCGATAATATTTATGACCGATTCCTTTTTAAAAAGTTGTTAAATTTTCATGCTCTACAATATGGTACCTCACATGTTCGCTGATTAGTAACTTTAACGAATCCCCGGAATCTAACCCAACAAATTAAAATAACGATTCAGGTGGTCATAACTTGGTGATCATATAATATTTTGCAATGATTCATTTTAGAAAAAATCTTATATTTTCATTCTCTACAATATTGTACCTTATGTTTTTGCTGATTAGAAATTAAATCCAATCTATGAAAGTCAACCCATCAAATGAAAATAAAGATATATGTAGTCATAACTTCGTACTCAGATAATATTTTGTAATGATTCATTTTAGAAAAGTTCTTTTATTTTCAGGCTCTACAATATGAAACCTACCGTATTTGCTTATTAGTAACTTTTTCCAATTCCCAAAATTCAACCCATCAAATGAGAATAACGATTCAACTAATCATAACTTCGTGCTCCATTAATATTTATGACCGATTCCTTTTTAAAATGTTGTTAAATTTTCTTGCTCTACAATATGGTACCTCACATGTTTGCTGATTAGTAACTTCATCGAATCCTCGAAATCTAACCCATCAAATTAAAATAACGATTCAGGTGGTCATAACTTGGTGATCAGTTAATATTTAGCAATGATTCATTTTGGAAAAAGTTCTTATATTTTCATTTTCTACAATATGGTACCTTATGTTTTTGCTGATTAGAAATTTAATCCAATCTTTGAAATTCAACCCAGCAAATGAAATAAAGATATATGCAGTCATAACTTCGTACTCAGATAATATTTTGCAATGATTCATTTTAGAAAAGTTCTTTTATTTTCAGGCTCTACAATACGAAACCTATCGTGTTTGCTTATTAGTAACTTTTTCCAATTCCCAAAATTCAACTTATCAAATCAAAATAACGATTCAACTAATCATAACTTCGTGCTCCGATAATATTTATGACCGATTCCTTTTTAAAAAGTTGCTAAATTTTCATGCTCTACAATATGGTACCTCACATGTTCGCTGATTAGTAACTTTAACGAATCCCCGGAATCTAACCCAACAAATTAAAATAACGATTCAGGTGGTCATAACTTGGTGATCATATAATATTTTGCAATGATTCATTTTAGAAAAAATCTTATATTTTCATTCTCTACAATATTGTACCTTATGTTTTTGCTGATTAGAAATTAAATCCAATCTATGAAAGTCAACCCATCAAATGAAAATAAAGATATATGTAGTCATAACTTCGTACTCAGATAATATTTTGTAATGATTCATTTTAGAAAAGTTCTTTTATTTTCAGGCTCTACAATATGAAACCTACCGTATTTGCTTATTAGTAACTTTTTCCAATTCCCAAAATTCAACCCATCAAATGAGAATAACGATTCAACTAATCATAACTTCGTGCTCCATTAATATTTATGACCGATTCCTTTTTAAAATGTTGTTAAATTTTCTTGCTCTACAATATGGTACCTCATATGTTTGCTGATTAGTAACTTCATCGAATCCTCGAAATCTAACCCATCAAATTAAAATAACGATTCAGGTGGTCATAACTTGGTGATCAGTTAATATTTAGCAATGATTCATTTTGGAAAAAGTTCTTATATTTTCATTTTCTACAATATGGTACCTTATGTTTTTGCTGATTAGAAATTTAATCCAATCTTTGAAATTCAACCCAGCAAATGAAATAAAGATATATGCAGTCATAACTTCGTACTCAGATAATATTTTGCAATGATTCATTTTAGAAAAGTTCTTTTATTTTCAGGCTCTACAATACGAAACCTATCGTGTTTGCTTATTAGTAACTTTTTCCAATTCCCAAAATTCAACTTATCAAATCAAAATAACGATTCAACTAATCATAACTTCGTGCTCCGATAATATTTATGACCGATTCCTTTTTAAAAAGTTGCTAAATTTTCATGCTCTACAATATGGTACCTCACATGTTCGCTGATTAGTAACTTTAACGAATCCCCGGAATCTAACCCAACAAATTAAAATAACGATTCAGGTGGTCATAACTTGGTGATCATATAATATTTTGCAATGATTCATTTTAGAAAAAATCTTATATTTTCATTCTCTACAATATTGTACCTTATGTTTTTGCTGATTAGAAATTAAATCCAATCTATGAAAGTCAACCCATCAAATGAAAATAAAGATATATGTCGTCATAACTTCGTACTCAGATAATACTTTGTAATGATTCATTTTAGAAAAGTTCTTTTATTTTCAGGCTCTACAATATGAAACCTACCGTATTTGCTTATTAGTAACTTTTTCCAATTCCCAAAATTCAACCCATCAAATGAGAATAACGATTCAACTAATCATAACTTCGTGCTCCATTAATATTTATGACCGATTCCTTTTTAAAATGTTGTTAAATTTTCTTGCTCTACAATATGGTACCTCACATGTTTGCTGATTAGTAACTTCATCGAATCCTCGAAATCTAACCCATCAAATTAAAATAACGATTCAGGTGGTCATAACTTGGTGATCAGTTAATATTTAGCAATGATTCATTTTGGAAAAAGTTCTTATATTTTCATTTTCTACAATATGGTACCTTATGTTTTTGCTGATTAGAAATTTAATCCAATCTTTGAAATTCAACCCATCAAATGAAATAAAGATATATGCAGTCATAACTTCGTACTCAGATAATATTTTGCAATGATTCATTTTAGAAAAGTTCTTTTATTTTCTGGCTCTACAATACGAAACCTATCGTGTTTGCTTATTAGTAACTTTTTCCAATTCCCAAAATTCAACTTATCAAATCAAAATAACGATTCAACTAATCATAACTTCGTGCTCCGATAATATTTATGACCGATTCCTTTTTAAAAAGTTGTTAAATTTTCATGCTCTACAATATGGTACCTCACATGTTCGCTGATTAGTAACTTTAACGAATCCCCGGAATCTAACCCAACAAATTAAAATAACGTTTCAGGTGGTCATAACTTGGTGATCATATAATATTTTGCAATGATTCATTTTAGAAAAAATCTTATATTTTCATTCTCTACAATATTGTACCTTATGTTTTTGCTGATTAGAAATTAAATCCAATCTATGAAAGTCAACCCATCAAATGAAAATAAAGATATATGTAGTCATAACTTCGTACTCAGATAATATTTTGTAATGATTCATTTTAGAAAATTCTTTTATTTTCAGGCTCTACAATATGAAACCTACCGTGTTTGCTTATTAGTAACTTTTTCCAATTCCCAAAATTCAACCCATCAAATGAGAATAACGATTCAACTAATCATAACTTCGTGCTCCATTAATATTTATGACCGATTCCTTTTTAAATGTTGTTAAATTTTCTTGCTCTACAATATGGTACCTCACATGTTTGCTGATTAGTAACTTCATCGAATCCTCGAAATGTAACCCATCAAATTAAAATAACGATTCAGGTGGTCATAACTTGGTGATCAGTTAATATTTAGCAATGATTCATTTTGGAAAAAGTTCTTATATTTTCATTCTCTACAATATGGTACCTTATGTTTTTGCTGATTAGAAATTTAATCCAATATTTGAAATTCAACCCATCAAATGAAATAAAGATATATGCAGTCATAACTTCGTACTCAGATAATATTTTTCAATGATTCATTTTAGAAAAGTTCTTTTATTTTCAGGCTCTACAATATGAAACCTACCGTGTTTGCTTATTAGTAACTTTTTCCAATTCCCAAAATTCAACCAATCAAATGAAAATAATGATTCAACTAATCATAAATTCGTGCTCCGATAATATTTATGACCGATTCCTTTTTAAAATGTTGTTAAATTTTCATGCTCTACAATATGGTACCTCAGATGTTTGCTGATTAGTAACTTTATCGAATCCCCGGAATCTAATCCATCAAATTAAAATAACGATTCAGGTGGTAATAACTTGGTGATCTGATAATATTTTGCAATGATTTGTTTAAGAAAAAATCTTATATTTTCATTCTCTACAATATGGTACCTTATGTTTTTGCTGATTATAAATTTAATCCAATCTTTGAAATTCAACCCATCAAATGAAATAAAGATATATGCAGTCATAACTTCTTCCTCAGATAATATTTTGCAATGATTCATTTTAGAAAAGTTCTTTTATTTTCAGGCTCTACAATATGAAACCTACCGTGTTTGCTTATTAGTAACTTTTTCCATTTCCCAAAATTCAACCAATCAAATGAAAATAATGATTCAACTAATCATGACTTCGTGCTCCGATAATATTTATGACCGATTCCTTTTTAAAATGTTGTTAAATTTTCATGCTCTACAATGTGGTACCTCACATGTTTGCTGATTAGTAACTTTATCGAATCCTCGGAATCTAACCCATCAAATTAAAATAACGATTCAGGTGGTCATAACTTGGTGATCAGATAATATTTTGCAATGATTTGTTTAAGAAAAAATCTTATATTTTCATTCTCTACAATATGGTACCTTATGTTTTTGCTGATTATAAATTTAATCCAATCTTTGAAATTGAACCCATCAAATGAAATAAAGATATATGCAGTCATAACTTCTTCCTCAGATAATATTTTGCAATGATTCATTTTAGAAAAGTTCTTTTATTTTCTGGCTCTACAATATGAAACCTACCGTGTTTGCTTATTAGTAACTTTTTCCAATTCCCAAAATTCAACCAATCAAATGAAAATAATGATTCAACTAATCATAAATTCGTGCTCCGATAATATTTATGACCGATTCCTTTTTAAAATGTTGTTAAATTTTCATGCTCTACAATGTGGTACCTCACATGTTTGCTGATTAGTAACTTTATCGAATCCTCGGAATCTAACCCATCAAATTAAAATAACGATTCAGGTGGTCATAACTTGGTGATCAGATAATATTTTGCAATGATTTGTTTAAGAAAAAATCTTATATTTTCATTCTCTACAATATGGTACCTTATGTTTTTGCTGATTATAAATTTAATCCAATCTTTGAAATTCAACCCATCAAATGAAATAAAGATATATGCAGTCATAACTTCTTCCTCAAATAATATTTTGCAATGATTCATTTTAGAAAAGTTCTTTTAATTTCAGGCTCTACAATATGAAACCTACCGTGTTTGCTTCTTAGTAACTTTTTCCAATCTCCAAAATTCAACCAATCAAATGAAAATAATTATTCAATTATCATAACTTCGTGCTCCGATAATATTTATGACCGATTCCTTTTTAAAATGTTGTTAAATTTTCATGCTCTACAATATGGTACCTCACATGTTTGCAGATTAGTAACTTTATCGAATCCCCGGAATCTAACCCATCAAACAAGAAATAAAGATTTGGGTAGTCATAACTTCGTACTCGTATAATATTTTGCAATGATTCGTTTCAAAAAAGTTCTTATATTTTCACTCGCTACAATATGGTACCTTTTGTTTTTGCTTATTAGAAATTTAATCCAATCTTTGAAATTCAACCCATCAAACGAAAATAAAGATTCGGGTAGTCATAACTTCGTACTCGTATAATATTTTGCAATGATTCGTTTCAAAAAAGTTCTTATATTTTCACTCGCTACAATATGGTACCTTTTGTTTTTGCTTATTAGAAATTTAATCCAATCTTTGAAATTCAACCCATCAAACGAAAATAAAGATTCGGGTAGTCATAACTTCGTACTCGTATAATATTTTGCAATGATTCGTTTCAAAAAAGTTCTTATATTTTCACTCGCTACAATATGGTACCTTTTGTTTTAGCTTATTAGAAATTTAATCCAATCTTTGAAATTCAACCCATCAAACAAAAATAAAGATTTGGGTAGTCATAACTTCGTACTCGTATAATATTTTGCAATGATTCGTTTCAAAAAAGTTCTTATATTTTCACTCGCTACAATATGGTACCTTTTGTTTTTGCTTATTAGAAATTTAATCCAATCTTTGAAATTCAACCCATCAAACGAAAATAAAGATTCGGGTAGTCATAACTTCGTACTCGTATAATATTTTGCAATGATTCGTTTCAAAAAAGTTCTTATATTTTCACTCGCTACAATATGGTACCTTTTGTTTTAGCTTATTAGAAATTTAATCCAATCTTTGAAATTCAACCCATCAAACGAAAATAAAGATTCGGGTAGTCATAACTTCGTACTCGTATAATATTTTGCAATGATTTGTTTCGAAAAAGTTCTTATATTTTCACTCGCTACAATATGGTACCTTTTGTTTTTGCTTATTAGAAATTTAATCCAATCTTTGAAATTCATCCCATCAAACGAAAATAAATATTCGGGTAGTCATAACTTCGTACTCGTATAATATTTTGCAATGATTCGTTTCAAAAAAGTTCTTATATTTTCACTCTCTACAATATGGTACCTTTTGTTTTTTGCTTATTAGAAATTTAATCCAATCTTTGAAAATTAACCCATCAAACGAAAATAAAGATTCAGGTAGTCATAACTTCGTACTCGTATAATATTTTGCAATGATTCGTTTCAAAAAAGTTTTTATATTTTAACTCTCTACAATATGGTACCTTTTGTTTTTGCTTATAAGAAATTTAATCCAATCTTTGAAAATTAACCCATCTAACGAAAATAAAGATTCAGGTAGTCATAACTTCGTACTCGAATAATATTTTGCAATGATTCGTTTCAAAAAAGTTCTTATATTTTCACTCGCTACAATATGGTACCTTTTGTTTTAGCTTATTAGAAATTTAATCCAATCTTTGAAATTCAACCCATCAAACGAAAATAAAGATTCGGGTAGTCATAACGTCGTACTCGTATAATATTTTGCAATGATTCGTTTCAAAAAAGTTCTTATATTTTCACTCGCTACAATATGGTACCTTTTGTTTTTGCTTATTAGAAATTTAATCCAATCTTTGAAATTCAACCCATCAAACGAAAATAAAGATTCGGGTAGTCATAACTTCGTACTCGTATAATATTTTGCAATGATTCGTTTCAAAAAAGTTCTTATATTTTCACTCGCTACAATATGGTACCTTTTGTTTTAGCTTATTAGAAATTTAATCCAATCTTTGAAATTCAACCCATCAAACAAAAATAAAGATTTGGGTAGTCATAACTTCGTACTCGTATAATATTTTGCAATGATTCGTTTCAAAAAAGTTCTTATATTTTCACTCGCTACAATATGGTACCTTTTGTTTTTGCTTATTAGAAATTTAATCCAATCTTTGAAATTCAACCCATCAAACGAAAATAAAGATTCGGGTAGTCATAACTTCGTACTCGTATAATATTTTGCAATGATTCGTTTCAAAAAAGTTCTTATATTTTCACTCGCTACAATATGGTACCTTTTGTTTTAGCTTATTAGAAATTTAATCCAATCTTTGAAATTCAACCCATCAAACGAAAATAAAGATTCGGGTAGTCATAACTTCGTACTCGTATAATATTTTGCAATGATTTGTTTCGAAAAAGTTCTTATATTTTCACTCGCTACAATATGGTACCTTTTGTTTTTGCTTATTAGAAATTTAATCCAATCTTTGAAATTCATCCCATCAAACGAAAATAAATATTCGGGTAGTCATAACTTCGTACTCGTATAATATTTTGCAATGATTCGTTTCAAAAAAGTTCTTATATTTTCACTCTCTACAATATGGTACCTTTTGTTTTTGCTTATTAGAAATTTAATCCAATCTTTGAAAATTAACCCATCAAACGAAAATAAAGATTCAGGTAGTCATAACTTCGTACTCGTATAATATTTTGCAATGATTCGTTTCAAAAAAGTTTTTATATTTTAACTCTCTACAATATGGTACCTTTTGTTTTTGCTTATAAGAAATTTAATCCAATCTTTGAAAATTAACCCATCTAACGAAAATAAAGATTCAGGTAGTCATAACTTCGTACTCGAATAATATTTTGCAATGATTCGTTTCAAAAAAGTTCTTATATTTTCACTCGCTACAATATGGTACCTTTTGTTTTAGCTTATTAGAAATTTAATCCAATCTTTGAAATTCAACCCATCAAACGAAAATAAAGATTCGGGTAGTCATAACGTCGTACTCGTATAATATTTTGCAATGATTCGTTTCAAAAAAGTTCTTATATTTTCACTCGCTACAATATGGTACCTTTTGTTTTTGCTTATTAGAAATTTAATCCAATCTTTGAAATTCAACCCATCAAACGAAAATAAAGATTCGGGTAGTCATAACTTCGTACTCGTATAATATTTTGCAATGATTCGTTTCAAAAAAGTTCTTATATTTTCACTCGCTACAATATGGTACCTTTTGTTTTAGCTTATTAGAAATTTAATCCAATCTTTGAAATTCAACCCATCAAACAAAAATAAAGATTTGGGTAGTCATAACTTCGTACTCGTATAATATTTTGCAATGATTCGTTTCAAAAAAGTTCTTATATTTTCACTCGCTACAATATGGTACCTTTTGTTTTTGCTTATTAGAAATTTAATCCAATCTTTGAAATTCAACCCATCAAACGAAAATAAAGATTCGGGTAGTCATAACTTCGTACTCGTATAATATTTTGCAATGATTCGTTTCAAAAAAGTTCTTATATTTTCACTCGCTACAATATGGTACCTTTTGTTTTAGCTTATTAGAAATTTAATACAATCTTTGAAATTCAACCCATCAAACAAAAATAAAGATTTGGGTAGTCATAACTTCGTAGTCGTATAATATTTTGCAATGATTCGTTTCAAAAAAGTTCTTATATTTTCACTCGCTACAATATGGTACCTTTTGTTTTTGCTTATTAGAAATTTAATCCAATCTTTGAAATTCAACCCATCAAACGAAAATAAAGATTCGGGTAGTCATAACTTCGTACTCGTATAATATTTTGCAATGATTCGTTTCAAAAAAGTTCTTATATTTTCACTCGCTACAATATGGTACCTTTTGTTTTAGCTTATTAGAAATTTAATCCAATCTTTGAAATTCAACCCATCAAACGAAAATAAAGATTCGGGTAGTCATAACTTCGTACTCGTATAATATTTTGCAATGATTTGTTTCAAAAAAGTTCTTATATTTTCACTCGCTACAATATGGTACCTTTTGTTTTTGCTTATTAGAAATTTAATCCAATCTTTGAAATTCATCCCATCAAACGAAAATAAATATTCGGGTAGTCATAACTTCGTACTCGTATAATATTTTGCAATGATTCGTTTCAAAAAAGTTCTTATATTTTCACTCTCTACAATATGGTACCTTTTGTTTTTGCTTATTAGAAATTTAATCCAATCTTTGAAAATTAACCCATCAAACGAAAATAAAGATTCAGGTAGTCATAACTTCGTACTCGTATAATATTTTGCAATGATTCGTTTCAAAAAAGTTTTATATTTTAACTCTCTACAATATGGTACCTTTTGTTTTTGCTTATAAGAAATTTAATCCAATCTTTGAAAATTAACCCATCTAACGAAAATAAAGATTCAGGTAGTCATAACTTCGTACTCGAATAATATTTTGCAATGATTCGTTTCAAAAAAGTTCTTATATTTTCACTCGCTACAATATGGTACCTTTGTTTTAGCTTATTAGAAATTTAATCCAATCTTTGAAATTCAACCCATCAAACGAAAATAAAGATTCGGGTAGTCATAACGTCGTACTCGTATAATATTTTGCAATGATTCGTTTCAAAAAAGTTCTTATATTTTCACTCGCTACAATATGGTACCTTTTCTTTTTGCTTATTAGAAATTTAATCAATCTTTGAAATTCAACCCATCAAACGAAAATAAAGATTCGGGTAGTCATAACTTCGTACTCGTATAATATTTTGCAATGATTCGTTTCAAAAAAGTTCTTATATTTTCACTCGCTACAATATGGTACCTTTTGTTTTAGCTTATTAGAAATTTAATCCAATCTTTGAAATTCAACCCATCAAACAAAAATAAAGATTTGGGTAGTCATAACTTCGTACTCGTATAATATTTTGCAATGATTCGTTTCAAAAAAGTTCTTATATTTTCACTCGCTACAATATGGTAGCTTTTGTTTTTGCTTATTAGAAATTTTAATCCAATCTTTGAAATTCAACCCATCAAACGAAAATAAAGATTCGGGTAGTCATAACTTCGTACTCGTATAATATTTTGCAATGATTCGTTTCAAAAAAGTTCTTATATTTTCACTCGCTACAATATGGTACCTTTTGTTTTAGCTTATTAGAAATTTAATACAATCTTTGAAATTCAACCCATCAAACAAAAATAAAGATTTGGGTAGTCATAACTTCGTAGTCGTATAATATTTTGCAATGATTCGTTTCAAAAAAGTTCTTATATTTTCACTCGCTACAATATGGTACCTTTTGTTTTTGCTTATTAGAAATTTAATCCAATCTTTGAAATTCAACCCATCAAACGAAAATAAAGATTCGGGTAGTCATAACTTCGTACTCGTATAATATTTTGCAATGATTCGTTTCAAAAAAGTTCTTATATTTTCACTCGCTACAATATGGTACCTTTTGTTTTAGCTTATTAGAAATTTAATCCAATCTTTGAAATTCAACCCAATCAAACGAAAATAAAGATTCGGGTTGTCATAACTTCGTACTCGTATAATATTTTGCAATGATTCGTTTCAAAAAAGTTCTTATATTTTCACTCGCTACAATATGGTACCTTTTGTTTTTGCTTATTAGAAATTTAATCCAATCTTTGAAATTCATCCCATCAAACGAAAATAAAGATTCGGGTGTCATAACTTCGTACTCGTATAATATTTTGCAATGATTCGTTTCAAAAAAGTTCTTATATTTTCACTCGCTACAATATGCTACCTTTTGTTTTTGCTTATTAGAAATTTAATCCAATCTTTGAAATTCAACCCATCAAACGAAAATAAATATTCGGGTAGTCATAACTTCGTACTCGTATAATATTTTGCAATGATTCGTTTCAAAAAAGTTCTTATATTTTCACTCGCTACAATATGGTACCTTTTGTTTTTGCTTATTAGAAATTTAATCCAATCTTTGAAATTCAACCCATCAAACGAAAATAAAGATTCGGGTTGTCATAACTTCGTACTCGTATAATATTTTGCAATGATTCGTTTCAAAAAAGTTCTTATATTTTCACTCGCTACAATATGGTACCTTTTGTTTTTGCTTATTAGAAATTTAATCCAATCTTTGAAATTCAACCCATCAAACGAAAATAAAGATTCGGGTGTCATAACTTCGTACTCGTATAATATTTTGCAATGATTCGTTTCAAAAAAGTTCTTATATTTTCACTCTCTACAATATGGTACCTTTTGTTTTTGCTTATTAGAAATTTAATGCAATCTTTGAAATTCAACCCATCAAACGAAAATAAAGATTCGGGTAGTCATAACTTCGTACTCGTATAATATTTTGCTATGATTCGTTTCAAAAAAGTTCTTATATATTCACTCGCTACAATATGGTACCTTTTGTTTTTGCTAATTAGAAATTTAATGCAATCTTTGAAATTCAACCCATCAAACGAAAATAAAGATTCGGGTAGTCATAACTTCATACTCGTATAATATTTTGCTATGATTCGTTTCAAAAAAGTTCTTATATATTCACTCGCTACAATATGGTACCTTTTGTTTTTGCTTATTAGAAATTTAATGCAATCTTTGAAATTCAACCCATCAAACAAAAATAAAGATTCGGGTAGTCATAACTTCGTACTCGTATAATATTTTGCTATGATTCGTTTCAAAAAAGTTCTTATATATTCACTCGCTACAATATGGTACCTTTTGTTTTTGCTTATTAGAAATTTAATGCAATCTTTTAAATTCAACCCATCAAACGAAAATAAATATTCGGGTAGTCATAACTTCGTACTCGTATAATATTTTGCAATGATTCGTTTCAAAAAAGTTCTTATATTTTCACTCGCTAGAATATGGTACCTTTTGTTTTTGCTTATTAGAAATTTAATCCAATCTTTGAAATTCAACCCATCAAACGAAAATAAATATTCGGGTAGTCATAACTTCGTACTCGTATAATATTTTGCAATGATTCGTTTCAAAAAAGTTCTTATATTTTCACTCGCTACAATATGGTACCTTTTGTTTTTGCTTATTAGAAATTTAATCCAATCTTTGAAATTCAACCCATCAAACGAAAATAAATATTCGGGTAGTCATAACTTCGTACTCGTATAATATTTTGCAATGATTCGTTTCAAAAAAGTTCTTATATTTTCACTCGCTACAATATGGTACCTTTTGTTTTTGCTTATTAGAAATTTAATCCAATCTTTGAAATTCAACCCATCAAACGAAAATAAAGATTCGGGTAGTCATAACTTCGTACTCGTATAATATTTTGCAATGATTCGTTTCAAAAAAGTTCTTATGTTTTCACTCGCTACAATATGGTACCTTTTGTTTTTGCTTATTAGAAATTTAATCCAATCTTTGAAATTCATCCCATCAAACGAAAATAAAGATTCGGGTGTCATAACTTCGTACTCGTATAATATTTTGCAATGATTCGTTTCAAAAAAGTTCTTATATTTTCACTCGCTACAATATGCTACCTTTTGTTTTTGCTTATTAGAAATTTAATCCAATCTTTGAAATTCAACCCATCAAACGAAAATAAATATTCGGGTAGTCATAACTTCGTACTCGTATAATATTTTGCAATGATTCGTTTCAAAAAAGTTCTTATATTTTCACTCGCTACAATATGGTACCTTTTGTTTTTGCTTATTAGAAATTTAATCCAATCTTTGAAATTCAACCCATCAAACGAAAATAAAGATTCGGGTTGTCATAACTTCGTACTCGTATAATATTTTGCAATGATTCGTTTCAAAAAAGTTCTTATATTTTCACTCGCTACAATATGGTACCTTTTGTTTTTGCTTATTAGAAATTTAATCCAATCTTTAAAATTCAACCTATCAAATGAAAATAAAGATTCGGGTGTCATAACTTCGTACTCGTATAATATTTTGCAATGATTCGTTTCAAAAAAGTTCTTATATTTTCACTCGCTACAATATGGTACCTTTTGTTTTTGCTTATTAGAAATTTAATCCAATCTTTGAAATTCAACCCATCAAACGAAAATAAATATTCGGGTAGTCATAACTTCGTACTCGTATAATATTTTGCAATGATTCGTTTCAAAAAAGTTCTTATATTTTCACTCGCTACAATATGGTACCTTTTGTTTTTGCTTATTAGAAATTTAATCCAATCTTTGAAATTCAACCCATCAAACGAAAATAAAGATTCGGGTTGTCATAACTTCGTACTCGTATAATATTTTGCAATGATTCGTTTCAAAAAAGTTCTTATATTTTCACTCGCTACAATATGGTACCTTTTGTTTTTGCTTATTAGAAATTTAATCCAATCTTTGAAATTCAACCCATCAAACGAAAATAAAGATTCGGGTTGTCATAACTTCGTACTCGTATAATATTTTGCAATGATTCGTTTCAAAAAAGTTCTTATATTTTCACTCGCTACAATATGGTACCTTTTGTTTTTGCTTATTAGAAATTTAATCCAATCTTTGAAATTCAACCCATCAAATGAAAATAACGATTCAGGTAGTCATAACTTCGTACTCAGATAATATTTTTCAATGATTCCTCTTTGGAAACTTCTAATATTTTCAGTTTCCATAATATGGAACCTACTGTGTTAGCTGATTAGTAACGTTATCCAATTCCAAAAATTCAACCAATCAAATGTAAATAATGATTCAAGTGATTATAACTTCGTGCTTAGATAATACTTATGACTGATTCCTTTTTTAAAAGTTATTATTTTTTCATGCTCTACAATATGGTACCTCCCATGTTTACTGATAAGTAACTTTATCCGATTCCCGAATTTGAACCCATCAAATTAAAATGATGATTCAGGTGGTCATAACTTGGTGCTCATATAATATATTTTTTGTACCGATTCTTTTTCGAAAAGTTCTTATATTTTCATTCCCTACAATATATGGTACCTCCCATTTTTGCTGATTAGAAATTTAATAAAATCTTAGAAATTCAACCCATCAACTGAAAATAACGATTCAGGTAGTTATAACTCCGTATGCAGATCATATTTTGCAATGATTCTTTTTTTAAAATTCTTTTATTTTCAAGCTCTACAATATGGAACCAACCGTGTTTGCTGATAGGTAACTTTATCCAATTCCTGAAATCAATCCATCAAATGAAAATAACGATTTAAGTTATCATAACTTTGTGCTCAGATAATATCTTGGACCAATTCCCTATTGAAAAGTTATTATATTTTCATGCTCTGCAATATGGTACCTTCCGTGTTTTTTGCGATTAGTAACTTTTTCCATTTCCCAAAATTTGACTCATCAAATTAAAATAACGATTCAAATGGTCAAAACTTGGTGCTCATATGATATTTTGTACTGATTCTTTTTTAAAAAGTTCTTATATTTTCATTCTCTACAATATGGTACCTCCCATTTTTGCGAATTTGAAATTAAATCTAATCTTCAGAATTTAACCTATCCAATGAAAATAACGATTCAGGTAGTCATAACATCATACTCAGATATTATTTTGCAATGATTTCCTTTTGAAAAGTTCTTATATTTTCATGTCTACAATATGGAACCTACCGCCTTTGTTGATTAGTAACCTTATCCAATTCTCAAACCTCAACCCATCAAATGAAAATAACGATTTAATTGTTCATAACTTCGTGATCAGATAATATTTTGGACCAATTCCTTTTTGAAAAGTTATTATACTTTCATGCTTTCCAATATGGTGCCTTCCATGTTTAGTGATTAGTAAAAGTATCCAATTCACGAAATTCGACCCATCAAATTAAAATAACGATTCATGTCGTCTTAACTTGGTGCTTAGATAATATTTTGTACCAATTCTTTTTTGAAAAGCTCTTATATTTTTATTCTCGACAATATGGTACCTCCCATTTTCGCTGATTAGAAATTTAATCTAATCTTCAAATTCAACCCATCAAATGAAAATAATGATTTAGGTGGTCATACTTTCATGCTCAGATAATATTTTGGAACGATTTCTTTTTGAAAAGCTCTTATATTTCCAGGCTCTACATTATGAAACCTACTGTGTTTGTTATATAGTAACTTCATCCAATTCCCAAAATTCAACCCATCAAATGAAATAACGATTCAACAAATCATAACTTTGTGCAAAGATAATATTTTGGACAGATTCCTTTTTGAAAAGTTATTATATTTTCATGCTCTACAATATGGTGCCTCTCATGTTTACTGATTAGTAACTTTATCCAATTCCCAGAATTAAACCCATCAAATTAAAATAACGATTCATGTGGTTATGACTTAGTGCCTGGTAATATTTTGTACCGATTCTTTTTTGAAAAGTTCTTATGTTTTTCATTCTCTACAATATGGTACCTCCCATTTTTACTGATTATAAATTTAATCCAATCTTTGAAATTCAACCCGTCAAATGAAAATAATGATTCAGGTAGTCATAACTTCGTACTCAGATAATATTTTGCAATGATTCTTTTTTGAAAACTTCTTATATTTTCAGGTTCTATAGTATGGAACCTATCGTGTTAGCTGATTAGTAACTTTATCCAATTCAAAAAAATTCAACCAATCAAATGAAAATAATGATTCAAGTGATCATAACTTCGTGCTCAAATAATATATATGACCGATTCCTTTTTGAAAAGTTATCTTATTTTCATGCTCTACAATATGGCACCTCCCCTGTTTACTTATAAGTAACTTTATCCGATTCCCGAAATTGAACCCATCTAAATAAAATGATGATTCAGGTTGTCATAACATGGTGCTCATACAATATTTTGTACCAATTCTTTTTTGAAAAGTTCTTATATTTTCATTCCTTACCATATATGGTATCTCCCATTTTTGCTGATTAGAAATTAAATATTATCTTTTAAATTCAACCCATCAAATGAAAATAACGATTCAGGTAGTCATAACTTCGTACTCAGATAATATTTTGCAATGATTCCTTTTTGAAAAAAAAAATCATTATTTTCAAGCTATACAATATGGAACCTACCGTGTTTGCTGATTAGTAACTTTATTCAATTCCTGAAATTCAACCTATCAAATGAAAATAACAATTTAAGTGATCATAACTTCGTGCTCAGACAATATTTTTGACCAATTCCTTTTTAAGAAGTTATTATATTTTCATGTTATGCAATATGGTACCTTCCACATTTTGTGATTAGTAACTTTTTCCATTTCCCAAAATTCTACCCATCAAATTAAAATAACGATTCAAATGGTCAAAACTCGGTGCTCAAATGATATTTTGTACTGATTCTTTTTTAAAAAGTTCTTATATTTTCGTTCTCTACAATATAGTACCTCCCGTTTTTGCTAATTTCAAATTTAATCCTATCTTCAAAATTCAACCCATCAAATGAAAATAACGATTCAGGTAATCATGACATCGTACTCAAATAATATTTTACAATGATTCCTTTTTAAAAAGTTTTTTACATTTTCAGGCTCTGCAATATGGAACCTACTGTCTTTGTTGATTAGTAACTTTATCAAATTCCCGAAATTTAACCCGTTATATGAATTTAACGATTTAACTGTTCATAAATTCATGATCAGATAATATTTTGGACCAATTCCTTTTTGAAAAGTTATTATACTTTTATGATTTGAAATATAGTACCTTCCGTGTTTAGTGAATAGTAAAATTATCCAATTCACAAAATTCGACCCATCAAATTAAAATAACGATTCAGGTGGTCTTAACTTGGTGCTTAGATAATATTTTGTGCCGATTCTTTTTTGAAAAGATCTTATATTTTTATTCTCTACAATATGGTACCTCCCATTTTTGCTGATTACAAATATAATCTAATCTTCGAATTCAACCCATCAAATGAAAATAACGATTTAGGTGGTCACAATTTCATGCTCAAATAATATTTTGGAACAATTTCTTTTTGAAAAGCTCTTATATTTCCAGGCTCTACAATATGGAACCTATTATGTTTGCTGATTAGTAACTTTATCCAATTCCCGACATTCAACCCATCAAATGAAAATAACGATTCAACGAATCATAACTTTGTGCAAAGATAAAATTTTGGACCGATTCCTTTTTGTAAAGTTATTATATTTTCATGCTCTACAAAATGGTACCTCCCATGTTTACTGATTAGTAACTTTATCCAATTCCCGCAATTTGACCCATCAAATTAAAATAATGATTTAGGTGGTTATGACCTGGTGCCAGGTAATATTTTGTAACGATTCTTTTTTGAAAAGTTCTTATATTTTCATTCTATACAATATGGTACCTCCTATTTTTGCTGATAAGAAATTTAATCCAATATTTGAAATTCAACCCATCAAATGAAAATAACGATTCAGGTAGTCATAACTTCGTACTCAGATAATATTTTGCAATGATTCCTCTTTGAAATCTTCTTATATTTTCAGTTTCTATAATATGGAACCTACTGTGTTAGCTGATTAGTAACGTTGTCCAATTCCAAAAATTCAACCAATCAAATGTAAATAATGATTCGAGTGATCATAACTTCGTGCTCAGATAATATTTATGACCGATTCCTTTTTTAAAAGTTATTATTTTTTCATGTTCTACAATATGGTACCTCCCATGTTTACTGATAAGTAACTTTATCCGATTTCCGAAATTGAACCCATCAAATTAAAATGATGATTTAGGTGGTCATAACTTGGTGCTCTTATAATATATTTTTTGTACCGATTCTTTTTTGAAATGTTCTTATATTTTCATTCCCTACAATATATGGTACATCCCATTTTCGCTGATTAGAAATTTAATATAATCTTTGAAATTCAACCCATCAATTGAAAATAACGATTTAGGTAGTTATAACTTCATGCACAGATCATATTTTGCAATGATTATTTTTTGAAAATTCTTTTATTTTCAAGCTCTACAATATGGAACCAACCGTGTTTGCTGATAAGTAACTTTATCCAATTCCTGAAATCAATCCATCAAATGAAAATAACGATTTAAGTGATCATAACTTCGTGCTCGGATAATATCTTGGACCAATTCCCTATTGAAAAGTTTTTATATTTTCATGCTCTGCAATATGGTACCTTCCGTGTTTTTTGCGATTAGTAACTTTTTCCATTTCCCAAAATTTGACTCTTCAAATTAAAATAACAATTCAAATGGTCAAAACTTGGTGCTCATATGATATTTTGTACTAAATCTTTTTTAAAAAGTTCTTATATTTTCATTCTCTACAATATGGTACCTCCCATTTTTCCGAATTTGAAATTAAATCTAATCTTCAGAATTTAACCCATCGAATGAAAATAACGATTCAGGTAGTCATAACATCATACTCAGGTGTTATTTTGCAATGATTTCTTTTTGAAAAGTTCTTATATTTTCAGGCTCTACAATATGGAACCTACCGCCTTTGCTGATTAGTAACCTTATCCAATTCTCAAAACTCAACCCATCAAATGAATATAACGATTTAACTGTTCATAACATCGTGATCAGATAATATTTTTGACCAATTCTTTTTTGAAAAGTTATTATACTTTTATGCTTTGCAATATAGTACCTTCTGTGTTTAGTGATTAGTAAAAGTATCCAATTCACAAAATTCGACCCATTGAATTAAAATAACGATTCAGGTGGTCTTAACTTGGTGCTTAGATAATATTTTGTACCGATTCATTTTTGAAAAGTTTCCTATATTTTTATTCGCTACAATATGGTACCTCCCATTTTTGCTGATTAGAAATTTAATCTAATCTTCGAATTCAACCCATCAAATGAAAATTACGATTTAGGTGGTCATAATTTCATGCTCAGATAATATTTTTGAACAATTCCTTTTTGAAAAGCTCTTATATTTTCAGGCTCTACAATATGGAACCTATTGTGTTTGTTGGTTAGTAACTTTATCCAATTCCCGAAATTTTACCCATCAAATAAAAATAACGATTTAATTGTTCATAACTTCGTGATCAGATAATATTTTGGACCAATTCCTTTTTGAAAAGTTATTATACTTTCATGCTTTCCAATATGGTGACTTCCATGTTTAGTGATTAGTAAAAGTATCCAATTCATGAAATTTGTCCCATCAAATTAAAATAACGATTCAGGTCGTCTTAACTTGGTGCTTAGATAATATTTTGTACCAATTCTTTTTTGAAAAGTTCTTATATTTTTATTCTCGACAATATGGTACCTCCCATTTTTGCTGATTAGAAATTTAATCTAATCTTCGAATTCAACCCATCAAATGAAAATAACGATTTAGGTGGTCACAATTTCATGCTCAAATAATATTTTGGAACAATTTCTTTTTGAAAAGCTCTTATATTTTCAGGCTCCACAATATGGAACCTATTGTGTTTGCTGATTCGTAACTTTATCCAATTCCCGAAATTCAACCCATCAAATGTAAAATAACGATTCAACGAATCATAACTTCGTGCAAAGATAATATTTTGGACCGATTCCTTTTTGTAAAGTTATTATATTTTCATGCTTTACAATATGGTACCTCCCATGTTTACTGATTAGTAACTTTATCCAATTCCCGCAATTTGACCCATCAAATTAAAATAATGATTTAGGTGGTTATGACCTGGTGCCAGGTAATATTTTGTAATGATTCTTTTTTGAAAAGTTCTTATATTTTTCATTCTATACAATATGGTACCTCCCATTTTTGCTGAAAAGAAATTTAATCCAATCTTTGAAATTCAACCCATCAAATGAAAATAACGATTCAGGTAGTCATAACTTCGTACTCAGATAATATTTTGTAATGATTCCTCTTTGAAAACTTCTTATATTTTAAGTTTCTATAATATGGAACCTACTGTGTTAGCTGATTAGTAACGTTATCCAATTCCAAAAATTCAACCAATCAAATGTAAATAATGATTCAAGTGATTATAACTTTGTGCTCAGATAATATTTATGACTGATTCCTTTTTTAAAAGTTATTATATTTTCATGCTCTACAATATGGTACCTCCCATGTTTACTGATAAGTAACTTTATCCGATTTCCGAAATTGAACCCATCAAATTAAAATGAAGATTCAGATGGTCATAACTTGGTGCTCATATAATATATTTTTAGTACCGATTCTTTTTTGAAAAATTCTTATACTTTTATGCTTTGCAATATAGTACCTTCCGTGTTTAGTGATTAATAAATTCATCCATTCAAAAAATTCGACCCATCAAATTAAAATAACAATTCAGGCGGTCTTAACTTGGTGCTTAGATAATATTTTGTACCGATTTGTTTTTGAAAAGTTCTTATATTTTTATACTCTATGATATGGTACCTCCCATTTTTGCTAATTAGAAATTTAATCTAATCTTCGAATTCATCCCATCAAATGAAAATAACGATTTAGGTGGTCATAATTTCATGCTCAAATACTTTTTTTGAACGATTCCTTTTTTATAAGCACTTATATTTTCTGGCTCTACAATGTGGAACTTATTGTGTTTGCTTATTAGTAACTTTATCCAATTCCCGAAATTCAACCCATCAAACGAAAATAACGATTTAATTGTTCATAACTTCGTGATCAGATAATATTTTGGACTAATTCCTTTTTGAAAAGTTATTATACTTTCATGCTTTGCAATATGGTGCCTTCCGTGTCTAGTGATTAGTAAAAAACCCAATTCATGAAATTCGACCCATCAAATTAAAATAACGATTCAGGTCGTCTTAACTTGGTGCTTAGATAATATTTTGTACCAATTCTTTTTTGAAAAGTTCTTATATTTTTATTCTCGACAATATGGTACCTCCCATTTTTGCTGATCAGAAATTTAATCTAATCTTCAAATTCAATCCATCAAATGAAAATAACGATTTAGGTGATCGTACTTTCATGCTCAGATAATATTTTGGAACGATTCCTTTTTAAAAAACTCTTGTATTTCCAGGTTGTACAATATGAAACCTATTGTGTTTGCTGATTAGTAACTTTATCCAATTCCCGAAATTCAACCCATCAAATGAAAATAACGATTCAACAAATCATAACTTCGTGCAAAGATAATATTTTGGACCGATTCCTTATCTAAAAGCTATTATATTTTCATGCTCTACAATATGGTACCTGCCATGTTTACTGATTAGTAACTTTATTCAATTCCCGGAATTTAACCCATCAAATTAAAATAACGACTTAGGTAGTTATGTCCTGGTGCCGGATAATATTTTGTACCGATTCTTTTTTGAAAAGTTCTTATATTTTCATTCTCCACAATATGGTATCTCCAATTTTTGCTGATTAGAAATTTAATCTAATCTTAGAATTCAACCCATCAAATTAAAATAACGATTCTGGTCTTCATAATTTCATGGTCAGATAATATTTTGGAACGATTCTTTTTAAAAAGTTCTTATATTATCATTCTCTACATTATAGTACCTCCCATTTTTTCTAATTTGAAATTCAATCCAATCTTCAAAATTCAACCCATCAAATGAAAATACGATTCAAGTAGTCATAACATCGTACTTAGATATTACTTTGCAATGATTCCTTTTTGAAAAGATTTTATATTGTTAGGCTCTACAATATGGAACCTATTGTCTTTGCTGATTAGTAACTTTATCCAATTCTTGAAATTCAACCCATCAAAAGAATATAACAATTTAACTGTTCATAACATCGTGATCAGATAATATTTTTGACCAATTCCTTTTTGAAAAGTTATTATACTTTTATGATTTGAAATATAGTACCTTCCGCATTTAGTGATTAGTAAAATTATCCAATTCACAAAATTCGACCCATCAAATTAAAAAAATGATTCAGATGGTCTTAACTTGGTGCTTAGATAATATTTTGTACCGATTCTTTTTTGAAAATATCATATATTTTTATTCTCTACAATATGGTACCTCTCATTTTTGCTGATTAGAAATTTAATCTAATCTTCTAATTCAACCCATCAAATGAAAATAATGGTTTAGGTGGTTATAATTTAATGCTCAGGTAATATTTTGGATCGATTCCTTTTTGAAAAGCTTTTATATTTTCATGCTCTACAAAATGGAACCTATTGTGATGGCTGATTAGTAACTTTATCCAATTCCCGAAAGTCAACCCATCAAATGAAAATAACGATTCAACAAATCATAACTGCGTGCAAAGATAATATTTTGGACTGATTCCTTTTTGAAAAGTTATTATATTTTCATGCTCTACAATATGGTACCTCCCATGTTTACTGATTAGTAACTTTATCCAATTCCCGCAATTTAACCCATCAAATTAAATGGTTATGGCCTGGTGCCAGGTAATATTTTGTACCGATTCTTTTTTGAAAAGTTCTTATATTTTCATTCTCTGCAATATGGTACCTCCCATTTTTGCTGATTATAAATTTAATCCAATCGTTGAAATTCAACCCATCAAATGAAAATAACGATTCTGGTAGTCATTACTTCGTACTCATATAATATTTTGCAATGATTCCTTTTTGAAAACTTCTTATATTTTCAGTTTCTATAATATGGAACCTACTGTGTTAGGTGAAAGCTAGACAGAGGTCTATTTAACCCAAAACTTAGGCAAATCTTCCCAAACACCTCAATCCAGGTACTGAATAGAACCACATCAGACCATTGCCCACTCTTAGCGAGCTTAAACAACCAGGCCAAAACCTACCCAAAGCCATTTAGGTTTCAAAATATTTGGTACATGAGAGAGGGCTTCCAAGGGTCTTAAGGAATAACTGGGAGCAGCCTATAGAGTGTTATGGAATGTCAAAATTTTGTAATAAACTCAAAAGGCTTAAAGTTTTTCTTAAACAGTGGAACAGAGAGGTATTCAAAGATGTTTTTCAAAACATAAAAGAAGCAGAGCAGGAGGTAGACAGACTGGAGACTGAGAATGATGAACTTGATAACCTCTTAACCCTAGAAGCTCTTAATACTGCTAGAACTAAACTCCTAACCAAAATCAAGGAGAGAGACACCTTCTGGAAACAAAAGAGTAGAGTTAGATGGATGAAAGAAGGGGACTGCAATAGCCAGTTCTTCCACAACTCTGTAAAACAGAAGCACTCTAGACTGTCCATACAAAAGATTAAGGATGAGCATCAGAACTGGTTAACTGACCAGGATGCTATTGGAAGTCCAGGGGAAAGATTTTTTAAAAATCTTCTTCAGGATGAGAATACAGACATGCATGGTGAAAACCTAGCCTTCTTTCTCAAAGACATTCCATCCTTGATTACTCCTCAGACCAATACAGAGCTCTTGAAACCAGTTACTACTGATGAGGTCAAAGCAGCAGTATTTAGTCTTGGAGAACACAGTGCAAGTGGACCTGATGGCTTTCATGGACTGTTTTATAGAAACAGTTGGGACATCATAGCCCAAGACCTTACTGAGGCAGTAAGAGATTTTCAAGCTGGTAAACCAATTCCAAGGGCAATGGCATCCACTCATATAGTCCTTATCCCCAAAAAACAGCACCCCTCAAACTTTAGTGAGTTCAGACCAATCAGTCTCTCAAACTTTAGCAATAAAGTTTGCTCCAAGATTCTGATGGAGAGGATAAAACAGCTGATGCCCTCACTTATATCAAGTGAACAATCAGCATTCCTTCAAGGGAGGGAAATAGCAGACAATGTTATCCTGATGCAAGAATCTACTAGATTTTTGCAGAAAGATAATGAGTGTCTCAACCTTATCCTCAAATTAGACATGACAAAAGCTTTTGATAGGGTTTCCTGGACTGCTCTAAATTATTTATTGCTTAAACTGGGATTTCATGGCTCTTTGGTTAGAATACTTATGTCTAACATTGTATCTGCATGGTTCTCAGTCATAATAAATGGAGTATCTTATGGTTTCTTCAAGCCATCAAGAGGACTCAAACAGGGTGACCCCCTGTCACCATTTTTGTTTAACATCTTGACTGAACTCATGTCTAGGAAGCTTCATACATTATTCCAGTCTGGTACTTTAGCTAGGTTTCATCTGCCACAGACACTACCCCACTTACACACCTGATTTATGCTGATGACACATGTATTTTTCTTAAAGCAACTGACAAGTCTCTTAAAAATTTTGCTGCATTTATTACTTCCTTTGAAATGGCAACTGGGCAGAAGGTAAACATGCAGAAATCCAGTTTTTACATAGGTGACAAAAGCAGTAGAGCACAAAAAAGAAAAATTAAAAGCATCCTGGGAATGCAGGAGGGTAGTTTCCCCTTTAAGTATTTAGGATGCACTATCTACAAGGGTAGAAAGCTAAATGCACATTTCCATGGCCTCCTAGAAGCTATAAGTGCTAGAATTCATACATGGAACTCAAAATGGTTATCCAGAGGTGGAAGGATAATACTAATCAAGTATGTTCTTTCCTCCATACCTCAACATGTATTTGCTGTGATGCAGCCAACTAATTTCATTCTCAGAAAAATTGAAATGCTATGCTCAGATTTTCTATGGGGGGAAACAGAAGGAAGGAAGCATAAGCATTGGAGATCCTGGGAAAGAATGGCTTTCCCAGAAGAAGAAAATGGGATTGGTTTAAAAAATTTAGACTCCACTATAGATGCATACTCCCTCAAGTTATGGTGGAAAATGCAGCAGGGCACAGCACCCTGGACCAAGTTTCTTTGGTCCCTCCCAAGCCATAGAAGAACTTCTGATGCATGGAAGAGAGTGAAGTCAGTTTCTGACTTTGCAGAAAACCATACCAGAATAGTTCTAGGAAGAGGTACCTGCAGCTTTTGGGGTTCCAATTGGCTAGGTTATGGAATTCTGATTGACAAGTTGGGTAGTAGGGGCCCCTTGCATCCTGATCTGACAGTTAGAGATTTCTATACTAACAAGGCACCAATACTATCTTTTCTGGCACCATACATCTCTGCTGATATTTTACAGGAGCTGCAAAAGGAGCAAATTTTTACTGAAGATGAGGATATCATGGTCTGGACACCAAGTCCACAAGGTAAGTTTTCGGTTAAAAGTGCTTATAGAAGCCTGAGACACAGGCATAGAGAATCTACATCATTGAAGAAGGTACAGTCTCTAAACCTACCAGTGAAGATCTCATTTCTTACTTGGAGAATTCTTAACAACTTGATGCCTATGGATGATATGCTTACTGATTTTGGGATTGTTAATGTATCCAAGTGTCCTTTCTGTGAGCATGAGGACACTTTGCAACATTTTTTTTAACACATGCCCCTATGCTTCTTTCATATGGAAACAAATGCATGCTATTTTAGAACTACCACAGGTTCATTTTGTTAATCTATGGGATAGATTAACAACTTACTGGAATATTACACATCTGTCAAAATTGCATGGTTTTCTGTGCTGCTCTCTGCCTTGTTTAATTCTGTGGGAACTGTGGAAAGCAAGGGGTCAGGCATTATACCAGGGTGTTAAGATAACCCCTCTACATACCTGGAATCAGGTTAAGGCAAACTGTAGACTTATCTCTATAGCTAGACCACTTACTTCTGGCCATCTCTCTGATAGCATATGGGTTCAAAGAGGGTTAATTTCTTTTCTGAATCCACCCCCACCTACAAAACTAATCCCTATCAAGTGTGAGCCCCCTGATAGTGGCTTCAAATTGAATGTTGATGCATCTTTTAAACAAAACTCCTCATCAGTAGGGGGGCTCATAAGAGACACAGGGGGTAGATTCAGATTTGCATTTTACAAACTAACACAGGGTGTTTCCCCTTTGCAGGTGGAGCTTCAAGCAGCCCTACAGAGCATTCAATTGGCAGTGGAAAATGGTTTCAATAATGTCTCATTGGAGATGGATAGCCAACTTGCAGTGAGCATCATCAATGGTAAATTAGAGCCTCCATGGAATTGTCTTCAACTGGCCAGACAAGTGGCTGACTTAATGAGGCAGAACAGTTTTCGAGCTTCCCATATCTACAGAGAAATCAATGGACCTGCAGACTTCTTAGCAAAGTTTGGACAACAGAGGAGGGAATCACAGCATTTCACTGATCTCAGAAGCATCCCACAACTGAGAGAAAAGCTCTGGAAGGATAACCTACACTCTTGGAGAAGAATCAGGGTATAAAACAGGACATGCTAGGCTGGAGTGTAATTCGACACTAGGGGTTGTGGAGTCTTACACAAACAGAAGGGCTACTCCTTTTTTCTCTCTGATTTGCATATATGTTTAGAGAAACAACTCTTCATTCTTTTGTACAGGCTTTCTTTTGTTAATGGCATATGCCTATGCCTGTTCGAATTGGTACAACTAGTGTCCAATTCGCCCATGTATCTAGCTATCTGACTAACTCTATGGGAATTAAATCCCAAGTTGGAGGCTTGGGGAGCCATAAAAATCCCCCCACCTAATGGTGGTTTTAATTAAAAAAAAACTGTGTTAGGTGATTAGTAACTTTATCCAAATCCAAAAATTCAACCCATCAAATGAAAATAACGATTCAAGTGATCATAACTTCGTGCTCAGATAATGTTTATGACCGATTCCTTTTTGAAAAGTTATTATATATTCATGCTCTCCAATATGGTACCTCCCATGTTTACTGATAAGTAACTCTATCTGATTCCCGAAATTGAACCCATCAAATTAAAATGATGATTCAGGTGGTCATAACTTGGTGCTCATATAATATATTTTTTGTACCGATTCTTTTTTGAAAAATTCTTTTACTTTTTTGCTTTGCAATATAGTACCTTCCGTGTTTAGTGATTAATAAAATTATCCATTCACGAAATTCGATCCATCAAATTAAAATAAGAGAAAAGTGCATATATAACCATATATAATTGATGAAAGTGTAGATATAACCCTGCAACAATGAAAGTGCAAATATAACCCTGCGATAATTGAAAGTGCAAATATAACCCTGGTCAGTCAATGCCGGAAATAATGGCTTTGGGTTATATTTGCACATATGTATAATAGTTATGGTTATATTTGCACATATGTATAATAGTTAGGGTTATATTTGCACTAAAAAACAACTCAGGGTTATATTTGCACTTTCTCCAACATATAGGGTTATATTTGCATATTACCCTTAAAATAACGATCCAGATTATCTTAACTTGGTGCTTAGATAATATTTTGTACCTATTCGTTTTTTAAAGTTCTTATATTTTTATACTCTGCAATATGGTACCTCCCATTTTGCTAATTAGAAATTTAATCTAATCTTCGAATTCAACCCATCAAATGAAAATAACGATTTAGGTGGTCATCATTTCATGCTCAGATAATATTTTTGAACGATTCCTTTTTTAAAAGCTCTTATATTTTCTGGCTCTACAATATGGAACCTATTGTGTTTGCTTATTAGTAATTTTATCGAATTCCTGAAATTCAAACTATCAAACGAAAATAACGATTTAATTGTTCATAACTTCGTGATCAGATAATATTTTGGACTAATTCCTTTTTTAAAAGTTATTATACTTTAATGCTTTGCAATATGGTGCCTTCCGTGTTTAGTGATTAGTAAAATTACCCAATTCACGAAATTCGACCCATCAAATTAAAATAACAATTCAGGTCGTCTTATCTTGGTGGTTAGATAATATTTTGTACTAATTCTTTTTTAAAAAGTTCTTATATTTTTATTCTCGACAATATGGTACCTCCCATTTTTGCTGATTAGAAATTTAATCTAATCTTCAAATTTAACCCATCAAATAAAAATAACGATTTAAGTGATCATACTTTGGATAATATTTTGGGGTGTCAGGCCCCTCCTAAACCACACCCTAGAGGTGAAAACCCTTCCAAAAATCCACTACAAGAAACAATAATTTTACCGCAGTTCCGTGGAAGGTTTTACCTCAATTTTTTATCCCAAAAAATGAAGTAAATATAGGCACAGTAAGTATATTTTTATACTCCTTCCGTCCCAGTCGAATCTGCACACTTTTTGATCAACTTTTTCAAGACACGTTTGACCATAAATTTCAACTAGTATATAGATACCAATATCATCATGTAAGATATTGTTGGATTCTCTGCATACTGTATTTTCTAAATATCAAATTTTAACACACTGTTAATATACATAACTAAAGTTATCGTTGGTCAAACATGACCTGAGAAAGTTGACCAAAAAGTGCGCACATTCGGCTGGGACGGAGTAATATCAATTCAGAAAGTTAAAAAGTATTTTTTACTTTGGTTTCCAGCAAAAAGGGCTGTGACATCGGTTAGTTATACGGTAGGCTAGTTTTCAAAATTTATGAACCGAAAGCCTTGCGACGTCGGTAGGTTTGTTTCAGATATTAAACAACCTATAGAAATCCAAAACCGAGGTTTGTTCTGCATTTCGTAGCTCACGGTTACAAATGCAGCCAATATTTCCGTCGAGCCCACAAAACTATGTTACAGATACAACCAATATTTTCGGCAGCCAATTATCTGGCAAGCCCAACAGAAAAATATACAGCAAATATTTTAATAAATAAAATTCACATAAAAAATTAGAAAATAGCAGTGAATGTCTAAAAAAAAAACCCTAGCAATCTACAGTATGAATTTATAAAACCTAGCATAATAGCAGTGACAATCGGCGTCGGGAAGACTTCGCCGCAGCATCAAGGAGGTCGGAATTGAAGGCAGTGGCCTCTACATGGCGTCAAACGGCAGTGGCCTAGAACGATGGTGGATATACAAAGGCGGTGACGGTTCAGTCGATCGGCAGAGGTGGCGTCGATTAGCAGAGGTGGCGTCGATTTAGCAGTGGTGGTGCCGATTTGGAAGTGGTCGCAGCGCCGGATTTGAAGGAGTAGAGGATGTAGGTGGTGGAGACGATTTGGCAGTGGTGGCGTCGCCAGAATCGAAGTAGGAGGAGATTTAGGCGTTGGAGGCGATTTGGTGTAAGAAGAAGGTGTGGAGGCGGACTGAGAAAGGAAAGGGAGAAGTGAAGTTAGTATTGGGTTTGGGTTATTTATAGGGGTAGGGTTTGGGTGATTTATTGGGCTGAAGTTTGAATTGTTAGTGGGTTGAAATAAGGTAATTTATTGTGCCAAAGTCTTCAAAAATTAAAATTTGCTTTAATATTCTATTTAATGAGTTCAAATTTTTGAAAAAATCTATGTCAATAACATAGATTGTGCTAAAATTTATTATAATTATATGAAATATTTGATTAGTTTTCATACATGGAAAGTCAGGTAAAAGTCGATCGTTCATTAGTTAAGGTTATACATTTTCTTTTGTGTTTATAAATGGAAAGTTAAGTAAGGGTTCGTCGATGATTAGTTAAGTTATAACCATTTCATTAATGTTTATGTATTGAATGTCAAGTATGGGTTTACCATCGATCAGTTAAATTCTAACATGTTCGATAGTGTTTATGCATGGAAAGTCAAATAAGGGTTGACCGTTTATTGAGAAATGACAATGTGACCCAAATTTGTGTTACCCTATAATTCATTGCTGCAAAATACATGATTTTTGTTATTCTTGCATAAATATAGAAATATTAAACAGATGAACTTTATGATGAAATGTTGGGAAATGCTAGTACATGTTCAAGAATAACTTATAGTTGGTTAAATATAAGTAAGAAATGGAAATTGGAACAGATTACAAATATATTCTTGTTCATGTTTATTGATAAATACTATGTTACAGACTTGAAAAATACAATTGGGGTGTATAGGGTGGCATCACGTTCGAGCGAATTTCAATTTGGAGTTACGAGTAAAGTTTTTCCATTTTTCACTTAGGTCTCTCCAAGAAAGTTGGAGTAGCCAAATCATGAAATTGGTAATACCAAAATGCAATTCAATAATATACAATTGCGATTTTGAAATTTGGGCATGTATGGGTGAACGAAAGGGCCTCGTTAGTCAACATTGATAACTTTTAAACAATCTTGGAAAAATTACACTATGACCCAAAATTGTGTTACCCTATAATCCATTGCTCCAAAATACATGAATTTTCTTATTCTTGCGTAAATATAGAAACACTAAATAGTTGAATTTTTTGGTGAAATATTGGAAAACGCTAGTACATGTTGTACAGCAACTTAGGGTTAGTTACAAAGAAGTAAGAAAGGGAAATCAGAAAAGATTACAAATATATTCTTGTGCATATTTATTGATATACACAACGTTATAGACTTGGAAAATACAATTAGGGATTATAGGGTAGCATCACTTTCAAGCAGATTTCAATTTGGAGTTACGAGTAAAGTTTTTACTTTTTGCAGTTAGGTCTCTCCAAGGAAGTTGGAGTTGTCGCATCACGAAATTTGTGGCACCAAAATGCAATTCAATAGTATATAATTGCGGTTTTTGAATTTGATCATGTTTGGGTTATCGAAAGGATCTCGAAAGTTAACATTGATTACTTATACACAATCTTGAAAAATTACACTATGGCCCAAAATTGTGTTGTCATATAATCCATTGCTCCCAAATACAAGATTTTTGTTATTCTTACAAAAATATAGATATATTAAATAGGTAAATTTTTTGGTGAAATGTTGCAAAACACTAGGTCATGTTTTAGAGTAACTTAGAGTTTGTTACATATAAGTAAGATATGTAAATCGGAAAAGTTTACAAATATGTTATTGTGCATGTTTATCGATAAATACTATGTTTTTGACTTGGAAAATACAACTTGGGCGTATAGGGTACCATCATGTTTGAGCGGATTTTAATTTGGAGTAACGAGTAAAGTTTTTACTTTTTGCACTTAGGCCCCTCCAAGAAAGTTGGACTTGTCGAACCACAAAATTGGCAACACCAAAATGAAATTCAATAATATACAGTTGCAATTTTCCAATTTAGGCATGTATGGGTGAACGGAAGGGCCTTGAAAGTCAACATTGATTAATTCTTCACAATCTTAAAAACTTACGCTATGGCCCAAAGTTGTGTTACCCCATTATCCATTGCTCAAAAATACATGATATTTGTTATTCTTGCCTAAATATAGATATATAAAATAAATTATTTTTTTGGTGAAATGTTGGTAAGCGCTAGTACATGTTCTTAAGTAGCTCCTACCGGTGCCTCATAGCAACCAAATTTTATACTACTTATTTTATATATTACTTATTTTGTTGAAGAACTACTTGGTTTATCATTTGGTCTTAAAGACAATGATTCTTCCATCTTTTTTTGAAAAAGGGGATGCTTGAAAATGAGGTTTTGAAAATGGGTTTTGAAATAGTTCCGTTTTACTATGTGTCTTATTATCTAATTTTGTTGAAATAAAATCGATATGATTAGCCACAGTATGCAATAATTGATTGGAATAATTATTCTGTTGATAAACCTTTTTAATATCTGCTAAATTTACTGAATCTGTATCATTTTCTGGTCTTCCTGACTTAAATGGAGAAGCAATTATTGTGGTTTCTTCTGTAACAATATGAACTGATTGGAGTGGCGGATGAATAGAACTAACTACTGTATCATTTGGCAATTTCCATTTTTTATAAAGATTGGTCTGTACATTTATAACCGGAATGTCTGTGAAATTATCTTTTTTTAATTATTTGTTCTTTTTTCAAATAATATCCTAACCATATAAAGAACTTCATTTGTCTAATCTTTTTGGCTGTTAATTCATCATAAAAATCTTGTCTAATATGTTCTCTGGTTTCTAAATTTAATTTTTCAAACCATAATCTATTTTTAACATTTTCTTGACTATAATAATCTTCATTTAAATATGCTTTATTTATTTTAAATTCACTATTATTATTCATCATATTAATTTCTGATTGTCTCATTTGACTGTATGTTGGAGAACCTATTGATGAATTTGAATCTGGAATGATTTCTGGTAATGGGGCAGAATATCTAACTCTTGTATCACTAAATTGGTTTGGAATGTCCGATGTTGAATGTCTATGTCTATGCATTAAATTATTGTCCATATTTGCATATCTAGATGATTGTAAATTAAATCTACCAGACATAGATTTATTAAATTTTATTAATATTTTTTCATCATTTTGCTCTTCTATCTCAGAAGGTTCAGTTATTCTTATATTTCTTTGAATTCCTGTTGGCCTTTCTGCTAATATTTCTATTGGAATAGTTATTTCATTCCATTTTAATAACTTAGGTGTTTCTATTGAAATATTATTAGAATTTGTTGTAACATAAACTGACTCATCTTTTTCAGTTGGAATTAATTTTAATGCTGTTGGAATCATAGATTGCATAAGTTTAAAATAAACTCTATAAATTAATGCAAAATGTTCTGTGTCATTTATTATCCTATCTTGTTTTAATTGAATATCTAATTTCAAAGAGTCCATAATATGGGGGTCTGTTAAACTAACTGAATAGTTTGGAATACATTCAAATCTTATTGTTCCATTACATATATTAGTTTGAACCATTGCTAATACTTTATACCTAATTAGTCTATCATCTCTTAATGCCATGAAGATTGGAGTGTCAATTCCTAATCTTACCAATGGATGTAATGCTATTTGAACTAAGCCAAAATGTAAAAACTTATAATTTTGTTCTTTATATTTCCTAATAGCTTGTGATGATAATAATCTAATTGATTGTACTTCTTGGTTCATTGGTAATATTTCTTCATGTATTTTAATTGAATATGACTTGTTAAATTCTAATATTCCTTGTTGGTATATAGATTTTAATGTCTTATTTGGTAAAATTTGTTGGATTTCATGACTTTGTAAAACATTTGAAGAAGATATGGATCCCGTACTCATAGTACTGGAGCTTCCGAACAAAAATCTTTTAATCCTTTCTCCCATGTTAAATTTATTATCAATTGATAAGTTTGCTATATCACGCAAATCATGTTTATCTAACCAATACCTCAGTCATACCACACGTGGACCACCCTTAGCGAGACTCCCTCTCTTGACGGGCTAAACCAAAACGAATTACTGGTATGAACTAAAAGTTAGAAGCACAGAGGCACTAGAATAGACTCACAAGTCTGCAAGTATAGTTCACGAATCAATGTATAGTACATCTAACACTGAATATTTCAATTGTTTTAAATCTGATTTAAATTCTTCCTGTTGTTATGCTTGCATTTACTGTTATACTAGTTGATTTGAATTTAAGAATTGCTTTCCTTTACTCTGTTATATTTACTGGTGTAGATATTACTGATCCTTTTCTTACTGCTGAAGACAGTGAGTCCCTCTTTATGGTATCAGAGCCAAGTGCCTTAATTTTTTAATCCCCATTGAGTGTTAGATGTATTATACATTGATTCGTGAACTATACTTGCAGACTTGTGAGTCTATTCTAGTGCCTCTGTGCTTCTAGCTTTTAGTTCATACCAGTAATTCATTTTGGTTTAGCCCGTCAAGAGAGGGAGTCTCGCTAAGGGTGGTCCACGTGTGGTATGATTGAGGTATTGGTTAGATAAACATGATTTGCGTGATATAGCAAACTTATCAATTGATAATAAATTTAACATGGGAGAAAGGATTAAAAGATTTTTGTTCGGAAGCTCCAGTACTATGAGTACGGGATCCATATCTTCTTCAAATGTTTTACAAAGTCATGAAATCCAACAATTTTTACCAAATAAGACATTAAAATCTATATACCAACAAGGAATATTAGAATTTAACAAGTCATATTCAATTAAAATACATGAAGAAATATTACCAATGAACCAAGAAGTACAATCAATTAGATTATTATCATCACAAGCTATTAGGAAATATAAAGAACAAAATTATAAGTTTTTACATTTTGGCTTAGTTCAAATAGCATTACATCCATTGGTAAGATTAGGAATTGACACTCCAATCTTCATGGCATTAAGAGATGATAGACTAATTAGGTATAAAGTATTAGCAATGGTTCAAACTAATATATGTAATGGAACAATAAGATTTGAATGTATTCCAAACTATTCAGTTAGTTTAACAGACCCCCATATTATGGACTCTTTGAAATTAGATATTCAATTAAAACAAGATAGGATAATAAATGACACAGAACATTCTGTATTAATTTATAGAGTTTATTTTAAACTTATGCAATCTATGATTCCAACAGCATTAAAATTAATTCCAACTGAAAAAGATGAGTCAGTTTATGTTACAACAAATTCTAATAATATTTCAATAGAAACACCTAAGTTATTAAAATGGAATGAAATAACTATTCCAATAGAAATATTAGCAGAAAGGCCAACAGGAATTCAAAGAAATATAAGAATAACTGAACCTTCTGAGATAGAAGAGCAAAATGATGGAAAAATATTATTAAAATTTAATAAATCTATGTCTGGTAGATTTAATTTACAATCATCTAGATATGCAAATATGGACAATAATTTAATGCATAGACATAGACATTCAACATCGGACATTCCAAACCAATTTAGTGATACAAGAGTTAGATATTCTGCCCCATTACCAGAAATCATTCCAGATTCAAATTCATCAATAGGTTCTCCAACATACAGTCAAATGAGACAATCAGAAATTAATATGATGAATAATAATAGTGAATTTAAAATAAATAACGCATATTTAAATGAAGATTATTGTAGTCAAGAAAATGTTAAAAATAAATTATGGTTTGAAAAATTAAATTTAGAAACCAGAGAACATATTAGACAAGAGTTTTATGATGAATTAACAGCCTACAAGATTAGACAAATGAAGTTCTTTATGTGGTTAGGATATTATTTGAAAAAAGAACAAATAATTAAAAAAGATAATTTCACAGACATTCCAGTTATAAATGTACAGACCAATCTTTATAAAAAATGGAAATTGCCAAATGATACAGTAGTTAGTTCTATTCATCCGCCACTCCAATCAGTTCATATTGTTACAGAAGAAACCACAATAATTGCTTCTCCATTTAAGTCAGGAAGACCAGGAAATGATACAGATTCAGTAAATTTAGCAGATATTAAAAAGGTTTATCAACAGAATAATTATTCCAATCAATTATTGCATACTGTGGCTAATCAGATCGATTTTATTTCAACAAAATTAGATAATAAGACACATAGTAAAATGGAACTATTTCAAAACCCATTTTCAAAACCTCATTTTCATGCATCCCCTTTTTCAAAAAAGATGGAAGAATCATTGTCTTTAAGACCAAATGATAAACCAAGTAGTTCTTCAACAAAAAAGATAGGAGTTATATCAGAAACAAATCCAATAGATATAGAAGATTCGAATAGTTCTTATTCAGAAGAAACAGAATCCGAAAATGATTTTTCAGAAAATGATCTTGAAAAACAAATAAATGCAATAGAACAACACTTTCAAGAACCAATAGAAGAAAAACCAGATATGAGAATTAATAAATTAAAATATAATTGGAAAAATAGTAACACAAAACCTTACTATTCAAAACCAACTCCACCAGATCTTCAATATGAAGAACAGCTACATTCATTCAAAAGTTATGATGGTGCATCAATATATCAATGGAATATTGATGGCTTATCAGAATATCAAATTTTAAATTTATTACAAGAAATGGGAATGACAAGGATAGCTTATAAAGCATCCATGTCTTCAACAGAACAACAAATAGTAATGTTATTAGTTACTGGCTTTACAGGACAATTAAAAGGTTGGTGGGATGAATACCTCCAACTAGAAGAAAAACAAGCAATTTTAAATCATGAAACAGAAGAAGCACATGTTGTAGAACCCAATATTCTATTTGTTATGGTTCCTGATGGTTCCACATTTTTACTATATACTATATCAATGTATTTTGTAGGAAATCCAGCAGAAGCATTAGAAAGTTCAAAATTTTGTTTAACAAATTTAAGATGTCCAACTTTAACTGATTTCAAATGGTATAAAGATGTATTTTTAACTCAAGTTTTTAGAAGATCAGATTCAAGTGCACCATTTTGGAAAGAAAAATTCATAACTGGATTACCAAATTTATTTTCACAAAGGATACTAACTAATTTAAGCAAAGCATTAGGAACAGAAAAGATAAATTATAATGATTTAACTTTTGGTCAAATATTTGCTTTTGTAAAGAAAGAAGCTTTAGCATTATGTCAAGATTTTAAAATTCAACATAAGTATGGTTCAGAGAGAAAGGAAATGGGATCCTTTTGCCAACAATTTGGTATAACAGGACTCAAACCACCTTCTTCTCAAATAAAAGAATATAAAAAATATAGAAAACATAAATCTGAACATAGGAAAAAGAAAAGAAATTATTCATATGATTATAGTAAAAAAGATAAAAAACCTTTTTACTCAAAAGAACATAAGAAACATAGGTCCAAAAAGAAAAAAGAATTTCAAAATATTCAATGTTATAAATGTAAAAAGTTTGGTCATACAGCAAATGTATGTAAGATAGAAAAGAAAATAAATGCATTAGAAGATCTAGAGTTAAGAAATAAACTGTTAGCCATCTTAATTGATTCAGATAAAGAGCAGTCAAATTATGAAACAGATTCAGATTCAGATTATTCTAGTGATTATGATAGTGAATGTCCATGTAAAATTCAAAACATTAACATGTTAAGTAGTACAAATGGTAAGAAAAAAGAACTATTAGATATAATAGAAAAATTAAGAGATTCTGAAAATAAGACTGAATATATTCAGAAATTAAGAAGTTTAGTAACAGAAGAAAATAAACCTAGGATAACATAAGCATTCAGTTTAGGACACACAATTAAAAAATTTTCAGAATTAGATAAGAACAAATCAATAATTACTTCAACAAATAATCAAAATCTAAGAAAAGAAATTTCTTTATTAAAAAATGAAATCAGACATATTAAAACATAATTAAATGATTTAAAGGAAAAAGATTTAGAACTAGAATTAAAACTAATATCATTAGATACACCCAGTAGCTCTGGCATTCTTATTTCAAAAGACACCCCAAATGATCAACAATTTTTTGGTATTATTAATAAAATTAATATGGAAAAATGGTATTCCTTAGTTACTATAGGAGTTCAAGACTTTAGCATTACTGTAGTAGCATTGATTGACAGTGGAGCAGATCAATCATGCATTAGGTCAGGATTAATTCCAAGTAAATATTTAGTCAAAAGTAATGAACAACTAGCAGCAGCAAATGGAACTCCAATGATTATTAAGAAAAAGTTATCAAATGGATATATAAGTAATAATGATTATTGTATTAAACATTCATTTTTAATATTAGAAAATGTATCATATGATGCGGTATTAGGAAACCCATTTTTATATCAAATAACCCCTTTTAAGAAGACTCAAAAAGGGATTAGTACCAAGATATTAGGTAAAAAATTATTGTTTTCCTTTATTAATCCTCCTAGTCAAATTGAATTAAACTTATTGCAAACCAATTCAATATATAAAAAAATATGTATGATAAATAGGAAACAAACAGATATTTCATTTTTAAAGGAAGAATTAGGCTATTCCAAGATTGAAGAACAATTAGAATATAAAAATGTAAAAGAAAAAATAAAGGCATTAGAACAAAAATTCCAAAGAAAAATTTGTTCCAATCATCCCAATGCATTTTGGGATAGAAAGAAACACATAGTTTCATTACCCTATGAAAAAGATTTTAATGAACAAAATATTCCAACCAAAGCAAGACCTATTCAAATGAATGCAGAATTATTAGAGTTATGTAAACAAGAAATTCAAGATCATTTAGATAAAAAATTAATTAGAAAGAGTAAATCTCCTTGGAGTTGCTCAGCATTTTATGTCAATAAAAATGCAGAAAAGGAAAGAGGTGTTCCTAGGTTAGTAATAAATTATAAACCATTAAATAAGGTATTGCAATGGATTAGATACCCCATTCCAAATAAAAGAGATTTAATTAACAGGTTAGCTAATGCAAAGATATTTTCAAAGTTTGATTTAAAGTCAGGTTATTGGCAAATTCAAATAGATGAAAAAGATAAGTACAAAACAGCATTTGTTGTTCCATTTGGTCAATATGAATGGAATGTTATGCCATTTGGATTAAAAAATGCTCCATCAGAATTCCAAAAAATAATGAATGATATTTTTAATCCTTATTCAACATTTGTAATAGTATATATTGATGATGTGCTAGTCTATTCCAATACAATAGATAACCATTTTAAACATTTATATATTTTGTTAAAAGCAATGACAACAAATGGTTTAGTAATATCTGAACCAAAGATGAAATTATTTCAAACAAAAATTAGGTTTCTTGGATTCAATATACACTTAGGAACTATTAGACCTATTCAAAGGTCTATAGAATTTGCAGATAAATTTGCAGATGAAATTAAAGATAAAAATCAATTACAAAGATTTTTAGGTTGTGTTAATTATATTGATTTCTTCCCAAACATTAAGATCATATGTAAGAAATTATATGAAAGATTAAAAACAAATCCTCCTGTATGGACAGAAGAACACACAAATTTAATAAAAGACATTAAGATAAAAGCAAAATCATTACCATGTTTAGGCATTCCACATCCAGATGCATTCATGATAATAGAAACTGATGCATCAGATATAGGATATGGAGGAATATTAAAACAAAAACATTTAGAAAAAATATCCATAGTCAGATATTATTCAGGATTCTGGAATAAAACCCAAAAGAATTATTCAACAGTTAAAAAGGAAGTTTTGAGCATTTTTTTATGCATTTCTAAATTTCAAGATGATGTATACAACAAAAATATTTTATTAAATATTGATTGCAAATCCGCCAAGGACATTTTACAAAAGGATGTTAAAATTTTGGTTTCGAAACAGATTTTTGCCAGATGGCAAGCTATTTTATCAGTTTTTGATTTTGATATTCAATTCATCAAGGGAAAAGACAATTCAATTCCAGACTTCTTGACCCGTGAATTTCTTACAGGCCATCATGAGTGATTCCACATCTACTGGATCAGCCCAGTCAAGGACTAGTAAAGACTATGCTAATCCTCGACCTCTTACTCCATCAGTTTCTCCAATGATTCCATTATAAGGCTTTCCACCTTTAACCTATTCCACAATAGCCCAAACTCCACATTCCAGACTTGTCCAAACCCATACTCCTCCTGTATCTTCAAATTATACTCCATTAAAAAGAGCCCATACTCCAAATCCACTTCCACAAGCCTCTTCTAGTACTACCAAACCCATTTCCACATATTTTGATAAGCCCAATCCTGAGCATATTGTATTAACCCATTTCAATGCAGAACCAGATATTCCTCAATTAAAGATATTCACATCCAATTTATTTTCTCCTTCATCTCTTTGGATGACAGCCAATAAAGATAAAACCCAGCAATATTATGAGTTGATTTTAGTAGATACCCACTCTATTGACATTCAGCATATTTACAATAAACAGGATCCCACTAGAGTAGAATATTCAAAAATCTATATTAAGCAGATTCTTAGTCCTCAACAAATTTCCAATTCGAACATACCATTTTCAGTTGATTACTATCCTCCTGATTTTAATTATAATGATTATGTCCAAGCCTGATACAGAACATTCTTTTTTAGATCTTTTGACCATTCATGGTTTATTAATTTTCATTCCACTTTTAATAATCAAATGTCAAACTGGTTCGGAGATTGGTGGGTCAAATTTGGCCCTTCTACTGAGATCTATCCAGAACCCATACTAGCAGAATTCCAGACATTCCAAAAATTTAGCTAGCAAACACTTAACCATTCAAAACCCCATGAAAGACCATTGTTGTTCCATGCTATCTTCAGGGTACCCTGGATTTTTGCCTGGAGTTTTCAAATAAAACCATTCCACCCTTCGTTTCCATTTTCTTTAATCAGACAATTCAAAATCAAATGGTGGGCCAATTACAAACCAGAGTTCTGTTCCTCCAAAGCAGTAACTTACTATTTCCAGACAGGCCAAAAAATGAAAATCAATACAAAACCCATTATTCAACAAACAATTCCATCTCCTATTGCAAAGCCAAAACCCATTGGGCCATCTACCCAATTTATTCCACAGCCAAGAAATATATGTCCAACACCCATTCAGCCAACTCCAATAACACAAATTCCAAGCCAAGACCCAGATGATGAATTACAGAAGGCTCTTGAATATTATCAGGAGTTAGTCAGACAAAGGCAAGCAATTAAGCAAGAACCAGAAGACCAGTTATATCTTGAATAATACCAGACGTAAGCAATGACGATTTTCAAAGAATATATTCAAATAGATCAGACAGAAGATAGTGGTGGATCCCAGCTTCCACCGTCCAACTCCTTTAAAAGTCAAAAGCAGCCAAAGTGGTGGATCCCAGCTTCCACCAAATTCAACTTATTCAGCAGAAGACGAGAGATAATGGTGGGGACCACATCCAACTAAATTCAATCAGCCGAAAACAGATGAAAGTGGCGGGGCCCACTCTCCACTCAGCACCCACAAAGAAAGGCCAAGATTCAACAATGAAGATTCAATAGCCAAGATCAATGGACTTCAACTTCGGATTTCAACAATTGTAATAGATTAGCAGCTTCAAATTCCTATAAGAAGCTCATTTCATTTCATTCAAAAACACGCTTGAATTATCGCACTCTCTAGTACGCACTTGTACAACCTCCTCACTCTGAATTGATCGTACAAACATCAATTCCAAACCCATTGTAAGCCTAATTTATTCAATCACAAGAAATTACTCAAGTATTTGATTTCCATCTGTACGATCTTATTTACTGTTGTATTCAGTTAACCAGAACACTATTACGTTCTCATAGTAATACTGTTCAATCAGAATCTATCCCAGATCACTGTGATAGCTCTAATCGATCTCAACTAAGTCGATTAAATCTGAGAACTGAATATTTCAACTGTTTTAAATTTGATTTGAATTCTTCCTGTTGTTATGCTTGCATTTACTGTTATACTAGTTGATTTGAATTTAAGAATTGCTTTCCTTTACTCTATTATATTTACTGGTGTAGATATTACTGATCCTTTTCTAAGAAGCATAGAAAATTTTATTCGGCAAAAAATAAAAATTTATTTAATGATATTCGACTTTGATCACATATTACTCAAACTTTACGTTTAATTTATTTCATTTGAAAAATATAAACATAAGTCATAGTTAAAAGTATAATTAAAATCTTTTAAAATTTTAAAAGAAATGGAGTAGTATAAATTATTTACAAAATAATATTTTGTTTTTGTTTAACATTACATTTTATTGTTAAAATTTCGACCATGTGTTACTCTAACTCTACATTTAATTTATTTTATTTAAAAATAGAAAGATAAATTCATAGTTAAAAGTATACGTACAAAATATTTAAAATTAAAAATGAAAAGGAGTTGTATAAAAAAACTAAAATATTATATTTTGTTTTGTTAAAATAAAATTATATTATTAATATATATATATATATATATATATATTCAATTATTTTACATTGTGCATCATAAGGGTGTCTACGAGAGGTACATGTAAGACATGTGTGCGCTGTCGGTCATTTCATGTATGCGACGGGTCTATGAGAATCTATCACAATAATAAACAACGTCGGTAAGTCAGATTTGCATGCGACGTTGTTCATTTCATATCTTCGAGAAGTACGTACGATGTCGGTTACAAAAACAATCGATGTAGGCAAGCCAGACATGTGTGCGACGTCGGTCATACGTGTCTGGGATAGGTATGTGTGACCTCAGTTACAAAAACAACCAATGTTGGTAAGCCAGACTTGCGTGAGACGTCGGTCATGCGTGTATGGGATAGGTACGTGTGACCTTGATCACAAAAATAATCGATATAGGTATGCCAAACATGCGTGCGACATCGGTTATGTCAGACTTTTTACCTCAATTTTTAAAAAAACTGAGGTAAAAGTGTACTTTTTACCTTGGTTTTTTTCTAACTGAGGTTAAAAATATTTTTTTACTTAAAAAAATTACAATTGCAGTAAAAGAACTTTTTACCTAGGTTTTTTGGGGTTAAGAAAAAAATCAAGGTAAAAGGGGCAAAGTAAAAGGTGTTGTTTCTTGTAGTGACCATACCTCGATAAATAAATCGGACTGACAAGAGATCCTATAAGCCATTGGTCAATTGGGGAAGAAATATGAAGTCTTTATGGAGTGTACAAGGCGTGAGATTGAAGACCTTGAAAATATGGCATTCTCATGTATCAAGAATCTTAAAGTTCAAGTTGGGCAACTCACCGCCTCGGTTAGCTGACTTGAGGCCAAGGAGTCCAACAAAACCCCTTCCCAACTGGAGGTCAATCCAAGGAATGTAACTGCACTCCAGTTGAGAAGTGGGAAGGAAGTTCAAGAGTTCAAGAAGAAGGTGATGCTAGAGGACGATAGGGTATTGGAGGCTATCGAGGCACACTTCGAAGAGGATGAGATTGTGGTCAAAGAAGCGCATTCTAAGGAGCTTCCACCATCCGAGGCACGAGTGACTATCCCATCTCCATTTTCAAATGCTTTAAGGGAAAGTCCAAAGGTAGTGACCAATGATGCAAGCATTCAACGAGTCTTCAAAAAAATCGAGGTAATAATCCCTATATTGGAGTTAATTGAAAATGTGTCATAGTATGCTAAATTTCTTAAAGTTTCATGCACAAAAAAGAGAAGTAGGTCAACTAAAAAGGTAGAACATTCAGAAATGGGGGGAGTATCCATTTTAAACCATAAAAATTTTCCTAAGAAATGCGATGACCCCAGAATGTTCTCTATTCCTATCTCCTTAGGTGGAAAACTTGTTGAAAGTGCCATGATAGACTTAGGCGCATCCATCAATGTTATCCCATTTAGTTTTTACGAACGCATAGAAATAGTCGAGCTTAGGGAAACTAGAGCGATTGTCCAACTCGCCAATCACTCCTAAGCTAGCCCCCATGGACTAGTAAATGATGTGATGGTGCGGGTTGGCAAGTTAGTTTTTTTGGAGGACTTTTATGTCCTAGACGTGGCACACGATGGAAGTGCCCCAATACTTTTGGGGAGACCTTTTATTAAAATGTCTAGGACTAAAATTGATGTCCACTTGGGAACCTTAACTCTAGAAGATGATGTGGAAAAAGTTGTGTTTGACATCTATAAGTCAAGGCATGATTCGACTAACTATTCTCTTATACACAAAGGTGTGACCCTATGTGATTAGCATGATTTCCATGAATCGTCTTGTGTTATAAATGAGAATGAATACTTGGATAAGTCTGTGTTGATGATATTGCTGATGAGTTTGATGAATTACATGATTTCATTAACAGTATGCCTGTGCTAGACTATTTTTCCATGCTAACTAACTTGCAGCAGGAAAGGGAAAACATCGAGGGTTTAAAACCCCCTGACCTCCTCCTAACCCCAAAGTGAGGTTCACAGACTCAACCTTAGCGAGTCACGGTGATTCATTTTCTATAACGGACAAATGGTCTGAAGGTAAGGGTGACATGTTGTGGAGACCCCTCCACAACAATGTCATTGTGGATGAAGTTGCCGATGGCAATTCTGGAGACCCACGGGTGGGTGGTTCTAACCAAATAGAAAAATAAATAAGTCGCGAGGTTGACAATAAATACACGGTGCTTCTTTTTTGCTTTGATTTCTTATTTTGAGTAGTGATGAGATAGATTTTGCTTGTTCTTGTTTATGCTAAATATCTTTGAGATGAAAATCTTGCTTGGTTTTAAAATTTAAGTTTGAGTCTCGTAATTGTGTTTGGTTGGAATTAGACTTGATGGGTTACTTACTTTTTTTCCGAAAAAAGAGGGAAAAACCAAGGAAATAGTTTAAAATTTGTGGCAGCTCCATGACAAGACCAAGCATGGTCTGCGCCAAGTACCACGGTCCACGCCAGGGAAGCTTGGCACAAGGGGGCCTTGTGCCAAAGATG
This sequence comes from Rubia yunnanensis, assembly GCA_037428765.1. Lineage (NCBI taxonomy): Eukaryota > Viridiplantae > Streptophyta > Magnoliopsida > Gentianales > Rubiaceae > Rubia > Rubia yunnanensis. Next base: position 52,071,658 of record CM075062.1, read on the forward strand.
TGGCATGGACCATTGAAGCGAGAGGGGTCCGTGCCAAGAGTCTTTGACTCGTGGGAGGTCGGTGCCAGTTACCTTTGACACGAAGGTATCTATGTCGTTTCCCCATTTCTACTGTCCAATTGTTCCAAAAAATGCAAATTTTAAAGAATTCCGAGTTTTGAACTTAAAAATGCATTTTTGGTTCAAAAATTTTGAAATCCCCTAATTACTTAGGATTTTTTTATGCAAATAGTATTTCCAATATACCTTGTTGATTTATTGATTTGTATTAATGTCCCCTAATTTGCAACTTCCAAAACTTCCAATCTTATCCTAATTGTACCTCTCTCCCTTATCAGATATGCTAAATTTTCTAGATGCTTGGTACATATTTTAACCTAAATGAAGCATTTGACACTTTTCATCTTTCTAAAGAACCGCTCACACACACTCTTGGTGAACTTGAAAATTTGAAGCTTCTCTCTCAATAGTTATCAACTTTTGGTTTTTCTTATGTGGATCTTACAAATCTTAGCGTCAAATTCCGAGTAATCCATTGAACTCTTTGTTTCTTTTCTTTATTAACATTGTGGTGGTGTTATTTAAAGCATGATTCTTGAATGAGTGTGTGTAGTTGAGACATGTGTTTGGGTTTGTATGCATGATCTTGTGTTGTAGTAACTTTGGGTGGTTTGATGTGCTATTATGCTTGGATTTTATGTCCTTCATGTGTTGGGTGGTTTAAGAGGAGATGAATCTTCATTTCTTTATCTTATTGATTTCTTTAAATGATTTAGAATGTTCTTGTTTAAATAGCCTTCGTGCTTAGATTATCATGTTTTGAATGGTTAGGATATTTAGGAAAATGTTGTCTTGTTGAATAATGTTGTGGGTCATGCCTTGTTTATGATAAAATTACCACTCTTTCCCTAATTTTTTAGGATGACTCCTAAAAAAAATGTGTCGGAGAAGGGGAAGTCCTCACGGGGTGAGAAGAGGAAGATCCTGGTCAAGGGCTCAAACCATGAGCCGATGACTCCCTTTCTTCGCAACCATGTGTTCATGAAATTAGAGTTTATGTGATTGGCTAACATCTGCGGGACTGCAGCCTGGAGGTGGAGGAACTTAAGAGAGCCAAAGAGGAGTATATTGGAAACTGGCTTTGAGTGCAAAGACACCTTGGCGGCTTTAGGTTTACTCAAGCCCGTGTCCTATATATTAGGCTAGGTAGGTCTAGAGGGGTTCTTAGAGAGACACTCTGAGACCTACATCAAGTGGACCCTAGAGTTCCTAACTACTATTTGGTCAGTCATGGACAAATATGGACACGAGGTGATCAAATTCAATCTTAATGATAAGGAGTATAAGATGACACATCGAGAGGTAGCCCACACCTTCGAATTGAGGTATGGAAAAGAGATCCTAAGGACACACCATCAAGGAATGCCTTTTTCTCTCAGGAACTTTTGGAGGCAGTTGACAGTGACTGATCAAAAGAATTTGTGCTAGAGCACTGCCACAACTTATATCACGGGGTACAAATTCCAGATTATAGAACAATTTATATCACAGTGTACAAAAATGTTCAACATGATTCAAATTCTAATTATGACAAACCCCTAAACATGATACAATCTTCTATGTATCACACGTGCTCCAAAAATTATTTTAGGCAAAAAAACCTAAAAATCAAACCATATACAAGGAACTATATATGTATATATACATTTGAGTGTATGCACACACACACACACATATATATATGTAATACACTTTCAATTTCTTCACAAATTGCAAAAAATGTCGCACAACCCAAAAAGTACGAAAATGGTAAAAATCTTACACACCCCTTGAAAGAAAACATGATTGAAAATCCAATGCAACTAACAAAATAGAAAAAAAATAATGCCTTGGATAAAAAATCTAACACAACCAACAAAACAAAATTCATATAAACGTGAATGAAGAGGTGGGAGGAGGATGAAGGCGGTTATGGAGGGATGGAGAGGAGGTGGTAATGGCTAGATGTTAGGTTGCAACGATGGTAATGGAGAGGAAGAAGGTGGTTAAGGAGGGAGGAGGGAGAAGGCGGCAGCGGTCTTGGTTGGATGCTTAGGAGGAGGCCGGTGGTGATGAAGAGGAGGAGGAGTAGGAGGATGAGAGGCAAATGAGGGAGTGAGTAGCTTTAAGGTTTCAAGTTTGCTTTATATAAATATTTTTTTAAGGGTTCTAATTAAATCAACATATAGAAATCAAGGGTTCAGATTATACCTAGATGAGATCTTCATTAATGACGGGGACCGGTGCTGTTATTACCTAATCCATTGCTAACGTTAGATTAATGCAGCTGCCTGATGTTGCTTTCCAATTAAAATTTTTTACAACCTAAGATCAGACATGTAATATTTTTTAACTATGGAGCACCGATTCTCATTCAGATGCTAGAATGAGAACCCGATGCTAAAATATAGTGAAAGCAGCTGCTTGATGCTGCGTTGGTGTTAATTGCTTTTACAACCCGAGAGCAAACACGTAATTATTTTTCAAACTATGGAGCACCTATTTTTAGACCAGTGCTACAGCTAAACACCGGTGCTGAAATATAGTTAAAGCAGCTGCTTTATTCTACTTAATCCCGACGCACTGTGAAATCGTAGTATTGTGTTTTGTAACCCGTGTTGATGGCATAGCCGAACCGGTGCTGAATATTAACATACAAAATATTGAATTTCCCGACCAAAAGTTGGCCAATTTGTTTGTCTGGTACATTTGAAATAACGTAGCACCGGTCAATCAACACTCAAAATCTATGCTGATATTTTGTCCAACTATTTCAAAATATGCATTTGAAGTACCTATCAAGGGGGAAAGTTTTGTCCATTATTTTTTTATATCCAATTGGGCTAAAACATATTCAATTCAATACTCAATAGAGTTCATGTTTCAAAATTATGTCCAATTGATACCCGCAAACCCTCCGATCAGAACTTTGTTAAAATAACACTGCTGCCTAGAACTTTGTTAAAATAACACTGCTGCCTAGAACTTTGTTAAAATAACACTGCTGCCTAGAACTTAAATTCAATTCATTATTGGTGGTCAAATAACACCACATTGTGTATTCTTTGGTTAATAAATGTTTTAAAAAATAATTTCATGTTTTATTAGACTTAGGTAAATCGCTAGTATATGTGCTAAAGTATCTGACTGTAGATGACCTAGAAGTCAGGAAGTTCAAAATGGAAGTTTTCTTTGTTATTTATTAACACCAAATATTGAATATTTTCCTAAATCCTTATAGGAATTACCTTTTGGGTCCAAAAATGTAGGATTGCATCGAGAGGAATTGAATTTGGAGGTCCGAGTGATGTTTTTGCCTTTTGCACTTAGGTCCCTCCAGCAATATTGGAATTGTCAAGACACAAAATTGGCGATTCAATAGTGCAATGGAGTATTGTATGATCATAACTACATTATTACGACTTAATTGGGTGAATGGAACATTCTCAAAACTGATCATACATAACCTGTGCTACATTTTCATTAATTGTAGTGTTGCCCAAAACTAAGTTTCACCTTGAGAATTGATTTGAAAAACTTGATTCTTGTTTTTAAATTCTAAATATATTAATTATGTCCAATGAAATATTTGAATGTATAAATTTCAAAGCAGTAGTACATGTCCAAGACTAAATTGTGCAAAAAGGTTTGGAAATATAAACCAAAAATCACATTTCTTTAATAACATACGATTAATGTAAAAACATGATAATCCTCGAAGTAGTGAATAATAACTATATATCTTCTGCAAAATAACATAGAATTGTTTCAAGCCGTACTAAAAAATATAATCACTACAAAACAATAGTATTATAAGGACAATGCGTATCAAAATTCATGAATAATATCTAGCAAACGACTCTTCATCTAACATGTGTGCATCTTCAGAGCTAGTCCCAACGTCGCTCTCCCCAACGCCCGTGCCTAGATATGTAGGAAAATTTCCAACTGCTTTCATTGTGTCCGGGAACTGGTATTGAAATACCTTTCCCATGTGATCGTACCAGGACCTTTGATATTATGATTCCCTCAACGGACTTTGTACACCCACCTCGAAAGCCGCTACTCTAGATTCAAAACTAGGACCCACACTGTCTAGAGGGAATTTGAAGAAAGAATCCGCTATAATCTTACCCATTGGATGCCTGTACATACCATGCAGATAGTGGGGGACACCTGCTTTTGTGTACAGTTCCGAGATTAGGCTGCAGAAACCGTAACAACATATTCTCTCTAAACCATGTCTCAACTCGTTCACTATTTGCTTACCCTTATTCCATCAGAGTTTTTTAATGGCATAAAGATGTCTCAACCTCATACTGTGAACCTCAGTGTTCACTGTGACGGGGTCCATTTTAGATGCAACAAAGTAGTACCATCCATTCATCTCGGGAGTGAGTAGCTTCTTTGGCATCTTTTTCCAACCTGGTTTAACAATAGACTCGACATCGGTTCCCTCCCTAATTACGGTCCTCACGATCTCCCATCCTGTGGGATTGTCAAAATCCCAACCTTCATCGATATGGTAGTGGAATGCAAGAAATTAATCCTCCTCGAGGGGAACATTTGGCAACCTGTACAACTCGTTTATTGATTATGCAGTTAATTTCACCATTTTCCACGACAGAACGCCTCAATCCAACTTCTAGCACATCACAAATTAGCATAGAACACACTCACTGTGCTGAGGTTAAACATTGGACGTGTGTCACACAATTTCTCCCACCCAAGTGCCCGGATAGTTTCTTCAAGGAGAAGCATTTTCGATTCCTCTCTCCGAAAAAGGTCGCCTTTGTTTGTAGTTTTGTGCTATTATTTTTACCTGCTCCGAAATGAACCTCTTTTCCTATTGTTCAACATTGGATTACATCTCTAGAGAAGAAGAGGATGCATTGCGTGTCCTCTTGTAGGAAGTTTTGGGTTCCATATCCTACAATGTCAAATGAGGCACTTCAACAAACACCTTCCATGTAACCAAAAAAACCTATACAATACTTACTTTCATGAACATTAACATACCCTCAATGTGGCCCAATCAAATCCAATCAGTTTATAAATGTAGTTATTACACATTAACTCTATGTACATGATTGCAATATCGAAAAAGGTCAGAGAGTAAAGTGAACCAATATTGAAAAAAGTTGTTACTTTTCCAAAAAATTTGGGTTCATGATTAATAATCTAGAACAATATAATAGCAATGTTTGAAAGAGAACCAACCTCAATCCTTCAAAAAGTTTGGAAGTTTGAACCGATGGGGAAGATGGGTTAGTTTTCCTCTACAAAGTTTAGAAAATGAAGGGCAGCTGCGCATGGATCAGTGAAAAAATTAGAACTTAAATTTACTAGCACCAGTATGAAGCTTGAAAACTGGTGCTAAACCAAGTAAACGCAGCTGCTTGAGGTTACGTTGAATTATAATTTTTAGAATTTTCTCCCAACCCGAGAACAAACTTGCAAAATAAATTCTAAGAAGCCAGCACCGGTTCAATAACCGATGCTGAATTATCACAAAACCGGCCGCGTGCTTTAATTATTAAAATCCATTCCAAGAGAGAAAGGTAACCCTTGTCGGTGTGTCTTTTGGATCTCCTTGGCATACCTCTACCCAAAGGCTCCTGCTACCTCCTGACGGGTCATCTTGTACTCCTTATATTCCTGATTGAATTTGATTGCCTTGTGTTCATTATCATTTACGATCGGTCATAGAGTAGTTAGGAACTCTAGGGTCCACCTAATGTACATCTTGGAGTGTTTCTCGAGAAATCCATATAGACCTAATTGGCTCAACATGTAAGTGACTGGCTCGAGTAAACCTAGAGCCACCAAGGTGTCCTTGCAAGCGAACCCCATCTTGCAAATACTCCTCTTTGGCTCTCTCAAGTTCCTCCACCTCCAGGCTGCAATGTTGGATAAATTCATAAAATCCTCGGTGACAAATGTTGGGTTGCAAAGAATGGAAGTCGTCGGTTCGAGGTTTGCACCCTTCACGGACTTTTTTCTATTCTCACCCCTAGTGGACTAGCCCTTTTCCGAGGCATTCTTCTTAGGAGGCATCCTAAACAATGAGGACAAGAGTGGTGATATGATCATAAACAAAGCATGACCTACAATTAAATAAGACAACATTCTCCCATATAACCCAACTATTCATAACATGATAATCTAAGCATGTGGGCTATTCAAATAATAACATTCCTCATCAAGAAAAAAACTCATGTAAGTTATCACCAACGTATCAATAAGATCATGCAATCCAGATTCACTCTATCCCAAATCACCAAACACTTGAAAATCACATCTTTCAAGCATAATAGCACATCAACTCTCCCAATTCTTTCTTCAAGACAAGATCATGCATTCAAACTCAAACACATATCTTAAAACACACTCTTTCAAGATTCATGCTTCAAATAACACCACCACATTGTCAAATAAAGCACATAAACAAAGAATTCAATGGGCTACCCAAAATTTGAAGCTAAAAACTGCTTCAAATTTTGCTTCTTTTGTAAGATCCACAAAAGAAGAAGAAAAAATTGCTAGCTTTTGGAAGAAAAGATTCACTTTTTCAAGTTACACCAAGAGTATGTGAGAGTGAGTATTTCTTTAGAAGAAATAATGTGCCAAATGATAAAATTAGGTGGAGAAATGTACTATGGAATTAGGATTTTAGCCTAGTGACTAGGGTGAGAGGTACAATTAGGATAAGAATGAGATTTTAAAATGATCAATTTAGGGAACAGTAGTAAAAATTAATTCATTCCAAAGGATATTGGAAATATTTTCAAAAATTCTAAGGAATTAGGGAATTCTAAAATTCTTGAACCAAAAATGCATTTTTTAAAGTTTGAGAATAAGAATTTCAAAATTTTGCATTGTTGGAACAAAGAAAAATTGGTTTCACACACAAAATATGCTTGGCACAAACCATAGGCTCACACCAAACATCATGGCACGAAGCATTGCCTTGCGCCAAACTTCTGGCACAAGACAGAGCTCATGCCAAACACTTGGGCATGAAGCCTCGCGCCAAGCACTTGGGCACGAAGCATAGCCTCGCGCCAATCACTTCAGTATGAGGCATCCACCAATAATTTCCCTAATCCTTGGTTTTTCCCTCTTTTTCAAAAGACTACGTCACCCATCCATTTTAATTCCATTCAAAAAAAATCTCGATTCTCAAACTCAAACTCAAATTTCAAACCAACAAGAGTTTCCTCTCAAAAATCCACATAGCAAAACAAGATTCATGCAAAAACTATTTACAAAACAAGAAAGCAAAAGAAACACCGTATATTTATTGTCATCCTCACGACTTATTTTCTTTCTCATGCATTCTAGTTAGAACAATCTACCTGTGGGTCTCCAGAATCTCCATCGGCGACTCTACCCACGATAACATCGTCGTGGAGAGGTCTTTACAATGAGCCATCCTTCAGACATTTTTTTCTCCAATAGGAATGAATCTCCACATCTTATTATCATTGATTCTGTGAATGTTACTTTGGGGTTGGAGGGAGGTCGAGGAGATTTTAAACTCTCATCCATCTCCCTTTCGTGTTGCAAATTGGTTAGCATAGAAAACAATCTAGCACTTACACATCATCCATTGCATCATTTGATTAATTGGAATCATTATCTTTGTCATCAACATGGCATTCAATCAAACATTCATGCGCATTTATCACACAAGAAGACTCGTCATGCTCATCAAATAAGGTTACACCTTTGCACGTCAAAATAGACTTTGTCGAATCATGCCTAGATTTATAGATATCAAATTTCACTTTATCCATGTCATCTTCTGGAGTTAAGATTCCCAAGTGGACATTGATTTTAGTCCTATAAATTTTAAGAAAAGGTCTCCCCAAAAGTATTGGGAGTGCACTTCCGTCGTGCTCCACGTCTAAAATATAAAAGTCCTCCAGAAAAAACAAATTTTCCAACTCGCACTCTCACATTCCTTACTAGTCCACTGGGACTAGATTAGGAAAGATTGGCAAGTCTAACAATTACTCTAGTATCCCTAAGCTCACCTATTTCTAGGCATTTATATAGGCTAAATGGGGTAACATTAATGGATGCACCTAGATCTATCATGGCATGTTCCACAAGTTTACCACCTAAGGAGATAGGGATAGAAAACATTCCGGGGTCATCGCATTTCTTAGGTAAGTTCTTATGGTTCAAAATGGTGACTCCTCCCATTTTCAAATGTCCTAACCTCTTAGTTGGCCTAAGCCTTTTATTTGTGCATGCAATTATAAGAAATTTAGCATATGATGGCACATGTTCAATTAATTCCAAGATAGGGATAGTGACATGTCCATTTTATGTGCATAATTTAGTACTTTTTGGGATCACTTGTGCTATTTTATTATCAAGAGCTTGTGTTTTACCTTGAAATTCTCTTAGGAGGGTTAAGAGAAACTTTATGCTCTTTTACCTATTCTAAGTGGATTTTGCGTGAAAAAGGAAGAACATGGAGGCTTGAAGACCGGAGGCCATTAAAAGATCACTTTTCAAAGACTTTGAAGACTTGCTTTGAAGACACGAAGACTTGAAGACCGGAGGCCGTCGAAGACCATTTTTGAAGACTTTCTTCAAAGAGTTAAAGACTTGAAAAATGAGAGGAATCATTGTGAAGATAAGTGTTTACCACAAGGAGAAGAAAAGAAAACAAGGTTAAGTTCTGGCGCCCGTCGCGAGTCGCGACCAACGGGTGGCCAAAACCTAACCTTATCCTTTTTGTACTATAAATAGCACTCTTTTTCCCCCCATTCACATCTCTTATTTCCTGCATTTTTGGACTATTCCTAACCTTAGTTTCTACCTTTTTTCATCTTTAAATTCTCTTGTATTATGTTTGGTTTGTTAGCATTAATTAGTATGAACTCTTGTAGCTAAAAATAGTTCTTGGGTGCAATTGATTGAAGCTTCCAAGCTTATGTAGTAAGATTCTATATTTGCTCATTTATGAACATTTATTGGAGAACATTTATTATGCTATTAATGTTGTGTTTTACCTCATTTATACCATGCGTTGCTTGAGTATATGAAATGTTTATATCATTAATGTTAGAGTGTTAGGAAAGTTGCAAATTTCTTAATGTGTGGCAATTCTTGCTAGATGAGTATGTTATGTGGATTGTATTCATATTTGTCATATAGATACAAAGAAAGGTTGAACATTAAATGTTGTTTGTTCTATGTTTAACCTAATAAGTGCTTTGTTTGGTTAAATGACTATGTCTTTGGTAGAAGGCTTGTTGTTATCAAACCTATGGTCCTTTGGGTGAAATGACATTGATGAAATACCCCTATCATGTTGTTTGTCTTTGGTGATCATCAGTGAAGTTTGCAAATGGTCGTTGTTTGTCTTTGCAAACTACTCTTAAGGAGGAATGAATGTTGATCTTTGAATGAGAAGTGATAACATTCCCCATGGACAATAAATGTAATTGAATGAGTGAATGAATCAATGAGCTATATGAAGTTTGGAAGTGGAAGTTGATTGCCCCCAAGGCTCCGTTAATTATCATTGGCACCGTATCTTTAGTAAGTACTCCATTAAAAGCACTTACTATAAATATATCCTTAGTCTACTAGGTTAAAAATGTTAGATCAACATATACTTTAACAACTTCTTCTAATGGCACCTTGTGTACTTGTAACTAGTGCTACAATTTACTCTAGGTCATGTGCTATTGCTTTAAAAATTGCACGAGCAGAACCCTGTTACATTTTCATTTCCTTAAAAAACATGAATATGAAATTTCATGCAATTGTTTGTGGTGGAAAATATTGTTCTCATAACTCTTCTCGTAGGGGTATAAGTGGTATACTAAGGAAAATGACAGACGATTACACTGGTGTATTAGTCCATTACCATAAACGGACAATATTGTTGTTAATTTATGATTTAGTTAGGTGTATCTCCAGTTTTAATTCCAATTTCTCCCAATTTTGGTGAGAGAACCTATGTAGAAAATTTTAGAAAATATATACACTATCAGTCAAAACTTCGATTGAGTTCAGACCGAAAAGAAAGTTTCATATCTGTAACTGAAACCATACTATCCAAGTGTAATAAAGAAAATGAGAATAATCAACATATACTTAAACAACTTCTTTTGAATGACACCTTGTGTACTTGTAACTAGTGTGCTACAATTTACTCTAGGTCATGTGTGCTATCGCTTTAAAAATCTTCACAGGCAGAACCATGTTACATTTCATTTTCTTAAAAACACAAATATGAAATTTCATGAAATTCTTTATGGTGTAAAATATTGTTCTCATAACTGTTATCATAGGGGTATAAGTTGTATACTAAGGAAACTGACAGATGATTACACTGGTGTATCCGTCCATGACCATAACCGGACACTGTTGTTGTGAATTGATGATTCGGTTGAGTATATCCCCAGTTTTACATTCGAATTTCTCCTAATTTAGTGAAAGGACCTATGTGCACAATTTTAAAAATATATACACTGTCAGTCCAAAACTTCGATTGAGTTTAGTCTGAAAAGAAAGTTTCAGATCTGTAGATGAGACAATACTATCCGAGTGTAATAAAGAAACTGAGACTAATCAACATATACTTAAAGAAATTCTTCTAAATGACACCTTGTATACTTGTAACTAGTGTGCCACAATTTACTCTAGGTCATGTGCTATCGCTTTAAAAATAGTCACGGGCAGAACCCTTTTACATTTTCATTTCCTTAAAAAACACGAATATGAAATTTTGTGCAATTCTTTGTGGTGGAAAATATTGTTCTCATAACTCTTATCGTAGGGGTATAAGCTGTATACTAAGGAAAATGACGGACGATTACACTGGTGTATCCGTCCAAGACCATAACCGAACACTGTTGTTGTCAATTAATGATTCGGTTGAGTGTATCTCTAGTTTTAAATTATGATTTCTCCTAATTTTGTTAAAGGACCTATGTGCACAATTTGAAAAAAATATACACTGTCAGTCCAAAACTTTGATTGAGTTCAGTCTAAAAAGAAAGTTTCAGATCTGTAGCTGAAACTATACTATCCGAGTGTAATAAAGAAACTGAGACTAATCAACATATACATAAACAACTTCTTCTGAATGACACCTTGTGTACTTGTAAAAAGTGTGCTAGAATTTACTCTAGGTCATGTGTGCTATCGCTTTAAAAATATTCACGGGCAGAACCATGTTACATTTTCATTTCCTTAAAAAACACGATTATGAAATTTCATGCAATTCTTTGTGGTGGAAAATATTGTTCTCATAATTCTTGTCGTGGGAGCATAGGCAGAATACTAAGGAAAATGACGGACGATTACACTGGTATATCCGTCCATGACCATCACTGAACACTGTTGTTGTCAATTGATGATTTAGTTGAGTGTATCTCAAGTTTTACATTCCAATTTCTCCCAATTTGGTGAAAGGACCTATGTGCAAAATTTTAAGAAACATATACACTGTCAGTCCAAAACATCGATTGAGTTCAGTCTGAAAAGAAAGTTTTATACCTGTAGCTTAAAATATACTATTCGAGTGTAATAAAGAAAGTGATAATAATCAACATATACTTCCACAACTTCTTCTGAATGACACCTTGTGTACTTGTAACTAGTGTGCTACAATTTACTCTAGGTCTTGTGTTATTGCTTTAAAAATATTCACAGGAAGAACTCTATTACATTTTCATTTCCTTAAAAAACACGAATATGAAATTTCATGCAATTCATTGTGGTGTAAAATATTGTTCTCATAACTCTTATCGTAGGGGTATAAGTTGTATACTAAGGAAAATGACAGATGATTACACTGGTGTATCCATCCATGATCATAACCGGCCACTTTAGTTGTCAATTAATGATTCGGTTGTGTGTATCTCCAGTTTTACATTCCGATTTCTCCCAATTTGGTGTAAGGACCTATGTGTAAAATTTTAAAAAATATAGACACTGTCAGTCCAAAACATCGATTGAGTTCAGTCTGAAAAGAAAGTTTTAGATCTATAGCTGAAACTATATTATCCGAGTGTAATAAAGAAATTGAGACTAATAAACATATACTTAAACAACTTCTTCGGAATAACACCTTGTGTACTTGTAACTAGTGTGCTTCAATTTACTCTAGGTCATGTGCCATCGCTTTAAAAATATTCAAGGGCAGATCCCTGTTACATTTTCATTTCCTTAAAAAACACGAGTGGAAACATTACTTGTGGAAACATTGCTCTGACCAAGAGGTTAGGATATGTATCCCCAATGATGAGGTAGGACATGTTCTTAGATTATGCCATTCCTCCCATGTTGGGGGGGCATTTTGCTTACAAGAGGACCGCTAGGAAAGTAGAGAATTTCGGCCTTTATTGGCCTAGTATGTTGAAATATTACTAAAACTTTGTGTTGTCATGTGATCAAAGCCAAATGATAGGGAACATCTCATTCAAGAATCGGATGCCCCAAGTTCTTTCAATGCCTTTTGAAATATTTGATATGTGGAGTATTAGCTTCATGAGTTCATTCCCAGAGTCCAATGGTCATTATTTTATCCTTGTGGTGGTGAACTATATGTCCATATGGGTCGAAGGCCAAAGCGACAAGGAAAAATGATGCGGAAACAATAGTGAGTTTTCTTAAATCTAACATCTTCTCATGTTTCGGCGTAGCTAGAACTATAATTAGTGATAGGGATCTCACTTTTATATAAAAAAAAAGTCATGGGAACCTTTCTTGAGAAATGCGGAGGGACCCATAGGACATCCACTACTTACCACACGCAAAGAAATGGCCAAGCGAGATATCTAATTGGGAGATCAAACCCATCTTTGAAAATATGGTAAATAGGTCTAGAAATGATTGGAGTGCCTGATTATCTAGTGTGCTTTGGGCCTACTAAACTGCATATAAAACTCCAATTGACATGTCACCTTTCCGGATCCTTTTTGGCAAGAGGTGCCATCTTCTGGTTGAGCTTGAGTTCAAGACACATTGGGCCGTTAAACGCCTAAACTTGGACTTAAGTGTAGCCGGGAAGCATCGGAATTTGAAATTGAAAGAACTTAAAGAAATGAGGTGCAACTCCTATGATACTGCTTTGATCTATAAGGAAAGAGTGAAAGACCGACATAGCGAGAGTATAGTAAAGAAGGATTCCTTTGTGGGACAAAGAGTTCTTGTTTACCAATCTAGGCTACGTCTCTTTCCAGGCAAATTACAATCAAAGTGGGAAGGGCTATATAAGGTGACAAAGGTGTATGATCAGGGAGTGATAGAAGCTAAAAATGAGAAGGTTGGCACAAAATTGTTGGTGAATTGGCAAAGGTTGAAACCCTACTTTGATTGGGGAACCTTGGGAGTGAACAAGGAGGGAAATCTCCTGCTTGGTGAGCAAAATTTGTGATGACTTGATCTAAAGAAAATAAGTCGTGAAGATGACAATAAAGAAACTTTTTGTGAATATTTTTTATTAGTAGATTTTGGAGATTTTTTCCTTGTAACACTTTGATAGTTTTTTGGGTTAGAACAGAATGACACTTGGTTTTCATATTTTAGATGCGGGATTTCGAGGATACCATCAACACGGATTCAGGAGTGATTTAAAAAGCAAAAAAAAACACTTGAGGAAGGACCCTTTGTGGTCACATAAGTAAGTTCTACTACTTCTCTCTTTCTCACCTATGATTTTTATTTTTCATTGCATTGGGGACAATGCAAAGTTCAAGTGTGAGGGAGGGAGTAGTGAAACACTTAGGAGTTTTTCATCTTGAGATTCCTTTGTGTTTTGGTGTTTTTGGTCTTGATTAATTCTGGGGATGTTTTTAATACATTTTGAAAGTGTGATTTGTTTGGTAGTTTTTGTGGTGTATCTTGGGGGTAGCTGGGTTAGAAACTTTTGGTGATGTAATTTTTTGTTTTTCTTATCTTCAAGTAGTATGAGGCTCATCTTTGGGGCATTTTATACGACACCAAAAAAAATTTAAAAGTTGAAAAAAAATGAAAAAAAATATTCCCGGCTAAGTTGGAAACCCAAAAGACAACTTTGGCAACAATGGGAAAGGCCCGGATAGGTCAAAAGACCTAGGTAAAAATGAGAGGCTAGATCCAGCTAGGTTTACAAACCTAGGCAAAAATGAGAAACCGTGTGGAAAAATGTGAGAATGTGAGCTCAACATGTGTGAAAGCTAAGATGAAAACCCAAAAGTGCTCCTAGGAAAAATGAGAGAAATTGAGAGAAAATGGAAAATAATTTGATGATTCTCGGGCATTATCCTTGGTTGTAGCTAAGTTGAGAATCTCGATATTCTTAGTTACAACCAAGTTGAGGATCTTTTGGATTTCCTTGGTGGTTTTTTCTGCAACGACTCTTGGATTGCTTTTGGAGGACTATTTGGGGGAGTAAGCTAGTTCAACACTTGTCATTTTGTCTTACCTTTTCCTTCACAATAATTTGGGTGGTTAGGTTACTTTATCATTTTCGGGGAGTGAGAGTTGTGAGATTCTTACTTCTTTGGAGGAGCTAGGGTAGCTTAGGAATAAGTTGAGTGCATTGGCTAACATATCTTTGCATGCTACACTTCGCTTAGACTTTTACTTGTTTTTGTTTACTCAAGGACGAGTAAAGATTTAAGTGTGGGGGGATTGATGTGCACCATATTGCATGTGTTAACCAATGCATTCGACACAATAACTGTCATGCTTTACTTGTTGGATTGCTAGTTTTAGTTAGATTTACACGACAAAGGTTTTAGCCAACCATCGTTGATTTTATTGTCTAAATCCCAAGTTTTGCAAACTTAATTGAAGCTAATGGAAAATTTGTGTTCACGAGTACCTAGGTCTTCATTTATGATCTCATTAGTAGGTTGCTCATGGATATTTCATCATCATTGTATAGAAGCTCATTCACAAGAATGATAGAAGACACTTGAAGGCCATGTGCAAAAATAATAGTAGATATGAAGGCCACAGACTTAAAAGTGTGGTAGTAGATGGAATTGAACCAAGAAAGATGGATTCGAAGTTCAAAAGAGCCAAGAACAGAGAAAGGCATCAACCGGATAAACCAGTCGACCGGCCGGCCAACAGGCACGAGACCAGATGTGCTATCACGGACCCCAGCCACGCTAGCAAGGACCCCATCTAGCACAGACCATGCTAAGGGTGCATAGCATGGACCATGCCACAGCCCCCAGCACAGACCTTGGCCATTCATGTGGCCAGGATCCCCTTTGCTTTGTTTCACTCCAAATTGGCCAAGTATGGGAACAGACCATGCTGTTTCACACGGTCCATGCCATTTCAAGTCCAAAATGTGGGTGTGATGGATGACACGACCTGCGCCAATTTACCAATCAAAACGAGGCTCCAGTCGATGAGGCATGCTAAACAACCTGACATGCAATTAGAATCGTCAAAATGGAGGTCCAGTTGGTGGCCCATGCCAGCACGAGGGTCACTATTAATGCCAGTACAAGGGCCATGACCTGTGCCAGATCAGGCAGGCTGCGCAAGTACGAAGCTCCTCTAGCTGGCACAGATCATGCCGGTTTCCATAAGTTGTGTCCGTTGCGGCTGCTAGGGATTTTGAACCCATTTTGGGCCTATTTTAAGGCCTAATTCCTCACTACTATATATATGGACCTATGTCAACTAGGGTTTAAGTTAATGCTCATTTTAAACTCCAAGAGTAGGGTGGAGAGAGAAAGGAGCTCTTCCTTCTCTCCATAATCTTTTCTTTTCATCTCTTTATTTTTCTTTAGCCAAAATTCATCGAATCTAATGAAATACCTGGGTTCAATGTTTAGGGAGTAGTTAATTAAGCTTGGGGTTGAATTTTTATTCATGAATTGATTTTGGCTTTTTGAGATTTGTGGATTTTACTATCTTTATGTCCTATGAATATTTGTGCTTGAACTCGTGTTTTTCACTATTGTTATATTTATGCTATGATATTATTATGATTTATCCATACATGTATGGTAGTGTAAAATCATTTTAGACTTCATTGCTATCTAGAGAGTGTTGGAATTGTGGAGTAGGTTAAGAACACTGGGGAGATGAGTGCATTCATATCCCCTTGAGAGAATATTATTCTATTTGTTAAACCATGATTCTAATTGGCTAGATGTATTAGAAATCACATATTAGGTGGTCGATTCAAAAAATCCTAACGAGGAGAATTTCCTGGCTTACCCTGATATTTTAGCATGATTGTTAGTAGCAACTAGAGTTGTGCCAATTCTAGAGTCATCGTTAAGTGGCTTTTCTTTTTCCTCTTTAGGCCTAGGGATTGAGATCCACAGTGGAGTATCTGGGATGTAATCCCATTAATTTAATACTAATGGTTGTGACCTACGCAAGGCATTTCCCTTTTAGGCGGGCTCTGTATTCCTCTAAGCGAGGTGCGTTAGCACTGGGAGTAAGATAATGGGGATGGTCTGCGGCATCACGGGACTAAAGTGCATCCCTAATTACGGAGACGGTAAGATACGGCATCGTGGAAAGTACCTAGTGCAATAGACAGGGGGAAATACCTAGCTATCTCCACACTATATGACGTAGGCATAAGATATGTTTATTTGTTCATATATGAATGAATCGAGGATAGAAGCCATCTTCCAATCATGGTACTCCCAAGTTCTTGTCTATATAATTTAATCTCGTGCTATCCTTTATGCTTGTAGTTGTTAATTGAAAACCCCCCAAAAAACATACTTTGCAATATTTATCTATTCCTAACACACAGACGGATTGACAATCCGTACGTGGTTGTTTTTAATTGAGTATTAGACACCCAACATCTCTAGCACGTAGTTGTCCCTAGCCCGTCTATCTTGGTAAGGTCATCATTCCTTGGATCACGAAGAGGATTGTCCTTATTATCTTCCTCGTTCTCTTTTAGAGCACCTTTTTTTGGAGCACGTGTTTTACCCGCTACCTCTTCCTCAAATTGAACCTCTTCTTGTTTTCCTTTGGAAGTAACTTCTTGGTTCTCCACCAATGGATTTTTGGGTGGAGATCCAGTCTTCTTCCTTATTCCGCCCACCTTTTTGGATTTAGAGGCATCTACATATATATATATATATATATATATGTTTATAAATAACCAACATAGTAATTACATAAAAAACATAAAATCAACATCAATTTATATAAGATCATAATTAACACTTCAACTCACAAAACACAATATCTTTACAACCATTACATGCAATTTATGACAATTGCGCACCAACCAAAGCAATTAGTTCCATATGTGGACCAAACACTTCCCAGATAAACCATATTAATTCTATTAATGTGATTACAGTTAACAAACATCACATAATGAACTATATCTCACACATTTTAAAACAAACACTTCAACATCACACAATGAA
The DNA here is from genome assembly GCA_037428765.1 of Rubia yunnanensis. NCBI lineage: Eukaryota > Viridiplantae > Streptophyta > Magnoliopsida > Gentianales > Rubiaceae > Rubia > Rubia yunnanensis. The sequence goes on from CM075062.1 coordinate 52,089,087, forward strand.
ATATATCACACTTCAACGTAACAAAATGAACAATATCTCATACACTTTAGATGAAACTCTTCAAACATCACAATGAAATATATCTTACACATTTTAGAACAAAAATTCAATATCACACAATGAACCGTATCACACTTCAACATCACACAATGAACTATATATCATACACTTTGGAACAAACACTTCAAACATCACAGTCAACTATATCTCACGCATTTTAGAACCAACACTTCAACATCACACAATGAACTATATCACACTTCAACATCACTCTATGAACAACCATAAACAACTTATCATTAAAAAGCTTCATTCATACATTTCATCGAACACGTAAAATTTCATAAAAATTTCATTCAATGTAAAGGAAGTTAGGGTTTATACACAAAATAAATGAAGGAATCATGAAGTACCTCTGAGGATTTTGGCCTGCAACCGAGTGAAGGCGACTTTGCCAGCACCGAGTGAAGAAAGTAGAGAAATGAGGTTCAGAGATACAAAAATATGGGGTTTTGGAGTTGTTATATAAAGTGAGATTGAGGAAGTGGAGTTATGGAGGTTGAATGAGGATTAAATGGTGGAGAACGTGGGTATAAAGTGGATTGAAGGAGGAGAAACCATTTGGAAGATGGGTTGGAAGGGAAAAACTAGACTGTTGTGTGAGAGAAAGAAGATCGGTCGTGTTTTATATACGTGGAGTCAGTACTTGTACTTAATCCGACATACCGGTGCTAACTATAATTCTACTACATTCTAGCTTCCTTTTAAGTATTCTAAATGCACAGCATCGGTATTATACCTGTGGTGTAGCATGAAATACCAGTGCCTTAGTAGGTTAAGGCAGCTGCGTGAGGCTATTTTAAAAAAAAAATTTACTAGGCAAAGAGCAATGTCATAAAAATGTATCAAACTACGGAGCATCGGTATATCAACCATTGTTGTTATGAAAAAACCAATGCCTAAAATCTTTAAAGCAGCTGCTCAAGGCTATTTCAAATGATTTTTTAACAATATTTCAGACAGAGAGTTGGTGTGTTAAAAATATGTCTAAGTACATAGCTTCGGTAAAAAATATAGGTGCTATATATGAGAATACCGGTGCCAGTTTATTTCCTTTTGGCTGAATATTTTTTTAGCTGAATCAATTTTGAGTGGGAGAAATCATTTTTAATACACCACCGATATAAAAACCAGTGCCCCGTTCAAATTTACAAAATTTTGAGTTTCCCGCTTAAAATTTGACCAAAATTTGGAAATTTTCAACCCCTTAACGAGTCAGCACTGGTTCTTTCCAATGAAATACCAGTGCTTATCTTCATTTCCACTATTTAGCAATATTTGATTCATTGCCTACATAAGGGTGGAAATTGTTTCCCATTGTTGTGATTCTGCAATTGGACGGAAAGATATTCAATTAAAGATTTAGGTCCCGTATTGTGAAATTGGGTCAAAAGGCTCCCGGAAAAGGGTCCGTATTTAACTTTGCTAAAATTACACTATTGCCCAAAACTAAGTTACACCTTCTTTGTTGTATCAAAATAATGTGTTCTTTGGAATTCTTGGTTTAGTATGACGTTTTAGTACAAAAGGAGTTTTTCATGAAATTTAATGAAGCACTAATACATGTCTTAGAGTAGCTTACTCTAGATCACTTAGAAGTTAGGAAGTCCAAGTGGGAAGGATTATTGGTAATTTTTTCCCACAAAATATTAATAATTTTTTTGATTCGGTCATGTAATATACATTAGGGTTTCATAATGTTGTATTGAATAAGATCAGATTTTAATTTGGACCTCCGAGTAAAGTTTTTTCCTTTTGCACTTAGGTCCCTAAAAAATTCTTGGAATTGTCAAAACCCAAAATTGGCAATTCCATAGTGAAATTCAGTAATGTATGATCACAACTATGAAATTTGGACATGATTAGACAAAGGGAACATCCCCAAAATTGAAAACAGACTAGTTGTACAACAGTTTGTGAAATTTCACTATTGCCCAAAAGTGTGTGAACACCTTATCCATTGCTTCAAAATAGTTGAATTTTGTTATTATAGCCTAAATACAGGAATTTTAGATAATAAATTTTTTTTATAGTAGAAGTTATGTAGCGGTAGTACATGTTCTAAACTAAATTATTGAAATAATATCGAGCGAACGGCTCATCATCCAACATTTGTGCATCTTCTGAGCTAGTACCCACGTCGCTTTGCCCAACGCCCAAGTCTTGGTATGTAGAGAAAGGTGCACCTTCTTTCATGGCATCAAGGAATTGATATTGAAAAATCGTACCCATGTGATCGCACCAGGATCTTTGATAATGTGATTCCGTAAGCAGACTTTGCACATCCACTTTCAACACCGTGACTTTAGATTCCAGTGAAGGACCCACATTGTCATGAGCCATTTTGTAGAAAGATTCTACGATAATCCGACTCACTGGTTTCTTATATATGTTGTGCAGATAGTGGTGGACATTTGCTTTTGTGCACAGTTCGGAGATGAGCCTGCATAAGCCATAACAACTGATTTCTCAACACCCAATCTCAATGCATTCACCATTCGACCATGGGAGGTCATCCCCGTACCTCTGAAAGTTAATAATTTTAAACCCTAATGTTTCCTATCTACAATAAAGTAGATAGTGGCAAGTCGGGGACATCCACGAGAAGAGGGATCTTTTCAAGTGTTTAAACATATATAGGAGAAGACATACTACGCATATATATACATATATATGTATAAAAGCATGTAAACAAGGGGGGGGGTTTGGTCGGTTTGATTCTAAGTTATCGAATTGAAATACAACAACTAGCAAAACAAGAGAACTATGCTAATCATGCAATACAACTAAAGATACAATGTAAATGGTAATTAACGGAGCCTTGGGGACAATCGATTTCCACTTCCAAACTTCATATAGCTCATTGATTCATTTACTCATTCAATTACATTTATTGTCCATGGGGAATGTTATCACTTATCATTCAAAGATAAACATTCATTCCTCCTTAAGAGTAGTTTGCAAAGATAAACAATGACCATTTACAAACCTCATTGATGATCACCCTAAACAAACAACATCATAGGGGTGTTTCATCAATAGCATTTCACCCAAAGGACCATAGGTTTGATAATAACAAGCCTTCTACCAAAGACAGTCATTTAACCAAACAAATAATTCATTAGATTAAACTTAGAACAAACAACATTCAAGGTTCGACCTTTCTTTGCATCTATATGACAAATATGAGAACAAACCACATTAACATACTCACCTAGCAAGAATTACCCCCACATTATACAAAATAAGTTCTAAATCCATGCTTTTGGATTTCCATATCAAATGAGTTACGAAATTTGAAACTTTCCTACACCCTAACATTTCAATCTTACAAACATTTCATATACACAAACAACCCATGGTATAAATGAGGTAAACCACAACATTAATGGCATAACAAATGCTCTCCAATAAATGTTCATGAATAAGCAAACATAGAATCTTACTACATAAGCTTGGAAGCTTCAATCAATTGCTCCCAAGAACTAGATTTAGCTACAAGAGTTAATACTAATTAATGCTAAACAACCAAACATAATACAAGAGAATTCAAAGATGAAAATGGAAGAAAATAGGGTTCTAAACAGTACCAAAAATGCAGATGAAGAAGATGTGAATGAGAGGAAAGAGAGTGCTATTTATAGCACGAAAAGGATAAGGTGAAATTCTGGCCACCCGTTGGTCGCGACTCGCGACGAGACCATCGCGATTCACGATGGGTGCCAGAATTTTGTCATGTTTTCTTTTCTTCTTCTTGTGGTACACATTCATCTTCATAGCAATTCCTTTTATTTTTCAAGTCTTCAATGTCTCCAAAAATGGTCTTCAATGGCCTCAGTTCTTCATATCTTCAAAGCAAGTCTTCAAAAGTCTTCGAAAATGTGATCTTTGATGGTCTCCAGTCTTCATGCCTCCGTGTTCTTCCCTTGTCACTCAAAATCCACTTAGAAGAGGTAAAAGAGCGTAAAGTTGGTCTTACCCTTCCTAAGAGAATTTCAAGGTAAACCACAAGCTCTTGATAATAAAATAGCACAAACGTGACCCAAAATAGTACTAAATTATGCACATAAATTGGACATATCAAACCTCCCCACACTTAAACCTAACTTGCCCTCGAGTAATAAAAGATCCAAGCATACGAAAGAAATGACGTATCCACATCCTAACTACTATTCCCCCAAACCAATACCTCACAAAACACTCAATATCACACATCCCAATGTTAGCCTGAAATGAGAAGTTTCCCACAACCCCTATTCCTAAATCTACCCAAACCATATCAACCCATCAATTCATTGATATCCCTAAAACATCTCCAAATCCCGAATTGATAATCCCAAATCCAATGATACAAGGTGAAGCTAAAGATATGTATATGGTTCAAAACACATACTCCACTCTATATCAATATATCAACCTAAAAATGAAGCATACTAACAATCAAGAATTTCATAACTTACTTCGTCTTCTCCCACTAAATTTTCCACTCCCAAAAGGTTCTCAAGATGTCGAGCTACTTGATCTATCCGTATGGTCACCGCAACCTTATGACTCCAACGCCGGCAAATGAGTGAACACTTAACGTTTTTCAATTTCTCTCATTTTGTCTAGGTGCCCTTTTGGGTTTTCATCCTAGCCACACATCATGTTTGTTCATCTTACATCTCACCTTTTTTCGCACATTTAGCCTCTCATTTTTTCCTAGGTCGCCCTTTTGGGTTTTTGACCTATCCGGGCCCCCAATGTTGCCTAAGTTACCCTCTCGGGTTTTCAACTTAGCGGGATTTTTTTTTTTCATTTTTTTCTTTATTTTTTTTTTCAAAATTTTCAGCATTTTTCACGTGTCTCCAATCCAAAAGTAGCAAAGTGCTTTCCAAATGTTAAGGCTAAGAAAATTATCAAAGCCAACATTATCCAAGTATATCAAAAGAAAAACATCCCAACACAAAAGGGAAAAATATCCAAAACCAATCAAAAGAGTTATGCAAAAGTGTCTTCAATCCTAAACCTCTCAAAGTAGATACCCCTCCTCATACTTAGAACACTACATTTCTCTATGTAGACAATAGGGAAAAAATGTACAAAGCGAAGTGTGGAAAGGGTAAAGATATGGTGCTCACAAAATCACTGCTGTGATGAAGAAGGGCCACCGCCAAAATACTTTGATACTGTGCTCCTCTGCCTCCTAGCTCTCCGCCTCTTCACTCCCGGATTGGGGCATGAGACATCGCCTGCCTAGGACTGCATTTCATATGCGAGCTGAAAAGTGGTCAATCTCCTCACCCATGTCAATCAAGGTATGGGAAACACATACATTATGCTCCAATATCATGCTGTCCTGGTAGTGGTATCCATCCTGCATAGTCTGCATCATCCGCTCGTAGAAGTTCGGTGGAGGGTGGGAATAGTGAGGTGGCACATTGTCCTCCTGCATCGGCTCTATCTCTGGTGGAGCTGCGTGGAGTGCTGTTATTGCTGTCGCTCAGAGGGAGGTAGACTAATATCATCATGCTAGACAGAAGCTGGGCCAAGGTTGCAGAGCTGGCGCTGGAAATCATCTCTACATAAGGAGTCAGGTGAAATTGCCCAGTTTCCTAGAGGTGTGTCAAAGTTAATACTTTTAAGCCCTAATGCTTCCTATCTACAATAAAGTAGATAATGGAAAGTCGGGATCGCCCACGAGAAGAGGGATCTTTTCAAGTGATTAAACATATATAGGAGAAAACATACTAGGCATATACATAAATATATATATATATATATAAGCATGTAAACAAGGGGGGGTGGGGGTTGGTTGGTTTGATCCTAAGTTATCGAATTGAAATACAACAACTAGAAAAGCAAGAGAACTATGCTAATTATGCAGTACAACTAAAGATACGATGTAAATGATAATTAACGGAGCCTTGGGGACAATCGATTTCCACTTCCAAACTTCATATAACTCATTGATTCATTTACTTATTCAATTATATTTACCATCTATGGGGAATGTTATCACTTCTCATTCAAAGATCAACATTCATTCCTCCTTAAGAGTAGTTTACAAAGACAAACAATGACCATTTACAAACCTCATTGATGATCACCCTAAACAAACAACATTATAGGGGTGTTTCATCAATGGCATTTCACCCAAAGGACCATAGGTTTGATAATAACAAGCATTCTACCAAAGACTATTTAACCAAACAAAACATTCATTAGATTAAACATAGAACAAATAACATTCAAGGTGCAATACTTTCTTTGCAACTATATGACAATTATGAGAACAAACCACATTAACATACTCATCTAGCAAGAATTACCCCACATTATACAAAAGAAGTTCTAAATCCATGCTTTTGGATTTCCATATCAAATGAGTTAAGAAATTTACAACTTTCCTAACACCCTAACATTTCAATCTTACAAACATTTCATATACTCAAACAACCCATGGTATGAATGAGGTAAAACACAGCGTTAATGGCATAATAAATGCTCTCCAATAAATGTTCATAAATGAGCAAACATAGAATCTTACTACATAAGCTCGGAAGCTTTAATCAATTGTTCCCAAGAACTAGATTTAGCTACAAGGATTCATACTAATTAATGCTAAACAACCAAACATAATACAAGAGAATTAAAAGATGAAAATGGAAGAAAATAGGGTTCAAAACAGTACCAAAAATGCAGATGAAGAAGATGTTAATGAGAGAACAGAGATCGCTATTTATATTAAAAAAAGGATAAGGAGAAATTCTAGCCACCCGTTGGTCGCGACTCGCGACGGGCCTATCGCGACTCGTGACAAGGCAATCGTGACTCGCGACGGATGCCAGAATTTTGTCCAGTTTTCTTTTCTTCTTCTTGTGGTACACATTCATCTTCATAGCAATTTCTCTCATTTTTCAAGTCTTCAATGTCTCCAAAAATGGTCTTCAATGACCTCCGGTCTTCTTGTCTTCGAAGCAAGCCTTCAAAAGTCTTCAAAAATTTGATCTTTAATGGCCTCCGGTCTTCATGCCTTCGTGTTCTTCCCTTATCACGCAAAATCCACTTAGAAGAGGTAAAAGAGCTTAAAGTTGCTCTTTTCCTTCCTAAGATAATTTCAAGGTAAAACAGAAGCTCTTGATAATAAAAAAGCACAAAAGTGACCCAAAATAGTACTAAATTATGCACTTAAAATGGACATATCAGACCACCTACAATCCATTGTAGTTTCTACTTAATTGCATACAAATATGTATGTCGTATATTGTGCACCTCAGTGTTCATTGTGACTGGGTCCATTCTTGATGGTACAGAGTGGTATTATCCATTCATCTCGGGTGTGAGGTGTTTCTTTGGAATCTTTAACCAACCTGGCCTGACAAGAGAATCAACATCGGTTCCCTCCCTAAAAACCTTTTTCAGCACCGGTTCCTTTTACTTTTACATTTTGTACCGATGCTATTTTTTTATGTAAGGCACCTGTTTCTGGCACCGTTGTTCCAATTTTGGTGCAGAAAAAGGGTACTGGCACCAATTTCCATGATTTTTTTCACAATACTGGTGCTTTTCATCATTTCAACACCGGGTTTTTACCCGCACGGCTTAGGTACATGTGCTTATATACATGTTTTCTAGTATAGAATACATCTCCTATTTTTACTGTAATTACTGTAGAAAAAGATAGCACCGACTGTTTGAAAAATAGTGCTACTCACTTGCAACCGGCTACTAATTTCCATCTCCAAACGTTCCATCTCCAAATTACAAAAAAAAAGAGTTAATATTGTTTCATCTGTTTACACAAACAATAACCACGTGCAAGGTTTAGAAGTGGTTTATTATAAAAATATTATGGGAGAGTCTCAGGAAAGGCGACCTGTCTATAAGTTTATGGATAGATCAGGGACTGATTTGTAAATACGGTTCATACTGTAATTAATTAGAAAATGGGGTAGTTAGTATAAATTATAATTTCATTCATTTTTTCCCTTTTCTTTTCTCTACGGTTTTGAACAGTTTTTCTCGGTAACTATTGTGAAATTAATTTATCCCTCACGCGTGAAACCCTTCTTCCTCAAACCATCTTTCACTTTTCTCTGCTTTTACGCCATTGTTTTTCTTCAATTTCTTCTTTGTTCTTCAAGAAGTTTGTCACCAATTTCTGCATTTTATTTGCCGATCAACTTCGACGCGATCTCGCCATTCAACTTCATCGTCCTTGTCTACGTCAGGGATTGAAATCAGTAAGTCTACGATTCTAGGTTTTCCTATTGATCGCCGTGATTCTGTATTTTTTCTTGATAATCGTTCATCGTTCCGGTTTAACAAATTTATTGTTTATTTGCTGTAGTCTATGGGAAAGGAAAAGGATAAAGATCCAGATTTTCCTCCTAAAGCTGGTGTTGATATCAGTAAGGGAAAGAAGGAGGTTTCTCCTAAACCAGAGACGTTGACTCAACCTTCTCCTTTTCTTGGTTTGTTTTTTTTGTTTTCGCTTGGAATAATTGGAGTTTGGCACTTTTTTTGTTCTTTTTTTGTGTGTGTATGTGTGTTTTTCAGTCTTGTTACTATTGACTTTTTTAGAGTATGCTAATTTGTTTTGATTTGTAAGTCAGATCTGCATGTTTATAGTCTTCTTTATAACATGCATTCGATTGTTTTGACATTGCATCTGTTAGTATAACATATATAGAAGTTAGTTGCTCTATTTTTTTACTGTATGTTAGCCAGTCCACTGATTATTTTAATGTGCATTTATTGTCTTAGAAATCGCATATTTTAGTATAACATATGTATTAGTTAGTTATTCTATTTTTTTAAAAATTTGTATGTCAGATCCACATGTTTTGACTCTATTTTATAATGTGCATTTGTTGTCCTAGAAGTTGCATATGTTAGTATAATATATGTATTAATTACTTACTCTATTTTTTATTTTTACTGGATAATAGCCAGTCTACTGATTGTTATAATGTGCATTTATTTTCTTAGAAGTTGCATATGTTAGTATAACATATGTATTAGTTACTTACTCTATTTTTTTTTCATTTGTTAGCTACTTATTGTTATTCTTCTGATTTGATAGGATGCATTTTTTTCCATTACAAGTTTCTTTTGTTAGTTTACTATCTGCAAAAGTTAGTTATAATGTGTGTGTTGGATTATGTTGCTTACTGACTGTTAGACTATGCATGCATTTGTTTCATTACAAGTTGCATATATTATTATACTATACGCTTTAGTTAGTTATACTGTGTGTTTTTTCAAGTTATGTTCCTTACTGACAGTTAGACTATGCATACATTTTTTCAATTACAAATTGCATATGTTAGTATGCTCTATGCATTAGTTTCTGACCATTTGGTGTGTGATTCTTTTTAGTTTTGTCTGAATGAGGTGAAGACATTGTTCAAAATGAAGATTTTGAGATAGAAGGAGGTGATTGTAATTTTTCTGTATTGCATTTATTTACTTATTTTCTTATACATTTACTTATTTAAATGTGTTATGTTGTTTAGATCCTAAGCCGCTTGTTAGGAAATCTACAAAGAATGATGGACCTTCTCTTCAAGAAGAGCTGAACTAGGTTCAGTAGTCTTATGCTTCATGAGGTTATTTTATTTCCTTTGTATGTTGTATTTTTTTATGTGATTTATTTATTTTTAATATGTGCTTATACAGTTATTGGTTTTGATTTTTTTCATAGTAGCTGCAATGACACGTAGGTCCGCCAGAATTTTTGGTGTTGCTACTCCGCAGATTCCTGTTCTTGTTGTTCCTAAGCAGGAAAATAAGAAAAGGATGAATGTGAGTGTGAGGAAGCTGAATGATGGTGAGGGTGGATCAACTCAGGAATTTGACTACGACACACTTCTTACTGATGTTATTCGAATGAGTAGATATTCAGTTGGTGTTGATGAGAGTTTTGAAGTTGAGGGTTCTAAGGTTTGTGAGGAGGGTTCTAAGGTTTGTGGGGATGGTTCAAAGATTTTTGATGGGGATTCAGTTGTAGCTAGTGAGGCCTCTACAGCTGTTGAGGGGGGGGGGTGCATTAGCTGGTGAAGATGGTAGTTCTCTGGCAGCTGATGTAGAGAAGGAAGCTGGTGGTGGGGTTTTAGAGGGTTGTGAGGGTGCTAAGATTGTTGATGGGAATTCATTGGTTGATATGGATGGGGTAGTGAAGAAAGATATTAGAGAGGTTTTGGATGTGATGATTGATAATGCTACTGCTGGTGTTGAAGAGCTTAAGCATAATGTTGGTGTTGAAGGGGTTGGAGTTGATGGTTAAGGTGGTTCCAGGGTTGTTAAGGAGGATTGAGTAGATAATTCAATAGATTATGATATGGTTAAAGAAATAAAAGAATATCTTTATAATTCGGATGCATATGAGAAGGAGAAAGCTCGCTCTGCTATTGCTGTGTGTGAAAGTGAGGATGATAGGAATAAGAGTGAGGATGCTCGACCTGATGTGTCTGTGTTTGAGAGTGAGGATAATAGGAATTAGAGTCAGGATGCTCAGCCTAATGTGGTTTAGGAATGAGAGTGAGGATGCTCGACCTGTTGTGGCTGTGCATGAGAGTTATGATGCTCGACCTTCTGAGGTTTTCTCTTTTGAAGGACAAAAGGAGATGTCCTCGACTAGTAAGAAAATGAAGGTAGTGGATTTTAGTCCTTCAAAGCAAAAGTCACTGCTTGGTTTGAAGAAGAAGTCCCGGATTGGTTTGAAGAAGAAGTCTGCACCTGGTCAATTGAGCAAGCAGAAGGGTAAAGAAATTGTTAGTGAGTTCCCGACTGGGCAGTTGAAAAGGAAGGCAAAAAACAAATAGCTGCAAAGTCACCTGTTATGGTCGTGAAGAAAACAAAGACAAAGAAAGTTGTTGTTAAGAAATCTGATGGGGTTGTGAAGGAGTCTGGTGAGAAAGTGAATGTGAAGGCAAAGAAAGCTGTTGAAGTTGCTAAAAAAACCTAGTTTGAAGAGGAAAGCGGATAGTTGTGTTTGTGAAGCTTTGGGTTTGGGAAAAATGGTTGCTGTTGAGGAAAGACCTGCGAAACAACAACACAATCATCTAAAAAAGTAGGTGGTCAAACATATTGATGAGGAGGGTAACACGTAAGTATTGTTTTTTTGTTTATAGTGTTATTTTAATATATTATAACCTGTATTTGTTTCACAAAATGTTACATTTGATAATGTTCAGTGTTTATTTCTTATTCACAGTTTGTAAGTCTTCGGTTTTATTTTCATACATATTGCTAAGAAACTGTATCTATTTGCTTAAATGTTGCATATGTTAACATTCATAGTGTATTTTTTATTTATTCCTATGAAAATATTCTTATCCAAAAATTGTTTGTCTTGAATGTTATTTTAGAAACTGTATTTGTTTGTTAAAATATTGCATATGTTAATCTTCATGCTGTCTTAGTTAAGTATATCATGTGTGACTTGTTATTTTTACAAATTGAACTTTGTGTATTAGATTTAAACTTACGTTTTGCATATTAGTATTCTGAATTTTTTAGTAATTTTTTGAAACTACGTATGCTTCCACTTTTCACATTAAATCTTTTTTAAGGTTTGCTAAAAAAATTTCTCTACTAGCTGTGGTACTTCGAAGCTTAAATAAGTAATTGCCACCTTCAGTCCTGAGCAAAAGATTGATGTTGAATCGATAGGTTTTGGTAGACTTTTTTATTTTGACATTTCATCTCTCCTTTTTTGAATTGTTCCTTAGCGGGTTGACAGGTTTGATTCTGTGGGCTGATTTCATATTGTTCTATACTGACTTCATATTGTTTAGGCAGACTTTATATTTTTTGTTCTGGGTTTGATTTTGTTGGTTGTGTTCAAGAAATAGCTAGCTCCGGGTACATTATCACCGTTGATGATGTGTTTGATGTATTTTGTATTCTTAGGTTTCCGGGGTGTCCCGTGGGTCTGGTTAAGAATAATAGGAGGGGAGTTTCAAATGATGTTGTCATTAGGGATAGATGGAGGGCTGAGTTAGATGCTGATAAATATGGCAATATTTCTCATGTTAATCTTTTTGAGGAGCTGGTAAAACTGTGTAGTAGTTGTGATCGTTTTAAAAGATACTTTGTTATGCATGTGATGTGCATTTTCTTTGCCCCAATTACTAGAAATTTCGTAGATTTGAAGCTTGCGGGACTTTAGAGAATGTTGGGATTATTAAGAGTCTTGATTGGTTCATTTTAGTGTTGGATCATCTGTGTGAGGGTGTTGGGCTTTAAATCCGCTTCTAGTATAAGGGATGTGTCCTGTGTTGGTGGCTGTGTTTTTGTATTGTTGTTGACATATATTTATAGGTTTCCCTATAGAGGTCTGCCCGACCCTACTAGATTGCCCTTGTACATGCAATTGTCGAACAAATATTTGTTCAAGAGGGTTCATTATCTTGAGAATATGAGTTGTGATAAGGGAGTTATAGTAGAGGCTGGGTATCCTTTGACCAAGGATGGGAGGCTGAAAGAGAAAAGTAGCAGCCAGCAATTTGAGGGAATTTGTAATGAGAATGTTGGTTTTAAGGGGCTGGTACTCCGACTGGTGCATTTGATGGCGTTGCTCAAGAGCCTGGAATCATTTCGTATCACATTCCAAATGGTGTGATGACTAATGAGGATATTGAGATAGCTTCTAGTAATGTAAGCATTTTGTCTCTTTTTTTACACTTATTTAAAATTAGTGCATGTTGTTTTAAAACTAATGCAGATGTTAGTTAAACTAATGTCGTTTATAGTTCATATTGTTTTTAAATAGTTTCTATTTTTTGTTGGACTGACCTTTGTTCTTTTCTCTCAGCCTCTGCATAGGGCCTGTCTCATTTTCAATCGAGACATGGAGGTTATTACACGAGTTTTGGTGCAAAATCTGGAGAGAGCAAATGCCAGGACCATTGTGCAGCCACAATCACAACAAGAAGGCGCAAATGAGGATCCTGAGCATGTCAGGACCACACCAGAAATTATGGAAGACCCAAGGGGGTTGATAGGATGGTTGAAGAATACATGAGGAAAACTCGTTCTTAGAACAATAGTAGTCATGAAAATATCCTTACAATTATATAGTACATAAGAAATGTCTTAGTTATAGCATAACAAAAATTAGCATACATTGAATCAACTTGGACAATGATAACCTTGAATATGATTGGTCAACTAGCTTGTATCACCTTGAAGAACAAGGTGTCCCCAATGAGTAGGTTGTTACCCCTAAGGAACTCTCCAAAACCCTTTGGGGATAGGGCCTTGACCCCCCCCCTCCTCGAGTCTTTCATAAGCCACTCAGTTCGGTAGCACCTCAGAACTACGGAGGTCTTCTCAGTCGGTAGGACTGGTACAATATCCCATGGGATGTATATATATATATATATATATTTATGTATCTATATGTATCTATACGTGTGTGTATGTATATATATATATGCATATATGTATATACATATGTAATTGTCAACAAATAAAATTTATTTAAAAAGTTATACCAAAGTTGGTATTTTCCCAAAGTTCAGCTGCTTCAAAGTGCAGTCAAAACGTGGTCTATCAATAGCCATCAAATGATGTTCAATGTCGAAGAAAAAAGGCTCTAGGTGCCTCCTTTGTGCGGTGAACTATACGAAAACAATAATGTACTAGATGTAACAAATTAAAGTGTGGAGTTCTGTTTGGAAAATTTTATATATATATATATGTATATGTAAATAGGTGAAATAATACCTGAAAAAAGGGCGGATTAGACGATCCTTTGCCAACCATTAGTCCAGTATCAGAAGTGAAAATGTGAAGTGATGAACCACACTATGGAATGCCATGTGCGACTTCGCAACTAGCGTTGCAGGTGCATCTCGGTATGAAGCAGTGATTTGGTCGACCTCTCAATGCGATCTTGGTAATGTGTTGGATGAACCAAATAGTATACCGACACAATACCGATGTCTTATGGGGAGAAAAACCATACCTTTTTTCCAATACACAAGAGAAGGGTGGAAGGTGGAGACCGTTGTAATTTGTAGGAAATTTGTGGAGAAAAGATTGAACTGTCTGTTAGGGTTACATATTTACAACCTATTTTGGGAACGAGGGCATTTTAACTAGGTTTTGAAGTCTTCTTGTTGAGTGTGATGTTGCAGGTATGTTGGTTGATGCAAAAACATACCGACCTGAGATCGACGTCATATCTATATGGGCCTACAACCCAACTGGTCAACAATTCCAATTTATAAATACAATTCTATATAATATTGATTAACACGTTATGTTATATATTAAATATTGAATAACATTAAAAAATAAATTTGAAATTTTAAGATATCTGATACAAAATACATCCCAATTCAAATTCAACAAAATATAAGAAAATAAGTTTTGAATACATAGTCATATGAAGTCTTAGACAACCCTCTAATGTTCACGGGGGAAGAACAAAAACACGAAAAACTATGGGCCTAGCACAATTTATGAGCTCAAAGTACAGTGTATCCCCAATCTCAAGTTCCTCTTCGTCAAGAAACTAGCCAAACCCCTTTGGGATCAGGGTCTTGAGCATCATGTTCCCCGAGTAGTGCAATTTGTTCTCCCTTTCTTTACACCTAATCATAGCATCCAACTTGTACGGCGGTAGATACTCAACAATTTTGTCTGGGATGTGCTGAATCATATACAAAAAACATTTGTTAGTACTTATGAAAGTAAGCTATAGAAAAAGCTAATTGAAAATTCATTTTGTTTGAAACAGGGAAGAATTACCATAATTGGAATTGAACTGAAGTTCATCTAGGTCAGAGTATGTACGAAATGGGGATATCTTCCTGAGAATGTGTGACGCGGACTGTCATCATCTGAATAGCTCAGCTCAACTAGTTGACGGATAAAACCAGCATTCTTAGCTATAATTGTTGTAATTCATATTGTCATTAAGGTGAAATGTTATGATTTTCAGGCAATGGGAAATGAACACATGAAAGATGGTTTTTTGACCTACTCAAGGTAAAGTCGCGAAAGCATCAGTACAGCCAATTGGTCATCTGATGAATGTGCGAGTTTGTATTGATCTGACTATCTACAGAAAGCATGATTGCGATGTCGTATAGGAATCGGTATAACTGAAGAAAGATCGACATGTGTTTGACCAATCTTCACACGATGTTGCACCTATTTTTGGTTTAGCGATATGAACCTGACATGGGACCGACGTCGGCGCATATTCAATTGGGCCTCACCATTTCAACCCATTAAGATGGCAACTGGGCTTGCATTTGACCTAGGTGAACGTAATTGACCTTTAAAATGGGTAATTGTACATTGGATAATTTAAATTTATATTTCTAACTATCCATGATCTATAACAAGGTCTAGTTTAATCAGAATCAATTTTCACATAGCCGGTGAACTTTTTAGTTTTTACACTTAATTAGATCCCTCTAAGATGGTGGGGGAGGATGAAATGTAGAATTAGAGCTACCAAGTATTCTAAATCGCATTCTCATGAGTTTGACTGGGGGATGGCAAGGGTCACATCCCCGAACAAGGGTAATCGTCAGTCATTTTTGGAGTATCCATTAATACCCTTACTATAAGCATCATGAGAAAGATCACTTCCACCACGTAGAATCACATGAAATTTAAAATTCTAGGTTTTTAAGAAATTAAAAGCTAATAAAATTCCTTTTGTCAAATTTTAAAAAGTGCTAGTACATCGAATCAAGTAAATTGTAAATGATTAATTATAATGATACATGGTTCATTCGGGATGAACCTGTGGAATTCTTTGCGGAATCATGCCAGTATCTTTGTTATGAATAACGGTGATCATGAGTTTAACTGGGGGATGACAAGGGTCCCGTCCCCGAACAGGGGTAATCGTCTGTCATTTTTGGAGTATTCCGTTAATACCCTTACTATAAGCGTTATGAGAAAGATCACTTCCATCACGTAGAATCACATGGAATTTAATACTCTACGTTTTTTATGAAATTAAATGCTAATAAAATTCTTTCTGTCAAATTTTTAAAAATGCTAGTACATCAAGGAGAGTAAATTGTAGATAATTACTTATAATGATACATGGTTCATTCGGGATGGACCTTTGGAATTCTTTGTGGGATCTTGCCAGTTTCTTTGTTATAAATAATGGTGATCATGAGTTTGACTGGGGGATGACAATCTTCCCGTCCCCGAACCGGGGTAATCGTCCATCATTTTTGGAGTATTCCATTAATACCCTTACTATAAGCATTAGGAGAGAAAGATCACTTCCACCACTTACAATCACATGAAATTTAATATTCTAGGTTTCTTATGAAATTGAAAGCTAATTAAATTGTGTCCATCAAATTTTAAAAAGCGCCAGTACATTGTGTAGAGTAAATTGTAGATGATTACTTATAAGTATACATGGTTCATTCAGCATAAACCTGTGGAATTCTTCGTGGGATCATGCCAGTTTCTTTGTCATGAATAATGGTGATTATGAGTTTGACTGGGGGATGGAAATGGTCCTGTCCCCGAACTGGGGTAATCGTCCGTCATTTTTGGAGTATTCTATTAATACCCTTACTTTAAGCGTTAGGAGAGAAAGATCACTTACACCACGTACAATCACATGAAATTTAATATTCTAGGTTTTTTTTATAAAATTTAAAACTAATAAAATTGCATCCTGAAAATTTTAAAAGCAGCAGTTGATCGTGTAAAGTAAATTGTTGATGATTACTTCACTGACAATAACAAAAAAATTATACGTTGGCCCCACATGTCACATTAAACGAATCTGGGACCGATATCTATGCAATTTCTCTACAAATGAAAATTTATAGTGGGAACTGAAATTTTGAGCTGAAACTTTGAACCAAAATTCCCCCCCCCCCCCAAACCCATCTCATTACAATAATATCCAACACCAACATAATCATTTCCCATCTCCAACACATTTGCTCTCAACAAAACTCCACACCATCCTTTCAATTAACACGATTTCAAACATTAAAGAGTCCAACCTAATTTCTTCTATCGAATATCAACAATTATTCTAGGATGGAGCATCTTCGTGTTCAAATAAATTGAGGTAGTTCATTTTGGCATCTCCTAAATTGTATATGTTTTTTCCACATTGACCATACATTGAATATATTCATTGAGTATGATGGTTTTGTTACATTTTATATAAAATACAATGTTTGTCTTATCAAAATAATGTCCTGTTTGTAAGGATTGTAGAAAAAATCATAGATTGTTGCTGATTGTGGAAAATATTCAAATTTTTGTATGAACACAGGTTGAATGTGTGACGTCACACTATCTTCATCGCCCTACATGATATAGAGCCAAATCGTGTGCGGCGTTGCATTTTCCAAAACTGACATCCGACTACAAGAAACATGACATATTACTTCGCCCCTTTTACCTCGGTTTCGTTCTTAACCCCATAAAACTGAGGTAAAAAGTTCTTTAACCTTGGTTGGTTTTTTTCGAAGTAAAATGTATTATTTAGTTTGGTTAAAAATGAGTTAAATAATTGGTTTTTTACCTCGGTTATATGGAAATCACTGTAAATAATTTTCAGAATCAAAGAAAAAGAATAACTGACGTATGTGTGACGTCGGTTGGGTTTGTCAGGTTATGTAGTTTAACTGAATCATGACGTGACTAACCTCGATAATTACATCATTTGGACTGAGTTGTAGTGGATATCATGTAGCAACGTTGTGTACGACGGGACTTAGTCAGTTACTTTAGTTTCATTGACGAAATTAAATCATATGATACCCAAAATATTTCTCCCCGTTCTGAGTTACCTCTTTCAAATTCAAATCCACATTCTTGGAGGTGGCCAATAGGGTTGTTGATTATGCTCAATTACCAAGTAAGTTTTCCAATACCACAAATTTGTAGTTTCATCTTCAACTTAGGTTCTAGGTTAGTTTATTTCATATGAAAGGATGAGCTTAAAGTATGGGTTGATTGAAATTAGGCATTTCATGATTATATATGGGTTTAGGTTACATATATATATGTATGCTATATAATGAATTTTTTTGTTAACATTTATATACATGATTTGTGTATGCATGTCATGAATTGAATGAATGTAAGTGGATGTATTTTTTGCTAAGATAGGTCCATAAATATTGACACTTATTATTGTACTGTAGGAATGTCTATGGATAAAACTCATTTTTTTATGAAGATCGAACAAGCAAGGAGTATCAATCTATTTTAGCCAACCTCTTTGAATATGCATTTGCGAATTCTGTGAAGGAGAATTTTTCTTATGTATATTTTCCTTGCAAGAAGTGTTGGAACACTGCTATTTATGAACAAGCAATTTCTTTCAAGCAAGACTTCATTATACACAGTTTTGATCCAATATACAAAGTTTGGTTTTGGCTTGGGGAAAATGTTTATGAGTATACTTGAAATAAAGGAGAGGCTAAGAAAGATGATAAGATGGATGAGTTTGTTGAGGAGATTTTCAAGAATAACAGTGGAAATCCAAAAAGAATTTCATAACTCCACAGGCATAAAGAGACACTTCTATACGATGGATGCCCGGAAGGAATGACTGTATTGAAGGCTACGTTACAATAGATGAATGTCAAGGCTAAGTATTCCTATAGGGATGTTGGCTTCTTTTCTTTGTTTAAAGTGTTGAAGGAAATGCTTCTGAGTGGCAATAAACTGCTCGAAACAGTGTATGAGTCAAAGAAGGTACTATGTCCAATGGGCATAGATTATGAAAATATACATGCTTGTCGGAATGATTATATCTTGTCTAGGGGAGATCACTTGCATGCGGAGGATTTCTCTAAATTCAATGCTCCAAGGTTCAAATTGGAGGAGGTCGATGTTAATGGAGAAATTGGAAATTAGTGGACAAAGAAGGTTCCTTTCAAGGCTTTTTGGTATCTACCTATTATTCCTCGCTTGAGAAGATTGTTTGAAAATATTGAGGATGCTAAGAATTTGAGTTGGCATGCAGATCGGTCAGCGGTTGATGCTGAAGTGATTAGTCATTCGGCTGATGGTGATCAATGGAAGAAGATAGATGTGGCCTTTCCGGACTTTGGGAATGAGCCACATAACTTGACGTTTGGTTTGTGCACCGATGGAATAAACAGGTTTGGTAATATGAGTAGCAATCATAGTTCTTGGCCGGTGATGGTAATGATTTATAACTTCCCCCTTGGTTGTGCATGAAAAGGAAGTACATAATGTTATCTCTAATGATCTGCGGCCTGAGACAACCGGGCAACGATATTGATGTCTATCTAGCCCCCTTGGTGGATGACTTTAAAAGGTTGTGGCATCCTGGGATTATGATGCATGATAGGTTTTTTAAGGAGGAGTTTAATTTCCGAACGATGTTGTTCTGCACTGCTAATGACTTCCCGCGTATGGGAACCTTTCTAGCTATTCCGTAAAAGGACACAAGGCATGCCCAATTTGTCTAGATAGCACAAATTATTGTCAATTGAGGCATGGAAGCAAGACTATGTACCTTGGTCACCAGAGATGGCTTCCAAAAACTCATCAATGGAGGAATAAACGTGATGAATTCAATGGAAAGGTAGATTTTTTGCCCCCTCCTCCTATATTAACAGGTGCATCAATCTTGTACATGTTGCAAGATTTTAGTAATGACTTTGGGAAGAGGATGAGGAAACCAAGGGTAGCTCGTAGTTGGAGGAAGCGTTCCATATTTTTCGAACTACCATATTGGGAGAAACTTGACGTCCGATACTATTTGGAGATGATGCATATTGAAAAGAATGTATGTGACAGTTTGGTTGGTGCTTTGATGAATATCTTGGGTAAGAAACCGGATGGAGTGAAGTCAAGGAAGGATATGGTCGAAATGGAAATTAGACCTGATTTGACCACACATGTGCGGAGGATGAAGACACACATGTCAGCAGCTTGTTACACACTTTCAAAAGCATATAAATAGTTGACATGTTCTAGTCTGAAAGGAATGGATGTCCTGATGGGCTACTTATCCCAGGTTAGCAATCTAGTGTCTGATGAGAGATTAGATTGGGGGGTATGAAATCTCACAATCCACATTTTTTGATTTAATAATTTCTCCTGGTTGCGATTAGATCCATCTTACCAACTCATGTCAGGAAGTGAATTGCCCGGTTGTGTCGCTTCTTCAAGGAAATTTGTTGTAAAGAGATCAAGCGTGGGAAATTGGCGGAACTGCAGGAGGAAATAGTTATCTTGTTGTGCGAGTTGGACATGTTTTTTCCCCCTTCATTCTTTGACATAATGGTGCACTTTTAGGTTCACGTTGTACATGAAATATTGATTTTTGGTCATGTTTATCTATAATGGATTTATCCTTTTGAGAGGTATATGAAGATATTCAAGGGTTATTTGAAAAATCAGTTTCACCCAGATGCTAGTACATTCCACAGGTATGTGACAGAGAAGGAGGTAGAATGCTGCACGGAATTCTTGATGAATGAAGAGTCGGTTGGCGTACGAAAATTGCACTATGGAAATAGAGTGGGAGGCAAAGTTTTGAGAAAAGGAACAACTCGGGTCCTAACCCATGACGAGTTGATGAATTATATGTTTTGCACAATTAATAGGTGGTTTGGCCCTACGTGGATATGCACATAGTTTCTATCAAAGAGAGGCACCCCCCGAGTGGTCTGAGAAGCAAGTACTTTCCAAACACAATCACACCTTCACTGATTGGTTACGGAAAACTATAGTTGGATAAAGTCACGGTGAAAACTTGAATTGGTTAGCCTTTATGCTTTCTGCTACTACGATTTCTTTCACTGCCTATGACATGAATGGGTTTGCTTTCTCGACCCTTGAATGAGACACACACATCAACACAAAATAGTGGCATTAACATAGTTTTGGAAGCATTACATGTCAGCAGCTCAAAGTATAAGAATCCATTGTACGGGAACATGTCCTACTATTGTGTGATTGACGAAATTTGGGAACAAG
This sequence comes from Rubia yunnanensis, assembly GCA_037428765.1. NCBI lineage: Eukaryota > Viridiplantae > Streptophyta > Magnoliopsida > Gentianales > Rubiaceae > Rubia > Rubia yunnanensis. Next base: position 52,110,111 of record CM075062.1, read on the forward strand.
TCTATACAAGTTGCAGGGTCCCAATTTTCAAATGCAAATGGGTTGAGGACAATGCAGGTGTATTCATTGATGAGCTAGGTTTTAGAGTCATCAATTGAGTAAGACACATTCTACTAGAAATCCATACATCCCCATATCACAGGCTATACAGGTATTTTATGTAAATGATGCCTGCAATTCTAGTAAATCACTGGTCATTGAAGGGAAAAGCCAATTTTTGGGGGAGATTAGTCCATCCTCATTTTCAGAGATTATTCCACATACACCACCTATTGGTAGTGATGTCAGCTAGGAAGAGACAGTTGGTGTGGAGCTAGCATTGAGGAGAGACCACGAGGAGGGTGTTTGGATTGAGCGGCATCGAAAATCAAAGAAAAAGAAGAAAATAAGACATATATTAATTTGTTCCCATTTTTTATATTCTAACATTACATTATCCTGACATTTTGTAAAACTGGTAACCATTTTCCATACCCATTTTGAATAGAATCACATTAGTAAAGGATTTAGGGATGTAATTTCCACATCTCACAACTTGTCATAATCCAAATTGGTATAAACGATGACTCTTATGAAACCTCGCAGAAGAGGCACGAGGTCCATTAAAAGTGGAGTTTGCAATGTCAGTTACATTGTCGAAAAGGTAATAGATTGAAGACTGTAACTAAATCCACAAAATCAATTAAAATCTTGCGAGCTTGCATACATGCCTGTAAACTTTGTCTCAACCGAGTAGAGTTTTAAGGCCACCCTACAACGTCGCACACTACAAACATTGCTTCATGATTATAGTGCTAAAAAATTCTAAACAGAACTAGGAATATATAACCTATAGGGAAATCATTCCAAGTCCACAACATCCTAGTCCACAACAGCTTGTAGCGAATATATAGAAAATGCACCAAATATGATACATTAATGTATTGTACCATACGAAAAATGACAACATAATTAAATTCTAGCATTCAACTGCTACCGTGATAAATCTCCAAAATATTATACATGAAATCACATCGAATCTCATTAAACATGAAATCACAACATATCTCCACTGTGGGCATCTTGGGTACCTGATCATCCTCCGTCTCAGTCTCACTGTTGCCCTTATAGTTGTCCTCCTCATCCTTGCTAGACCCCGACCCAAAGCTAGAACCTGTCAGATCATTTTCATTGGAAATTGCATCTTTGTTTGGGTTCTCAACCTCCATGTCATCTTCATTTTCCACTGGCCCCCCTCCTGCAGTTCTAGGGTTAAGAAGGGACCTTAGCCCCTCAAACTCCATTATCATCCTCTGTTGGTTTTGCTCCTACCGTAGCATATTAGTCTTCATCTCCTCCATACAGTTCAAGAGGATACTACATGCATTGAGTCTCAGCCCAGTTGCTACAAAAATAATTTCCAACACAAGCAATAATTAGCTACATTGAAAAACTATAGTTACGATAGAAAAATAAATATGACCAATTTCCATACCAATAGTGGATGGTTCGGTCGCTGATTGAGTTCTCTATTGCTTAGGAGTGGCAGTTGGATCAAGATCACCCTTAGAGATGTTGTGATCAATCCACTCACCCGCCTCCCGCTGCTAATGCTTTTGGCCAAAATAGTTCTCATCATAGTACCTTGGGGAGATCTTCTGTGGGGATAGGATGGGAACACTCTATTTCTAGTACCTTGGGGAGATCTTCTGTGGGGATAGGATGGGAACACTCTATTTCTCCATGAGGGTAGTTATTACGTTGCCATAATAGAGGGTCCTTTTCTTGTTGGATTCATCCACCGTGTGCATCTCCTATATGATGGTGTAACCGGGGTCAACAATCTTGTTCTCTCATATGTGCCAGTAGAGGACAAAGTCGTTGATTGCTGGCTCGAAAGGATGGCTAGCAGGTATCAAGAAGAGGCAGATAAGGTAGTACCTCATCTTCTCCTCTAGCTTGAGAACATCAATCTTGATTTGTCTCGTCTTGAATGTGATGTTGCCCACTTTCATATTGAAGTTCTTTTCAACCATCTGATTGGAATCAAGAGCCTCTGTCTCATCGTCTTCAGTTACCCGGTTAGGCCAATTGTTACAGCAGTAGAGTTGGAGTCTTTCAACTGGATTTTTTAGATCTTTACCAATTGCGCACCCAATAGCCTCGTTGATCAACTCACTTATCAGTACCATATTGACGATGTTAACTTAAGTTTTTTACTTCGTGGTACTGAGACAATTGAAATTTGAGTAGAAATCTCTGACGTCCATCTCATAAGTGGGCTTATCTATTCAAATCAGCCCTCCATCCCCGATGGTGTGAAGGCCTCAAGGAGTACATCAAGGTGGAGCCACTACACATCACCCGGCTTCATGTATCTCACCTCTTTCAGCCACCTCTTGCAGATAACTTTTATGTAGTATTTCTCATTTTCCTCCGCAAAAAATTGTTTCTCGGCAAAGTTTGGTGGTGGAGGGGCTTGCATTTTCTTCTTTGTACGAGATGTGACAGCCTTGCTGCCCTTTGCTCAAGACTGTTTGGCTATACTTTTAACTGGCATCATATAGACAACATTAGAAATAATAATAAGTTATATGTTCAACTGTATTGATGTTGCATGATATATCATGACCGAGCTCGATGACATGTTGATGATAAGTCGATGCCATGTCGATAATAAGTCGATGACAATTTGACTAAAACAATTTACCACTGCGAGGTCGCACATTCAACAATATTTATCAATTTATGAATGTGCGACCTCGCAGAGCAGTTTGGTTTGGCCAAATCTTAAGTGACGCATATACATATGGTCAAAAAATTCCTAACAAGTACGAGAAATGATAAGAACGTCCTCTAACCGAAGCAAATATGAAAAAAATTAACTTATGCCAAATAGTATCCACCTCATTTCATCCATGCACCAAAGAAAATTATCATACACTACTAAACTAGCCCTAAAACATAATCAATCAACTATAAGGAAGATAAATCTTGCACATTGGACAAAATTTACAAATAACAACAACATGGAAACTCAAACCATAATCATAAACAACTAAAACAATAGATAAAATTTAAAATTCTGACCTTGTCTAGGGTTTGGGAATAATGTGGAACTAGTAGGGGATGTTGATGGCTATTGACGAACAAGAAGCAGGTAAGGGCCTTTTTTTTTATTAAGAAGGTGGTTTGGCGGTTAAATTAAATGGCTTTGTGGTGGTTTTGTGGAAAGGGGAATATATGATTGTGCGACGCCGAGTTCATGGAATGCAATGGGTTGGAGCTTGTGACCCTTTAAGTACTCTGACATTCCTTTAAGTACTCGGAGTAGTACTCGATATAACCTTTCTCTACACGAATGGTCGCATGAATGTGTTAACGGGGGCCAAATGAAATAGCTTGCCCAATTTTCAAAACATTTTGGGCTTCGCCAAATGCCCCTATACAGCCATGAGCTCGCTTCAACGTCGATCACATCAATATTATGAGGAGAAGCTTGCGACCTCGCATATGACACTGGGTCGATTTAAATTTTTGGCCCAAATTCATCTAAACACTAGCCCAAATTCCAGGCCCGGGGCAATTTTCCCCCAAATATATATACAATAAATATGAAAAAATAAAATAAATTTAATCATCAATTTAATCTCGAACGGTTGTTCATTAACCCTGTCATGTTTTTTCTGCTGTCAATGATCTAACAGTTGTACTGGATTACCCTTTATAATTGTGATACGTTGTACTAGATTACCAATTATGATCTCGAAGACTTACGACTAAAGATTCTTTCTTAGACTGTTAATCCTCTATCATGGTTCAATGAACACGGGTACCAAATGTGATATGTTGTACTGGATTACCCTTTATAATCGTCTAACATGTTCGTACAATTCTTTAGTAATACCTTAGGTCCGTTCTCCTTGCATAATAGGATTACCCTATATAATTGTTACAACTGCTACCTACTTGTTTCGAATAAAATCAATTTTCCAAGACTCTTAACAAACCTAATCTTTTCCTAAACAACACGGAAAAACATTATCGCCTGATAGTATTGACTATTCATGAGGAACATGGGAGAACCTATTGTAATTACTATAACTAACATCTAGTAGTTTATTATATGGTTGGCTATGCCACACCCTACAAAAATGCGATAAATGAACAATTATTTTCCATAACATTAAACGTCTAAGAGGACTAAGTGTTTGTAGGGATATCGATAATTTCTCATTCAACAGGTATAACTAACATTACATTATTGTATAAAATTAACTGTAACAAGCCCTAAATGCATCCTAAATGTATCTATACTCCTCTAATAACATCTGGTATGACTATTGAAGAAACAAATATTAATTTCTATATTATAACTAATTTTGTAAATGGTAGATATACCCTAGTTGTAGACATCGTTGCTAACCTTGTGTGTACTGAGGAGAAGACGAAGATGCAGTGACGTCATTCATAATCGTGAAATGGGCCATTTGGTCCCCATATAGACCAAACATAAGAATTCAAACCCAAAAAGATATCGACATCAGGAAAACAACGTATTATGCGAGGCATGACCAAACATATTGTGAAGTCGGACATTCATATGGGATGCCACTAGTGGGCAACTTTTGACCCACCAGAAGACCTAAATGAACAAAAAGTTGGCGTCACATGTACCACGCGACATCGTATGAGTGGCGGAAGATTGCAAGTATGCGTCATACTTAGTAAAACAAAAAGGCCCAAAATCTTTGAAAGAGCATTTATTTTCGAAAATGGTGCCCTCATTCCTCCGAGAACTAAATTTCATCTTCCTCAACTCCTGCCTCCTCCAAGATACCAACCACAAAAAGAAATCACATCCATCTCCCTATTAGATGCTTAATGGAGGTCACCAAAGTTGGGGGTGTGGAGGTCACCAAAGTTGGGAATTCCATGAATCAAAATTGTGGTAAGGTTTAATCTTTCATACGATACACACATGGTCATATTGTTCATTATACATTCATTCACACTGAATTTTGAATGAGGGTTTGTTGTTATTTGGTGTTTTATGTATCATCTATTTTGTAATATGGCCAATACATGAAGGGTTGTGTGTGGTTACTTTAAAGATTGCATTTTTAATGTGTATTGTGTGTATCACGTGTTGAAGTTTCAAATGGTGCTTATTCGATAAGGAAATGACATGAAATATTTATTTTTTTGCATTTTTGTATTCATATGGAGATCATCTTCATCGCAGATGTATATAGTGTGTCACTTAATGGATGGTATGCACTTGTTGTGGCAAAATCCTTGATTTAATAGCATTTTTAATCATTGTTTAGTGTGCATAGTTCACTCGGGGGTTGTGGATGACAAAGTGTTGTGTGATTAATTGCCTTTGTTTTTAGGTCGTGGTGTGGTAATCCATGATAAGAGGATATGGCCCGAAGGAACTAGAGATCAAAATGGTTCGAAAATAAGTAAGCAAGGTCGAGGTAGGGCTATTTGCAAGGAATTAATGGACATGGTGGAAAAAGGTATGAAATGTCCAATGAAATTTGACCACATCGAAAATGGGTTAGGCGAGGATAGAAATTGGTGGTCTAGTTACTTAGGATTGATTGCTAGAATAAAGGTTGACATTTTCTTGTACGAGTCTTAGCCTTGGGTCGATGCAGCTTACAAGGAAAAGTTGTGGATGGCCCTTGAAATGGCTTTTGAAAATGATTGTGAAAACATGGAAAAGTTGAAGACAAGAACAATACGCCACTTTGGTGAGAGATGGAGAGATTTCAAAGCCACATTGGCAAGGGATTACGTTTTCGGGAAGAAGAAACATTTGACCACTAGGATTCAGCATCTGTTCATAAGTGACTCTAGCTCAAAGAGTTTTGTTGCAAGAAAATTGGCGGACGAAGCATCGGTAAAAGATTAACATTTACATGGTTTGAGGTTTATACATAGTGGATACATAATTATATTTTCAAACAAAGTCATTTTTTGATGATTAGATGAACTTATACATGACTTTATTATGATTTAAACATCAGTTATGAATGTGGTTTGTGGCTATTAATGTGTCATTGTTGTTGAGGTACTTTTTTTTCTTAAATATAAGTACTAGGATCTAGTTGTGTGATGTTGCATTGTACCCATCAGACTATTGTCCATCTGTACAGAGTGGTTTGCGACATTGTGTGACAACAAAGATTAAGCACTATCTTGGATCGATGATCATATCTACATCGCAAAATGTACATTCGTACGATGTGAATTACCTACCGAGCATTAATGATGTCACACAGAGAGAGGGGAATTGTGATACAATTTCACCCTTTTATTTGTTTTATTGATTACATTAGGACAAGGTCTTGATTCAATTATTTTTTAGGGTCTTAGAGCTAAACATAGTGACGTTGCTCAAGGAAGAAAGATGTGACTACCATGAGTCGGGTGACTATGCACTAGTCACAAGAATTGTCATGAAGGAAATGTTCGAGGCAAGAGTGCTTGATAAGGTAGAGCAGGGGATGGCAGATGATGAGGGGACAATTTCTACGGAATATCCCATACCGGATGAGGTATCCCAATTTGAAAATTGGTTAAAGGGATATAAAAAAGGAGGAAATAAGGGAAGTAAATTCCACACCAAAGAAGTGGAGGTGGTTGCCTAACAAATTGTGAGTTTGCTAACATTTTAGTTGTATTATTGTATGTGAAATTGTTCAAGATAAGTTAGACCTAATATATGAGTTTGATTATTGGTAATTTTCAGGAGAGCATAAAAAAACCAAGAGTTAGGTGACTTCATTGGGTTTGGAAAGAAGGACATACTAGGTATAGCGCTTAACAAGGAAGAAAATTCAGGAAGGGTCAGGGGAGTCGACACACTCGCTACACATAGGGACATCTTTGTTAAATCTCAACGACAGAAGATTGATATTTCGTCAAGTAGTCAACAAAGAGAGATTGATGGTTTGAAATCCACATTAAGCCAACTAGTGGCTTATATCTGACAAGAATCAAGTGGGAGGAAAATGCCACTTGAATTGGAGAAAATCATTGCAAGTTCTTAACCAACAACCTCAACGACCCCTCGTGCTTCTTCTCCTGCAATATCAACACATGAACACCCAGAGTGTCATAGTGGGCCTGCCCCACCTTCTTCGACTTCTATAACACCTCTTGCATTTGATAGACTAAGAACGAAGTTAGTAAAGTCAGCACAATGGAACAAGGAGGTATAAGTGAATATATTACACTTTTCATATTAAAATTATTTTATACATTGTTCTTAATTACTGATTCTTTTTTGAAGGATAATTCCTTGTGCATTCTTCTTGCCGAACGTGTTCATTGTGAGAGCCAATGTTGTGGTGGAAGGTAAAGTGTTCAGATCTATACACGTGCATCATCACAAGCCAGTCACGAAGGAGAACGTGGTGGTAAATGTCACTAAGAGCATTGTTGATGGTCTAGTTCTTCCAATCCCTGAGGCCGAGGCAACTACAGTGGACGAGGCCGTGGGAATATTTGTTGAATGGCCTTTTCGGTTGGTCTCTATTTTTGGACAAGGTGCCACCCAAGAAGGTAAAAATAAATTAGGTGATAAGGCTATGAGCACATACACGAGTTATTTATATAATTTTTCTAATTTTTTCACATAAGTCGAGGCAATGATTAGTAGCCCGGCCAAATCCTCAAGTACATGTGGGGATCCAAAACTCACAAAAGCTTGTGTCTCTAGAGTCAAGGCACCACTATTCAATTCATTGAAGGATATGCCTCTAAAGAATATCCACACGATTGTGAAAGCTCACCCTCCCTCATCTTTGTACAAAATTACAACGGATGAAGTTGGTATTTTAGGTTACAAGGTAAATCCAATCATCCGAAAGGAGGATTTCGAGGCATTATTCCATTTCAACAATGTCCTCCCAACCCATAATTCAACTACATTACATGTAAGTATAAAAAAAATCATGAACCAAACATCCAACATTTTTTTAATTATTGTGTTTCCCCTCAATTTACCGAGACTATGTGTATAGGCTTTTGCATATGCAATCAATTTCTAAAATGAAAGGGTGGATAGGGGTTCTTTGCCCCTTCAAGATACAACATGAACATGAGGTGATGGAAGAGCGTTTGGCCTACTTGAGGTCCCAGTAGATGAAAAAGGACAATGCAATATATATCACACCTTATTAGGAGAGGCGATTCAACTCTACTTCCTTCCTTAAAAAAATAATGTGTTGATTCTATTATTTTCTTATTGGATTATAATGAATTAATGACAGTTACATTTTTTCTAGCAAACATTGGATGGTCTCCGTCTTTGTTATTCCCACGAGCACGGTGTACTGGTTCGATCCATTAAATCAAATGCCCCCGGAGACAATTTCATTCACAATTGCAAAGGTGATGACTAGTCCCTTAATAAACCCCCGCAAGGCATTCCATTGGAAATCCCTAAAAGGTATGAATTCAAATCCAAATATTAAAAATGACATAATTATTGCTGTAAGTACATCTATATGTGTTCCTAATCAAATTGTGTGAATCGATAGCATAAAAAGGAATCGCCCCCCCTGGCAAAGTGGTTACTATTGCATGCCCTTTTATGAAGGATTTTGTAGCAAATAGAATGAGAATCAATATGACCTAGAAAAGGTAACTCAAATTCACACATTCTATTTCAGTTAAAAATGAATGGACTACGCTCAACCTTTGTATTGATTTTGTGATTACTTTGTCTTGTAGTATTTTCCTGAGGACAAATTACCATACACAATTAGGCATTTGGACAAAGTATGCAAAAGTTGGGCAATTTTCACGATGGTAAAGAATTTGAAGGATTTTCTTATATCATCCACTATATGAGGAAATATTATTAGGTTAAGTTTTTTGTACGAGCATCATTCTTTAAAATGTCATTGATACTTTCCAAGGTTATTTTTTGACACCTTGATATAGATCTCTATCTAGTTATGGAGTATCAGTTGTATAGTTCATTTTGTGAAATTTTGATATCTTTTTATGTGCCTTAAATGTTTGTTATGTATCCTTCTTATCTGTATGCATTACGCTTGCTGTAGCTACATGTCGTCTGAATGGTACGGGAACACATTTTTAATGAAATTTGTATTCCTGTTTATATTACATGTAATGACGTCGCTAGTGTAAATTTACCATTCTATTAAAACAATTGCAGAAACACAACATCGCTAAATGTTCACCATAGATTAGCGATGTTACCATGATAAGAGTGACGTCGACTAGATGACCTCGTAAATGCCTCGTTCATCTTAAAAACAACCGCAGTGTCACACCAACCCAAACGAGCTTGGTATAATAAAACGACATCATTGTATCAACAAGCCACGTTATCGTCACACATGTGACAATAAAACAAGATCGAACACCGCAAAGTTGCACTATTCCCCCAACGTCGTACTATCAAGATGATGTCGCATAGGAGTCAGATGTGGCTTGATAATTAAATATTTACCACGGTCTTCAGGAGATAAAACTGTTGTAAAAGAAAGAATGACTGATGTTTGTAACCGCAGTCAAAAGTTGGTGAGTGTGCGATGTCGGTACTAGAAAATGTGACTTTGTGTACACAAATAGACGGCTTTGCTTATTAACATTACAACATTGATCTAGGCAAAGTCGCACACTTCTATGTCTGCCGGCCGCCTCAATAAGTTACCGACGTCACATTACATTCAGTATGCCTTTCAGTCATCAGAGTATTTACCTCGGTTTTTGCAAAACAAAAACTGAGGTAAAAACTACTTTTTGCCTCTATTTTGAACCGAGATAAACAACCTTCTTTTTACTTCACCCACATTTACCTCAATTCTTTTTGGACAAAAGATGAGGTAAAAACCCCTATAGAACCAAGGTAAAAGGTGTTGTTTCTTGTAGTGTCCTCATCTTGAATGTCTGACTTTGCATTTTCATCGGTTTAATCGACATTTCATTATCAACCAAGTGACATCGTAGTAGGATAGTAATGGTACATTTCCCATGTTTAGATTATTTCCACGTACACTTGACAATATAATGTGTACATCATTCTAGGACTACTGAATTCTGACATAAATTTTGTTTCATTTGTATTTGTGTTAATAGGACAAAGAGAGTTACAATGGACCTTAGCTTCGATATCATACTACGTGGGCAATGGATGTTAAATACAATTTAATCATTCAATTTTACATCAACCACGTGTATTTGAAACAATTCTAACATTTATTGGTTATCTATGTTCAATGGATTTTTTGTTTCATCAAAGAGTAAATACTATATTAATGTATGATTCTCCACGACTCATACTATATCATTGTACGATTCACCAAAAAGCAATAATGATTCGACACCTAGGCGACGTCGCATATCACAAAATATATCGACACCAAACCAATTTTGCTTAAGATGGCAGAATTATTTTTTGTGACGTTGCATATTCAAAATGATGTCGTATTGGTTAGCCACCCACGTTAGCATGCGATCTTGCATGCAATTATGAGTGATGTCAGTGTAACTATCAATGTCGTCGATCTCATCAATGTCACACTTGTTCCAGTGGCATTGCATGGTTCCATTTGATATAAACTTTGCTTTTCAAGGACGTCCACATCGATGTGAATGATTTTGCAGCTACGTGGTACGATAGTCGATCTTCTTAGTTGATGCAAACCGACCTCGGTACAAAATTGAGGTTAACAAGTCCTTTTTACCTCGATTCTAAACCGAGGTAAAAGGTAATTTTTTACTACACCCACATTTACTTCAGTTTTCTGGGGGCAAAAAGCTGAGGTAAAAAGGCTTGAAAAATCGAGGTAATAGGTGTTGTTTATTATAGTGGTTATGTGGTTATTGTGTTGATTTTCTGAGCTTATAGGAAAAAAAATAAAAATTATAGGTTAATAAATTACAGTTGTAAGCTAATAAAAATTATAGGTTAATAAAAGTTATACATCAGTTACTTGGTATTCAGTGATTTTGGGAGGTCGTCGCCGTACCTCTCAAAGTTACAATTTATAAGCCCTTTATGCTTACTAAATACAATCAAGTAGATAGTGGCAAATCGGGGTCATCCATGAAGACGAGGGATTTTCTTAAGCGTTAAAACATATAAGGTTCATATTAGGCTAGAAGTAGATATATGTATATATAAACAAGTAAATGAGGGGTTTTGTTTGGTTGATTTTCCTAAGTTATGAAATTAAAAGACAAGCTAACTAGCAAAGTCAAGTAACTATGCTAATCATACAACAAACTAAGAAGAAAAGGTAGAAACTACAAAAGATAAAACCTTGGGGGCAATTGATATCAACTTCCAAACCTCATGTAGATAATTGAACCATTCGCTCATTCTATCACTATCACAAGAAGGACCCTTTAGCACCGTTTGTTTTGCAAAAAAAAAAACTGGTGCCTAAGTAAGCGATGATACTTTAGCACCGGTTGGGAAAAAACCGGTGCTAAATCCCAACTTTTAGCACCGGTTTTTTAGTTAGCACTGGTTTTTAAACCAGTGCTAAAATGTACCGCTATAGCACCGGTTTTTCTTGTTAGGGTTTAGGTTTTAGGGTTTTTGAACCGGTGCTAACAAAAAGAACCGGTGCTAAGTAACCTGTGCTAGCACCGGTTTTAACCTGTGCTAAAATATTTATGACGAATAAAAAAAATCCCTTCTTCTGAAAGCGGCAGCGCGCTGCAGCTTTCAGAGGAAGAGAAGACGGCAGCACGCTGCAGCTTTCAGAGAAAGAGAAAAGGACCTGAAACTAACAATTTAATAGGACATCAATTTAATAATAAATTTAACTTCACAAAATTGATAATATAGAAATAAAACCAAAAAAAATTATGATACAAAACTAATAATCTATGTGACTAAACATTGCGGCGAAAATCTTGGAGAGGAATCAATCTCACCATGCCAGAAGCTTATTCAATAGATCACTGGAAACCATGCCATAAGCTTATACCAGAATAAAGACATTCATATCAGTATATCAACCTTGATTACTTAACGAGGCTACATAACTCAATTTGATTCAGTCACACATCAACATTCGGTAAAGTAAAGCATAAAATAATCCACCAAGATAAACACATATCTATCATATTCTTCCTATGCTGATTCATAACATTAATGAAATGACTGTAACAATATTACTCACATAAATCATATGCTACAGAGCAAAAAAATGTTTAAAGTAAAATACAACATAAAATTGCCTAAGTGAAACATATCATCAAGCATCAACAGAAACTTCATTTGAGTGGGACTCAAAATATGTTTGCTTTTCCCTCAGAAGTCATCATTTAACTTGTAGCATTCATAACAAATGGGCCAACAGCCATGCATTTCACATGATACGACAAAGTTCATACAGTTTAGCAGTGACACAATCAGGAGTCTGCAACAATGTTTTCTTGCTACCAAGTCTCTGTGTGTTTCCCATATGCATTGTTGAGTCCTATAGAAATGCAAAGAAGCATCAGTAATCCAAAAACTCTGGAAATGCCAAAAACAAAACAAAGCTGTAATGAATAAATACCTCTGGCATGAAGATTACAACTTTATTGGGTGTGTGTTTATAGAATTCGTCACTATTAGCCTTTTGGAAACTCAAAACCTTGAAGGTTCATAATATGTAAAATATGTAAGATGGGCGTACACAAATGGAAAGTTAGAAATACATTATGCTTTGAAGAAGTAGGTGTCACAGATCTAGCAACCGAAATATTTTAATGTGTCCACAGTAAATTAGTACATTCATAGCCAATTGAGACACTTAAACTAAACAGTATGAGCAGAAGCATCACCTGTAGAAGGCCCAACATCTTCATGTCCAGAACTTGATTAAGAACCAAAAGCAACGCACCTAAGCAGTATATGGAAGATGAGTATCAGCAACCACTAATTTGCAACAAAATTGTAATGTATCATCTATAGAATGACAAGTCACCTCCAAAACTCAACTGAGTCTGAGGTGTTTGCAAACACAGTAACACTTAGTGGGTGTTTGTTCTTACAATAAGTCCTCTAGAAAAACAAGTCCAACTTCCAATATAGTAACAAAATAAAATAGCCTAATTCATGATATGCCATAGGTGAACCAATACTCTCTTTTGAAATTTAAACCACCAAAGACACTCCTCTTCAAAAACTACCATACAACTCAAAAACCCTTAAGAATGTAAAGACACTGGGATTCTGGTGTAACCGAATACAAGGTCACGCCGGTGCTTTAGAAAAACTAAAGGAAACAATACTAGAACCAGGGATAGGAGCCATCATAGACTAGCATCCACAATTCACAAAAGGCATGCTGAATATCAAACAGCCTAGTTCATCATATCATTTTCTACATACCTAATAGAAATGTAAACATGTCTAAGCAACACCAATACTCAAAACCCAGAACACATGTTATACATACTCATTGTTTCACACATTGCCATTCCAATTAAACAGAAGCACTAAAATGCTCCATACTTTACACACATAATCAAGGAAAAACCCATTTTCATATATATCCAGAAATGATCAATCAAATGGCTTAAAAAATAGAAAACCAATTCAAAGAGTTGATTTAAGAAACATGACTCACCAATGGAAGTACTTAAGCCACCCATAAGCAAAAGGCCAAGAGAACCAACACTTGAGAATCCATCCCAAGCCCTCTTCAGGGACGACTCACGGTGAACGGTAACGGAGGGATGATCGGAGAATGGTGGAGGAGCGATGAATGGTGGAAGGAGTGTGGCGGCCTTGAGATGGGGAAGCAGAGCTGTAGGATAACGGATCCGGTGCCGGACAGATCCGTAGAGGCGGAGGGCATCAACTTCAGCGGGACAGTTTCGTAGAGGCGCAAAAGGGTTTCTCGACGGTGGAGAACTTCTCAGCGCAAGGAGCTTCTCGACGGATGGGGCACTTTGCGGTGGTGGAGGGGCTTCGCGGTGGGGGGGCTTCTTGACAGCGGGGGCTTCGCGGTGGTGTAGAGTGGAGGGAGTGAGCCATCAACGAAGAAGGTGTAGTTCCGCCGTCGAGGAAGGGAAGTGAAGAGGGTTTCAGCGAAGGAGATAACAGTTTTTCCTTATATATGATGCGAATTTAAAAGCTGAGATTCAATGTATCTAAGTATACTAATGGATTATATTTATCAAAAATAAATTAATTTAAATTTCATTTTTTATTGCAAAATTTTCAATAATTATTATATGGGAAAAATTCAGGAAATGCGGCATTTTCATAAGCTTATGGACAGTCCACAGGGGCATTTAACTTAAATGTTGTAATTTTTTATAAAATTTAATTATTACATTTTATAAGTTAAAACAAGCAATAAAATGTATATAAAGGTGAAAATATAAAAATATATGATTTAAAAAAATATTTTCAAAAATTTTAAATTTTATGTGTAATTTAACAAATACAGTATATAAGGTAAGAAATAAGTGGCCCGTTCTTAAACTTATGGACAGGCCGCCTGTCAGGAGACCTACTCTTATTAATTTACTATAAAGGAAACTTAGTTATTAGTTAAAGTTAAATTACTTATTAGCATTTATATATCAAAAGTTAATTAAGGTTTGACCATTGATTAGTTAAAGTCAACACAGTATTTCCATATAGAGAGAGAGTCAAGTAAAGTTTGACCGTTGCTTAGACAAAGTCAACCTAGTTGTTAGTGTTTATATATTGAAAGTCGAGTAAAGTTTGACCGTTGATTAGTTAAAGTCAGCTTTGTTATTAGTGTTTATGTATTGAAAGTCAAGTAAGGTTTGGCCGTTGATTAAACAAAGTCAACCTAGTTATTAGTATTTATTAAATACTAATTCAAATAAATTTTGGTCGTTAATTAGCTAAGTCAACTTTGTTATTAGTGTTTATATATTGAAAGTCAAGTAAAGTTTGACCGTTGATTAGACAAAGTCAACCTAGTTATTAGTGTTTATATATTGAAAGTCGAGTAAAATTTGACCGTTGATTAGTATTTATATATAGAAAGATAACTAAGGTTTGACTGTTGATTAGACAAAGTCAAACATTTTTTATTAGTATTTATCATATACTAATTCAAATAAAGTTTGACCGTTGATTAGTTAAAGTCAACTTTGTTATTAGTGTTTATATCTTGAAAGCCACGTAAAGTTTGACTGTTGATTAGACAAAGTCAACCTACTTATTAGTGTATATATGTGGAAAGTCGAGTAAAGTTTGACCGTTGATTAGTATTTATATATAGAAAGTTTACTAAGGTTTGAATATTGATTAAACAAAGTCAAACATTTTTTATTAGTATTTATTATATACTAATTTAAATAAAGTTTGACCGTTGATTAGGTAAAGTCTACTTTGTTATTAGTGTTTATGTATTGAAAGTCAAGTATAGTATGACTGTTGTTTAGACAAAGTTGGCCTAGTTATTAGTATTTATTATATACTAATTCAAATAAAGTTTGACTTTGATTAGTTAAAGTCAACTTTGTTATTAGTGTTTATATATTGAAAGTCAAGTAAAGTTTGACCGTTAATTAGAAAAAGTCAACCTAGTTATTAGTGTTTATATATTGAAAATAGAGTAAAGTTTGACCGTTGATTAGTATTTATATATAGAAAGTTAACTAAGGTTTGACTATTTATTAGACAAAGTCAAACATTTTTTATTAGTATTTATCATATACTAATTCAAATAAAGTTTGACCGTTGATTACTTAAAGTCAACTTTGTTATTAGTGTTTATATATTGAAAGTCACGTAAAGTTTGACCGTTGATTAGACAAAGTCAACCTAGTTATTAGTGTTTATATATAGAAAGTCGAGTAAAGTTTGACCGTTGATTAGTATTTATATATAGAAAGTTAACTAAGGTTTGACTGTTGATTAGACAAAGTCAAACATTTTTTATTAGTATTTATCATATACTAATTTAAATAAAGTTTGACCGTTGATTAGTTAAAGTCAACTTTGCTATTAGTGTTAATGTATTGAAAGTCAGTAAGGTTTGACTGTTAATTATACAAAGTCAACCTAGTTATTAGTGTTTATATATGGAAGGTCGAGAAAAGATTGACCGTTGATTAGTATTTATATATAGAAAGTTAACTAAGGTTTGACTGTTTATTAGACAAAGTCAAACATTTTTTATTAGTACTCATTATATACTAATTTAAATAAAGTTTGACTGTTGATTAGTTAAAGTCAACTTTGTTATTAGTGTTTATGTTTTGAAAGTCAAGTATAGTATGACTGTTGTTTAGACAAAGTCGGCCCAGTTATTAGTATTTATTATATACTAATTCAAATAATGTTTCACCGTTGATTAGTTAAAGTCAACTTTGTTATTAGTGTTTATATATTGAAAGTTAAGTAAAGTTTGACCATTGATTAGACAAAGTCAACCTAGTTATTAGTGTTTATATATAGAAAGTCGAGTAAAGTTTGACCGTTGATTAGTATTTATATATAGAAAGTTAACTAAGGTTTGACTGTTGATTCGACAAAGTCAAACATTTTTTATTAGTATTTATCATATACTAATTTAAATAAAGTTTGACCGTTGATTAGTTTAAGTCAACTTTGTTATTAGTGTTTTTGTATTGAAAGTCAAGTAAGGTTCGACCGTTGATTAGACAAAGTCAACCTAGTTATTAGTGTTTATATATGGAAAGTCGAGTAATGTTTGACCGTTGATTATTATTTATATATAGAAAGTTAACTAAGGTTTGACTGTTGATTAGACAAAGTCAAACATTTTTTATTAGTATTTATCATATACTAATTTAAATAAACTTTGATCGTTGATTAGTTAAAGTCAACTTTGTTATTAGTGTTTATGTAATGAAAGTCAAGTAAGGTTTGACCGTTGATTAGACAAAGTCAACCTAGTTATTAGTATTTATTATATACTAATTCAAATAAAGTTTGGCCGTTGATTAGTTAAAATCAACTTTGTTATTAGTGTTTATATATTGAAAGTCAAGTATAGTTTGACTGTTGTTTAGACAAGGTCGGCCTAGTTATTAGTGTTTATAAATTGAAAGTAAAGTAAAGTTTGACCGTTGATTAGTTAAAGTCAGTTTAGTCACTAGTATTTCTATATAGAGAGAGGGAGTCGGGTAAAGTTTGACCGTTGATTAGACAAACTCAACCTAGTTATTAGTGTTTATATATTGATAGTCGAGTAAAATTTGACCGTTGATTAGTTAAAGTCAGCTTTGTTATTAGTGTTTATATATTGAAAGTTAAGTAAGGTTTAACCGTTGATTAGACAAAGTAAACCTAGTTATTAGTATTAATTATATACTAATTCAAATAAAGTTTGACCGTTGATTAGTTAAAGTCAACTTTGTTATTAGTGTTTATTTATTGAAGGCCAAGTAAAGTTTGACCGTTGATTAGACAAAGTCAACCTAATTATTAGTGTTTATATATTGAAAATCGAGTAAAGTTTGACCGTTGATTAATATTTATATATAGAAATCAACTAAGGTTTGACTGTTGATTAGACAGTCAAACATTTTGTATTAGTATTTATCATATACTGATTCAAATAAAGTTTGACCGTTGATTAGTTAAAATCAACTTTGTTATTAGTGTTTATATCTTGAAAGTCACGTAAAGTTTCACCGTTGATTAGACAAAGTCAACCTACTTATTAGTGTATATATGTGGAAAGTCGAGTAAAGTTTGACCGTTGATTAGTATTTATATATAGAAAGTTAACTAAGGTTTGACTATTGATTAAACAAAGTCAAACATTTTTTATTAGTATTTATTATATACTAATTTAAATAAAGTTTGACCGTTGATTAGTTAAAGTCTACTTTGTTATTAGTGTTTATGTATTGAAAGTCAAGTATAGTATGACTGTTGTTTAGACAAAGTTGGCCTAGTTATTAGTATTTATTATATACTAATTCAAATAAAGTTTGACCATTGATTAGTTAAAGTAAACTTTGTTATTAGTGTTTATATATTGAAAGTCAAGTAAAGTTTGACCGTTGATTAGAAAAAGTCAACCTAGTTATTAGTGTTTATATATTGAAAGTCGAGTAAAGTTTGACAGTTGATTAGTATTTATATATAGAAAGTTAACTAAGGTTTGACTGTTTATTAGACAAAGTCAAACATTTTTTATTAGTATTTATCATATACTAATTCAAATAAAGTTTGACCGTTGATTACTTAAAGTCAACTTTGTTATTAGTGTTTATATATTGAATGTCACGTAAAGTTTGACCGTTGATTAGACAAAGTCAACCTAGTTATTAGTGTTTATATATAGAAAGTCGAGTAAAGTTTGACCGTTGATTAGTATTTATATATAGAAAGTTAACTAAGGTTTGACTGTTGATTAGACAAAGTCAAACATTTTTTATTAGTATTTATCATATACTAATTTAAATAAAGTTTGACTGTTGATTAGTTAAAGTCAACTTTGTTATTAGTGTTAATGTATTGAAAGTCATGTAAGGTTTGACTGTTGATTATACAAAGTCAACCTAGTTATTAGTGTTTATATATGGAAGGTCGAGAAAAGTTTGACCGTTGATTAGTATTTATGTAATAGAAAGTTAACTAAGGTTTGACTGTTTATTAGACAAAGTCAAATATTTTTTATTAGTACTTATTAT
This sequence comes from Rubia yunnanensis, assembly GCA_037428765.1. Lineage (NCBI taxonomy): Eukaryota > Viridiplantae > Streptophyta > Magnoliopsida > Gentianales > Rubiaceae > Rubia > Rubia yunnanensis. Next base: position 52,128,741 of record CM075062.1, read on the forward strand.
ATACTAATTTAAATAAAGTTTGACTGTTGGTTAGTTAAAGTCAACTTTGTTATTAGTGTTTATGTTTTGAAAGTCAAGTATAGTATGACTGTTGTTTAGACAAAGTTGGCCCAGTTATTAGTATTTATTATATACTAATTGAAATAAAGTTTCACCGTTGATTAGTTAAAGTCAACTTTGTTATTAGTGTTTAGATATTGAAAGTCAAGTAAAGTTTGACCATTGATTAGACAAAGTCAACCTAGTTATTAGTGTTTATATATAGGAAGTCGAGTAAACTTTGACCGTTGATTAGTATTTATATATAGAAAGTTAACTAAGGTTTGACTGTTGATTCGACAAAGTCAACCATTTTTTATTAGTATTTATCATATACTAATTTAAATAAAGTTTGACCGTTGATTAGTTTAAGTCAACTTTGTTATTAGTGTTTATGTATTGAAAGTCAAGTAAGGTTTGACCGTTGATTAGACAAAGTTAACCTAGTTATTAGTGATTATATATGGAAAGTCGAGTAAAGTTTGACCGTTGATTATTATTTATATATAGAAAGTTAACTAAGGTTTAACTGTTGATTAGACAAAGTCAAACATTTTTTATTAGTATTTATCATATACTAATTTAAATAAACTTTGACCGTTGATTAGTTAAAGTCAACTTTGTTATTAGTGTTTATGTATTGAAAGTCAAGTAAGGTTTGACCGTTGATTAGACAAAGTCAACCTAGTTATTAGTGTTTATTATACTAATTCAAATAAAGTTTGGCCGTTGATTAGTTAAAATCAACTTTGTTATTAGTGTTTACATATTGAAAGTCAAGTATAGTTTGACTGTTGTTTAGACAAAGTCGGCCTAGTTATTAGTGTTTATAAATTGAAAGTAAAGTAAAGTTTGACCGTTGATTAGTTAAAGTCAGTTTAGTCACTAGTATTTCTATATAGAGAGAGGGAGTCAGGTAAAGTTTGACTGTTGATTAGACAAACTCAACCTAGTTATTAGTGTTTATATATTGATAGTCGAGTAAAATTTGACCGTTGATTAGTTAAAGTCAGCTTTGTTATTAGTGTTTATATATTGAAAGTCAAGTAAGGTTTAACCGTTGATTAGACAAAGTCAACATAGTTATTAGTATTAATTATATACTAATTCAAATAAAGTTTGACCGTTGATTAGTTAATGTCAACTTTGTTATTAGTGTTTATTTATTGAAGGCCAAGTAAAGTTTGACCGTTGATTAGACAAAGTCAACCTAATTATTAGTGTTTATATATTGAAAGTCGAGTAAAGTTTGACCGTTGATGAATATTTATATATATAAAGTCAACTAAGGTTTAACTGTTGATTAGACAGTCAAACATTTTGTATTAGTATTTATCATATACTAATTCAAATAAAGTTTGACCGTTAATTAGTTAAAGTCAACTTTGTTTTTAATGATTATATATTGAAAGTAAAGTATAGGTTGATCGTTGATTAGTCAAAGTCGACCTAGTTATCAGTGTTTATATATCGAAAGTAAATTAAAGTTCCACCGTTAACTTGTTAAAGTTGTATTTATGTATACTAAATCCATTAAGGGTTGAACGCTAATTAGTTAATGTAAACAAATGTTATTCTTATTTGTATATATGAGGTCAGTGAAGGTTGATCGTTGATTAATTGAACTTAACTTAGTCATTAGTTAAAGTCAATAAAAGAAGTGAACGATTTTAAAAGTTTTAAAAAAATAGCTTAGAGCGGATGCGCAGCTGCTCCCAGCTTTTGAAATTTTTGGGAAGGTTATTTGAAAATTTTAACAATTTTTTTGAATTCTTTGGCGGAAATAATGAAATTTAAAAATTTTCGAAAAATATTTAGAAGTTTTTGGCAATTTCTTTGGGGGGAGAAATATTTTTGGCGGGAAACATTTAAAAATTTTTAGCACCGGTTTAAACTAGTCCTATTTTCTTCCAAAACCAATGCTATTTTTAAAAAAATTTGCAATTTCTTTGGCGGGAAATTTTTTTTGGCGATTTCTTTGGCGGGAAAATTTAGAACCGGTGCTATTTTTTTCCAAAACCGGAGCTAATGTTTTCAAAACCGGTGCTATTTTAACATTTTGGGCTATTTCTTTAGCAGGAAAATGAGTATAGAAAATTTTTAGAACCGGTTTTTAAAAACCGGATCTATTTTTTTAATTTCAACACCGGTTTTTTAAACCGGTGCTAAATTTTACAAAAAAATTGGTGCTAAAACTTAAAACATAGCACCGATGCAAAAACCGGTGCTATTCCTTAATTTTTAGCACCATTTTTTAAAACTGGTGTTATTTTTTACTAAAACCGGTGCTATTTTGAATTTGTTGGCGGGAAGATAGAATTTTACAAATATTTAGCACCGGTTTTTAAAAACCGGTGCCATTTTAAAAATATTTGCTATTTCTTTGGCGGGAAATGAGTCTCAAAAATTTTTAGCACTGGTTTTTAAAAACCGGTGCTATCTTTTACCAAAAACCGGTGCTAAGTTTTAATTTTTAGCACCGGTTTCAAAAACCGGTGCTATTTTTTACTAAAACTGGTGCTGTTTTGAATTTTTTGGCAGGAAGATGGAATTTTACAAACCGGTGCTAATTATCTTAAAAACCGGTGCTAATATCTTCAAAACCAGTGCTAAAATCTTCAAAACCGGTGCTATTTAAAATTTTTTGGCTATTTCTTTGGTGGGAAAAATAAAATTTTCAAATTTTTAGCACCGATGTTTAAAAACCGGTGGTAATTGTTTCCAAAACCAGTACTATTGTAAAATTTAGCACCGGTTTTAAAAAAACCAGTGTTAAAATTAAAAAACCGATTTAACACCGGTTTTTAAAACCGGTGTTAAAAATTAAAAAACCGGTGCTAATAGATCTTTAGCACCGGTTTTAAAAACCAGTGCTAAAAAACCGGTGCTAGAGGGGGGTCTCTGTGGTAGTGTATCACATTTGTTACCTATGGGGAATGTTATCACTTCCCATTCGAAGATCAATGATGTGCCCATTTTATATGGTTATATTAGGACCTTTAGGATTCACTTTTGTACACTTTTGTGCTCTAGATGTGGCATTTTGCCTTGAAATTCTCTAAAAATAGTTCAAAATGACTTTTACACTTTTATTACTTTTCTAGAGGATTTTACGTGACAAGGTAAATTGTTTGAAGACTTTGAAGATTATATTTAAAGATTTAAAGATTTGAAGATTTGAAGACTTGCATTTGAGCTTTTGAAGACTTAAAGAATTGAAGATAAGTGAAGTGAAGAGGAGGACTTGAAACAAAAAGAAGAAAGAAATCAATATGCTGAAACTTGGCTTGGTCGTGACTCGCGATGGATTGGTCCCGAGTCGCGACGGACGGGTGGCCAGAACCTTTCTTACATTTTTGTACTATAAATACTAAATCTTATCCTCCCCTCTTCCTCTCTTCTTCTTCCTGCAATTTTATGGGTTCAAAACCCTAGTTTTCCTTTATCTTGAAGCATTTGTTATTTAGCATTCATGTGTTATAATATGATGTTTTACTTCATTTATATCATGGGTTGTTTCAGAATAGGAAGTACTTGTATGATTGAGGTGTTAGGGTGTTAGGAAAGTTGCAAATTTCTCAACTCATTTGGCATGAAAATCCAAGAACATGGACTTAGAACTTCTAGTGTATAATGTTTTGTAATTCTTGCTAGATAATTATGTTAATGTGGATTGTTCTCATATTTATCCTATAGATGCAATGAAAGATTGAATCTTTAATGTGGTTTATTCTATATTTATCCTAATGAATGATATGTTTGGTTAAATGGTTGTCTTTGGTAGAAGGCTTGTTGTTATCAAATCTACGATCCTTCATGTGAAATGCCATTGATGAAATACCTTTACGGTGTGGTTTGCCTAAAGTGATTATCAATGAGGTTTGCAAATGGTCGTTGTTTGTCTTTGCAAATTACTATTAAGAAGGAATGAATGTTGATCTTCGAATGGGAAGTTTTAGTATTCCCCATAGGTAACAAATGAGATAGAATTAGTGAATGGTTCAATGATCTACATTAGGTTTGGAAGTGGATATTAATTGCCCCTAAGGCTTTGTCGTTTGTAGTTTTTACCATTTTTCTTAGTTTGCTTGATGATTCGAATAGTTACTTAACTTTGCTAGTTGTTTTGTCTTTTAATTTCATAACTTTGGATCAAAACCCAACCAAACCACCTTTTACTTGCTATATATATATATATATTTACTTCTAGCATAATATCAACTGTATATGTTTAAAAGCTTAAGAAAATTCCTCTTCTTCGTGGACAACCCCGACTTGCCATTATATACTTAGTTGTAGATAGGAAGCATTTAGGGCTTATAAATTTAACTTTGAGAGGTACAGCAACGACCTCCCAAATTTTGGCACCGCTGCTGGGGAAGAGGCATTTATTTTTAAGTGTTTGGGCATATTTGGTTGCATATTAGCTAGTTCTTTTTTTTCCGAGTAGGTATTGCTTAAGTTCTTGGTGAATTTTTATCGAGAATCCTTGCAATATGATTCCGGACTTTTGAAAAAGAAAAGAAAAAAAAATTGAAATGTATTACCTTGAAGGAACTCATGATGAGAAGAGAGACTCAACAAGCAAGGTTTTGTAAGATGTGTTATTCCGACTATCCTACTGAGTCTTTCTATTTGTTGAGAGAGGAGCACTATGATGGTGAAAGAACATTTGGTTTCCAAAACCAAGAGTATTATGAAGAGTGCTACCAAGAGGTAGGAGATGTTGGTTTTCAAGGGCAAGAAGCTCAAGAATGATATCCATACCAAAATCCTTACAATCCGGAGTGGAGTAGTAATCTGGATTGGTGATATGAGAATGATCCAGAAAACCAACAATACGAGCAAAATAGTTGGCCTTCACCATCTTATGCCATACCCCAAAACCAAGCCCAACAAGGACATTCAATTTTGACACGTGAGGAAGTCATGAATGCAATAGTAAACTTGAACAACTTAACTAGTGAGGAACTGGACACTTGGTTCTCTTCTAGTGTTGAGGCTATTGAGGAGTATGCGAGAAGTATATTAGAAGCGTTGGACCGAATGGAAACTCGTGATTATGAAAATACACCATCCCAAGTCAAACGCGAGGACTCGGTGAGTGAGATCACCATGGGAAATGAGCTTGAGTTTAAAGGGGATGAGGAGTTAGTTGTCGAGGATGAAAAAAAGGAGGAAGAGGTGATTGTGCTACATTCATTAGCATCGTCACCCCTACCCCTACCTAGTGAACCAACTCTACCATTTTTGAAAGTTTTGAGGGAGACAAGAGAGGAGCCAAAAAACTACCCCAAGCCTTCTAACCACCCAACTCCCTTTAAACCATCTCTACCTCAACAAGACTTTCCTCTTGAAAGTTTTGTACCCCCACCTCTCTACTTTTGGATGCTCATGGTAAAGGGGTTCAAGCCTTCACCATATGGATAACATTAGGGTCGTGCTGATGACCTTAAATATACGGAGCTTTGTTGTGTCGACGATGTAAATAAATTCAGCCTTTATTTTTGTTTTTGTTGTTTAGTTTTTGTTATTTTATCTTGTTATTTTTATGGTGTGTTTTTCTGTGATTTTGTAGCAAAGTGAAGTGCATTGCATTGGAGGAGATGAAGGAATGAGATCTATGAGAAAGGGAAGAAAGCTTGGAAAGTTGGTAAGAAAAAAAATTCTTTCTACGTGATGAGAAACCCTGTCGTCGCGAGTCGCGACGGATACATTGCGAGTTGCGACGAATAGGGGAGCAAAAATGAACTTCCATCACTAGCTTTCTATGAGTCGCAATATGGCCATCACGAGTCGCAACATAGACATTACGAGTTGCGACCGAATTAGAAAATTTTCTGAAGGAATTGAGCTCATTGACCCAAGATATCGCGAGTCGCGATGGCTTAATCGCGAGTCACGACAATGCATCGCAAGTCATGATCGGTTCTGTTGCGAGTCACAATGGAGAAACCAACTTCCAATTGTGCTTAAACACTACATACTCATTTCTTATTCTCCACCAAATACTCCCAAAAACCACCACACATCCACTCATTCCTCCACCATCTTACATATATTGACATATGAAGATTCTTGCATATTTATAGTATCTTTGTTGATTATAGTATGCCGACTACATCATTGTGACTATAATTGCTATATTCTATAATGATGTTTGGATATGTGTCAATATATGTTGGATATTTTTATTGGACGATCTTATAGTGGTGATTGCATGATGGATGGGTTGTTCTTTGAGAATACTATGGTTGTTAACTTTTGATACTAAACCTAGTATTACAAATCCTTGTGTACTTGTGAGTTTGATGTTATTCTCTGTGGTGTTAGTCTTGATCAAACGGCACCAAGGAGACAACATTTTGCTCGAGGGGCGAGTTCTTCTACGGCACTTTTACTCCCCCTCCCGGTTCCAAAACCAATTTCAAGGCCGATTCTATACAAATACATGGGATTGCACTGTATCACCAATGACTATGGGGAGAAATGAGTTTCACTCTACCTCTTACCTTGAGTTTTGTTGTTCTTGCCTTACATGTTTACAGTAAGGGCAATGTAATGTTTTAAGTGCATGGAGGGGTTAGGGAACTCACATGCATGCTAGCTTGATTTGGAATGCTTTTTGCTACTCTTGATTGAAAAACATGATAAAAAGGAAGAAAAAATTGAAAATTATGAAAAAAAATAGAAAATGAAAAAAAAATTAAAAAGAAAACCCGCTCAGTTGAAAATCTAAGAGGGAAACTTAGGCAACATTGGGGTCTTGGATAGGTCGAAAACCCGAAAGGGAAACCTAGGAAAAAATGAGAGGATAAATGTGTGGAAAAATGTGAGATGCGAGCCAAAGAAACATGATGTGTGGCTAGGATGAAAACCCAAAAGGGCTCCAAGGAAAAATGAGAGAAAGAGAGAAAAAAAGGAAAATGATTGATTCCACTCATTTGCCGGCGTCGAAGTCATAAGGTTGTGCTTGTCATATGAATGGATTGGGTAGCTCAACATCTTAAGACCTCTTTGGATTGGGTAACTTAGCGGGTTGAAAAACAAAGTATGGTTATGAAATTCTTGATTCTTTTATACTTTGTTTTGGTTGATATATTGGCATTGGGTGAAGTATGTGTTTGAACCTCTTATATGGTTTTGACTTCATTTTTTGTCATTGGATTTTGGTTGATATATTGGTATGAAGTGAAGTATGTGCTTGAACCTTTCATATGGTTTTAGCTTTATTTTGTGTCATTGGACTTTGGAATTCTCAATTCGGGACTTTGAAACGTTTTTATGGGTAGTGAATTGATAAGTGGTAGGTTTGATTAGATTTAGGAATTGAGGTTGTGTGTGAAAAATTCTCATTTGAGCTTCGATATTGGGATTTACAATGTTTAGAGTTTTTGTGAGGTTTTGATTGGGGGAATATTAGTTTAGGATGTGGACATATGAAATCCTTTGTGTGCTTGAATCTTTTCTTACTCGAGGGCGAGTAAGGTTTAAGTGCGGGGAGGTTTGGTGTGCCCATTTTATATGGTTATATTAATAATTTTAGGATCCACTTTTGTACACTTTTATGCTCTAGATATGGCATTTTGCCTTGAAATTCTCTAAGAAGAGTTAAAAATGACTTTTACCCTTTTATTACTTTGCTAGATGATTTTGCGTGAGAAGGAAAATTGTTTGAAGACTTTGAAGATTACCTTTGAAGATTTGAAGACTTGCACTTGAGATTTTAAAGATATGAAGAATTGAAGATAAGCGAAGTGAAGAGGAGGACTTGAAACAAAAAGAAGAAAGAAATCAAGATGCTAAAACTTGGCTCGGTCGCAACTCGCGATGGATTGGTCACGAGTCGCGACGGATAGGTGGCCAGAACCTTTCTTACTTTTTTGTACTATAAATACTAAATCATATCCTCTCTCCTTCTTCCTACATTTTTCTGGGTTCAAAACCATAGTTTTCCTTTCTTTCTTTTCTTAGTTTTCGTAGGTTAATCATGTCTTTTCACTATCTAGGTTAGTTTAATCTTGGGAGCAATTGATTGAAGCTTTCATATCTAGGTAGTAAGAAACTCTAATTTACCCTATCTAGAAGCATTTGTTATTTAGCATTCATGTGTTATAATGTGATGTTTTACTTCATTTATATCATGGGTTGTTTGAGAATAGGAAGTACTTGTATGATTGAGGTGTTAGGGTGTTAGGAAAGTTTCAAATTTCTTAACTCGTTTGGCATGAAAATCCAAGAACATGGACTTAGAAATTCTAGTGTATAATGTGTAATAATTCTTTCTAGACATGTATGTTAATGTTGATTGTTCTTATAGATGCAATGAAAGGTTGAATACTTAATGTGGTTTGTTCTAGGTTTAGCCTAATGAATGCTATGTTTGATTAAATGGCTATGTCTTTGGTAGAAGGCTTGTTGTTATCAAATCTATAATTCTTCGTGTGAAATGACATTGATGAAATACCTTTATGGTGTGTTTTTCCTGAAGTAATTATCAATGAGGTTTGCAAATGGTCGTTGTAAGTCTTTGCAAATTACTATTAAAAAGGAATGGATGCTGATCTTTGAATGGGAAGTTTTAGCATTCCCCATAGGTAACGAATAAGATAGAATGAGTGAATGGTTTAATGATCTACATTAGGTTTGGAAGGGGATATTAATTGCCCCCAAGGCTTTGTGTTTGTAGTTTTTACCATTTTTCTTAGTTTGCGTGATGATTAGCATAGTTACTTAACTTTGCTAGTAGTTTTGTCTTTTAATTTCAAAACTTAGGACAAAAAATCAACCAAAACCCCTTTTACTTACTTATATATATATATATATATATATATATATATATATATATAAGTCTAGCATAATATAAACTGTATATGTTTAAATGCTTAAGAAAATCCCTCTTCTTCGTGGACGACCGCGACTTGTAATTATTTACTTAGTTGTAGATAGGAAGCATCTAGGGCTTATAAATTTAACTTTGAGAGGTATGGTGATGACCTCCCAATCAACATTTATTCCTTATTAATAGTAATTTTCAAAGACAAACAACGACCATTTGCAAACCTCGTTGATAATCATTCTAAGCAAACCATACCATAGGGGTATTTCATCAATGGCATTTCACATGAAGGACCATAGATTTGATAACAACAATCCTTTTACCAAAGGCATAGCCATTTAACCAAACATAGCATTCATTAGGCTAAACCTAGAACAAACCACATTCAAGGTTCAACCTTTTATTTCATCTATAGGATAAATATGAGAACAATCCACATTAACATACTTATCTAGCAAGAATCACAACACATTATGAACGAGAAATTCTAGGTTCATGTTCTTGAATTTTCATGCCAAAGAGCTAAGGAATTCGACTCTTTCCTAACACCCTAGCACTTTAATCATACAAACAATTCCTATTCTCAAACACCCCATGGCATAAATGAAGTAAAACATAGCATTAAAAACACATGAATGCTAAATAACAAAAGCTTCAAGAACGAGTGAAACAATCAATTCATTACTTTAACTAGTTGTTGTGAAGATAAATCTTCTATCCTTCTTAGATAGTAGTTTGCAAGAGTGAATTCAACATCTCTTGTCAAACCTCACCAATGACTCCCTTTGTCGAAACATGACTAAAAGTATCCCATTGACGACATTGAGCACGAAGAATCATCAAGCTTGGAAACATTTATAAACACTACACCGTGTCTAAGCATTTAACCAATTCATGCATTTAAACAAGATTAGTCAAGAACGATTGACATTCATAGAATTATCTCATTTGCTACCTAAAACAAACATGACAACGAGTTCAACATCATCATATTCATCTAGCAATTATCAACACATCAACATCCTTTAGAAGCTCTAACTCATGCTCTTGGATTTCACATTAAAAGAGGAGAAAATTAGCTACTTTCTCCCAACCCTAACAAGGAATCATACACGCAATTCATATACTCAAACTCCCAACAACATTAATTCCATTAAAAATCCACATTCAAAGCTCAATAAATGCACAATAGAGAAAGAAATAGATAGATAGAAATAATTCTTAAGACATTAGCAAGGAAGTCTCAATCAATTGCACCCAAGTACAAAACTAAGCTAGATAATAAAAACACATAACATAGAAAAAATATCTACAAAAAAAGAAGAAGAAATGGAAGAAAATGGTGAAAAACTAGGGTTTTGGAGCCCCCAAGTCGGGCTTAGGAAAATGGAGAAAATGGAGGCTATTTATAGTCTTATTTGGTTAAGAAAAATAAAAAAATGCAGCATGCTCCTGCCCGGGCGGAAATGGCATCGTCCGGGCGGCGGAGGTTTCAGCCCTAAAATTCATATGGGCGAGCTATAATTGGCGGCTTCTTGTTTTGCTTCCCACATGTCACGGGTCGCCCACTAAGGGTGCTAACCGTGTGGCCTAGCCGTGTACCACCTTGTCACGACTACTGCCAAATTGCCCACATACGCCGCACTCATCTTGGTTGCTCACAGCACACCAAAACTTTAGAGGGACGTGGTCGAGTATGCAGCGGAAATACACACACGAGTTTAGAATAGGAGCATGGCTTCACACACACAATCCAAAGATGCAAAACAAAGCCCAACACCGGGGAACAAACACTCGTATTCAATATATTGAGAAACAGTAACCGGGTGTGGGTAGCTCGGTACTCCACATATATGCTGTGAAAACTTTATCACGAGTGTAAGGTACATAGACAAAATAATGTCAAATGCTAAAATGACACGTAGGCCTGGACCTTGATAAAGAAACTAAGCTACACTACTAGCTAAGATATTTACAAGAAACACTTCTGGGACAAGGAGCTTGGGGCATGTCTTCTCAGGCTGTGACTCAACACTTATGGTGATAGCTTGGTTGGCAATCGGGTACTACGTGCATGGGTATTGGGCATAGACAGCTTGGGTGTTGTGCATAGCGAGTGGCGGGCGCAAGGAGGGGACATCAAAGGCCATGAGCGGTTAGGCAGTCGGCACTGATGATCCACAAGCGTGTGTGACGCGGCCGAGGGAGACCGGTTTATAGGAACGCATTGAGCAGCACGGGACCATGGCACCATTTTGGCGTGCATGCAGGCATGGGGATGCATTGAGGTCAGGTGATAATCCCCACCCCGTAACATTCTCCCCCACTCAATTCGGCAAACATCCTCGGAGCCATCAATTCTCCAAGGTGTTTCGCTACCCACATTTTTCTTGTACACTTCTGCCTTAAGAAAGGGGTTTATTCAATTGTTGGCACTGGTGTACTCTTGTTTAGACGTAGTCCTCGGGAAATTTTTTTTCATTTATTATTTTTTTAAAACAAAAAATCAAAGTAGAGCATATGCACACTACAATACAATACAATGAGATATATTTCTCTTTACCTCCCCACACTTGAAACACACATTGTCTTCAATGTGAAAAGGACAAGATAAAGAAATAAGGGAAAAAGAAAAAATATTTACAACTAGGACTTTGAAGGTCCTTCCCGGTGATGGCAATGCTCACTTCTCAATGAATGTTCTCTCCTCCATGTCTTCCAACTCCGCCCAATATGAAACTTCGATCCATCGCCTACGAAGCCACAACTATGTAAATCCCAATGAACACTCACAAAAGACAACAACTAGTAGTACTCCTAGATGGTGGTTTTGGTAGTGGTTTTTGGTGGTGGATTGTGGTGGTATTGTTGTGGTTTTGGGTAAGGGTTTGAGGACATGGTTGTGGATTTTTTTTCAAGTAATAAAAATACTAACCTAACTTAGAAGCTCAGGTTGCCTCCCGAGAAGTTCCATATCTTTAAGGTCGTCATCACGACCCTAATGTTATTCTTATGGTGAAGGTTTGAACCCCTTCATCATGAGTATCCAAAAATAGAGAGTTGAGGGTACAAAACTTTCAAGAGGAAAGTTTTTTGGGGGTGGAGATGGTTTAAAAGGAGTTGGGTGGTTAGGAGGCTTGGGATGGTCTTTTGGCTCCTTTCTTATCTCCCTCAAAACTTCCGAAAATGGTGGAGTTGGTTCACTAGGTGGGGGTAGGGTTGACGATGCTAATGAACGTAGCACAATAACCTCTTTCTCCATTTTTTTCAATCTCAACAACCAACTCCTCATCCCCTTCGAATTCAAACTCATTTCCCATGGGGACCTCACTCACCGAATCCTTGAGTTTAACTTGGGATGGTATATTTTTGGAATCACAAGCTTCCATTCGGGCCAAAACTTCCAATATACTCCTCACATGCCCTCAATGGCTTTAACACTAGAGGAGAGCCAAGTGTCCGGTTCCTCACTAGTAAATTTGTTCAAGTTTGCTATTGCATTCATGACTTCCTTACGTGTCAAACTTGAACTTCCTTGGTGGGCTTGGTTTTGGGGTATGGTATAAGATGGTGATGGCCAACTATTTTGCTCATATTGTTGGTTTTCTGGCTCATTCTCATACCACCAATCTGGATTACCACTCCATTCCAGGTTGTAAGAATTATGGTGTGGATATCATTCTTGGGCTTCTTGCCCTTGAAAACTAACATCTCCTACCACTTGGTAGCAGTCTTCATAATACCCTTGCTTTTGGAAACCAGGGGTTCTTTCCTCCTCATAGTGCTCCTCTCTCAACTTATAAAAAGACTCGGTAGGATGGTTGGAATGATACATCCTAAAAAACCTTGCTTGTTGAGCCTCTCTTCTCTTCATGAGTTCCCTCAAGGTGAGACGTTCCATTTTTTTAAAAAATTCACTTTTTCAAAATGTCCAGAATCATATTGCAAGGATTCTCAATAAAATTTCACCAAGAACTCAAGAAATGCCTGCTCCAAACAAAAATAACCAAAAAAAGTGAAAAATAAAAAAATAAAAACAACTAGCTAATATGCAACCAAATATGTCCAAACACTTAAAAATAAATGCCTCTTCCCTGGCAGTAGCGCCAAAATTTAGGAGGTCGTCGCCCTACCTCTCAAAGTTATAATTATAAGCCCTTTATTATTACTAAATACAATTAAATAGATAGTGGCAAATCGGGGTCGTCCACGAAGAACGGGAATTTTCTTAAGTGTTTAAACATATAAGGTTCATATTAGGCTAGAAGTGTATATATATAAGCAAGTAAATGGGGGGTTCTGGTTGGTTGGTTTTCCTAAGTTAGGAAATTAAAAGACAAGCTAACTAGCAAAGTCAAGTAACTATGCTAATCATGCAACAAACTAAGAAAAATGGGTAAAAACTACAAAAGATAAAGCCTTGGGGAAATTGATATCCACTTTCAAATATCATGTAGATCATTAAACCATTCACTCATTCTATCACATTTGTTACCTATGGGAAATGTTATCACTTCCCATACGAAGATCAACATTCATTCCTTCTTAATAGTAATTTTCAAAGATAAACAACAACCATTTGCAAACCCCGTTGACAATCACTCTAGGTAAACCACACCATAGGGGTATTTGATTAATGACATTTCACACGAAGGACCATAGATTTGATAACAACAAGCCTTTTACCAAAGACATAGCCATTTAACCAAACATAGCATTCATTAGGCTAAACCTAGAACAAACCACATTCAAGGTTCAACCTTTCATTGCATCTGTAGGATAAATATGAGAATAATCCACATTAACATAATTATCTAGCAAGAATCATAACACATTATGCACAAGAAATTTTAAGTTCATGTTATTCGATTTTCATGTCAAAGAGCCAAGGAATTTGTCACTTTCCTAACACCCTAACACTTTAATCATACAAACACTTCCTATTCTCAAACACCCCATGGCATAAATGAAGTAAAACATAGCATTAAGAACACATGAATGCTTAATACGAAAAGCTTCAAGAATGAGTGAAACAATCTATTCATTACTTTAACTACTTGTTGTGAAGATAAATCTTCTATCCTTCTTAGATAGTAGCTTGCAAGAGTGAATTCAACATCTCTTGTCAAACCTCACCAGTGACTCCCTTAGTCGAAACACACCTAAAAGTATCTCATTGATGGCATTGAGCACGAAGAATCAAAAAGCTTGGCAACATTTATAAACACTACACCGTGTCTAAGCATTTAACCAATTCATGCATTTACACAAGATTAGTCAAGAACGATCGACATTCATAGAATTATCTCATTTGCTACCTAAAACAAATATGACAACGAGTTCAACATCATCACATTCATCTCGAAATTATCAACACATCAACATCATTTAGAAGCTCTAACGCATGCTCTTGGATTCCACATTAAAAGAGGGGAAAATTAGCTACTTTATCCCAACCCTAACAAGCAATACTACAAGCAGTTCATATACTCAAACTTCCAACACCATTAATGCCATTAACAATCCACATTCAAAGCTTAATAAATGCACAATAAAGAAAGCAATAGATAGATAGAAATAATTCTCAAGACATTAGAAATGAAGTCTCAATCAATTGCTCCCAAGTACAAAACTAAGCTAGATAACCAAAACACATAACATAGAACAAAGATCTACAAAGAAAGAAGAAGAAATGGAAGAAAATTGTGAAAAACTAGGGTTTTGGAGCCCCCAAGTCGGGCTTAGGAAAATGGAGAAGAAAGAGGGCTATTTATAGTCTAATTTGGATCAGAAAAACCAAAAAAATACACCAGGCTCCCGCCCGGGCAGAAATGGCATCTCCCGAGTGGCGGAGGTTTCAGCCCAAAAATTCAGATGGGCGAGCTACAATTCGCGGCTTCTTGTTTTTCTTCCCACGAGTGAAACGTTGATCCGTTTTGGGAGTTCTTTTAGTCAATTTTATAGTTCTCAAGAAGACGAATCCAATGGAACTACCCTTGTAGGCTGATTCTTCTTGAATAATTTTAAGAACTTTGTCTAACCTACTGAGTGACAATTCATCTGCTTCTTTGCTTTCCTTCTTCGACCATTCTATCTTCTACCACGTTTTGGCATGAGGCCTTCACTAAACCACTCTAAAGGGCTCACAATACATTTACAAATAAAGCTTACAAAATGGAATCTAGATGCTCGTAAGGACCAAAAATCCATTAGACTAATCATAGGTTACAAAATGAAGGATTTAGATATAAAAACGAAAAAATGGTCATTTAAACCCCTTATCATGTAAACCGACCTAAATCTAGAAATCTTATAACAAAAATATGACAAAAGAGATGTTAAATGCTTTGTAAAATACATGCATTTGACATGTCATCTGATTTCATATCACTAAAATTTTGTGAAACAAAGGTTGGTACTTGGGTAAGAAAAACCAATGCAAGTTATAATTTGATAAGTTATAGATGTAGGCTAAAACATACAGTATGTTATTCAATGTATATAACATTTTATGTTAAAGACAATCAAATACAATATGTAGGTAAATAAATGCAATATGTATTCTAAACAATGCTACTTTTACAGTGTCTTTACGTCTGGTGTTTTTGTGCCAAATTCAGTAGTTTTCTTCCTTGGTTTTTTCTTTTCCATGCTTGACTTCAACCTTTTTCCTCATCCTTTGTCTTCATTTGGGTTGGATCAAGTACCTTAGGTGCACTTGTTATGGTTGAGTTGCATTGGTTACTTGTGGCTGATTGTTCAACGCAATTGGTCTTTGATGCTAACAATTCTTCTATTCTTATTGAGCACGTGTCAAACATCTCTTCAAGAGTGTTTCTAGCTTTTGAGTTCCCTTCACTTTTTAGAACTGGATTGTAGAATTTGTTGATATATGATTCCTCAATGAAACTGAACCAATGATGTTTTCTGATAATTGTTTTCCTTGACCAAGAACCTTGTGTCATACTTCTGTTTTAGTATTTTTTTTGTCCATCTCTTGAGGATGTACTTCTATGGTATATATGTGATAGAGTGGATATGCAATGCTCTAAGAATGTGAAAGCACATCATACCTGACACCTCAAAGCATTTGCATTTGCATTATACTTTAACTAACCCATTTTCATTTTTGTACTCAACCGTCTCTTATTTAGATTCATCATGTTCTAGGATGACTTTATATTTTCTTGATGGTTTTTATGAGAACACTTCCTTGAACTTAGTTGTCACCACTAGAGAAAATTCCTTTTTGAATCCTTTGTACAATGCAAGTGTATAAACATGAGCAGCATGTTTAACCAAACATGTACATGCCTAATTGTTGGGAAACAAATGCACATGTAAGTTAACAGTTTCGGGTTCTAGGCTAAATAATACATATTCTTAATATAAACATACCTGCTCTGTTTTCAAATTTTGGCTTTTCTTTTGCACATGTATTTTCCTTTTCTGCTTCATCTCTTCTTTGCTTTCTGATTGTTTGGTTGAAGAGCTCATAGAAGTGAGTGAGTGTTTTTGTTGTTTTTTTTACACTGAAACATAGTTTTAAAGTTAAGTGGTGTTCATTGAATATTTTAATTGGCAATTTGTGAACATATTTAGAAATGAAAAACTTTCCATGTTGGAATATATGGACAACCACGTTCACACCAACAAGTTTTACGAAAGAAGAAGATCAGAATATTGTGGTATTTGTGATTTATAGAAATCTGAATATTATGCAATATGCTAGGCATGGTAGAAGCATAGTTGGTTTATGGAAAATTCCTACAAATATGGTATTAATATCATCAAATATATGGGAGATATTGGGATAAGGAAAATCCCTTTATTTATGTGATTTGGATATGCTTCAGAAGCAGATAAGGAATAGGAATATTATGGAGATAAAAATGAAGAGTTACGAACTGCTCATGACTTTAAAAGGGGACACCATAGCTGTATTAATCTCACAAATTTAATAGATAAAATATGCACACATATTTTAATTCTTCCGAGAGTTTTGCAAAGAGCCAGATCTAAATGCCCAACATACGTGACCTGTCGTGCAAAGTTAATAATCATATGCCTTAATTCCCCGAGAGAAGGAGATCCAACATCGATGAATTTTGAGGTTAGAGGGAGTCTGATCAAGGTGGATCGGTAGCTAGGGGAGCTAGCAGAATTCACACGTTTGATTAGTAAAGATAAGTATTTTGTATGGTGTACTTTGTACTGTATCTTTCTGATTAGTGGATTCACTCGAAACTAGGCCTTGCCCCGCAGATGTAGGTGGATTTCACCGAACTGCGTAACCAAGTCTCGTGTCTTTAATGCTTTACTTTATTGAAAACTTGGTTGGATAGGTTATGTTGGAACATACTAGTAATAATTAAGAAAACTCAGTAAAACCAAACTTCAATAGTGCGTGGTTGGTGTTTTTGTTTCGCTGTGATGATAAAATGCCCGCTGAGAAAATATCCTTACCGAATGGTGTGCTATATTTTTAACGGATATTGTATAGCAGTTTAAACCAGGTGCTCTTTTCCAGCTTGTAAGTGGTGATCATCGAGGTCCATTTGTTTTCAAATTATGATGAATCACCACATCTTTTGATACAGTAGTCTAAATTTCTTTTAAACGATTCATCTTTGTTTAATCTCCCATAATCTTGTATTGCATTCTGTTTTATGTGCCATAAGCACAACCTGTGTTTTGTGTTTTGGAAGACCTGAAAGTTGTACCAAGAAATGGAAGTTGATTAGTATATGAATTTACAAGTAACTAATTTGTGATATAACATAAGTTATACATACTGTAAGGTAATAGGTGCAGAAGCTAACATTCCCTACTCAGTTTCAGGTCTGTAAGTAATAAAATTTCTGAAGTTGCATCATTTTCAGGAAACCTGGTTTTCAAACTAACAAGTGAAGCTTATAAGCTATTTAATACATACTGTAAAGTAACAGTTGCAGTTTCTAACAGACCATATTCAGTGCTTAGACCTATAAGGAACAAATTTTCATAACATACCTCATTTTTTGCTTTGCCCATTGGAAGATCTTGATCTGTGAATATTGTGACATGTTCCCTCCATTTCATTGATTTATTGAAAGTGTTGAGGAGCTACACAAAGGTATCAACCAACTCCTTTGCAATAAAAGCACAAGAAAATGTTGTTATGTTCCAATGATTGTTGATTCCTACTATTGGCACACAAAGAGAGTTATACTTGTTTGATTTGTAAGTAGTGTCAAATATGGTGACATCTCCGTAGGGGTTGTAGTCCTCCAACATCATTGAGTCTCTCCAAACACTGCTGATAGTTTTGTTTCCTCGCCGAACTTGAATTTCAAGAAGAAATCTTCGTACTCGTCATTGATTTCCATGAGTGTATGAACAAGTTTCTGAGCATCTCCACTTTCTATTTCTTTCATTCGAAGTCGACTCATAAAGTCGAGGTGGTCTTTCATCGTATGCCCTAGATTTTCTTCTCCACTAGCTTCAAAAGCCATGTATTTATATCCTACCATAGGTTTTAAACCTGCTTGTTCCATTATTGTAATGACCTTTCCCTTTTCTTCCATAATGCTCCGTTCACTCCTATTGAGATACTATCATGCTGGTCTTGTTAACTCATGATTGTATACGGTGATGTGGTGAGCCACGATTTAATAATCCTTCTCAAACTTCACTCTAATTTCATCTAGGCATCATGTTTTTGTAATCAGGTCCTTTCTCTTCCTCTCCTTCTTCTTTTCATAATGATTTTAACTATCCATGCAAGAAACATGGCTGATAGTGCTAGTTTTTTTCTTTTCGGTTGGCCTCCAGAAGAGCACTTGTAGTACTTTTCATGAATCTTCCTTTTGATGTTTAGACATTCACAGTCTTTCATGTAGCTGTAACCAATAGCATTTGCATGCTTCTTATACAGAGCATGTATTGCTTCCAAATTTTTTGCTTTAACGCCGGTAAGATTTTCAGTGGCATCAATTTCATTTAAATTTGGAAAATCTGTACCTGTAACAATAAAGAATACAATTTCTAATGTAAGATTTGCATGTTCTAATTTAATTTGTGCAAAGTCTTCAGGAAGTTACTTAAAATTAGAAAAGTATAGAATCTATGTTCTGAAAAGCATAACAAATACTACTTGTAGTGTAACATATGCAAAGTGTAGTGTATTTTGTACATGTTATAATATGAATAGTGCACAAGTTTGTCAAAAGTTGAAACTGTCAAATATACTCTATGTGTTTTGTTCATTTTAATCTAATGCATGTTTTATTGTAAACTATACATGATTTAAGTTAATAAATGCATAAAATATGCAAAATTATGTGCCGCATGTAGTTTATATTGCTAATATTTCGACATTTTCATAGCAGTTGAATTTCAGTGTCCGAAAGTTTCAAAAACAGCTATATATCACATCGATTGCAATTCAAAACTATAATTTCAGTCCGATGAGAAAAAATATACCTACAATGGAATTCAGTAGTATTTCAACTTCTTGCAACTGAATTTCATTTGTTTGGAGTTGAATCTCGCCAATTACGATTGTGTTTTCTCCAGTAGATTCCAATTCAATTGCAGTAGTTTTTACGATCAAAGCTGTTGAAATTTGATCTTCTTCAATATCATGTAGCGACAAATCTGCTCCTAATTCGCAATTTTGTTGCTCAATTCCGTCGAAATCGTGTTGGTTGTTGTCGGAGGAGTACATTGGAAATGCGTCGTGGACAGACTGGTTGAGAGGAATCGGAAACGTGCATGTTGGTGAGGAAGAACTGCTCGACTTTGAGAGGAATCAAAGAACAGAAATAGTGTAGTGTGTGTTTGTACGTGAATCACGTGTTTCTGTAATTTTGTTTATTGAATCACGTGTTTTTTAATTAAGTTTGCAATATTTTTACATACTATTCTCTCCATGTCAATAAGCTTATGGACAGGGTGGTTGTCAAAAGACCTGAAATTCAGTTCCACCTAAAGTCTATACTTTTATGACAAGTTGTTTAACTGTTTGGTGTTAAAACACAAAGTAAAATACGCAGTGCACACACAACTTGTTTACGCAGTTCGGTGCAAATACACCTACGTCTGCGGGGCCTTTCCCAGATCAGAAACCATTCACTAGAAAGCAGTCTTTAGTACAAGAAGCTTAACTTAAATACTAATCCATTGCTAACCTATTGAGTGAATGTTGTGAGATCCCCTCACTACCGATCCTACGTCATTGAACCCCCACGATCAACACGTCTTCCTGGATCTCCTCCTCCCGAGGAATTAAGGCTTCCTTGTTTCTGATCTTTACAGACTTGATTGATTGATTTTCCAGACCTCCAAAACTCCAGACAAACAGCTCCCAGAATGTATCTCAACGTAGAGATGAAAACTTGGGTTTTATTCGTTTTCGTTGTATCTTCTTTCTTTTTATCCCCTTCGCACTCCTTCCTTGTGCACGACTCTTTCCTTGTCTAACTATACCAAGAATAGACTTCTAGACTAAGGAAAGATCTAATTCTAATCTGGTATTTAAATGGACAATCCTTTATCAATAGGACTTGTAGCATAAATAAACTACTTAATTAATTCCTAACTATTACAAGGAATATTTGTTTACCAGAATTAGATTGCCACGAAATCACACATTGATCTTCACAATATTCTTTTCTGATCGCATGATTATACTCCATAATTCGCTCCATAAATCGTGGCTAGAAACTTGCTGTCTGGAAAAACTGGATTGAGATGGTGTTAAAACACCACATCACTAGTTCACAGAATATGCCACAACTAAGTCCATCTCCCGAGGACTTTACAATCTCCCCCTTGGCATATTTGTGAATTCATCAGCACTGACAACATAAACAACCAGATAACACAATTATCCAAACGTCCAAACGGATTCAAAAATCAATCAAAATCCGAACAACTAATCAAATTAAAATCTCCAAGTTTCTCCCCCTGAATTCATTAATATGTCAAGAATGCCGTTTATTTCAAATTGTCATCAGAATCATCCGAACCGCCATCCTTTGAAACATCAGCATCCTGCTCCTCTGAAGCATCCTGCGTTGCTGCAGCCAACAATTCTTCTCACTCAGCATTCAATGCAGCCAACTCCCCCTGAAGCTTTGCA
Source organism: Rubia yunnanensis (assembly GCA_037428765.1). NCBI lineage: Eukaryota > Viridiplantae > Streptophyta > Magnoliopsida > Gentianales > Rubiaceae > Rubia > Rubia yunnanensis. The sequence continues at coordinate 52,149,743 of CM075062.1, forward strand.
ATAGCAGCTTGATGACGTTCAAGCAATTCCTGACACACTACAGCTCGTGCCTCAATAGCACTCAACCTCGCCGCACCAGCATCCGAGCAAGCTTTTTCCGGAGGTATCCAAGGTAAGTCTTTGATTATTCGACCACTCAATGTTCTGAGTGTCGGTCTTAAGACTTGAGGAGAAATCCACTCATCAGAGTCCTTCATAGCTGCTCCCCCTTTTTGCAGTACCGTGGTGATTACACACGGATGTACCAAAGCTTCTTTCCTGGTCTTGCGAGCACAATCCATGATATCATTAAACACCAGTCTACCCATATTGACTTATGTCGGGCCCCCAAACTATATAGAAGTGTAGCCATCTCTTTGGTGACACTTGTGTTATTGACAGAGGGAATCCAATTGTGCACGGCTACCATATACAAGCAGTAATACCTGGAGGTGAGGTGGGATGCAGTTATTTGCTGTCGACCAGTCAAAGGCCATGTGCTCTCCACTCCACCAGTAAGCTCCACAGCTACCTCATCATAATTTTCTGGCATCTGGTGTTTGAACACCAATTGGTCATTTCTTGACGTGCCACGCTTCAGACATTTGTTCACTGCCTCTGGTGAGAAATCAACAATCTTCCCGTGCACAAAAATCCTATGAAACCACGCAGATTCTTCATCTTCACATTCAGTTTTCAGATTTGAGTAGAATTCTAGCACAAGTTGCTTGTTATAATCACCGAAACATGTAGCAGCCTTAAACACTTTGAGATAGTGCAGATAATCTGTGAACTCACAATCCCTATATTTCTCGGAATCAGCAAGCCTTTCCGCCAGTATCTTTCTGCCACAGATAAACTCCTACTTGTCTCGGCTTGCATCATCAAAGAATTCAGTGCTAATTGCTTCACTAGCTTCAGGTGCAGGTTGTGCACGAGATTCAACTTGTCTCTGATGCCTGTCAGCACGTAACTTTTTCAGCTTCATCCCAATCGGCTCATCGCTGTCCTCACCTGAGTCCATAGTCTTATCTCTGCACCGCTTGGATTTTCGAACACCCTTGGAAGATGAGGCCGCACTCCCCCTAGCCTTCTTTGTCCTCTGAGTAACATGAATTCCCCCAGACTCTGGTGGTGTTTCAACACCTACCTCCATGCACTTCCTCTTTGATCCACGTGTCTGTCTGGTTTCTGGTGGTATTTCAATACCAACACCAGTTTCCTCTACCAAATTCTCATCCTGTGATTGATTCACAGGTACCTGATCATCATCATTTGAGTTCACAACTGGTGTTTGAATACCAGAACCAGGCACTTCAGCACTCTCTAAACTTTTCACAGTTATGTCCTCATCTTCTCCATTCTCAGAAGCTGACTTCAAAAATTCTGACAAAGCCTCACTCAGCACAGAGGCATTCTCAGGTTCCTTCATCATCGATACTGTTTCAGCTTCACCAGCTCCCCCTGCACACACTGTCTCCTCTTCACTATCACTGATTTCCACCACCGGGATGGGCAATCATCTTAAAGATTCTTGAAGCAGGAACATAGAACCATTAAAGCACTCCACCTCTTTGCCACTTGCTCTAGCAAAATCAGTGGACTTAACCACTTTGACATCCCCAATGATCCTAATAATAGGCCTGTGCAACGAGGCTATCCTCGTATAGATTGTAAAAAACTGATCTATTTCATCCCCCATTTTGTAATGTTCACCAAAATCAACTCCAACTAGAGTGGCATCAAAATCACTAATCTCACTAATGTCCCCAATACCACCAGTTAAAAGTTCCTTTAACTCAAACCCATTAACCTTTCCATGCAAATTCTTAAATTTCCGGAGGTCAACATAATCTCTGTTCTGAACCATCCATTCAATAAACTCGAGAACCGAACAAAAATAAACTCCATCATACACAAAAGAATGATCAAACCTGACCTTAGGTCGTTGACGATTTACTCCATCCCACTTGGTCAGCCTCTGTTCTCGACCTCCACAGTAATTATCCAAGTCTACATCGGAGTCAAGTTCTTCAATTCACGGATTTTCTGGGACGCGCACAGTGATGAAATCTCGAACCAGTTTCTTGAAAGTGGAGTTCACCATTGACGAGGGGTTTTGAGTAGGCTACAAAATCTGAGGGTTTTGAAAATTTGCGGTTGCTGGAGAGGCACTCGCGCGAGCTCTGTTCTAGGAAGATGAACAGTTGGGAAAAATTGAATTTGTGTGGGAATTACAAACCAGTTGCTTTCACGGTCCTTTTTAGAAAACCAAAAACCACCCCACTTTTTCTTCCTTCAGACAACCATCATGCGCACATTTAAGCCCATCATCACAAATTTCTGGCCCAAGTTCAGCCCGTCTGGTCTACTTCCCACTTAAGTCATTTTTCCAGTAACTTTATCCCTCGGTGTTTAAACACCACTTCACATATTTTTGGTATTTTTGATTTTCCTATTTTTTTCGACTATATTTAAAAGAAGAAAAAACAGTAAATAATACAACAGAATGAACAAATCTGGGTACCTTACATTCGACACACACCCAAGTGCTGTCTGAGGCCTTCAAAAGTCTCACCATCCAGAGGCTTTGTAAAGATATCAGCAAGTTGTTCTGATGTTGGTACATGATGAACTGTGACTTCTACTTTTTCGACCAAATCTCTAATAAAGTGATGTCGGATATCGATGTGTTTTGTCCTAGAGTGTTGTACAGGATTCTTGGAGATATCAATGGCGCTTTTATTATCACATAAGACTGTCAAACTTACATCATTGAATCCATAGTCTCTCATCATCTGCTTCATCCATAATAGCTGCACAACAACTTCCCGCAGCCAAATATTCTGCCTCAGCCGTAGACAATGATATAGAGTTCTGCTTTTTACTATACCAGCTGACAAGATTTGATCCAGTAAAGAAGCATTCACCAGTGGTACTCTTACGATCATCAGTATTCCCTGCCCAGTCAGAGTTACTGAATCCTACCAACTGTGAATCCTTGTTCCTAGAAAACCATACTTCATACTCCACTGTTCCACTTATATATCGAATAATTCTCTTCACAGCTGACATATGTGATTCCTTTGGATTAGCCTGGTAGCGGGCACAGATCCCAACACTCAAACAGATGTCTGGTCTACTTGCAGTTAAATATAATAGGCTGCCAATCATACTCCTGTACAATGTTTGGTCAACACTTTGACCCAGTTCATCTTTTGTGAGCTTATCGGTGGTAGCCATTGGGGTGCGTACTGCCTTTGCACTTGCAAGTCCAAATCTTTTGATCAAATTCTCAGCATATTTCTGTTGGTTGATGAACCGACCATTCTTCTCCTGAGTAACCTACAACCCCAGAAAATATGATAATTTTCCTACCATACTCATTTCGAACTCTTTAGTCATTAGGTCAACAAACTCCTTCACTAATGCTGAAGAGGTAGATCCAAAGACAATATCATCAACGTAAATCTGTGCGATTAGAATATTTGTCCCCTTATGCAGCACAAACAGTGTACAGTCCACTCCCCCTCGATGATATCCCTTCTGAATCAGAAAGGTTGTCAGTCGCTCATACCATGCACGGGGTGCCTGCTTGAGGCCATACAAAGCTTTATTCAACCGATAGACATGGTCAGGAAAATGTGGGTCTTCAAATCCCTTGGGCTGCTCCACGTAAACTTCCTCCTTCACTAGACCATTCAGGAATGCACTCTTGACATCCATTTGATGAAGAGTAAAGTCCAGAATACAGGATACCGCCAACATCAGCCTGATTGACTCCAATCTGGCTACGGGTGCAAAAGTTTCATCAAAATCAACCCCTTCTACTTGTGTATAACCTTGAGCGACAAGTCGAGCTTTATTTCTTGTGACGTTACCATCTGTATCAGATTTGTTCTTAAAGATCCACTTGGTTCCGATCACATTTACATCAGCAGGCCGCGGGGTGAGGTACCAAACATTGTTTCTTTCAAATTGCTGCAACTCTTCTTGCATCGCCGAAATCCAATACTCATCAAGCAAGGCTTCTTTGTAATTCTTGGGCTCAGTAAGAGAGATAAAACATGATAATCCTGCCAATTCTCTGTAATTTACCCGTGGCTAATCCCGTAACTGCATGTGTCTGGCCGAACTTTGTTCAGATTCATGTGTTACTGTTTCCGGAGTTTCAACACCAGTTGACTGTGTTGGTGTTTCAACACCAGTAGGATTTACTGGATCGAGAATATCACTTTCACCCAAAGTTTCTTATTCTAAATCATCAACCACATTAATAGACTCCATGACTGCTCCAGAGCGTTGGTTAAGAACTCAGAAAGCTCAACTAGTAGGGGAATAACCCAAGAATATACCGATATCACTTCTAGACTCGAATTTAGCTAAGGGCTCTCGGTCCTTCAGAATATAGCACTTACTCCCAAAGACATGAAAATACGACACATCTGGTTTCTTCCCTTTCCAGATCTCATATGGTGTCTTCTCAGTAAACGGACGCAGATATACTCTGTTGATAGTGTAGCATGCTGTGTGTACCGCCTCAGCCCAATATCTAGCATGAATTTTTTTCTTGGCTAACATTGCTCGTGCCATTTCTTGCAGCGTCCGGTTCTTCCTTTCAACTATACCATTTTGTTGAGGAGTTATGGGGGCAGAGAACTCATGGTGTATACCAAGTGTCTTGCAAATGTCATGAAACTTAGAATTTTCGAATTCTTTTCCATGATCACTCCTGATACGTGCAATTCTTACTTGAGCGGTTCCTTTTTCTACACGTAGCCTGTGCGCCAAGTTTTTGAAAACATCAGCAGCCTCTGACTTCTCTTTGAGAAATGATACCCACGTATACCTCGAGAAGTCATCTACACAGATGAAAATATACTTCTTCCCCGCCACACTAGGGGTGTTTACCGGCCCCATTAAGTCCATATGCAGGAGCTCCAAAAGTCTTGACGTTGAAACATCATGTACGGCGTGGTGTGGTATCCGGATTTGCTTTCCTTCTTTACATGAACCACAAACAACCTCCTTGTTGTCACTGATTTCAGGAATACCTCTGACTGCATTCAGTCTGGAAATACGTGCTAAGGATTTATAATTTATGTGCCCCAATTTTCTGTGCCCCAATTTTCTGTGCCACAAAGTGGACTTCCTTCTTTGAACTCAAGCAGGTGACAACTTGATCGAGCAGATAACAATTATCCATTGATCTTGATCCGGTGAATACTCCAGTCCCATGGTTTACTACACATTTCTCTTTGTCAAAAAACACTGTCATTTCATTGTCACATATATGGCTGATGCTCAACAAGTTTGCCTTCAGACCTTCCACTAGCAACACATCTTGGAACACTGGAAGCCCTTTGATGGCTAACTCACCCTTGCCGATTATTCTGCTACGTCTCCCATCACCAAATCTAACATGTCCACCAAATCCAGGTTTGAATTTTCGCAGAAATTCAGGAACTCCAGTCATGTTCCTTGAACACGCACTATCGAAATACCAAGAATTTCCTGTATGTGCCCCAAAACATACAAAACTTGAAAACAAACATCTTGAGATTTTCGAACCCATACCTGGCTCACTGGTTGAGTGATGTGATGCGGACTTTGGTTGACACGTGTGTTCAGAAATTCGGTTCTGTATCCTCCAGTGTTGAAACGGTGCCTTATATCATATCCTGACATGGTGTTGAATCTTCGATCTGCTGAATTAAAAGACAGTGTCCTAAGCAGCTTAAAACATCTATTTCTTACATGCCCTTGAGCTCCACAGTATCCGCATCGTCTAATCCTTTTGGTAGGGCAGTTTCTTTCGATTGTTCTTGGAGATGCCGCACCGTGATCTGCCTTGTTGCTCCATGAATTTACCGGTGAGGATCCTTCATAACCAATTCCGTACTTGGTCATCTGTCCCATTCTTAGACAATCTTCGAGCTTAGCTTTTCCTGTATTGAGTCATCTAATAGATTGTTCCGCTGCCTCTGCTCGTTGCACCATTTCAGCAAATTCCTTCTTGAATATTTCCAGTTCGCCGATTGCCTTTTCCTTTTCAAGTTCCTTCATTTTAGCTTCTTCACTCAATCTCTTGTTCTCAGATTTGAGCACTTTGTTTTCATCCGCAACTTTTAACCACATCTTGTACATTTCCATGCTTTCCTTGCGAATGTCATCATCACTCATGCTCCTAGTCTCTTCATCTGAGCTACCACTCTCATCTTCATTCAGCCCACCGAGACCTTCCTCGAAAGAGTCTTCTAACTCCACCACTGACACACCGAAAGCAACATGATTGGTATACTCCTCTTCATCCTTAAAATCATCTCCTACATCATCATCACTCCAGGTTGTGCCATACGATTTCCTTGCCTTTTAAGAGTATTGGCACACTCAGCTTGTATGTGCCCGAAACCTTCACATTCTCTACACCGAATTTTCCTGTTCAGGTTTGGATTTGTTGACTTAAACTTTGGTGTTTCAACGACAATTGCTTGGCCAAACCTTGGAGTGGAGTTTGCGTTTGGATTTTTGTTCCCACTTGACTTGTCTTGTGGCTTCCTGCCCATCTTCTTCATAAATCTGGAGAAGTTCCTGGTTATGTTTGCAATTTCATCGGACTCTTCATTATCATAATGGTCTTCTGACTTTCCAGAGGTTATGCTTGAAAAAGCCATTTCTTTCTTTCCTGCTTTTGTTTGCAGCATTTCCAACTCATAAGATTCCAGTGATCCCATAAGTTCATCCAGTGTCATTGTCCCTATCCTTCCATTTTCATTAATCGCTGTGACCTTCATGTTGAAACGTGGAGGTAATGCTCTCAACACCTTCCTGACAAGCTTTTGATCTTTGTACTTTTTGCCGAACTGAAAAGCTTTGTTTACAATATCTCGGACCCGTCCATTGAACTCAGAAATAGTCTCATCTTCGCGCATCTTTAGTTCTTCAAATTTTGACGTGTAATACTGCAGCTTTGATTCTCTGACGGAGCTTGTCCCCTCTTGATAAGTTTGTAACACATCCCACGCTTCCTTAGCAGTCTCACAGTTTGAAATCATCTTAAAATGATCTTCATCCACTGCCGTAAAGATGGCATTCAATGCCTTTGAGTTGGACACGTGTGCTTTGTGCTCCTCGGTAGAGTATTTGGAAAATGGTTTAGCCGTTAGTGAGCTTGATCCTCCAGCTTCGTCACTTGTAGGTGGAGTGTATTGATTTATGACATAGTTCCAAGCTTGATCATCTAGTGCTCCAATGAACACCTTCATACGTGCCTTCCAATAGGCATAATTTCCTTGTTCCAGCAATGGTGGTCGCGTGACTGAAGCCCCCTCCTTTGGTGCCATGGTGAATCCTGATCTTCTCTCCCTGTATAGGGGTCAGCAAGTGCCGTGCTCTGATACCAATTGAAATTCAGTTCCACCTAAAATCTATACTTTTATGACAAGTTGTTTAACTGTTTGGTGTTAAAACACAAAGTAAAATACGCAGTGCACACACAACTTGTTTACGCAGTTCGGTGCAAATACACCTACGTCTGCGGGGCCTTGCCCAGATCAGAAACCATTCACTAGAAAGTAGTCTTTAGTACAAGAAGCTTAACTTAAATACTAATCCATTGCTAACCTATTGAGTGAATGTTGTGAGATCCCCTCACTACCGATCCTACGTCGTTGAACCCCCACGATCAACACGTCTTCCTGGATCTCCTCCTCCCGAGGAATTAAGGCTTCCTTGTTTCTGATCTTTACAGACTTGATTGATTGATTTTCCAGACCTCCAAAACTCCAGACAAACAGCTCCCAGAATGTATCTCAACGTAGAGATGAAAACTTGGGTTTTATTCGTTTTCGTTGTATCTTCTTTCTTTTTATCCCCTTCGCACTCCTTCTTTGTGCACGACTCTTTCCTTGTCCAACTCTACCAAAAATAGACTTCTAGACTAAGGAAAGATCTAATTCTAATCTGGTATTTAAATGGACAATCCTTTATCAATAGGACTTGTACCATAAATAAACTACTTAATTAATTCCTAACTATTACAAGGAATATTTGTTTACCAAAATTAGATTGCCACGAAATCACACATTGATCTTCACAATATTCTGTTCTGATCGCATGATTATACTCCATAATTCGCTCCATAAATCGTGGCTAGAAACTTGCTGTCTGGAAAAACTGGATTGAGATGGTGTTAAAACACCACATCACTAGTTCACACAATATGCCACAACTAAGTCCATCTCCCGAGAACTTTACAAGACCTACTCAAACATTATAATGTGGTTATAGTTTACCAAAGAGAAGATTGGTACGAGGGTAAAAAAGGAGTTACTAAGGTTGTGCGTAAAATATTTGTACCCGGTCAATTGCTAAGATGTATAGCCCAGCGGTCAATAAAGAGGTTTGAGGAGAAGAGGTCAGGAAAAAATAAGGAAAGCCTAGAATTGGTGTGTAAGGAACACGTTGTTAATGGCAGGCCCTGGTAATAGATTCATAAAGCGATAGGAGAGGGATTGAAACACATGCATCCTCCTAACTTTAGCTTAGGGTTGCAGAAACATCCAAATGAAGAGTAGAGTGGAGTACATAATGCATACATATATGTAGGATGTAGCTATAGGAGCATAATATAGATGATAGTTGACAGAGCAGCTGCTAGCTAGCGCCTTCTAGCAGCAGTTTCCCTCTGGCAGTTGAAGAAAACAGCAGCCACGGGAAGGCCCAGCTCATTCTGCCGGGCAAAACAGCGTGTGTTGAATCCATCTCTTGAATCCACTGCTGCAATCACTGCCTGTCTTCTCTTCTGCTTGAATAACACAAACATGAACCGGTGGATCCCTACACTTGGCCGGGGCATTTCGTAACTCACCACGTCTTTCCCTACGTACACATGCCAATTGCCAACACACGCAGAGATTCAGTGGTGAGTAAATAATGAGGGTGATAACTGTTGGGTGAAAAAATGAATTACCAAATGAAGAGTCTGTAGTCCCTGGAATATCAGTCACCATCCTGCATTTTTCATCAACTGCTTGTCACTTATCTTGTTAAGTGAATGATGAAAATGGTCCTAAAATTAATTAAGCATTTGCGGAGCTAGAAATGATATATGTACTGGCGGGTATTATGATTGCATGCCAGTAACCAGTGCAAAAGCTCCTTAAGGTTTGCCTAACTTCAAGCATTCATATACATATTTTTAGTGTGAAAAAGATATAAGAAAACATATTGAGACTAATTTAAATATTGTCGTGTTAGTGTTAATGAATCCACGATTCATTGCCTACTCTATAATTTCCCATATATTAATATTTCGTTATTTAATATATACAAAAATATCAAAGGCATACATCTAGTCCAATTTATACATAACTATATACACAAATCATTTGTCGACTATTTTTCGATATATCTCATGAGAAAAAGATTGGTCAAAATTATCGTAAGTATTTTCAGCCACCAATCATATAATACATGTGTACATTAATTAAACATTTAATGATTCATGTCTGTTTTCATTACTTGTTAAAAATAGGTAAACACTTATCATTGAGTGTATAAATTCTTGTGAAAATTTAATTATATAATTGGTCCAATAAAAATTTAATTAATATAACATGTTTTCATATGATTGGTGTCCAAAAAGAGTTTATATTAGGATGATTCTGATGAATCCTATTAAATTTAGAATGATCCTGAAAATCCTTTTTTCGTATCTTAAATCACGATAATCCATGCATTATTATTTCTTCAGTAACATTAGCTGTAACAGTAAGTACGGCAATTTATTTTTTCTCATGTCCGATGCAAACATATAGCACGTCCTTCCACTAAAATGGGTTGGAATGCCTCTACGGACTCAATTCATTATTTCATAATAAGGTTCATTTTGCAGATGCGTGCATGTAGGTTTAGGATATAAATAATTCATAGGTCTTTAAGTTTATCAAACAATTATTGCAAAATTTTAATTTAAGTACTATAATTTTTATATATATTGTATATTATAAAGAAAATGTGTAATATAATGTGTTTTGAATATAAAAATACAAGCAATATTATATAAAATAGTTATTATATTTGAATTTAAAAATAAAGTACTCCCTCCGTCCCTGGGGAATCTGCAGAGAGCAAAACTCTCTGCAAATTTTCCCTGATGAAATTACTTTTTTGCCCTTGTCCTCTCCAATTCTCCTCCCGCCTGTTCTCCCTCTCGCTACCACCACTCAGCTCCTCCTCCACCACTTGCTTCTCGCCACCACAACTCAGCTCCTCCTCTCACTACCACCGCTCAGCTCCTTTTCTCGCCACCACCACCCAACTCCTCCTCTCGCCACCACCACTCAGCTCCTTTTCTCTCCACCATCGCCTCATCTCCTCCTCTTGCCACCTCATATCCACCTTCTGTCGCTGTCTCAAATCTGTAAAACCTCCGATTCAATTTTCCTCCGCCGTCGTCTCAGATCTGCTTCTTCTCTTTCCTTCAGATCTGAACGCCCTTCCCCTTGAAGCCCCTCCTCCGCCTCCCACCTCCGCCACGCCTCTGCCTCACGTCGCACTGCCGCCTCCTGTCGCGCCGCCGTGGGAGAGGGAGAAAGCCACTCTCAAAATTAGGATTTTGTCATCTCGCCTCCGCCTCTCTCCACAGCAATAAGAATGAGTTTTCGATTGGGAGGAAATAGAAGTTTACAGGAAGAAGAACGAAAAGATTACCGGAAGAAGAAGGGGATTAGAAGAAAGAAAGAAGAAGATGAAGTGACTATGAGATTTTGGAGTGGGAAGAGAGAGAGTTTAGAAGAGAAAAGGGTTAAAGGTTTTGGGTGGGTGATTGGTAAAATTTCAATCATTTAAGGGTAGTTACGTCTTTTAATGGGTTAAATTTTACTTAAAACAAAAAGTGTGCAGATTTACCTAGAACACTAATAAAAGGAAAGTATGCAGATTCCCCTGGTACGAAGGGAGTATTTAAATTTAAAACTAGTACATTATATAAATTAAAAGGTACAATGTTTGAATTAAAAGAATACGGTAATTGTTTCAAAACAGTAAAATGTAATCGTTGTTCAAGATATATCTTCCCGATTAAATAATTTTTTTAGCTAGTTCTCTAGTTTTATTTACTTGCATTGTTGTATTTTGTTTTAGAATATTGTTTTATTTCACTAATAATCGTCAACAAACTTTGAGAAGGTGTCTTGTGATTGATTTTTGGTTAGATCAATTATAAAAAAAATTATTTCTATAGTATTTTAAGTTGAATTATAATAATTTCACATTTTAAAATTTATTTTGAAAGACATTTTAAAATTACAAGAATTCCATCGTAATAAATGAAATTATACAAATTATAAAACGCTGTTAGAAGTTAAAAGGAAGGCTTTGTGCTTATACAACAATAGTCCTGTTTTAAATAAAGAATAATTAAGGTCAAGGTGTTTAAATCGACAAATAATAAAACTGGCGTGTAGTAGTATGTACCCTTGACCTTATGTAGGAATTAAATTGACATTGGCTTAAGGATTTGGCTAGGGAAATAGTTACTTTCTAAGTTGTCAACATATTTGGGTAGTACAATTTACGAAGAAATTGATTATTAGGTTTAATTTATTGAACATAAAACTATTACAATCCTTAACTATTAACATGTTGCAATATTGTTGCAAAATTCAATGTTTTGGCTTTTAAATATAAAAGTGTGTATAAATATATAGTTAGACATTTCATATAAATTATAATTGAGGTGGTGATGAAATGGAAAAAAAAAAAGAGCTGAATATTATGATTGCATACCAATGCAAATGCTCCTTAAGGTATGGATCACTAGGACCGGGAGCATCAGGGTCAGTCATGATCTGAAACATTAAATTCATTGACAGTGGCGCTATATATATATAATAAGGGTAGTTTAGAAATTAGAACAGAATATTTTGGGAAGAAAAAGATCATACCAAGGTGAAGAAAGACCTCATGTCACCACCGTGAACTTGAACCTTAGGCTTGAGGATAAGTGATGAAGGGAAAAGTTCATGTCCATTGTAGACTTGCTTGTTACTGTTGAACGTAACACACATCTTTACAGTTTGGGTGAATACATCTACCACGTCTCCAATTACTCCACCAATCACAAGAGGATCTGTACTCACTTTTGCCATTCTAACTCCACACTTGACAACTATTTCCAGCACCCCATATTTATAGTGCTTCAAAGGACATCTACTTGCCACTCCAACAAACAGCAGCTTCCTTCTACTTTTTTCCTGATTTCTTTTACTCCTATGTCACCTTTGTTTTTTTATCAACTTTTTCAAGTCATATTGACCATAAATTTTAGTCAGTAAATGAACACCAAAATCATCCTATGAAATATTGTTAGATTCCTTCCATTATCTAATTTCTAATTTTATATGTCATAAGTATACGTAATTAAAGTTATAGATGGTCAAACATGGCTTGAGAATGTTGAAAAAAAAAAAGTGCACATACAGGTGGAACAAGGGGAGTATAAAAAACGACATACTTCAAATATAATGTTAATTAAATTGTTCATTGCAATAGGTTCAACTTAATATTATTAACACCTAAAGTAATATTTTTACAGGTATTACCTTAGGTGATGTTACATTAAATCTAACGTAACACTTTTTAAAATTTAGGTAACACTTTTCAAATGTTTAATTAATACTTGGGATAAGTGTCAATATAATCCTATCTACTTGAGTAAGTGTCAATATAACCCTATGATAAATTTTAGTGCAAATATAACCCTATCTAGTTAATGAAAGTGCCAATATAACCCTTAGACCCCATTTCCGGAATTGACCGCAGTTTTTCGGAGTTGACTATATGTAAATTGACCAAAATACCCTTTGGGCTAACTCTGAAATTATGTGGACAATTTTACCCTTATAGTTCGTCGGACCGCCACCGGACTACCGCCGGACCGCCGCTGGATTAGGTAGGGTTATATCAGCACATTATAAAAATTGGAAGGGTTAAATCAGCACATTCCTAAAATTTATAGGGTTATATCAGCACATTAGTAAAAAATGTAGGGTCATATCAGCACACACTGTAGAATATAGGGTTTTAATGATATTTTATTTATTTTATTGTGTTTAGTCCAGATTGATAATTCGATGACCTTTGGTGTTGTGTGTGATTGTTATTTTGTTGTGTTCTTCGACCTAGGGTTTTTAATGTTGATAAGTTTTGAAATGAGTCAATGATATGTAATAATGGTGTTTAATATTAATGATGGTGTCATGATGTCAAATTTTATGTTGTATATGATATTGTTATGATGTTATAATGGTGTATACGATGATATGGTCGCTCGTTAAGGCCAGCCGAGTACCACACACTTAATATTTATAATATGTGCTGATATAACCCTATAAGTTTTAAGAATTTTCTGATATAACCCTACAAACATTAAGATTGTGTTGATATAACCCTACAAACTTTAGGAATGTGCTGATATAACCCAATAAGATTTCATAATATGCTGATATAACCCTACATGTTCCTGCGGTGGTCCGGCGGCAGTTGGCAATGGTCAGGCGGCAGTCCGGCAGTGGTCTGGCATAGGTCCGGCAATGAGTCCAAGGTTAATAATGCCATTTCCTTTTTTTGCATTTAAAAATTTTTTTAGAAGGAAAAACATGTAATTTTATTAATAACTGGCTAAAAGTTGTCAGAGAGGATTATATTGGCACTTTCACTAACTAGATAGGGTTATATTTGCACTTTCAAATACTGAAAGGTTATATTGACACTTATGTCAACTAGGTAGGATTATAAAAGTAATTTTTTCTTAATACTTTATAAAGTATTGTAACATATTATAAATATTATAAAAAAATTGTTACAATAACTCAAATTTTTAATAGTGTTACTATAATTTATTTCGACCAGAGGATGTGAATTATTTTTCTCCACTCCCTTTCTTTTGAGGTAAACAGGTAAATAGTATAAACAGTGGAACCCACGGTAGAGCCCTAAAAAGCCCTACCAAATACAAAACCAGTTCAATCCTAGGTTACGTGATGAACCTAGGGAGCAATACAAAACATAGTCCAACCCTAGGCTAGAAACCTAGGGAAAAAGAAGCGAGAGGGGGGGGGGTTACCCAGATAAGTACCCCCTCCCCCCCAATTATTTTAAAGGAAATGCTAACCCTAAGCTAGAAAGCACTAAGCCTAGGGAGCTAATAGCTCTTGTGAATCCCTCTAAAATAGCCCTCCTAAGGATGGAGAGAACGGACGCAACTTGTACGGCGTGCGTCAAGCCTGGCGATTCTTTAATCGCCCACTCCATTTTGAGCAAATGGACAGCTTTATGCTAATTTAACACACAAGGTGTAGCGCAAGCATAGAGCGCATAATAACCATCAGGTACAAGTAACAGCTTGCAGTGGGTGAATTAACTTTGCGTGAGCTAATTAATTAACCCACTATTCAACTCATATGACCATGCAACCAAATGTAGAAAGGCTGCTCTTCCATCCTCATCAATCCACCATATTAGATATATCAACAACAGGTTGAAGCTTACTTGGAGCATTGACAGGTCTTCATCTAATCCGCTTGTTAACATATTCAGGATCCAAAGATTAAATCTTCTAGTTCAGGCATAGAACATACACCGAAAGATGCCCACTTTGAATCATAGGAGAGAAGCTGGAAGAAAATCGGCCCCGGAATTTCGGAGAAGGACTGCGTCCTTTTTTCTGTCCATATATTATCTCTAACTATATTTTTGTGAGTTCTTTTGGCGTAGTTTGAAAGTAGTTTACCTTATCAGCCCGAAGTTTAGTCTGAAATTTACTGCGCCCATAGGAGAATCTTCTCGAACACCTTAAATCCTCGAGGGCCTCCCACTGAGCACACGGAAGTTTCCAGTACTCGAATGGTCTCCTCGAGGTCTCGAACACCTTCAGTACTCGAACACCTTAAAACCCTCGAGGGCCTCCCACTGAGCCCTCGGAGGCTTCCAGTACACGAATGGTCTCCCCGAGGTCCCGAACACCTCCAGTACTCGAAATTCCTTCTCGAGAACTTCACCTTCCCTTCCAGTACTCGAAGACAAAGCACTCGAACACCTTCATCCCTCGAATGCCTCCCACTTAGCAATCGAAGACTTCCAATACTCGAATGATCCCCTCTAGTACGCGAACACTTCCAACACTCGAGTTTCCATGTCGAGCACTCGAATACTTTGAAACCTCCAATCCCTCCACTTAGATCTCGAAGGCTTTCAATACAAGAATCGTCACCTCTAGAACTCGGACACTGCTAGTCCTCGAGTTGCCTTGTCTAGCCTTCGAATACCTTCAGCTCTCGAATCCTCCAAGGTATCAGTCCTCGAATATTGTGCCATCGAAGGCTTTCAACCCTAAAATGGCCCCTTCGAGCACTCGAACACCTCCAACACTTTAGTTCCCGCATCTGTCTATCCTCAAACCATCCTCGAGGGCCGGAACACGTGACGTTCTCAAGTGCCATGTCGAGCACTCGAAAGCCTTCAGAGCTCGATTCCTTCGAAGTATCCTTCAGTCCTCGGACCGTCCTTATATCATCGAACCATCTCTCAACTCGAATGGCTCATCTATCTCT
Organism: Rubia yunnanensis; assembly: GCA_037428765.1. NCBI lineage: Eukaryota > Viridiplantae > Streptophyta > Magnoliopsida > Gentianales > Rubiaceae > Rubia > Rubia yunnanensis. The sequence continues at coordinate 52,165,336 of CM075062.1, forward strand.
TCCATGCAAGGTTCAATGCAGACCAGTAGTAAATCAGAGTTCTTAGTGTAGAACATAGCCTATCGGTGTCAGTACCAAATAAATCAAGTAAACAAACAAGACCAGTTACATGTGCACTAGCAAGGTTTTGAACACATGCTAGGCCAGTCGGGTGCCCGGGGTTTGGGCACAAGTTTACCCGGATGGATTAGGTGCTTTACCGATCACTAACACTCTTCACGTGTGTGAAACCCATCAATACTCTTAGCCTCCGATGAACTTCATATTACTGTCCTCAATCCGTCGATCCTCAAACCTCCTGCATCTGGTTGGAATCCATGGAAAAGTTTTCTACGAATGAGACTTTGCTTCTCTTCTGATCTTGATCCGATGATTGTCACAAGATTGATAAACCAAGACATAACCTTGGGCACGTTGTCACTGATGATTCCGTTGAAAACAATCCATCATGGTTGGTCGGCTTCACTCCAACACATCAGGACCTCTCCTAACATCCATTTTTTGAATCTGACTAGCCCCCAGGCATATACTTCATCCAACAATAACATTCCAATGCGCCAAATCAAGATTACCCTACAAAGTTCAATGCACACCAATAATAAATCCAAGCTTGTTGCGTAGAACATAGCCTGTCGGTGCAAGTACTAATGAAACCAAGTAAACGAAGCCGGGCAGTGTCCGGGATCTGAGCACAAGCAAGGCTGGGGGGTCCCAGGTTTTGGTCACAAGCAAGGCCGGAAAAAGACCAGTTAACAGTGCACTAGCAAGGCAGGGGAACATATGCTAGGCCGGTCGGGTGCCCGGATTTTGAGCACAAGTTTACTCGGATGGATTAGGGGCTTCACCGATCACTAAAACTCTCCACGTGTGAAGCCTATCAATACTCTTAGCTTGCAATGAACTTCATAATACTAGCCTCACCACAGAACGTAGTCCATGTGAAGCTGCATCCGATCCTTCGAATCGGTCTCATCTACCCAAAAGTACAGCCCAACATTTCCAGGAATAACCACATAAATACAGAGTTGTGTGCAGTCAAAGTTCACATAGACTCAAATACTCTAAATTAACAACACATGCACAACAACATTTTTTCCCACAGAGAACAGCATACGCCGAGGACCAACCCCATTCATGGGGACAGGAACAGAGTACTACATGAAACAGAGTACAGAGCTCCACTTCAAACTACTCTGGCTGAGGACAATCCTATAGCCGCCCGCACAACAAGTTCATCCTCCTAGTTTGGCTCACAATTCCGCACAAAATTGGTGCCAGAAATTCATCCGTTCAAATTTGCACTAGATAGTCCGCACTATATTCAGAAAATTTAGCATACAAGTCCACGGAATAGAGAGCAAAACTTACACAGGAGTTCGCCAAGCTCTGCTCATCAGTAACCCAGATTGAAGACCGAAGTCCTCAATCCAAGCTTGCAATAGGATCGGATCTGGGCAGTCCGTGACCATCTTCCTCCCTCCTTCTCCGTACTTGGGGACCGATGTGCGGCTCAACTTCTGAAGAAAAACCATCCGAGTTCCCGAAGTTCAAAGTCAAACTTCAGGGAACCTAAAGCTCCAATCTTGAGGACCGGACGGCAAGTCCTCATCCCAGAAGACCCATAAAGTGTATATGGGTCATTGAAAACAAGGGCCTCCTCCAAAATTCAAACTTTGAGAGAAACCCAGGTCGGATTTCTCTGCTTCAACAAGGCCGGGATGGAGGTCCTCTTCAAGGAAGACCCCTTATCAGGACGTGGGTTTCCAAGATCCAAGATCGAAAGATCGATCTAGCTCCAACTTCCGAGAGAAAGCTTGCGTAGAAAAGTTTACTAGAAACCCAGATCTGGTTTCAAAACTCCGCGAAAAGGGACGAACCATACATCAAAAGATTCCCTGCGATAAGCCCAACATTAATGTCAGACTCCTCGCCGGAGGGGAAGAGTAGCGGGAGAGAAACCTGTGGAAAACTGACCATGATGAACAGTGGTGAGGCTGCGCCTCTTTTTTTTGCCTCAGAGCTCTATCTTCCACTCCCTTTCTTTTGAATTGGCTGGGAAGAGGGTCATCTGCTAAAGCTTAATTTGAGGGCGTGTACAAGATGTCCAATCATTGGTTTGCTGCCAGCTTCCTATTGGATATTTATTATTGAGAAACACTTACAGAATAAATTTATGAACAATTTATTGTACTTTTATTTGAATGCTATAGTTTTTTATAAAATTTAAATATCGTATTTTAAATGTTAAACAAATTCTAATATGTATTCGAATGTGAAAATATAGACAGATCTTGGACATTGAGGTTGAAGGTCTTGTGTTCGAGTCTTGTATGACCTTTATTTGTTGCTTTTAGTGAATCTTTTCTGGGGAAAAGATTTGCGAGGGACTATTATGGAAAGTCACCTCCTTTTGTCAACACATGGGTGTGGAGGCAAAAAAGTGAGAGACCATAATAAGTCTCGAATAGGAATTTTTGGGCCATAACCTTTGTCGACAAGGGGTTTTGGGTACATCGGTTATGGATTCTTATATTTTATGATTGGCTATTTCACATCTTAATTAGATACACATTGTCACATTATGACCCATTTTTGTTTTTTTTTTGGGGTCTTGAGAGCCTAATAAATACCCCCTCACTTAGGTGAGTTTTAATTTTTAAAAGAAGGCAAAGTCTTGGGAAAGACGTTCTTTCCATAGGCTTATGGAAAGACGGGGTTTGATTAGAATAGTAAAAGGTAAAAGGTCTTGGTTGCAATATTAAAATTTTAGTATGCAACATGTAGTAGTTATAAAATTTATAACCCGGTTCATGCAACCCAAAAATTTTATCTTCATTTCTTCTAATTTACACTTTAAACCTTGGTCTTTCCATAACTTATGGAAAGACCGTCTTTCAAGAGACGAACTCTTAAAAGAATTATCAAAAAAATATAAAAATATATATTTAAAGTTTTTAATTTAGTATTCCTTCTGTCCCATCTCAAACTTCACACTTCACTTTATATTACTATTCACTATCCAACTTTAATTACATATTGAAATAGATATATAAATAATAATACTATCATATATGACATGGTTGGATTCGTCGTAACAAGTAGTTTCTTAATATCAACTTTTTATTTGACGTTATTATACGTAGTTAAACTTTTTAATGGTCAAACATGTTTATTGGTAACCGTGAAAAAGATTCTATAAAATTTGAGGTGGGATGGAAGGAGTATGTAATTTAACAAATGCGGTGTATAAGGTAAAAAATACAATGGACTGTCCATAACCTTATAGACAGCCGCCTATCAGGAGATCCACTATTCGATATTTACTAACATATCGCGATATACAATGTCTTTTTAATAGGGTTGGACTTTTAAGCGAAACTGCTTTCTGATTACTTGAAAACAGTTACATAGGCATCAATATAGCCTGCCCAAGCCTAGTGTGGGTTGTGCTCACGCACTGGGACCAAATATTTTAGGGGCTCAAAATAATATTTTAGAATTTTTAGATTTAGTTATTATATTTTATTTTACTTTAGTTTTGGATCATTTAATTCAAATCTGGGCCGTTTTAAAATCTAAATTAATTTTTGGCCCGCTAGATTAGATACTAAATTACTTTGAATCATTCGATTACTAAGACTTCTTTAAATTATAAATCTATTTCTTTTAAACTTCCTTTTCTTTTAAGTTCTTTAATTTGAAGAAATATGGTGCGTTTACTTTTTTTTCTTGCTTTTGACTTGTAAATGTCACCATTTACTAATCGATCAAGAGAGTATTTAAATTTGATTTTCTTCCTGACATGCGGCTTGTCCATAAGTTTATGGACAGGTAGGGACCTATTTGCAAATAATGCAAACTTAATAAAAACACGCAATCCATTAAACAAAATAACGGATCTGGTTTATAACAACCGAATCTTTCATGCACAAACACACACTACAAAGTTTCTTCCCTTTTTCCTTTCTCTGATATCTCTCAACCAATCTGTCCACACTGAGCAATTCCTCCTCACCAACCGGCACGTTTCTGATTCCTCTCAACCAGTCCGGCGCATTTTCGATGTCCTCTGACGACAGCTGGCGCGTTTCCGATGGAATTGAGGAAGGAAATCGCGAATTAGGAGCGGATATGTTGCTAGATGATATCAAATCCGATCAAATTTCAATAGATTTGATTGTAAAAACTACTACAATTGAATTAGAATCTGCTGGAGAAATGCGATCGTAATTGGCAAGATTAAACTCCAAACAAATGAAATTCAGTTGCAAGAAGCTGAAATACTACTGAATTCCATTGAAGGTATGATTTTCTCTCATCGTACTGAAATTATAGTGTTGAATTGCAATTGATATGAATATAGCTATTTTTTAAACTTTCGGACATTAAAATTTGACTGCTATGAACATGTATGAACATGTGGAAACATTAACATATAAACTACATGCTGCACAAAATTTTTGTATACTTTATGCATTTATTAACTTGAATCATGTATAGTTTCTAGTAAAACATGCATTAGATTAAAATGAACAAAACACAGAGAGTGTATTTGTCAATTTCAACTTTTGACAAACTTGTGCATTGTTTAGATTATAACATATACAAAATACACTACACTTTACAAATGTTACACTACAAGTAGTATTTGTTATGCTTATTAGAATAGAGCTTCTATACTTTTTAAATTTTAAGTAACTTCCTGAAGACTTTGCGCAAATTACATTAGAACATGCATATCTTACATTAGAAATTGTATTCTTTATTGTTAGAGGTACAAATTTTCCAAATTTAAATGAAATTGATGCCTCTTAAAATCTTACCAGCGTAAAAGCAACAAATTTGGAAGCAATACATGCTTTGGATAAGAAGCATGCAAATGCTATTGGTTTCACAGGAAAGACTGTCAACGTCTAAACAGTAATAGGCAGATTCACAAAAAGTACTACAAGTGCTCTTCTGGAAGCCAGCATTTTATGCCCCGTTCCTTGCGTGGATAATGAAAATCATTCTGAAAAGAAGAAGAAGAAGAGGAAGATAAAGGACCTGATTACAAAAATGGGATGCCTAGCTGAAATTAGAGTGAAGCTTGAGCAGGATTATTACATCGTGGCTCATCACATCACCGTATACAGTCATGAGTTAACAAGACCAGCCTGACAGTAACTCAATAGGAGTGAACGGAAGATTACAAAATAAAATGGAAAGGCCATTACAACAATGGAATAAGTAGGTTAAAAACCTATTGTAGGACATAAATACATGTCTTTTGAAGCTGGTGGAGAAGAAAATCTAGGGCATACGATGAAAGACCACCTCAACTTTTTGAGTCGACTTCAAATGAAATAAATAGAAAGTGGAGATGCTCAGAAACTTGTTGATACACTCATGGAAATCAATGACAAGGACAAAGATTTATTCTTCAAAGTCAAGTTCGACGAGGAAACAAAACTATCAAGATATTCAATGATGTTGGAGGACTAAAAACGCTACAAAGATGTCACCATATTTGACATTACATACAAAATAAACAAGTATAACTTGATTTGTGCGCCAAGAGTTGAAATCAACAATCACTTGAGCATAACAATGTTTGCTTGTGCTTTTATTGCAAATGAGTTGGCTGATACTTTTGTGTGACTCCTCAACACTTTCAAGAAATAAATGGAAGGGAGGGAACCTATCACAATATTCACAGATCAAGATCCTACAATGGGCATAGCAGTAAATGAGGTATGTTATGAAAATTTGTTCCTTACAGTTCTGAACACTAAATATGCCTTTTAAAAACTGCAACTGTTACCTTACAATATGTATTTAATAGCTTATAAGTGTCACTTGTTAGTTTTAAAAATAGGTTTCCTAAAAATAATGCAACTTCAAAATTTTTATTACTTACAGACCTGAAACTGAATAGGGAATGTTACAATATGTATAACTTATGTTATATGACCAATTAGTTACTTGTAAATTCATGTATTAATCAACTTCTATTTCTTGGTACAACTTTCAAATCTTCCAAAACACAAAACATAGGTTGTGCTTATGGCACGTAAAACATAATGGAATACAACATTATGGGAGATTAAAGAAAGATGAATTATTTAAAAGTAATTTAGACTGCTGTGTGAAAGGATGTGGTGATCCAATAGAATTTGAAGAAAAATGGACATCGATGATCGCCACTTACAAGGAAAGTAGCACCGGGTTTCAACGCCTATACAGTTTCCATGAAAATTGGAGCACGACATTCAGCAAGAAGATTTTCTCAGCAGGCATTTTATCATCACAACGAAGCAAAAGCACCAACCACACCATATGCTCTAGTGCAAACAAAACAACTACACTCACTCACTTCTATGAGCTCTTCAACCAAACAATCAAAAGGTGGAGGAGAGATGAAGCAGAAAAGGAAAATACATGTGCAAAAGAAAAACCATAATTTGAAAACAAAGTAGGTATATTCATATTAAGAATATGTATTTATTAGCATAGAGCCCAAAAATTTTAACTTACAGTTGCATTTGTTTCCCAACTACTGGGCCTGTACATGTTTGGTTAAACATGGTACTCGTGTTTACACCCTTTGCATTGTACAAAGGATTCAAAAATGAATTTTCTCAAGCAATGGAAACTAAGGTCAAGGATGTGTTCTTAGAACCATCGTCAAGAAAATATGAAGTCAGCCTAGAACATGATGAATCTAAATATGAGATAGTCGAGTACAAAAATGAAGATTAGTTGAAGTACAATGAAAATGTAAATGCTTTAAGGTGTCAGGTATGCTGTGCTTTCACATTCTTAGAGTATTGCACCTCCACTCTATCACATATATACTAGAGAAGTACATCCTCAAAAGATGACAAAAAAAGTCCAAAACAGAAGGATGGGATAAGGTTCTTGGCCAAGGAAAACAACAATTAGAAAACATCAATGGTGTTGTTTCATGGAGGAATCATATGTCCAACAAATGCAACAATTTAGTTATGAAAAGTAAAGGAAACTCTAAAGCTAGAAGAACCCTTGAAGAGATGTTCGACACATGTTTAACAAGAATAGAAGAATTATTGGCTTTAAACACCAATGTCATTGAACAATCAGCCACAAGTAGCCAATGCAACTCAACCATAACAAGTGCACCGAAGGTACTGGATCCAGCCCAAGTAAAAACAAAAGAAAGAGAAAAAAAGGCTGAAGTCAGGCATAGAAAAAAAAATCAAGGAAGAAAACTACTGAATTTGGCACAGAAACACCAGATGTAAAGACACTGTAAAGGTTGCATTGTTTAGGATACATGTTGCATTTATTTACCTATATATTGTATTTTTTTTCATTAACTTAAAATATTGTATGGCACTGAATTACATTTTGTATTTTTTATCTTACAACTATAACTTATCAACTTATAACTTGCATTTGTTTTGCTTACCCAAGAACCAACCTTTGTTTCACAAAATTTTAGTGATATGAAATCACAGAATACCAAGTAACTGATGTAGAATTACTTAGCTTACAACTGTAATTTATTAACCTAACAATTGCATATTTTTTCCTATAAGCTCATAAAATCAATACAATATACCACATAACATAACTAAAGTGGAACTTGGTATTAATAAGCATACAAATATTACTTCTTAGCATTCAACATGCAATTGTTTCCTATGAGTGACTTGCATTATATTTTACATAATTTTAGTGATATGAAAACCACTAAATGCATGTAGAATTACTAACTTACACATGTAATTTATTAACCTATCAATTGCATTTGTTTTCATATAAGCTCTCCAAATCAACACAATGAACCACATGAAATAATTAAAATTCAACTTTGTATTAATAAGCACACAGATAGTACTTCTTAACATTCAACATGCATTTGTTTCATACAACATTCAGCCATAACAACAAATCCTAAAACAGCGTCTCAAATTCGCTTAACATTTTTTCTACAAACCGATCAGTCATAAAATAAGCTGATTACAAATCCTCCAAAAAAAAATTAAAAGGTGCCAAAGCTATAGATCTCCAAGTCCTTCAATCCCAAGGGAGAATGAAGGAATCAAGGAACGGGTTTTCCTCATGTATTCATCAACAATCAAATCAACCCACTCATGTGTCTTTGGGTTTTCCATAACTTCCATTGTACTCTTGACATACTCAGGATCTTCATTTGCACCTTCTTTTTGTGGTCGTGATTAGGTTTGTGGCTGTGGTTGTTGTTGCGCAATGGGGCTGACACTTTCCCTCTCAAGATTTTGCACCAAAGCTCATGTAATAACCTCCATATCTCGTTTGAAAATGAGACATGCCCTATGCACAGGCTGAGAGAAAAGCACAAAGGTTAGTCCAACAAAAAAATAGAAACTGTTTTAAAAACCATATGAACTACAAACTGTATTAGTAGTAAAACAACATGCACTAGTTTTGAAAAAGTGTAAAAAAAAAAACGTACATTACTGGAAGCTTTCTCAATAGCATCACTAGTTATCACACCACTTGGAATGCATTACAAAATGATTCCTGGCTCCTGAGCAATGCCATCAAATGCAACAATCGGAGTACGAATCCGCTCAAAACCAACATTCTCATTACCAATTCCCTCATATTATTGGCTGCTACTTTTCTCTTTCAGCCTCCCATTCTTGCTCAAAGGATACCCAGCCTCTACAGTAACTCCCTTATCATAACCATCTTCTTAAGATAATGAGCCCTCTTGAACAAAGATTTTTTTGACCAATGCATGTACAAGGGCAATCTAGTAGGGTCAGCCTGGCCTCTAAATGGAAACCTATAAATGTATGCCAACAATATTACAAAAACAAAGACACTAACACAAGACACATTTTTACTTGAACCAAATTTAAATCTACCAACACCCTCACACAGATGATCCAGCACTAAACCACACCAATCAAGACTCTTAATAATCCCAACATTCTCTAAAGAACCCACAAGCTTCAAATGTACCAAATTTCTTGTAGTTGGGGCCAAGAAAGTGCACATCACATACATAACAAAGTAACTTTTAAAACGATCACCACCACTACGCAGTTTTACCAACTTCTCAAAAAAGATTAACATGAGAGATAATGCCATATTTATCAGCATCTAACTCAACCCTCCATCTATTCCTAATGCCAACATCCCTTGACACACCCCTCCTATTATTCGTAACCAGAACCACAGGACACTCCAAAATCCTAGGAATAAAAAATATATCAAACACATCATCAGGGGTAATAATGTACCTCGAGCTGGCTATTTCTTGAACACAGCCTAGAACAAAAACATATGAAGTCAGCCTAGAACAATATAAATGTAGCATAGAACAATATGAAGTTAGCCCGCAGAATCAAACCTATCATCCCGCTAAGGAACAATTCTGAAAGGGAGAGATGAAATGTCAAACTCAAGAAGTCTACCAAAACATATATGTTCAACATCAATCTTTTGCTCAGGAGTGGGGTCAGAAATTACAGATTTAAGCTTTGAAGGACAACAGCTATTAGAGAATTTTTTATCAAACCTAAAAAAAATTGAATATGAAAAGAGTAAAGCATACATAGTTTCAAAATTACTATTAAATTCAGAATAATAATTAATATATGCAAAATGTAAGTTTAAATCTAACACATAAAGATCAATTTGTAAACAATAACCATTCACACATGATATGCTTAACTAAGACAGCATGAAGATTAACATGTGCAATATTTAAACAAAGAAATACAGTTTCTAAAATAACATTCAAGACAAACAATTTTTGGATAAGAATATTTACATAGGAATAAATAAAAAATACACTACGAATGTTAACATATGCACCATTTAAACAGACAAATACATTTTCTTATCAACATTTAGGAAAATAAAACTGAAGACATACAAACTGTGAATAACAACTAAACATTGAATATTAACAAATGAACATTTTATGAAACAAATACATGTTATAATATATTAAAATAACACAGTAAACAAAAAAAATACGTGTTACCCTTCTCATCAACACATTCAATCACCTGCTTCTTCGAATGCTTGCGTTGTTGTTTGGCAGGTCTTTCCTCAGAAGCACCATTTTTCCTAAACTCGATGCTTCACCAATACTACTATCTGGTTTCCTCTTCAAACTAGATTTTTTTTTAGCAACTTCAACATCTTTCTTTGCCTTCACATTCACTTTGTCACCAGACTCCTTCACAACCCTAAAAGATTTCTTAACGACAACTTTCTTTGTCTTTGTCTTCTTCATGGCCAAAGCAGGGGACTTTGTGGCTACTTCTTTCGCCTTCCTCTTCAAATGTCCAGTTGGGGACTCACTAACAATTTCTTTTCCCTTCTTATTGCTCAACTTACCAGGTGCTGACTTCTTCTTCAAACCAACTGGGCACTTCTTCTTCAAAACCAACTGGGGACATTTGCTTTGCAGGACTAGGAGCCACTACCTTTGTTTTCTTACAGTTGGGGATATCTCCTTTTGTCATTTAAAAGAGACAATCACATAAGGTCAAGCATCCTCACTCTCATGCACAACCAGAGCAGGTCGAGCATCCTCACTCTCATTCCTATCAACTACACCCAAATCACCAAAACATTCTTGTATAAATACATTAGCCATATCATCATCTATTAAATCATCTATTGAATCATCCTCAACAACATTGGAACCACCTTCATCAGCAGCTCCAACCCTTTCAACACCAGCAGTAGCATTAACCCATTCAACACAAATAGTAGCATTTTCAATCTTCACATCTAAAACCTCCCTAACATCTTTCTTCACTACCCCATACACATCAACCACTGAATTCCCATCAAAAACCTTAGCACTCTCACAACCCTCTAAAGCCCCACCAGCTTCCTTCTCTAGATCAACTGCCAAAGAACCAACATCTTCACTAGCCAATGTATCCCCATCAAAAGTTTTAGAGACCTCACAAAAATCTACACCAGATTCCTTCTCTACACCAGCTACAAATAAATCCCTATCAACAACCTTAGAGCCACCACCAAGCTCTACACTAGATTTTTTCTCTACACCAGATTCCTTCTCTACACCAGCTATAACTGAATCCCCATCAACAACCTTAGAACCCTTCTCACAAACCTTAAAACCCTCACCTTCACCACTCTCATCAACACCGGCTAACTCTCTACTCATTCAAATAACATCAATCAATTATGTATCGTAGTTAAAATCCTAAGTTGTTCCACCTTCACCATTCTTCAGCTTCTTCACACTCACATTCATTATTTTCTTATTTGACTCCTTACGAAAAGCAGGAACTGGAATATGTGGAGTAGCATCACCACTAATTCTAGCAGACCTACGTGCCAATGTAGATACTACACAAAAAATCAAAAACAAAAATTGTATAAGCACTTATTTTTTTAAAAAAACAAACATAATCACATATAGATCTACCTATTTCTATGTGCTTATGAATATTATGTTGGTTTGTTCTTATGATTCTTCCCAATTGCATGATTGTCACACCATGTTTCCATACACCTTAATCTACTTTCATGTTGGCACATCTATTGATATCCCCCGGGGGAGAAACCAAGATGTATGTGGGTAATGATGGTTCGAAACCATATGAGTGTATGCATGTGGGTTGCCGAGTCAATGTTACAGTTTACTATACACTAGTCTTAACTGGCGGGTTGTCCCGAAGGTGTTGCAGATAGATATAGAATTTAGTAGCAAACTATAGTTAGCGTAATTTGCAACCTTAGAGCCATCGATAAGGCACTTATCCCTTTGCCTATATAGGCCTGGAAAGAAGCATTTGTGGTGGAGTGCCAAACTTAATCGTAGAGGGGAGAAATAGATATGCACAGTGCCAGGCTATTGTTGTACTCCTCTAATTACGGAGGCGGTGCCGATGGTAGATTACAAAAGCACCATACGTGATAGGCATATGAAGTTTTGATCATCGACCACACTACGTGTTATAATAAGTACTAGGGTAGGTTTTCATATCTTTAATGTGATTGAGTCAAGTATCAAAACATATCATCGATCATGTTACGCAAATATTTCCCGAGTGTTAGTGATATATAGTTTTATTCTCTTGTTATCTCGCACATTTGTAGTTGTTAGTTAATCCTCCCCCCAAACATGGTATGCAATATTAGCTATTTCTTACACACTGATGGATTGATGACCCGGTCGTGGCTGTGTGTAGTTAGCTTTTAGACACCTAGCATCTCTGTGGACAATCTCGGTCTTTCCACTATCTACCCTCTAGGTAGCTTAGTAGTGGGAATGGGAGTAGAATTAAAAATCTTTATCTTTGGTCCAACGCATCTCCTTTAGTTAATTGATTACCTAGATTGACGACCCTGAGGAGAGGCAGATCAAATTTTGTCTCCGCTTCCGAGGATTCTAGTCTAAAATTTTAATTGTTAACTTGCATAGCATGTTAGTAGAGTAGTTTGTATTGTTTTTTTTTTACTTTTTTGTTGTTGTTGTAGTTAGTTTTTAGTGTTGAGCATGTTTTATAGTTGTTCATTTACTTCTAACCTATTTGCTAGTGTTTGCTTGGTTTTGGTATTATTATGTTTCTAGTTTATGGTACATACATGTACCATGGACTTAGGCACTTTACAACAACTACAGGAAGGCACGGGTAATTGGAGGATGAGTTGAAGGAGGACTAGAGCGGGGGTTCCACATGATCTCATTATAGTTGAGGAGCGAGTAGTTACGGCGGAGGATAATCGCACCCTGAGGGAGTTGGTGTCTCTTAACTTGGAGAATCAACCCTTATGCATAGTCTTTCCTCCATTCCCACCAAATGTGGTATGTGAGCTAAAGAGCAGTCTGATCCAATGTTTTGCCAACTTTTCATGGAATGGCCGGTGAAGATCTGAACTAGCATTTATCGGAATTCTACCTATTGTGCACCAATATGAAGCCACCTGGAGCTTTGGAACAGCTTGAGATCCTTTCCTTTCTCATTGGGAGATGTAGCCAAGGATTGGTTATATTATTTTCCGCCGGGATGCATCACATATTGGATGGATATTAAGCGACGATTTCTTGAAAAAATAATTTCCAGCTTTAAAATCCTTGAGCTTGAAGAAACATCTGTTCAAATATCCAAGATAGCAAAGGAATCCTTATATGAGTATTGGGAAAGATTCAAAAGGTTGTTGGCAATTTGTCCTTACCACCCGTTCAAAGAAGCCAACTTGGTGTACTATTTCTTTGAAGGGTTGTGCGATGATGATATGAGGATAATCAATGCGGCTTGCGTTGGTTCCAACACCAACAAGAATCTGAGGGATGCAATGGTTTTTTTAAGGAAATGGCCAATGGAACGAGACAATTCTGCATAAGGTCACGAGTGAAAACATTGGATGAGCTGGCTCAATCTCCCAAGCTTGAAGAGCAAGTGTAAGCGCTTGCTTCTATAAGGAAGGAATTCATGAAGGAGAGAGTTTACCAAGTCAAGGTGTGCGGAATACGCAGTCTCCATTAGTAGTCAAGGATTTGGAAGATGTGAAGGCGTTGGATTTGAACGGAAGAAATAGGCAATTTGCAAGGGGACAATAACATCAAGGTTTCTGGGGAAACCAAGGAAATGAGAGGCAAGACCTCTATGTGAATACCTTCAAACCTAGGTATCACGATCACCCCAACTTTCATTGGCGCGAGGAGAATCAATGTCAAGGTTACAACTGATTTCCACAACCTCAACCATATCCTAGAGGAGAAGGGCCTTCCAACAGCAATGTCACCTTATAAAAGTTAGAAAGGGAGGAAATCCTTGATACTATTGGCCAATTTGCAAAGAAACATGATGTGTTCATGGAGTGGACAAGGAGAGAAATTGAGGAGCTTGGCACTAGAGTATTCTCGGGCATCAAGAATCTCGAGGTCCAAGTCAGAAAACTAGCCACCTTGGTGAGCCGACTTGAGGCTAGAGAATCCGCCAAGCTCTCTTCCCAACCCAAAGTTAACCCAAGAGATGTGAGTGCATTAAAGCTAAGGAGCAGGAAGAAGGTGTGTGAGGCCGGGAAAGAAATTGTGCAAGAGGACAATTTGATTATGGAAGGTGACAAGACAAACTTTGACGAGCGAGAGATGATTTTTGAGAAGGAGCATCCCAAAGAGCTTCAACCAACCGAGGCCAGGGTGACCCTTCCGCCACCTTTTCCAAGTGCACTTAGGGAAATGCCGAAGGTTGTAGAAAATGATGCGCACATTCAAAATATCTTCAAAAGATTTGAGGTAACCAGTCATACCTTGGAATTAATTGAGCATGATCCTTCTTATGTTTTTTGAAAAATTCATGTACTAAGAAGAGGAATGAACCAACTATAAAGGTAGGACACTTGAAGATAGGAGGATTCACTGCTGTAAATCATAAGAATTTTCCTAAGAAATATGACGACCCCGGGATATTTTTTTATTCCTATCTCGTTAGATGGTAAAATAGTGAAGAATACAATTATGAACTTAGGTGCATCTATTAATGTAATACCTTCTAGTTGTTTTTAGAACCTGGACATAGGTGAGCTTAAGGAAACTAAGAATATTATTCAACTTCTTGATCACTCCCAAGCTAGACCTCGAAGTCTCGTGAAGGACGTAATGGTTAGAGTTGGCAATTTAATGTTTTTGGTGGACTTCTATGTCCTTGACGTAGTGCAAGATTGTGGTGCACCCCCCTATTTTATTAGGGAGACTGTTTCCAAAAATGTCAAGGATGAAGATAGATGTTCATTTGGGAACACTAACTCTAGAGGATGGCATTGATAAGGTGGGGTTTAATATTTACAAGTCTAAGCATGATTCATCTATTTCCTATCTTATGTGCAATGGCATAACTTTGTGTTATGAACTTGTTCAATTTTAAAACCCTTGCATGATGAATGAAAAAGAATGCCTAGATAAATTTTTTGATGATGATGAGATTGATAATGATGAGGTTAATTATCGAAATCATACTTTGTGCTTTAATTGTGATGATACCTATGCTATGCAATGCTTTAGTGATGATATATCTACCATGAATTATTTTTCTATGCCCACTAACTTGCAACGGAGAGTGGTGAGGACATAAAACTTCCTCGACAACCTCCTGAACCTGAGGAAATAGCTAAGGATTCAACATTGGCTAAGTATGAACATACATTCTCTGTGACGAACAAAGGGCGCAAAGGTAAGGACGTCACCTTGTGGTGACCTCTCCACAAGGATGTCATCATGGGTGGAGTTGCCAATGGTGACTTTGGAGACCTAATATTAGTTTTGTTTTAATTGAAATGCATGAGAAAATAATTTGTTAGGACGACAATAAAAATATGGTGCCCTTTCTTGCTTTGATTTGATTTTTTTCGGTAGTTAGATTTTTCATGTTTGTTGTGTGTTTTGAGAAAGAATCTTGGTGTGAAAATATTGTTGGTTATTAAATCTAAGATCGAGTCTTGTATTTTGTGTTGGGAGGAAAGGCTTTTTGGATGAAAACTTTTCAAGAAAAGGGAGGTACCAGGGAGCGCGTCCGTGTTTTGGCACAGCTCGTGCTATAGGAGATAAACACAAGGTAGCCTCGTGCCAGACCGTGTCAGTACAAGGCTTCATGTGGCACGGTCGTGCCACACTAAAAATTGGGCAAAAGTTCAGATTTTCTAAAATTCAATTTTAAACCAAGACATGTACTTTTGGCCCATTGATTCAGCAAATCTTTTATTCCCTAGGATTGGTGATGTAAACAGTAAATGCTAAACACCACCACCTCCCTTGAGCATTAATTAAGTGACACTTTTGTCCCCTAAAGTTTCTATTTTTCTATAAACCATCACTATCTCCTTTGTACCTCCCTCCTAAATAATCCCTTTTTGGATGAGCATGATTTGCTCAAATTAGAATCATACTACACCCCCTCCCCCCTTATCCATAAGAGTCCTTTAACCCATTTCAAGTGCTTCGATAACACCCACTCTCACTTCCCATAAGAGTAGTTTGAAAATTTGAGGATTATTTTTCCCTCAAGGGAGAGCATTTTTACTTCTTCTTGTGGGGTTCTTCAACTCTTAGCTTCAAATTCCTAGTAAATCTTTAAACTTTGTGTTTTTATCATGAATGGGTTGTGATGAGAAGCTTGAATTTCAAAAATTTTGGAGTGTTTTAAAGAAGCATGTGGGTTATGTGATTGAGGGAGTTTGTGATGATTTAAGTGTGGGGGAAGTACATAATTTTTGTGTTGAGATGATATGATTGGCCATGTTGTGGTTGTTTAGGAGGAGTGATTCTTTATTTATAATCTTTTTGAGGAGGTGATATGATGTACCACGTGTGTTATTTAGGAGAATGATTCTTTATTTTTTATTTTTTTTAATTTAAAACCTACCTAGGATGGGGGGACTTTATTAGGCTCCCCTAGCCAATCTTAATAAGCCAGAATTGGCTCGTAATGTCTGAGAACTGTTCAAGATACAAAAGGATCATTCGATCATGAAGCCTAAAATCTTGAAGCAAGTGCTTGCTTTCAAAAGTGATAGTATAACCTTTTCTAAGCTAGAGGAAAGATTGTAATTCATCTATGTTACTTAGTTGACATACCGCGAACCGGTCGACGCATCAAAAATTTGAGACGCCTATTAGTCAACAGTATGCCTACCAAGAGATAACTCAAGAACAAGATATCCCTAAGTTTCAATATTACGAATCTGCAGTGAGGCCAATGCAGTAAACTTGTATAATCCAACTCGCAATGAATGTATGATCCAGCTCAGTTCCTTTCCTATCCCTCCGTTCTGGCATATTACCTGAAATGAAATGCAGCAAAAAGCAGTAACCGGGACTAATAGCAGCAAGAAAGAATACAATAACAAAGTAGTCCTCCAAATCTATGTCCTATTGATGTCCATGTATGATCCAACTCACAATGCAGGAAAACCAATGGAGTCTAAAAATATCAATCCCCGAAGGAACTGAGGAATTGACCTAAAATCAATATCACCTTGCGAGTTGATATTGATTTTATTTAATAGCTTTTGTGTTGAACTGGCATGTGAATGATTCTTGATGCACTTCTTCTTATAGTGATAGAATGGCCCCAAAGCAAAGTAAGTCAGGAAAGGAGACAACTTCTCGAGGTGAGAAAAGGAAGAAATCGGTTAATGTTGGGAGATAAGAGCCAACAACTTCCCTTCCTCCTAACCTCGTCTTTGTGGTGGATGATTTCATGGGGTTGACAACCATTTTTGGGAGTGTAGCCTGAAGTTGGAAGTACCTAAATAGGCGAAAAAGGACCATCTTGGAGATGAAGTTAGCATGAAAGGAGGCTCTATAAGCTCTAGGCCTACTTGTACCCGTCACCTACTTTCTAGGTCGGATAGGCCTAGAGGGCCTTCCAGAGAATCACTCAAAAACATACATAAGATGGACCTTGGAGTTTTTCTCAACCTTGGAACAATCAACGGACAATGATGGGAGGAGAATCATCCATTTCCACCTTGATGACAGGGAGTACACCATGACAAAGGGAGATCGCTCAAGCATTTGGGTGGAAGTACGGGAAGGAAGTTCCAAGGACACACTAGCAAGGCCTTCTGTTTCATTGAGAAGCTTTTGGAGGATTCTTTTGGGCATGAAGAGGAAGCATTTGATCAAGAGTACCACAATATTCTACCCATCTTTGTGGTACGTCCAACAGCTTTTATCTATGGCAGCTTTTTGCCACAGAGAGATTTCACAATGCCCCAGCCAAGATGTCCAAATCCTTTAGGTGATGACCTCGGAAAGGAGTTTCTACCCAAATTTGGTGGGGTCCTTCGTGGAGGAATGCTTAGCCACGAGAAAGAAGAAGGGTGGCAAGATACCAATAGGAGGTATGGTCAGACTTTCAATTCAACACTTGGGACATCCGGTTCCTTCTCCATCTGTGGTGGAAAACTTGGGATGCTCAGGAACAAGGTACACAATAAACTAGTTAGTGAGAGTGTCGATGGTTGCCCTCACCACATTCGAGGATTGTTTCATTTGGTTGTACGGAAGTACTACAGTGTGCAATTTCATTGTATTGCCACAACCAAAATGCACAACTATCAACCAAGATACCATATTAGAGGATCTTTTTATAACCCCCGATCACATATTTGAGAGATTTTCCACAACACTCTCTCGAATCCGGGAATGGAGATAGAGGAGGATGGCGAGATTCCACTTAGAGCACAACCCACTTGAGGTGCCCTACCCATGAAGTTCTTGACCAATTCTGCACTTTTGGAGAGAAACTTATGTTGTCAACTCATATAGTGCAAGAAATTTGCCAAGAGATAGGGGAAATGAGCTTACAAATGGATGAATTTGGGAGAATGATGGGTGCTATAGAAGACAACATGAGATCTTGGGGGGTTAGATTGGAGTCCATTGAGCGGAAGGTGGAAGTAGTGTTTTCTATCATGGATGCGAAACCTGGTGTTCAAGAGGAGGCTATCGAGTAGTTGATCAAGATGTTTCATATTTCAAGATCTTATGGTTTTCGAGACCTAGTCCCCATTGAGAGACAAGAGATGTTGCAAGAAGCAATGAGGAGGAGACAAGAGGGGAGATGATTGGCGGAGGGCCCTTCAGGGCTGTAAGAGTAAGTGCCATTATCTTTCCCGACTCCACTTATGATTTCCATTTTTCATGTTGCATTGGGGAAAATTCATGGTTTAAGTTTGGGGGAGGGAGTATTTGGGCACTTAGGGATTTCTACAAAATTCCTTTGTGTTTTGTTGGCGCTTTTTGTAGTTTGTTTTTGGGAATGTTTTGGGAACACTTTGGTGGTGTCATTTTTTGTTTTTCTCATCTTCATGTAGTATGAAGCCCATCTTTGGGGCATTTTGTGCTACAAAAAATATAGATATACCCGGCTAAGTTGAAAACCCGAAACGGTAACTTAGGCAACAATGGAAAATGACGAGTTAGGTTGAAAAGCCTAGGAAACAATGAGAGGCCATGGTGTGGAAAAAGGTGAGAAGTGAGTACCATTTGTGTGTTAATCTAGGATGAAAACCCAAAGGGGCTTCTAGGAAAAATGAGTGAAATTGATAGAAATCATAAAACTATTTTGAAAATCTTTTGGATCATCTTTGGTGGTTTCTTCAGCAACATCTCTTGGATTGTATTTGGCTGCTTATTCAGAGGAGTAAGCTAGTTTAACACTTATCATTTTACCCTACCTTTCAGGTCGTCTCATTGGGGAGTGTGAGAGTTGTGAGATTCTTACGTCTCTGTAGAAATTAGGGAAATTAAGGAAGTCTAGGAATAAGTTGAATGTATTCGTTAACTTATCCTTTCATGCTACATTCCTCTTAAATATTTGCTCATTTTTTCTTACTCGAGGACGAGTAAGGGTTCAAGTGTGGGGGAATTTATCTGTACCTTTAAGCATGCATTAAATAATGCATTCGACACATTTGGTATTATGTTTTGTTTGTTTGATTACTAGTTTTAGTTAGCTTTACATGACAAAGGGTTTAGATGACCATTGTTGGTTTTCTTATTCTCGATTTTGGTAGACTTATTTAGAACTAATGGATATTTTGTAATCACGAGGGCCTAGATCTTCTTTTGTGAGCTTGCTAGTAGGTTGCTTGTGAGTATTTCAACATCCTTTTGTAGAAGGCCATCCACAAGGATGGTAGTAGACGGAAGGCCACGAGTCAAAATATGATAGTAGATGGAAAAAAGCCAGAAAAAGAAAGGAATCAAATCTCAACCTTTCAAGAATTGGCTCGGTCGAATATGCTAATACAAGACATCCCAACCAACACAGCCATGATAGGGGCCATTAGCACGGGTCATGCCTGGTAGCAGAGATGTGCCACACACCCTTTGTACGAGCCATCTGCTCCAACATAATCATGCCATAATCTCTTGGAACGAGTCACCAGCTCCAACACGGCCCATGTCAACCCAGACCCTTATGCGGCTAAGTATGGACACAGGCTGTTGCTTTCAAAATGACCTGTGTCATTTCAACTCAATATTCTTAGACCAGTCGATGGGGGTGTGACTACCAACATAGTTGTGTCATTTTTTTGCTCAGAAATTGACTCTTAGTGGACGGTCTGTAAAGATCAACACGCCCTGCACCATTCAGAAGTGAAAATTAAGCACCTAGACAATAGTACACGAAGACTCACATGGTTTTTCCCATTCAACTGGTCGAGACAACAATGCTAGCGAACAACCCATGCTAAAAAAATGTGAGCGCAAGCTCAAAATACAGAGAACCAAGCCCTAGCCGGAGGTATGTGTCAAAGGGCATAGCCCATTCCAGAGTTAGCCAGCGCGGTTGTTCTAGCCAGTACGGTCTATGCCAGACCTTGTCACTATGGTCGTGCCAGATAGCATGACCCGTGTTAGAACCAGTTGGCACAGACGTGCCAGACACCACTGCTCGTGCCCATTGCGGTTGCTAGGGTTTTTTTGCCTCAATTTGGGACTTTTTCAAGGCCCATTTCCCTACTACTATATATTGGAGCCTATGTCTACTAGGGTTTAATTTTTGGCCACATTTTAGATCATTTTCTTTTATGCAATAGTAGGTAGAGAATAACCCTTCTCTCTAGTTTATTTCTTTTCTCCGTGTTTTTGCCCAAGAGCATTGAATCCAACGAAATATTTGGGTTCAATGCTTAGGGATTTGTAAATTAGTTTCGGGTTTGTATTGTATTCATGATTTGGTTTTTTAGAGACTCTATAGATCTACCTATTTCTATGTGCTTATGAATACTATGTTGGCATGTTCTTATCATTCTTTCTAATTGTATGATTATCACAACATGTTTTCATACACCTTAATCTACTTTCATGCTGGTGCATCTATTTATATCCACAAAGGAGTGAAATCCAGATTTATGCGAGTAACAATAGTCCTAAACCATATGAGTGTATGCATGTGGGTTATCGAGTCAATTTTACGATCGACCATTTGTGGTGTATACCTAGCCCACAAACCATAGGTTGTTGTCCTTTAGGCCTAGCCCAAGATTCAACCATGAATTAAGAAGGATGAAGTTGGGTTTAAGAATACCCAATCATTACCTGAGGAAGGTAGGCCACGAATCAAGAAACACGGAATCACGTCCTAGACTCAAGCCGAACTGGAATTATTGGAACCTAGATGGAATCTATGATCTAAAACCCTGTCAATGCGGAGCCACGATTACAGTCGATAATAAATACAAGGAGAGCAACACTGATTCGAAGTAAGTGAGAATAAATTGAGAAATTCCAATTCTCTAAGATAAAGAATTGACTTGATCGTCAGAGCCCTTTCCCTAGAATTACTTCTGGGACTTTTCTTGCATGTTCACATTCATGAAAAAATAATGTTTTAGTCCTTTTTAACCTTCAGGGTAACCATGGTTTTCACCAGAAGCGAGAGAAGCTAGAATCATCATACACAGGAACGAACGGATGGACACAATCAAGATATGCACCCCAGTAAAGATCAGGAATACGTTCCCCGTAAAGAACAGGAGCACAAGAATGAAGATGCATATGACAATGAAGAGGAATCTGAATCTCCTAATGCAAATCAAGAGAAGAAGAGGAGAGCTTTCGCAGCTTTCTTAGAAGTGAATAGAGAGCATCTGTACAACCAGTTCCTAGCCACGGTCAAGCCCAAATCCCCAAAAATAAATATAAAATTAACTAATAGGCACGCGAGCCTTACTTATGAAGAAGATTTAAGGGATATAATGAAAGAGAACGATATAGATCGGTCACCGTTAGCACCACATCTTTCTTATTTCAAAATGTCAAAAGAATTAAAACTACCATTGCATGTAAAAACTCTATGATGGGACAACAGATCCCAAGGAATTCTAGCATTCTAATTGCAATAATATGCGATTTTGCAATGCGGAAATCGAGCTAGTATGCAAAGCATTCCCTATTTTCTTTTGGGAACATCAAAGAATTGTATGAAAACTTACCAAGTGGAAGTATTCAGCCTTAGGCACAACTATTCGACCTATTTTTAAGGTACTTCTATTAGAAGAATAAATTTACCAAAACAATAAATGACTTAAACAACATAGCCTGGTAAAGTGATGAAAGCATAGTAGAATATCACAGTAGGTTTGTTGCTGAAAGTTTGAAATTACAAGATCTATCGTTCAAATCGTCACTAGGTGTATTTATGGGAGGATGCAATCAGGAGAGTTCTACAAGGAACTTACTAAGAATATGCCTTAAAACCCAAGAGAATTGCAAAACATTATTGAAAAGCATGTGCAAACTAAAGAAGAAAAAAACCAAAAAATAGAGTGCAAGTAGGGCGAAAAAAGGATAATGGAAGACCCACAGAGAAGTTTTGATAAAAAGGGAAAAGGGAATATCCCTTTTAAAGGAAAATAATCGGAAGTGCAAATGACACTGTTTCTAGAAACTCCATTGACTAATTTGTGAAAGGAATTTTGGTAAGCAAATTGGGAGTTGTTTCGAAAACCTATGCCATGATGACACTGCTAGAGAAGCAGTCTAGGGAGCACATTGCACCTTTCACAATGACCATGGGCATGATGTTGAGCACTGCAGAGACTTGAAAAGGAAAATAGAGGAGAATTTGTGAAATGGTAATTTGAGTCAGTACATAAAAAAGGATGGAGGAAACTATTACAGTGAAGCCAACAAGGTAGGAAACTCTATGGCAAAAAACCAAGGTTCAATGAACATGTAGAGCAAGAACAAAAAAATGACAGCAGAAGTGAATTATGAAGAAGACCTGGCAAACGATGCCCCAGTAAAAGTAATTCTATTGATCCATGGATCGACTAAAGCCCTGTCTAACAATTTCTAGAAAGCTAGGGCTAGATAATCCCCACCACAAGAACCAACTGAAAAAAGACTTCGCTCTGATGAAACAATAATGTTTAGCAAGAGAGAAATAGTTCCCAATACTTCACCACATAATGACCCAATAGTCATTGTCACTAAGATTGGAAACATAATTGTTCATAGGGTATTCGTTGATGATGGAAGTGATGTCGAGATTTTATTCATTGATTTCTTCGACAAACTCTGTTTCAATTGAACTAATTTGAAGAAGTATACATCCCCTCTTCTAGGATTTACTGGATGAGCAGAGACACCTTTAGGTAGCATACAACTGCCAGTTACATACGTGAGAATGACAAAAATTGTATTGTCCTATGTGCCTTCGTTGTCATTGACGTACAAAGCCCATTTAACGTTATCATTGGTAAGCCATGGATGAACATAGTGAAAGCGATATGGTTCCCATATCACTTAGTAATGAAGTTTCCAACTCCAATGGAGATTGCACGATACGAGGCAATCATCATATAGCTGGCCAATGCATGTTCATTGCAATGAAGGCAGTAAGGAATGCTGAACAAACAAAAATGGCCAGCACCATCTCGAATAAAGGCTCACTCTAGGAAGCAGAACCTCAAGTGGATCTCAGAGAGGAAATAATAATTGTCATTCTGGATGTGGAAGACACTTACAAGTGTGTCAAGGTAGGAAAATATCTTCCAAGCAAAGTAAAAGAGAAAGTGACGGAAATTCTGCAATGTCATAAAGATACATTTGCCTGAACTGTGCAGAACATGGGAGGAGTCAATCCATACATAGCTACCCACTCCTTAATTATTGATGAGTTAATCAAGCCAATTAAACAAAAGCAACAAAGCTTCACTAGTGACAGACATAAGAAGAGGAGGTTATAGCGTTGCTCCATGCCAGTATTTGATGTGCACTGCATTGCATGTATTAACCAATGTATTCAACAAAATAATTATCATGTTTTACTTGGTTGATTTCTAGTTTTAGTTAGGTTTACACGACAAAGGGTTTAGACGACCATTATTGGTTTTCTTGTCTAAATCCCAAGTTTTGTAGACTTAATTGAAGCTAATGGACACTTTATATTCATGGGCACCTAGGTCTTCATTTATGTTCACATTAGTAGGTTTCTCGTGGATATTTTGACATCATTTTGTAGAAGGCCATTCGCAAGAATGGTAGAAGATACTTGAATGTCATTCACAATAATGGTAGTAGATATGAAGACCACAGACTTAAAGTTTAGTAGTAGGTGGAATTGAGCCGGGAAGGGCAGGATTGAAGTTCAAAAAGGTCAAAATGAAGGAAGGCACCAACCGGATGAACCATCCATCCGACCGGCATGAGGCCAGTGCGCCAGCACCACCCATGCTTAGCACGACCTATGCAAGGAGTGCTTAGCACGGACCGTGCCAAAAACACGGACCATGCCATAGCCCCCAAAATGGACTATGCCCACTTATGTAGCCCACATCTCTTTGCTCTATTTCACTCCAAAATTGGCAAAGTATGGGCACGGACCATGCCGTTTCACACGGTCTGCACCATTTCAGGTCCTAAATGTGAAGACCAATCCATAGGGTGTGAATGATGACATACTCTGCACTGTTTTACTAGGAAAAAATGAGGCTCTAGTTGACAGCCCATGCTAAAATACATGGGACGTGCGATCAGAGGCATCAACATGGAGGTCCAGGCAGCAGTCTATGCCGAGTGACACAGCCCGTGATGAGACGTCAAATACATGTATTTTCCAAAGAATTTAACATCTCTTTTGTCATATTTTTGTTGTAAGATTGCTATATTTAGGTAGGTTTACATGATAAAGGGTTTAGATAGGAATTTTCATGTTTTATCTAAATCCTTCATTTTGTAACCTATGGTTAGTCTAATGGATTTTTTGTCCTTAGAGCATCTAGATTCTTTTTTGTAAGCTTAATTTGAAGATTTCATGTGAGCACTTAGGAGTGATTAAGTGAAGGCCATTCTAAATAATGGTAGAAGATGGAAGGCCACTCACAAATTGGTAGAAGATAAAGTGAAGAAAGGAGAGTAAAACAAAGGGTGAAGAATGATCTATATGTTTTGAAGCAGAGTTCTGAGAATTTTTTCGAGCAACTTCAGCCTCCAAGGGTGGTACCGGTGGATTTGTCTTCTCAAGTACTATAAAATCAACTATAAGAACTCCCAAATGGATAAACGGTTCACCCGAAGTAAGCAAAACAAAACTGGACTTTTTTCTTCCGTGACCGCGGCAAGTGTGTCGTAACTCACGAAAAGTAGACTTGAGAGCTCACAATTTTCCTGATTTGGCCGCGACTCTCGATGGAGGCGTTGCGACTTGCTAAAATGGCCTTGCAACTTGCTTTTACTCCTTTTTTCTTGTACTATAAATAGCTTTTCGCCCCCATCTTCCCCAACTCTAAAAGCCCGACTTAGGGGCTCCAAATCCCTAGTTTTTCACCATTTCTTCCATTTATTCTTCGTTCTTTGTAGATCTTTGTTCTATGTCTTGGGTTTTGATTATCAAGGTTAGTTTTGTACTTAGGAGAAATTGATTGAAGCTTCCATATCTATGTAGTAAGAACCTCTATTTCAATCTTTCTTGAAGTATATGTTATTTAGCATTCATGTGTTTTAATGTGATGTTTTACTTCATTTATGCTATGGGTTGTTTGATTATATGGAGTGTTTGTATGATTGAAGTGTTAGGGTGTTAGGAAAGTTACAAATTTCTTAGCTCTTTGACATGAGAATTCAAGAACATGGAATTAGAATATCTTGTGCATAATGTGTTTTGATTCTTGCTAGATAAATATGTTAATGTGGATTGTTCTCATTTTTATCCTATAGATGCGATGAAAGGTTGAATCTTGAATGTTGTTTATTCTAGGTTTTGCCTAATGAATGCTATGTTTGGTTAAATGGCTATGTCTTTGGTAGAAGGCTTGGTATCAAATCTATGGCTCTTCGTGTATAATGCCATTGATGAAATATCTTTATGGTCATTGAATGTCTTAAGTGATTATTAATGAGTTTTGCAAATGGCCGTTGAATGTCTTTGTGAATTACTATTAAGAAGAAATGAATGTTGATCTTCAATTGGGAAGTTTTAGCATTCCCCATAGGTAACGAATGTGATAAAATGAGTGAATGGTTCAATGACCTTCATTAGTTTTAAACCCTTTTTCTTAGTTTCTTTGATGATTAGCATAGTTACTTGATTTTTCTAGTTATCTTGTCCTTTAATTTCATAACTTAGGACCACAACCAACCAACCCCCCCCCCCCCTTTTACTTGCTTTTATATGTCTATACATATTTACTTCTAGCATAATATCAACCTTATATGTTTAAACCCTTAAAAAGATCCCTATTCTCGTGGATAACCCCGCCTTGCCATTATCTACTTAGTTGTAGATAGGAAGAATTTAAGGCTTATAAATTTAACTTTGAGAGGTACGACGATGACCTCCCAGCCTGCACCAGCACAAGGGGTATAGCCCGTGCTAGACCGAGTGGCCCACGCAATCACGAAATGAGCTTGGCTGGTATGAACCATGCTGATTTCCACTGGTAATGTCCTGGCTAGATAGAGAAATGAGCTATTCATTCTCTCTAGAATATTTTCTTTTCTTCTCTTTATTTTTCATTAGCCCAAAGGAATTGAATCCAATGATATACTTGGGCTCAATGCTTAGGGAGTAGTTTGTTTTTTTTGAGATCATATTTGTATTCATTATTTGGTTTATATTTTGTGAGATTCCTTAGATCTACCTATTTCTATGTGTTAATGATATTATGTTGGCTTGTTCTTAAATTTCTTATAAATTACAATAATGATACACTATGATTGGCACACAGTGTAGTCTACATTCATGTTGGTGCACATATTGATACCCGCCGGTTGAGAGAAAACTATATGTGATATAGGTAGCGGGGTCTGGGTCCACGTGGTAGGTCTTTTCTGAGTTTTACCATTACGATGATAGCAAACTAGTCTTAGCTAGTGAGTTGGTCTAAACGGTTATGGGTAGAGATAGCATTTGGTAGCAAACTAGGGTTTAGCGACCCCTGTGCCATTGATAAGGTGCCTATTTTCCTTTGCTTATATAGGCCTAGGAATAGAGCATTCGTTGTGTAGTGCCCCTCACGTAATTGTACTAGAGAGAAACAAATCTACACAGCGGCAGGGTTGTTGTTGCACTCCCCTAATTACGGAAGTAGTGCCGATGGAAGATTATAAGAGCATCCTACATGACAAGTATGGGGAGGTGTTGACCATCGACCACACCACGTTTTATGAACACTAAAATAGGTTTTGATGTCTTGTTTGTGATGGAATCGATGATTGAAACATTTAACAATCATGTTAAACAAATATTCCCCAAGTGCTGGTCTATATAGGTTAATCTCGTGTGATCCTATATACTTGTAGTTGTTAATTGAAACCCCCCCCCAAACCTATTTTGCACTATTTAGCTATTCCTAACACACTGACATATTGACGACCCATACGTGATTGTGTGCAGTTTACTATTAGACATCTAGCATCTCTATGGACAAACCCGGTCTTGCCACTAACTATCCTATAGGTAGCTTAGTAGCAAGTGGGTAGTTAGTGGCAAGTTTGGGAGTATAATATAAATTTTAAATTTAATCATCTCTCATTCATTTTGTTTTTTTGTTTGATTCACAACCTCTGCTTGGGTTAGCTACATCATCGTATTAACAACTCGGAGTGGAGGTGAGTCAGTATCCTTAAGGAAGAAACCTATCTGAAGTGGTTGGAAAATCCAGTGATGGTAAAGAATGCAAACATTGGATGGAGGATATGCATAGACTTCACTTACCTGATTAAAGCATGTCCAAAATACTTCTATCCAGTACCTAAAATTGATCATTTGTTGGAAGCATTATCAGGTTACAAAGTTCTAGCATTCTTGGATGCGTACAAAGGATACCACCAGATACAGATGAATCCGGAAGATTCAGAAAAGACAGCTTTCATAACAAATTTCAGAGTGTTTTTCTATGTGAAGATGCCATTCAGCTTAAAGAACGCTGGCACAACATATCAGAGAGTAATTGACATTGCATTTTACAATCAAATAGAACAAAATGTGGAAGCATACAATGACGACATTGTGATCAAAAGAAAAAAGGTATGTCAATTCGTGCGGGATTTAAAAGAAACCATGGATACACTAAGTGCGATAGGTATAAAACTGAACCCGGCGCAGGAAAGTTTTTGGAAAGTATCCTCCAAAGGGAGTGAAGCTAATCCAGAAAAAAATACAAGCAATAGGCAACCTGCCTCAACCGCGAACAGTTAAAGAAGTGCAGGATCACTTAGTAGATTCATCTCCAAAGCTGCGGAAAAACATTTCCCATTGTTCGACATCCTTAAAAAAGATAAGATATTCAACTGGAATGAGGAAGGTCAGAAAGCGTATGAGTCATTAAAAGAATAGCTCCAAGCATTGCCAACGTGGAAGGTACTAATACTAAGGGAGATTTATACTTGTACTTAGCAAGTAGTGAGTTAGGTCTTGGTTCTTCAAGTGCCGGTATACTACATTAGCAGGATATTGCAAAGCATAAATATGGTGTACTTATCGATCAAAAGATTCACTCTTGCACTATTCAACTTAGCAGGAAGGTTATGAAGCTACTTTCAAAGTCACAATGTAGTAGTGTATACTGAGTACCCAATCAAAAATATGTAGAGCAAGCCAGAATTGTCCAGAAAAAATGACTAAATGGGCTCTCGAGTTAGGATAGTAAGAAATCCAGTTTCAGCTGCGAACTACAATCAAGGTTCAAGCCTTGGAAGATTTCATAGTAGAAATGACGAGCGGAGATGCACAAGAGGCAGGTACACCAGAGAATATTGGAATAAACAAAGGAAATCAAAGTGGACAGACATCGCATGGATATTGTTTGTTGATAGAGCGTCCAACAAAGAAGGTTGTGAAGCAGGATTGCTATTAGTAAATCTAGATGGTGGGGAACATAGATGTTTTCTTAGTTTTGACTTCCCACTCACAAACAACGAAGTTGAATACAAAGCTCTGATACGTGGCTTAGATTTTACAATCAGGGTGAAAGCGAGAGCATTAAGTGTTTTAGTGATTCATAGATAGTGGTCTAACAAGTTCGTGGAGACTATGTGGTGCGGGAGGAGCGATTGATAAAGTATTTAAGTAAAGTTTGCCAAATTATAAGCCAACTTGAATACTTTGACATTCAACCATTACCATGGACAGAAAATTCCAAGGCAGACACCTTAAGTAAACTGGCGATGGCTGTTTTTGATTCGTTGCTGGGAGAGAGTGATATCAATATATAGATCATACCAGTTAGAAGTACAATCACAACAACCGTGTCATCAGTCTAGACAGAGTAACAAACTGGATGACACCGTTAAGGGAATACTTCGAAACAAGAAGACTGCCAGAGGATAGAATCCAGGCTATAAATATGGAATTAAGGTCGCGCAACTATGTTAATGAAGGTGGAATCTTATACGAAAAAGGGTTCCTATCTCCATGGATAAAGTGTGTAAGACCATCCCAAGTAAGAGAAATCATGAAAGAAGTTCATTAGGGACTATATGGGACGCATCAAGGATCTCAAATAATTGCAAAAAAGATAATTTGAGCAGGGTATTATTAGCCAACAATGTTTAATGATGTATACACTTTGTGCTAAAGTGTAAAAGTTTCCAAATTAATGCTTTGGTATCAAATAAGCCACAAGCTAGCCCAATAGGGATATATGGAGCCAGGTCATTCGATTAATAAAGTATTGATTTAGTTGGACCTTTCCCTAAAGAAGCTAGTAATGTGAAGTTTCTAATCGTAGCAATTGACTACTTCATAAAGTGGGTGGAAGAAAATCCATTGGGAAGATTCATGGCAGAAGCAACAAGAAAGTTTGTTTAGAAAAACATAGTTTGTCGGTTTGGTGTTCCTCAAACTATCATGACAGATAATGGAACGCAAATCACAAGTGGAACTTTCACCGAAAGGTGCTTGAAGCTAGGGATTGTGCAGAAGTTCACCTCTGTAGCTCATTCCCAAGCAAATAGCTAACTGGAGGTAACCAACAGAACATTAGTCCAAGGAATTCAAAAGATGATTGGAAGGAAAGCGAATTGGATGGGTAGATGAGGTGCCTAACAAATTATAGTCATACAGAACAACACTGTGAACACCTACGGGAGAAACACTGTACAGCCTAGTTTACGGTCATGAGGTAGTAATACCAGTCGAAATCAGGAACGCCTTAGAGTGGAAAAATAAAACAAAGGAGGTAATCCCGAAATAATGAGAGTGGATTTGGATGAACATGAAGAGAAAAGGTAGCAGGAAATGATCACGTGGGCAAAGTACAAGGAGAAGGTGGCCATAGCATATAATGAAAATGTCAAGAAGGCATAGTTTTGAGTTTGCGATCTTATGCTACGAAAGAATGAGGTAATTCGGGTTGAAGAAAAAGGAAAACTATGCCAAAAGTAGAAAGACCCGTACAAGGTAACCAAAATGCACCAATCTAATTCCTACGAGCTAGAAAGATTAGATGGCAGCAGCGTCCCAAACACTTGGCATGTGATAAACCTAAGGATGTTCATGTTTAGATCCTTAGTAGGTGCTAGGAAGAGCTTAGATGTACAAGAGCCATGACCCGCCTCCACCCGGTTTTTTAAAAAACTGAGTGAAAGCTAGGGTCAGAGAAAAAAATTTATATTATACACCCAACTCACTACTATGCGTGTGTCCACCAGAATGCTAGGGCCTAACAGTCAATTAAATACAACCACATCCGGGTTGCCAATCCATATGTGTTTCTATGAGTAGACATTATCGTAAATGGGGGGGGTGTTTGATTTTCAATGATCAACTACAAACATGAAAGTAAAAGGCACGTAAACTGTATTAGCTAGACACTTAGGGAATTCTTGCGTAACATGGTTGATTATATGCTTCGATCCTTGATTCACTCTCATGTGAGATTTGAACAACCTAATCTAGTGCTCAGAACACGTAGTGTGGTCGATGGTCAACACTTCCCCGTATTCATCACGTCGGGTGCTCTTGCAATTTTTCATCAGCATGTCATCCATAGTTAGGGGAGTACAGCAAGGTCCATCCATTGTTGTAGGTCGGTTTCTCCTCATAGAATTACGTCTCGGGCACTCCACCACTGATGCTCTACTCCTCTGGTATATAAAAGAGTCAAAGGGAATATTTATGACACTAGGACCTCATACAACCCTAGCTTCCTAATTTTCACTATCTCTACATGTAACCCTTCGTAATACTCTTAATAGTCAGCTAAGACTGGTGTGCTTTCATCGTAACAGTAAAACTCGGAAAATACCTACGTGCACCACCCACTTGGACCTGAACCGTGCTACCTATATCACATCCAAGGTTTCTCTTCCCTGGGGGGTATCAATATTTGCACCAACATGAATGTAGACTAGAGTGAGTGCTAATCGAGTGTACTATTAATGCAATTATAATACTCAAGAACAAGTCACAATAATATCACAAGCACAATAATTAGGATGAACTGAGAATCTCACAGAAGCATAAATCAACACATGAATACAATTATCCCCAAGCTATGGAAACCTAATCCCTAGACATGGAATTTAATATAGATTTGAATTCCACGTTATAAGATCAAAGAAAAAGAAAAAAGGAAAGAAAAAAAGAAGATAAAATGTTTCTCTCTCTAGGATGCCCTTCAAATTACAAATGAACTAATGAAAAATGATCCAACTCTCCTAACTTTAGTATAATAAGGCTATATTTATAGTAGTAGGGGATTCATCCTAAAAATAGGCCAAAAATAATGTGAAGCCCTAGTTCTGCCGCCACTGGTGCGGACCACCGTGGATGTCGCGGTCCTTGCCACTCATAAGGCTCGTGGCGGTGCAGGGCGCCAGATCCGGCGTGGCCAATTTGATCCTTGCTGGCGTGGGCTGTGGGATCTGATGTAGGCCATGGCATCTTCTGTAGGCTGTGTCAGGCACGGTCTGCATCGTCTGGCATGGCCCATCATCAAGATAGTCATTTTTGCACCCCTAATCCACAATCCGTATCGTTTGGCGCATGCTATCATCAAAATCCTCATTTTTCCTGTATTTTGGTGCAGGCCGCTCAATTCTTCACATCCTGTTGGCTAGTGTTGACATCTTGCACTTAAAACGGCACATGCCATAAAAATTGAGACGGTCTGCACCCATACTTAACCATTTTGGAGTGAAAATGGGAATTTGAGCACACTGCCTGTGGAGATTGGCATGGTCCGTGCCGGGTCTTGGTATGGCTCGTGCCACAGACCCATGGTGTAGGCCGCATAGTCTAGCATAGGCCGTTGGTGCCACCTATGAGCAGTCTGTGCTGACCCGTTTATGTTTCCGATGGCTGGACTTCTTTTCTTTGCTACAGATGAACCGTTAGTCTGTTTTGACATTTCTTGTAGTCAATTATATGGTTTTTGAGAAGATAAATCCAATCGAACCAACCTCAAGGGATGATTCTTCTTGGACCATTCCCATAATTTTGTGGAACTCTTGGACCAGGATTCTCCATTTCTTTCCTGGCCGTTTTGAACTTCAATGCCGCCTATCTTTGGCTCCATCCTTTTACTACCACGATTTGATATCTATGGCCTTCATCTACTACCATACTAATATGAATGGCCTTCGACCTCTTCTACTGTCCTTGCAAATATCCTTCACTTAGAATGTATTGAAAAGTACCCACGAGTGACTTACTAAGGATGATAGCAAAGGAAGATCTAGGTGTCTGTGGATACAAAATGTCCATTAGTACCAATTAAGTCTAGAAAACGTGGGATTTAGACAAGAAAACCAAACATGACCATTCCCTACTCACGTAAACGCAACTAATACTAGCAATCCAACATAATAAACAAACTATTATTATACTGAATGCAATGGTTAACGCACGTATAATGATGCATATCAGACCCCCCCAAATTAACCCTTTACTCATTCTCTAGTAAATAAAGGCAAGAAAGGACTAGGCAAAATATAGCGTGCAGGCAGAAGTTAACTGAGGCCTTCAACTTATTCCTAAATTACCATGTTTCCCCCCGAAAGAGTAAGAATTTCACAACTCTCACACTCCCTGAAGAACCCAAGTAATCTAACCACCCAAAGTAAAATGTAGAAAAGGGTAAGAAAAGAAGATAAGTGACAAGCTAGCTTACTTTTCCCAAAATGATCCTCAAAATCAATCAAAGATTCATCTCCAAAAATAATCCACCAAGGAAATCCAAAATTTGTTGACTTTGTTGTAACATAGGGATGACTCTAGATTCTTGACCTAGTTACAACCAAGGATGAAAATGTATCTTCAACTTAGTTTTTTGTTTTCTCTCAATTTCTCTCATTTTGCCTAAGATCCTTTTCGAGTTTTCATCCAAGTTTTAACACACAAAGGGTACCCACATTCTCACCTTTTTCCACATGGCATCTCATTTTTTTCCTAGGTTCGTAAACCTAGCCGGGCCTAGCCTCTCACTTTTACCTAGGTGTTTTGACCTATCCGAGCTTTTCCCAATGTTGCATAAGTTGCCCTTTCGGGTTTCCAACTTAGCTGGGTTTTTTATTTTTTCATTTTTTAAAACTTTTAATTTTTTTGTGTAGCACAAAAGACCCCAAAGTTGGGCTTCATACTACAAGAAGATAAGAGCACCCAAAAATTACGCCACCAATATCCTAAGACATCCAACCCAATGCAAACTAGGAATCTTACCTAGCAAGTCATACCACCAAATATACATCAAAAAGCATCCCAAAAAAAAGAAAAACCCCAAAATCACCATTGAAATAACAAAAGCACAAAGGAAAACACTAAATGCACCAAGGAATCCCAAGATGAAAACTCCCTAAGTGCTCACTACCCCCCCCCCCCCTCTCCATACTTAAACTATGCATTGTCCCCCAATGCACAAAAACCATGTAAAACACATAAGTGAGGTAGGGAAAGTAGTAAATTTCACACTTGCAGCCCCGAAGGGCTTTCCTCCTCGTGTCTCGTGTTGCCCCTCTCCACATACCCAAAATCTTGAATTGCAGCCTCCATGGAATCAATCCTTGTGCTAAGCTTCTCCAATTGCATCCTCATACTACCTATCGCTTGGACGACCTCTTGCGTCACTTGGGTAGAGATTGAAAGTTATTCCCCAAGGGAGTGCAATTGGTCACTGATGTCCAGGATAAGCGAAAGCGGCTAGGAGGTGCCCTCAAAGAAGTGTCACCCTTGGCCTTCTCAACATCTATGTCTAGGCTGCTAAAAATCTGTAAGCTTCCCTCTTAAAACATAATTTGGGAAAAAGGAATAGGTCTTCCAAACATGTATCGTGGGTGATGGCAGTGCGCTCCGGCTGAGGATGTACCATGGAGCTACAAGCGCTTTGGCTGAAGCAGTGCTCGCTCTAGCTGAGGAAGTACACAAAATGGTCATCGGTCATGGTAGGTGCTACCATTAAAGCCTTGGCTAAGTTCTCAACGTTGTACCCCATTCCCGATCTACCCAAGTTGGCCAATGCATGCTGAGTGACTGGATGTGCCAAATATTGTGCCAAAAGCCCTACCATGCTACCTATAGGAATCTTTCCACTTTTCTTTCCCCCATCGCCATGCACTCTTGTACAAAGTTCCTATCAGGTTCAGGTACAAATCACCCTTCAGGAGTCATTTCCCAGAGGCAATGAACATCCGAACCTAGACATTATGTTAACTCACCATGGCAAAATACTCCCATTGCCAATAACCAGTGAACGTAATGCAATCCCGGATGAACCAAGGCAGTGATCTTGCACATATTCTTCCGGTTCGTCCCTGACAGCTGCCTCCAAAAGTTATCAAGGGAAAATGGTATCCCTTGACAGTGTGTCCTCAGAACGTCTCTGTTTTACCTCCACTAGAAGGCGTGAGCTACCTCTCGATGTATCATTGTATACTCCTTGTCATCCATATTGATTTTGCTCGCCCAGTGCCCATTCTCATCTAGACTTGCCATAGAATAACTAGGAACTCTAAAGTCTTCCGGATGTAGGTCTTTGAGTGCTTCTCGAGGAACCCTTCTAGACCTACCTACCCCAATAGATAAGTAATGGGCTCGAGTAAGCCTACAGCCGCCAATGTGTCTTTGCATGCAAATCTAGTCTCAAGTATACTCTTTTTTAGCTCTCTAAAATTTCTCCACCTTTGGGCTGCAGCCGTAGAGATGTTGGCTAATCCCATAAATTCTTCAGTCACGAATGCAGGGTTGCGAAGAATGGGCGGCTCGTGATTTGCACCCTTTGGTGGTTTCTTCCTCTTCTCACCCCGTGAGGACTTCCCTTTCTCTGACTCATTCTTTTTTGGAGGCATCCTAACACAATGAAGGGAAAATTGGTAATGTGCTCATAAACAAGGCATGGCCCACAATATCATTCAACAAGACAATTCCTCTTAAATAGCCTTATCATTCAAATCATGACAATCTAAGCATGAAGGCTATTTAAACAAGAACATTCTCATCAAAAAAACTCATGTAGATTCATACTGACCCATCAATAAGATCATGTAATCAAGATTCATCCCCTCCTAAATCACCAACACACGGAGAACATATCATCCAAGCATAATATCACATTAAACCACCCAAACTTTCTTCAACACAAGATCATGCATACAAATCCAAACATATTTCTCAACAATATACACTCATTCAAGAATCATGCTTTACATAACACCACAACAATAACAAATAAAATAAACAAAGAGTTCAATGGATTACCCAGAATTTGAAGCTGAGAGTTCAAGATCCACACAAGAAGAAACAAAAGTTGCTAAATTTTTAGAGACAGGCTTCAATTTTTCAAGTTCACCAAGAGTGTGTGTGAGTGAGTGTTTCTTGAAAAGCTTGAATGTGTCAAATGATTCATTTAGATGGAGGAAGGTACTAAGGATCTTAAAGTTCAGCATAGATGATAAGGGGGAGATGTACAATTAGGATAAGGATGAAATTTTGAAAATTGCAAATTAGGGGTCACTAGTACTAATCAATTAATTCAATGGATGTGGGAAGTACTATTTGCAAAAAACAATATACCAAGGAATCAGGGAATTTCAAAATTTATGAATCAAAAATGCATTTTTAGCTTAAAATTCAAAAATTTTGAAAATTTGCATTTTGGAACAATTTGACGGCGCAAATAAGGAAATGGCACAGATACCCTCGCATTAAGGGTACCCGACGCAGACCCCCCTCGTGCTAATGACCCCTGGAACGGGCCGTATAGCCTAGCGCGGTCTGTGCTAGATCATAGCGCGATACCCCTTATGCCAGAGTCGCTTGGTGCGGACCATTAGCTTGGCACGGACTGTGCCAAATAAGGGCACGAAGCTGCCACAATATTGAGCCTATTTTCTTGGTTTTATTCCTCTTTTTTTTCAAAAAAAACTTTGTCACCATCAAACCTAATTCCATCCAAACTCAATCACAAGATTTTTATCTCAAAAATCCTTGTCACAAAACAAGAACATGCAAAATATATGTAATCACTACTCAAAACCATTAAATCATAGCAAAAAGAAGCACCGTATATTTATTTTCGTCCTCACGACTTATTTCTTTTTCATGCAATTTTAGTTAGAAAAACTACTTGTGGGTCTCCAAAATTGCCTTTGATAACTTCACCCATGATGATATCGTAGTGGAGAGTTCTTCACAATATGTCACCCTTACCTTCAGACCCTTTGTTTGCCACATAAATGAATAACCGTGTATTGCTAAGATTGAGTCTGTAAACATCACTTCGGTGTTAGGAGGAGGTCGAGGGAATTTTAAGCCCTTGACGCTCTTCCTTTCCCACTACAAGTTAGTTAGCATGGAAAAGTAGTCTAACACAGATATGTTATCATTCGAATCATGCGATGCAATAGACTCATCAAAACTATCATCATCTACAAGGTCATACTTTGGTGAACAAAAATAGACAAATTTTTGGTGCACGAAGACTAAAAATGCATCCCCTAATTTTCAAATGCCATCACTTTGGTCTTCTTGCATTTTTGTTCTTCTTGCACCAAAGTGAAGGCATTTTTTATCTTCTTGAACTAAATTCGAGGAAAATTTTTGTGGTTTAAAATGGTGACTCCCCCAATTTTCAAATGTCTTACCTTATTAGTTGGTCTACTTCTCTTTTTTGTGCAAGCAACTTTAAGAAACATAGCATACGATGGCACATTTTCAATTAACTCCAAGATAGGTATTTTTACCTTAACTTTTTTGAAGATCCTTCGAATGCTTGCATCATTGGTCACCACCTTTGGCCTTCCCCTTAAAGCATTTGGAAGTAGAGATGGGATGGTAACTTGTGCCTCGGGCGGTGGAAACTCCTTGGATGGTGCTTCCTTGACCACAATCTCATCCTCTTCAAAAGTTGCCTTGTTCGCCTCCAACACCCTATTGTCTTTTTGTATTACCTTCTTCTTGGACTCACAAACTTCCTTCCCACTTCTCAACTTGAGTGCACTCACATTCCTTGGATTGATCTCTGGTTGGGAAGGGAGTTTGCCAAACTTCTTGGCCTCAAGTCGGCTCATCAAGGTGGCGAGTTGCCCAATTTGGACTTCAATTTTTTTTTATACTTGAGAATGCCCTATTTCCAAGGTATTCAATCTCGTACCTTTTCCTCTACGCAAATACCTTATGTTTTCCCCCAATTTCTTGATGGCTTCTACGATCTCTTCTCAGTCTGATTTATAGACCGAAGCATGGTTGTTGGAAGGGTCTTCACTTCTTGGGTATGGTTGAGGTGGAGCATGTCCACCCTGATATCCTTGAGGTTGATTGTCTTCCCTCCATAAAAAATTTAGATGGTCTTAGTACCTTGGGTTGAACCATTTTATGTAGGGATCTTTCCGTGCATCGTCTTGGTTCCCCCGGAACCCTTGTAGTTGTCACCTAGCAAACGGTGGCCTCTCTCTATTGTTGTAATCTACGACCTTCACCTCTTGCAAGTCTTCTATAACTTTGGGACACACCTCAGTGTTGTGGTCAAGCTTAACCTACACACTTTGACTTGATGAACCTTCCCTCGTAGGAGCTCTTTCCTTATTTAAGCAAGAGCTTGGAGTTGCTC
The DNA here is from genome assembly GCA_037428765.1 of Rubia yunnanensis. Lineage (NCBI taxonomy): Eukaryota > Viridiplantae > Streptophyta > Magnoliopsida > Gentianales > Rubiaceae > Rubia > Rubia yunnanensis. Next base: position 52,203,346 of record CM075062.1, read on the forward strand.
CTCCAACTTAGGCAACTGTGAGGGTTCATCCAAGACCTTAACCCATGACCTTTTTCCAAACGATCACATCTCATTGGCCATTTCTTCAAAGAGAGCTATCGCATCCTTTGGGCTTTTATTGGAAATTGATCCATTACATGTGGCATTCACCCTCCGTATATCTTTATCACACAACCCTTTGAGAAATTTTTAAACTAGGTCTCTCTCCTTGAAATGATGGTATGGAAAGCTTGCAAGAAACCTCCTGAAATGCTCCCAAAAGTTTTAGAGTGACTCAGTAGCTCCCTAGGTGACATTAGATAGCTGTTTCTTTAGTCCAGCGGATTTAGATGCTGCAAATTACTTCTCTATAAATATCTACTTCATATCCATCTAGGAGCCTATACCTCTAGGAGGTAAGTAGTACGACTAATCCTTAGCTCAATCTCGAAGAGAGAACGGAAAAGCCCTCATATTTTAATTATCTTCCAAAACACCTGGAGGTTTCATGTTTGTACATACCAAGTGAAACTCGGACAAGTGCTTGTTTGGGTCTCCCCTACCATACCATGAAAGGTGGGAAGACAATGGATCATTTGGCTCTTCAGCTTGCATCTCACATTCGGTGGTAATGGGGAGAATGTGATGCATAACGGTTGCTCTCCAAATTATGGACCATGAGCTCTCTTAGTGTCCTGTTATCCTCCGTCATCTCTTGCAGCTCTTCTACCAACACAACTGATATAGGTTGAACCTCTATTCTAGCCCTCTACTTCTTTCCTTTCTAACCACCAGTGTTACCAGTCAGGTAATGCAAAACACCTAAGTTTTTGGTACGAGTATGTACTATAAACTAGAGCTAACAGTACCCTTCCAAAGGCAACACTAGCAAATAGATCAAAAGGCAACAAGATAGCTATCACAAAAGCTCAACACAAGAATCAACAAATGGAAAAAAACAACACTAACCAATCTACTAACATGTTATACTGACTGACAGTTAAGATGATTAGCATCCCTAGAGGAGGTGCCAAACTTTGACCCGCCCCCACCTGGCATCATAAAAAGCTGACTAAAGGCTAGGGTCAAAGATAAAAAATTTATATTCTATACCCAACTCACTACTATGCAACCAATAGGGTAGTTAGCGGTAATCCCTGGGTAGGTCCACGGAGATTCTAGGGTCTAACAATCAATTAAACATAACCACATGTGGGTTGTCAATTCATACACGTTACTAGGAGTAGACAGTATAGTAAACAAGGGGGTTTGGTTTTTCAGTTATCAATTACAAACATGAAAGTAAAAGGCACATAAAATATATTAGCTAGACACTTGGGGAATGCTTGCATAACATGGTTGATTATATGCATCGATCCTCAATTCATTCACATGTGAGATTTCAACAACCTAATCTAGTGCAACATGAAAGTAAAATATTGCTAGGAGTAGACAGTATAGTAAATAAGGGGATTTGGATTTTCAGTTATCAACTACAAACAATAAAATAAAAGGCACTTAACCACGGATGCTCTACTTCCTAGGCCTATAAATTAGGCAAAGGGAAGTAGGCACCTTATCTATGACACTAGGACCTCTTACAACCCTAATTTTCTACTGTTCGCTATCTCTACCCATAACCCTACAGACTACTCTTAATAGCTACCTAAGACTGGTGTGCTGTCATCATAACAGTAAACTCGGAAAAGAATTATGTGCACACACCCACGTCCGGACTTTGCTACCCATATCACATCGAGGTTTCTCTTCCCCGGATATTTGCACCAACATGAATGTAGACTAGAGTGTGTGCTAATGGAGTGTACCATTCTTTTAATTATAACATTGAAGCATGAATCAACACATTATTACAATTATCCCTAAGCTATGGAAACTACTCCTTAGACATGGAATTCAAATACAGATTTAAATTTGACATCACGGGATAAAAGAAAAATAAATAGGAAAGAAAGAAAGAAGAGGGAATGTTTCTCTCTCTAGGATGCTCTCCAAATTACAAATGAAATAATGAAAAATGATTCAACTCTCCTAACCCTAGTATACTAAGGCTATATCTATAGTAGTAGGGGATTGGGCCTAAAAATAGGCCCAAAATAGGCCAAAATAATGTGAAAACCCTAGTTCAGCCACCACTAGAGTGGATCACAACAGATGGCACGGTTCACATCACTCATATGGCTCATGTCAGCAGGGGGCGCTAGATCTGGAGTGGCCTATTTGATCTGTGCTAGCGTAGGCCGCGGGATTGGGCAATAGCCATGATGCCTCCTTGGTGCAGGCCATAGCATCTTCTGCAGGTTGTGTTGGGGTGAGGTCTGCATCGTCTAGTGCGGTTCATCGTTAGGATAGTCATTTTTGCACATGTGATCCACGGTCTGTGTCATTTGGCGCAGACCATCATCAAAATCCTTGTTTTACTCAGTATTTTGGCGAGGGCCACTCAATTCTTCACATCCCACTGGTTGGTCTCAACATTTTTCACTTGAAACGCACGGGCCATCGAAAATGGAGTAGTTTACGCCCATACTTAGCCATTTTGGAGTGAAAATGGGAACTTGAGCACGCGGCCCGTTGATATTAGTGCGGTTCATGTCGCGGCTCGGAACGGCTTGTTCTAGAGACCCTTGGAATGGGCTATGTCATTTAGCATGGGCCATTAGTGCCTTGCTTGGTGCCACATATGAGCGGTCCATGCCGTCCTGTTTATGCTTCGGCCAGCTGAACTTCTTTCCTTCTCTAAGGATGAACTGTTAGTCCATTTTTAGAGTTCTTGTAGTCAATTTATGGTTTTCGAAAAGAGGAATCCAATGGAACCAAATTTAAGGGATGATTCTTCTTAGATAATTCCCATAATTTTTTGCAACTCTCAGACCACGATTCTCCAGTTCTTCCTTGGCCGTTCTGAACTTCAATGCTACCTATCTTTGGCTCCATCCTTCTACTACCAAAATTTGATGTCTGTGGCCTCTATCTACTACCATTCTAATGTGAATAGCCTTTGACCTCTTCTACTGTCCTTGAAAACGTCCTTCAATTTCATCTACTATCCTTACAAACAGCCTTCACATAGAATGTAACGAAAAGTACCCACAAGCGACCTACTAAGGATGATCACCAAGGAAGATCTAGGTGCCCGTGGATACAAGGTGTCCATTAGTACCAATTAAGTCTATAGGACGCGGAATTTAGACAATAAAACCAAACATGGTTGTCTAAACCCCTTGTCACGTAAACTCAACTATACTATCAATCCAACATATAAAACAAAAAAATTTATCACACTAAATGCAATGGTTAAAGCACGCATAATGATGCACACCTGGCCATTATATGATCATTGGCAGCCTTTTATCGATTAGCATCACCATTTTGTTTCAAGCGCGATACATCACAACTGTACATAAACAATATAAGAAAATGTCTTCTGGGGAAAGTCACTTATAGTGTTGTTCACTTACATATTATGCATAGTTCACAGTAACACATCGTAAAGAAAGAAAAATATCACATCTTGCAATCATGATTGAGTACATTTGTACACGTGCAAACTACAGATTTTTGTCAAAATACAAATAATGAAATCAAAAGAAGCAACAAAAGCAAAAATAGATCTTGCAGCTTCTTACTATATAGATTTATAACCTCAATCTCGCAAGCTATGGATTTTGCAAATGAAAAGGCACATATGCCTACGAATACAGCGACAAAGGCAAGCAATAGATCTTGCATCTTTGCAGAATATAGACTTGCACAGTCAAATTTTCAAGATATAGATCTTGCAAAAATAAATATAAAGGCACATATGACAATGAATACATAGGCAAAAGCAAGCAACAGATATTGCATCTTCACACAATATATGTTTAGAACCTCAATCTTGCAAGCTATAGATCTTGCAAAAAGACACACATGCCTACAAATACAGCAACAAAGGTCAGCAATAGATCTTGCGGCTTCACACGACATAAACTTACAACTTCAAATTCGCAAGCTATAGATCTTGCGAAAATAAATGAAAATGCATTGAAAATATAAATGTGGAATTTTATTATAAAGGTAACACAAAACAATAGCACAAAGATAATACTCGAAGTGTTTAGAAAAGTAAATCACTACATCAAAGAATAAGTTATCTATGCCTTAATAAGCGAGAAGGCCCAGTAGAAGATGAACTACCAGAGCGGTGGGATTACTCAGCATGATACCATTCCTCAGATAAAATATTATCATAATGCCACTTCATATATAAGTAAGCAGGACGGTGGGTTTGACCACTTCGCTGCATACGATCAAGATGCTTTGCCTAGTACACTTTAAAGTCACTTATAGGACCGAACTCTTTGCAATCAAGTTGAACACTCATCACGTCAACGGTGGCTTGATAGCTTTTATTCAAATCCTCCAGGTTACGTATCTCCTCATATAGTTGACAAATATGTGATCTAACAAACTCAGAAAAATTAACCCTTTGATTGCCAATATTCATAGTTAAATCCCCATGACTAGAGGAACTACGAGGCTCTGTGGAAACAGCCTTCAGATTATCTTTATTATCAACACAAGCTTGTTCAAGTTGATGTAAGCATGAGTTAAGGTTTCCGCACTCAGCACGTAAGTGATCATTATCACAATGCAACTGGGTATTCAAACTGAACTGCTCATCAAACCTACTATGCCACCCTGCAGAACATGTAGAAAGATGGTCGCATTCATCCAGCTTCTTCTTTAGATAATCTAACAATTGGTCAATACAAGAACATTGCTTGTCTATGCTTTTGGTTTTTTTATAAGCCTCGCGTGCTTTATGCACAGCAGAAAATTTCATTTCTTCTTGTTGACCAATCATTTTAATGAAGCTTAGTTGTTGCCGCTGAATAAGGTCATTTTGTTTGGCACAAAAAAATTTCAACTCACGAATATTTCCTTGTGACTCGTTCATGGTCTTCTTCCATCTAAACTCTAGATCATTGATACTAAGAATCATATATTTGAAACGAACGCCTAACAAATTTTCCCATTCTTAAAAGCGGCTAGGAAGCTTGAGCAAACAAATATACCACCAATGGATTCAAGATCAACTAAGTTGCAAACGATATCCTTATCAAGGAATTCAATATTGTAGCCATCGGGAACAAACTTACTACAAGGGTAATTCATATGAGGAGATAGAGATGATGAAGAAGTAGACGCATGCCATTTAAGACATAATGGAATTGATTCCAAATCATAACTCCCAACATTTGAAAAACGATCATTTAAAAGCAACTCAAGATATTCCTAGGACGAGGAACTAGTAGCTTTAACCATCCTCATAGGGGAGCAAGAATTGGAGGATATAAATTCAGGATGATGCTCGAAGCGACCATTAGATCCCAATGAGTCAAGAAGATTTAAAAACTTATAGTGGTTCAAATTATCAAAACCTTGCATATGAATAAATATGAGGAAAAAGTATGAAATTAGAGTTCATATACCAAATTTTAATCCAAAATAGTGCATATTCAAACATACACCAAAATATCATTATACATTGCAGACAAAAAGTCAAATGTTCCTAAATTAAGCCATAGCTATGAAATTAACATTAGAAGGAGTAACAGATGCATCCTGGGTAACAAGAGCAGAACCCTCATTGTTCGCATTCTGAGAACGAACCTCCATGTCTACATTGATATCCAGGTTAGTAGGGAGATCATGATCAGGAGAAGAAAATGGAAGGTTGTTGACCCACCTCCACCCAGGTTTGTTAAATGTAGCTGATTAACCCGGGCGGAGGGCGTATGGGTCAAAGATAGAGATTTATAATTCTTTACCTGTTCTCACTTCTAAGCTACCAAGGGGTTGTAAGAGAAAAACCCCGAGTTTGTCCACAAGGATGCTAAGGCTCAAGTACTAGTTACAAACACAAACTCACATGGGTCGTCAATTGGCACGAGTGAAAAGAACAGCTAGTAATGTAAACATGCAATTGGGGAGGGTTTGGTATTTTCAACTAACTACAAAACATGAAACTAACAAACAAGTAAACTATTTATACAAGGCACTTGGGAATCATTTAGCAACATGGTAGTTCTAATACTTCAATCCTCGATTCATTCACATAAAGACTTAAAAAAAATACCTATCAGTGTGTTCACAATACGTGGTGTGGTCGGTGGCATACACTTCCCTATCCATGGTCATGGTGGGTGCGCTCGCAACCCTCCATCGGCACAGCCATCGTAATTAAAGGAGTACAATGAGTTCTGACCATCGTTGTAGGTATGTTTCTCCCTCATGCTATTACGTCATGTGCATCCACCACGAAAGAAACTACTCCTCCCGGTCCTATATATGATAGGCCCAAGGATCGTATGCACCTTATCTGTGATACTAGGGTTTCAACACAACACCTAGCTTGCTACTATTAGCTATCTCTACTTGCAACCTCTCAAAAAATAGTTACAAGGTTAGCTAAGACTGGTGCGACAGCAAATAGGTCAGAGCATTCTCGAATCCCCAGTGCACACACCCACGTGGATGCGTTCTCCCCTACCCACTCTAACATCCAGGTTTCTCTTCCTAAGGGGGTATCAATAATTGCACCATACATAAATATAGCCCAAAGTGTGTGCTTATGTGTGGTGTACTATTCATACATTTATAACATTCAAGAACGATCACAATAATATCATAAACACAAAGATATGATGAATCTAATTAATCTAAATAAGCATTTAGAACATTACGAGTGCCATAATGAATCCCAAGCTCACAATCTACTCTACAAAGGTTAGATCCATGGCAAATATTAGGTTAGATGATATGGATCTAGAAAATAAGATGAAAAGAAAAAAGATAAGAAGAATAAGATGAAGAAGATGAAGAAATGAGAAGAAGAACTCTCATCTTCCTTCTATCTAAACTAGAGAGAGAAACTAATCTACATTATGCCTAATTATATTCTACTTAGCATTTAGTTGAAGACTAAGGCTCATATATATATAGTAGTAAAATAGGCCAAAAATAGCAAAACCCTAGGTCAGTCACCAAGGCTTCACGGACCGACACAAAAGTCACGGTCCGTGAAGCATTCGAGCACGGGGCATGGGATCTGGCATAGTCCATAAACATTCATAGCCATGGTCTTTAGGATCTAGCATGGTCCATAAAGATTGTCTCGTGCCACGGTCAATGAAGATTGCCACGGTCCGCAAACAGTACACAGTTTTTGCTCAGGGTTTTATCACGGTCCGTGGAGGTTTTCACGGACCGCGGGCAGCATGTAGTTTTGCTCAAAAATCTTCTCATAGTCTGTGAAGGTTTTCACGGACCGGCTCCATACTTAGCCAAATCTTGAATCTTCATCTCCTATCTTCACGGGGCAGTGATTTTGCCACGGCCCCTCGCCCTTACCTCAGGAAGGTCTAGTGCAAGTCTTCCCGAAACCCTAGAACTCTTGTGTAGTGCGTCATGTTTGCTTTTTCATGGGCCATTGGTGCTTGACCATGGGAGGTCCGTGACCGGTTACTGGTGCTTTATCGACTGAACTTTGTTTGCTTGCTACGGGTAAACCATTAGTTCAAATTGGGAGTTCTAGTAGTCGATTTTTTTAGTACTCAAGAAGACAAATCCAATTAAACCATCCTTGAAGGCTAATTTTCTAGGATCATTCTTGGGATAAGGCAACACTCCTCAGACTACGATTCACCATTTTCTCCTTTGGCCGCCTTGAACTCTGAATCATCCTATCTCTGGCTTCAATCTCCTTCTACCATGCATTGATGTTCGTGGCCTTCATCTTCTACCATTCTAATATGAATGGCCTTCGCCTCTTCTACCATCCTTATGAATGACTTTTAACCTTCTACCGCCATTACGAACGGCCTTCACATAGAATGTAACCAAAAAGTTCCCACAGGTGACCTACTAAAGATGATCACAAGGAAGGTCAAGGATCCCGTGGATACAAGATGTCCATTAGTACCAATTAAGTCTACAAAATGTGGGATTTAGACAAGAAAACCAAGCATGGCCGTCTAAATCCCTTGTCATGTAAATTCAACTAATACTAGCAATCTGCCAACTAAAACTAACTAAAAAGTATGCCAAATGCAATGGTTAATGCACGGAAAATGAAGTAGATCTGTTGTAAAGGTAATCAACTTGACACTTTCACAGCTCGAAAATAGAAGGAAACAAGCAAAGATCAGAAAGGTGAGACAATAAGGCATAAGGATGCCCACCATCATAAATATTTTTTTAATAAATGTCAATCCCTTCACTTTTAGAGCAGGATTCTTCTTTCGTAGATCCACCAAAGCCTGGAACCAACCAATGTTACGAGCTGAGCTGGAAATCTCTTCAAAAATGTTGAAGAAGGACTTCGTTTTGAAAATCCGGACAGCAAGAACTTGGGGATAATTGGGCGAATCAGGACCATTACTCTGCATTTCCTCTTAACTCATAGCGAAGCTTATTGACTTCTTCTTCAACAACTTATGCACGCTTCAAGGCAACTTCATGTGAAATCTTCAGAGCTTCGTGCTCCTTCTCGTTAGCCTTATATTCCTCCAGTAGCAAACTATCCTCTTAAGTAAATTTAGCAACCTGCTCACCAACAAGTGAGAGACTTTCACCAATCTTATAACATAGACAGAAAAAGAAACAAATGAATATAAAAACTAGACATCGTCATAAGAGTATATCAAAATAAGACAAAAACCATTTCAAAGCTACTGTGAACATACCACTACCATCGATTCTTGAAGAGAGAGTTTTAAGAGTAGTAGGAATAGTCCCTTATATCAACAGATTACTACTTCACGACGGAGGCCTAAAATGAGACTTGGTGCAACCTATTTTCCCTGGGTACACCAAGGCGGTTAACGAACCATCACATTGTTTCTTTCTATTCTTTTCTTTAGTGGTGGCAGCAGCGCCATTCATAGATACCTCCTGATCTTCTAATACCTTACCTTCAACAGCTGCTAACTCAGGGTTCACCAGAGCAAGGTTCTCTTGAGAGACATCACCACCAACAGTACCATGCAGTTGGATAGGCATGGTTTCCTTCTTTTCAGCTTCATCATCAGAATTAAATAATTTGACTAGATCCATATCTGCAATATAACATACAGCATAAGCCAAGCGAGCACACAAACATAACTGAGCCATGCAAAAAATAAGGGATAAAAATAATGCATATGACATAGTGAAAAATAAGATAACATTAAACAAACACCTTCGCTCTCAGATTCAGCATGGCGAAGTTCTATTTAGTGTTTATTGAGTTTTAAGACAACTTCGGAGTTAGCATTAAAACGATCACTGGGCTGGGGAAGCTTACACTTAGGAACATTAAAGTTCAAGCTGGAAGGATATGTTCACACTTGAGATTTGGTTTTACGTAAAAAAAAGTTTGCGCCACAAACCGCAATTACTAGGTAACCCACTAATGAACTCAACGGTGGAAGTGATATTATAAAAGGTGAATTGTCCAGCCTTATAAAGCTGATACAAGTTATGGAATAAGTCAATAGAAAAATGGACATTAGCTTGGGTACACACATAGTGGAAACCCGCAATGATGGCAATACCCTTATGATAAAACTGAGACAACGCAATGCAATAAGATAGAAGTAAATCTATGACTTGTTAGGAAAGAGAAAAAGCAAGGCCAAATTTGAGATAGTCTAAATAGAAGGATATATAACCAATAGGACAAGTGCAAACACTTTTAGAAATATGAGGAGCTTTGAGCTCAAGCAAAGGCATGAATGGAAAATTAACTTTTCAATTTTCAAAATATTCTTCGAACAAAATGCTATTAATGGAGGAAGAACCGATGAGATGATCGAAACCCTCCCCAGAGTTAACATCATTAACCTAGACATCCACTATGAGAGAATCGATAAGATTAGGGGTGGACATTTTGGCAGGTATTACTCCTAAAATTGGAGAGGAGAATCCTATTAATTAGGGTCACAAAATATAGACAGTATATTCCAACAAAATTTGAAAAAAGAAACACAAAATACCCACCATAATAGACAATCAAGAACTTCCAGACAAAAATTGAAGAGTAAAATTGATAAAAAATAAACTCCAAAAAAATTCACAGTCGAGAAACACGTTGAAAAAAGGGCAAGAAGAGAAAAATCAAATATAAACTTACCGGTAGAGATGGCAGAGAATGACGATGGGGTATACCTAGCCCATAAACTAGATCTATTGGCCCGTCATCGCCGCATCTTTCATAGGATTCAAGGCTATGGGGGCTTATGGGGTATACCTATCCCACAAACTAGAGGTTGTTGGCCTTAAGACCCAACCCAAGATTCAACCACGAATTGAGAAGGATGAAGTCATGATTGAGAAGGATGAAGTCATGATTAAGAAGACCCAATCATGAACTGAGAAAGGCAAGCCATGAATCGAGAAACACAGAGTCACATCTAAGACTCAAGCACAAACTAGAATTATCATAACCACGATGGAATCCACAATCTAAAACCCTAGCAATGTGAAGCCAATCTCCTACTACTATATCTAGGACCCTAGTCTACTCATTTTAGGAGGTTGGATCATTTCTTAGAAACACATCTAGAGAGGTGAGAGCTTGGAGAGAATGAAGGAGTTCCTTTTGTAGGTTTTATAATCTTTTCTTCTTACTTTGTCCAAAAGATGTGGAATTAAAATCTATATTTGAATTCCATGTCTAGGGAGTAGTTAGATTAGCTTGGGATTCATTTTGGCACTTGGTACGTTCTAAATGCTTTATGAGATTCATTAGATTCATCGTATCTTTGTGTTTATGATATTATTGTGATTGTTCTTGAATGTTATAAATGATTGAATAGTACACCATATATAAGCACACATTTTGGGATATAATCATGTATGGGGCAATTATTAATGCCCCTTGGGAAGAAAACTTGGATGTTAGAATGGGTAGGGGAGAATGCGTCCGTGTGGGTATATGCGTGGGGGATTCGAGAATACTCTGACCTATTTGTCGTTGCACCAGTCTTAGCTGACTTCGGTAAACCTCCGGAGTAGTTGCATTTGTGGTGGAAGCCTAGGATGCAATAGCATGGGGGATAAACAGACCTGCAACGATGGTTGGACCTCGTTGTACTCCCCTAATTACAATGGCGGTACCGATAGAGGGTTGCGAGTGCACCCACCATGACAAGGTTGGGGAAGTGTATGCCATCGGCCACACTACATGTTTTGAACACACTGATAGGTCTTTTATATGTCTATATGTGAATTAACCAAGGATTGAAGCATTAGAACTACCATGTTGCTAAATGATTCCCAAGTGCCTAGTATAAATAGTTTACTTATTTGTTAATTACATGCTTGTAGTTGTTAGTTGAAAACACCAACCCCACCCCCCCCCCCCCTAAGTTGCATGTTCCTTTTACTACTAGCTGTTACTTTCACTCGTGCGGATTGACAACCCGCACGAGGTTGTGTTTTGATTAGTACTTGAGCCTTAGCATCCTTGTGGACAAACCCAGCCTCTTACTGCCCCTTGGTAGTTTAGCAGTAAGAACGCGTACAGAATATAAATCTCTATCTTTGACTTGTAACCCCCTCGGCTCGTGTTTTAATGATAATCGAGTCGGGACAGGTGAGCGTAATTTGACTTATGTCGTTGCAACCTTAGAGCCAATGGTAAGGTGCCTATCTCTTTGCCTTTGTAGGTCTAGGGAGAAGCATTTGTAGTGGAGTGCCCATAGCTTAATCGTACAGGGGAGAATCATATCTGCATAGTAGGCAAGGCCGTTGTTGCACTCCCCAAATTATGGAGGCAGTGCCAATGGAAGAATACAATAGTACCCTTATTTGATAGATAAGGAGGAAGTGTTGACCATCGACCACACAACGTGGCATAATAATTAGGATAGGTTTGTATGTGTTGAACGTAATTGAATCTGGGATCGAAATATACTACCCATCATGTTACGCAAATATTCCCCAAGTGCTAGCGATATATAGTTTTACTCTCTTGTTTTTGCAATCTTGCAACATTAGCTATTCCTGACACATGATCGGATTGACGACATGATTGCGGTCTTGTATAGTTAACCTTTAAATTCCAAGCATCTCTGTGGACAACCCCGGTGTTTCCGCTACCTACCCTTTAGGTAGTTTAGTAGTAAAAATGGGAGCAATAAACAAATCTCTCTTATCTTTGATTCCAATGCATCCCGCGGGTTAGTAGATCATCTTCCATGAAAATGTGTGTTTATTAGCGACCCCGCGGAGTGCGGATCATCAAAAAAATTAGAGAGGTGGGGGTTGAAATCTTCCAAGAGGGAGATGTAGTAGAGGTGGAGTCGACCTTAAAGGAGATTGGTGGTTTGGAAGCTTAGCATACTCAATTGGCTTCTCTATGTTCTCCTCTAAGGGTTCGGAAAATGGGGGAGTTGGTTCTATAGGTGGAGGTTGGGGCGAATATAGATACCATGATGAATTAAATAAATTAATGCCTTCCCCAACTTCTTCACTCTCTACAAAACACTCATCATCTACTTGGAACTTGTCTTCATTCATCGAGGTGAATTCACTCACCAAATTTCAAGTTCAATCAGGGATGGTTCATTTTTAGAATATTGGACTTTTAGTTGGCTCACCATTTCCATTAAGTCACTCACATGCCCTTAAAATCTCTCAATACTTGGGGGGAGTTTGTTTCCCAAATCTCTAATGTCGTTATTCATTTGTGATTGAAGTAACTTTTTACTTTTGGTCACATCAGCTATAGCTTAATTTCATGGGTTTAGGACCCGATTGGGCCACATGTCCCACCCGAAATTTGGATTTTTTTAAGTTTATTTGGTTTCAATTTCATTTTCTATTTCATTTTTTTATATTTTTATACATAAATTTATTTTATTATTTAATTTTATTTCAATTTTTTAATGAAACAACAATAAATTAAAAAAGTAAAATTGTATTATTAAATTTCACATTTCAATTTATTTTGGGTGGGAAAATCTATTTAAATTAAATATTTAAGTTAAAATTAATGAGTAGGATAGAGAAAATCAAGTTGGGTTCATGAATTGGTTTCAACCATTGTTGAGGTAAAAATGGAGTGGTTTCAGTTGATGGGGTGGAAGAAAGAGATTGAATATTTAATTGAAAGAAACCACAAGAGTGATTTCAATTTGATTTCACCATTGTACATGGTCTCATTATCAATTGAACGCTTCAACCAGTAGATCCAAACACCCCTCATTCTTTCAATTTCGTTAGAGATTCATAGGAAAAAGTTAACACCTCATTCTTTCCTAATGTTTAAAATTACCTCATATAAATAAATTGAACTAATATTTTCAATTTCAATTACAAATACATGAGGTTCCATTTTCATATCAACTATACATGTATTTCCTATCTTGATCATTGAAATTCAGATTATGTTGAATTGTGACAGTCATATTTGAGTTCAAGGCATGTTTGGTGTTGTTTTGAAGTCATATATGTTGTAATTTTACCCATGTACGCAAGGTATTTGATAAAATGATCCAATGTGAATTTAGGGCATGTCACCAAAAACTCCACTTGAGAGGCCATGTAAGGCATCTTTGTCGCCACCTTCTAGTGGATCCCATTTCAAAGCATTCAAATGACATATTTGTTTCTGAGGAGGCAAGGTTTTTTGGTCAAACTTACAAAATGCAGAGGCCTTAACCAGAAAGGGAAATATAAGCAAATCCCCCTTTTGAAGAAAGTATTAAGCTTTTAGGGTGGGAACAACTTTGTGATACACCTCCCATGTTCAACTTGTTCATCATAATTGAGTTCTATGCAAATGTATGGTGTCAGTTGAGAAAGGATGAAGTACTCTGTAGGGGGAAATCAATTCCTCTCAATCCCAAAGAAATAAATTATTTGTATGACTTGCCAAATATCCAGCACGGGGAGAATGAAATAAGATCCTTACTGAATATGGACGAAGATTTAGATATGGATGTAGCCAGAGAGATAGTTCGGGTTGTCACTAGAGATGGAACCAATGTAGAAGCACTTGCTATGCCTGGCTGGTCAAAAATTTTGAAGAAAGCACTAATGCTGGAAATGAATGGGTGGTATCACTTTGTAGCCTGATGTATTGACCTCGTAACCATTAACACTACAGGTCACAAAAGTAGGGTGACCAAGTTGTACGCAATCAAGAAGAAACTCCATTGGAATGTTAGGGATGGAATGTTGGCGTGTATGATTTATGAATTGGAAAAGACTGAATGCTACGATTTTTGCAACCTCATGCTGTCACTCTACTCAAAAGTGGGTGTCCCTTACTATGCCCACGATACACACGACCACCCGATAGGTCAGGTTTCCATTGAATCTTTTTGCAAGTAGGAAGTCGTGCCCTTTGTCGACTCAATGGAGTCTAGGGTTGCGGCGTTGGAGGCCAGTTTAAAATTTTGCCTACAGATATTCAGTTTCAAAGAACATGGTGCGATCACAAGAAAAAAGTGTTGAGTTACCAATATTCTGATACAATTAACGTTGTTGGAGCTTTCCCATACAACAATGAGAATGACAACAAGAAGCACATCTATGTTGAGACTAGTCACAAGATATGGACAACACCACTGAATTGTGGGAGGCAGCACCATTTGCGCGTTATTATTTTTAAAATTAGTTAATTTGGTGTAAGATGTTGAGGTTGTTCATTACCATGATCCCATTGTTCCGTTCTTTTAACACTAAGTCACTACTTCATATTTCCGCATGAATAAATGCTTTAGTGTTTCAAATGTGTACGTCACTAATGGAATAATCTGAATAAGAATGACCTATTTGGACGAGTACAAGTTAGTATAGGAAAAAATAGTTTTGAAAAATGGGTTTATAGTATGAGTTTCCCTAGAACATGTACTAGCACTTTCCAGTATTTCACTAAAAAATTCATTTATTTAATATTTATATATTTAGGCAAAAATAGTAAAAATCATGTATTTTGGAGCAATGGATAATGGGGTAACACAATTTTGGGCCACGGTGTAATTTTCCAAGACTGTGTAGAAGTAATCATTGTTGACTTTCGAGACCCTTCCGTTCACCCATGCATGCCTAAATCGCAGAGTCGCAATCGTACATTATTGAATTGCATTTCAATTTTGTGATTCAACAACTCCGGAGGGATCTAAGTGCAAAAAGTAAACACTTAATTTACTTGTAACCCCAAACTGAAATATACTCGAACGTGATGCTAACATATACACCCCCATCGTATTTTCCATGCCCATAACAGAATATTTATCAATAGTCGGGCACAAGAACATATTTGTAATCCTTTCTGATTTCCCTTTTTACTTCTAAGTAACCAACTATAAGTTACGTACTAGCGTTTTCCAACATTTCACCAAAAACATTCATTTATTTTATCTATATATAAGCAATAATAATTTTTTTTAAATTATGTATTTTGGAGCAATGGATAATGTGATAACACAATTTTTGGCCATAATGTAATTTTCTAAGACTCTGTAGAAGTGATCATGGTTGACTTTCAAGGCCCTTCCGTTCACCCATACAAGCCAAAATCACAAAGTCTCAATCGTACATTATTAAATTGCATTTTGGTGTCTTCAATTTCGTGATTTGACATCTCCAACTTTTTTTGGAGGTACTTAAGCGCAAAAAGTAAAAACTTTACCCTCCAAATTGAATTTCGCTCGAACGTGATGCTACCCTATACACCCTCATTGTATTTTCCAAGTCCATAGCGAAATATTTATCAACAATCAGGCACAAAAACAAATTCGTAATCCTTTTCGATTTCCCTTTCTTACTTCTTAGTGATTAACTCTAAGTTACTCTAGATTATGAACTAGCGCTTTCCATTATTTCACCCAAATAATCATTTATTTTCTATTTCTATATTTATGCAAAAATAACAATTTTTTTTGTATTTTGGGGAGAATAATAATGTCGTAAAGAATTTTTGGGTCATAGCATAGTTTTTCATAAATATATTAGAGACACTTCCGTTCACCCATTGTAGCCCAAATTTTGAAGACGCAATTGTCTCTTATTTAATTGTGCTTTGATATCTTCAATTTTGTGATTCACCGCCTCCAAATTTCTTCTATGGACCTGATAGTAAAAAAAATAAAGTTAACATAGAAATAAAATTATACTAGCACCGACAATGTTTTTTATTCATACCAGTGCTACGTTGATGGAAGGAAAATGAATTTTATAAAATTTCATTCAAAATTTTGGAGGGCTTGTTTAAAATTTTGAAATATTGGATCTAGCACCGGTATCAGTTACTTAGGCACCAGTATTTGTACTGGTGCTCCATACTTTGAAAACATTTCCCAGGTTTGCTCTTGGGTCCAAAAAATATTAAAAGTATCCCATTTAAAGCAGATACAAGTAGCTATTTTTTATATACATAGGCATCAGTATGAGCCATTTGAACATCGATATTTGTAACGGTGCTCCATACTTTAAAAAAAATCCCAGATTTGCTCTCGGGTCCAAGAAATTATAAGTGTACCTATTTAAAACATCCCTAAACAGCAGCTTCTCATATACATAGGCACTAGTATGACCCATTTGAGCATCGGTATTTGTGTCGGTGCTGCATACTTAGAAAAAAAATTCCCCGGTTCACTTTTGAGTACAATTTTTTTTTAAAAAAAAACATCTATACATATGCATCGGTATCGTCCCATTCATACCAGTGCTAACGAAGGGTATGTTTAAAAAACATTCTTCTTCTCCATTATAACCATCAAGACACTTCCTCTTCTCCAAACCAACCCACAATATTCTTCTCCATTAATCCTCCTTAAACCCACGATCTCTATACTCCAATACTCCTCCATTACACACCATTACTCTCCCATTACACATCATTACTCTCCCATTACACATCCACCATATATAACATTCAAGAAGCTACCCCTATTTGGAACTTCAAAGCAATCCACACAAGGGCTTGCAACTTTGAAGAAAAACTCCAATCTTATCATCCTTAAAAGGTATGTCATCCTAGTAGAGGGAATATTTCGTTTCCCTTTCCTGTTTCTTGTTAAAATTGATTAAAATTACTATGCATACAATGTATCCGATGAAATGCCTCAAAAAATGAAATTCAATGTTTTATGCCTAATTTTCCCCCAATACAATACATAATGAAATGTTGTTGTTTTTTGTGTTGGGGATGGGATTGGGTTGAAATAGTTTGCATATGAGGATTTTCGTGTGTTCTATGATATGGTCACTAAGGAATCTATATAGGTGGTTGTAGTTTATTTTTGGAATAGGATATTTTCATACGTTTGACCGATGTATTCGTTGGTCTTGAATTTAGTTGCAATGGCATTGAGTCTGTGGTTATATGTGGTCAAAAATTGTGTTTCTAAGGCTATGTAAAATTATTGGGTTTGATAAAATGTTATGATGGTTTGTATGCAAAATTATGTAGAATGATAGTTGTCATAGTTGGTTATGGACTTTCTATAGTTCCTTTACCATTTGATGGAATTATTTTATTGCTATCGTAGATGGTGCCGAAATCCAAGAAGGCCCCATGAAGAGGAAGTGGAGTGAACTACAACCAAAGAAAATAGCGGTCAAGGAGGAAGACAAAACCGCGACGCTACCTATTTCCCTCAACATACAATTTGAGGAACAATGTACTCCTTTGGCCGAACCAGTAGAGGTATATTCAAAAGAAACAAAGATTTTGATGGACCTCTTGGAATAAATAGTGATAATTTTTTTTATCATTGTTAGTGAGTTGCATTTGATTGAAGATTGATGGTTGTGATTTGACAATATTTCTATGATTTCGTCTTTGAATTATTTTTTGTTTGGGATTACGAATTTCTTTCGTTTAATAGATTTTATTTCATATATTTAGTAAATTATCTGTTCTACATGTCTTCACTAAAATTTTTCCGGAATCAATCCGGGATGGGCCATGTAAATCGGCCTAGTGCATTGTAATTGAAATTCAATACTAGCATCGGTAAAATAAAAAGATAACCAGTGGTAGAAAAAATAGAACCGATTGTACCCCTAATGCTGGTGCTGGAAAAAATAACATTGGTAGTACCATTCATACCAATGCTACCAAATAATAAGTACCGGTTGGTATAAAGCAATCGGTGCGTTAAAAATTCATCTATTGCCTTAAAGTGAGCACCGATACTGATCTATATATTGTTACTCAAATTCAGTAGCACTGATAGGGGATTATATGCACTGGCATATGATACCAGTGCTGAATTCACATAAGCACTAATATGGGTTAGCGTTGCTGAAAACTACATTCCAACACCACCATACTTAGGCATTGTTATTCCAAGGGGTCGTAATTTTATTTTAAAAATATTCAAACGATGTTTTTCGTAACTACATGAGACTTTCCCCAAAGGTGATTGTTTATTTTAAAAATAAAAATATTTGAGGGGGTAAATGGTGTGTGCTTTATGAAGTCCAAGGGGTAAATGGTAGGGTTGGGCATCGGGTCAAGCTATTTGGTTTACGGGTTATTCAGTTTGGGTTATTCGATTTTGCCTCTAGAAAGCCCAAATTCGAATCCGGCCCGAATAAATCGAGTTTGGAATTCGGTTTTGGTTTGAATTCAGATCTAATCCTAATAAACCGAATTGGAGATAAATATTTTTTAAAATATTTAAAATACATAACATAATTCAAAATTCTAGAAAATTATTGAATATGTAATTTAAATTCTCCATCGCCAAATTCAATTATTCAATATATTACAAATTCAACCATAACAATTTTAGGATTACACTTAATATCAAGGATCAATAGTTTGTTTTAATATTTATCTTCAAAACCTTCATATTTCTTCAAAACTTGAAGCACTTCACATTCACCCTGAAAATACAAAGCATTGAGAAGATTAAAACATCAATTCACGTCTAATGAATGAAAAGAACCACGTAGAGAATTTTGATAATCGGACCATTATTGCACAACTGGAAATGGATTGTAAGGCTTACGAGATAAGGTTACGACACTACAACCAACTTCACTCTAGCACCATTAGAATAACAGACTTAAGATGGAATCACACACATACAGACACTCAACCTAAGAGAAAGTTTCAAAAAAATGTATATAAGAACTCATTAGAATTTTCTCATGCCACATTAAAAGATATCATCACCTAATCACTTGGACATTTCCAGTTCATTCAAATAATTAATCAACATGAGTGTAAAAACAAAAAATCAGCAAAAAGGATAGAAAAAGCTCAGATTCCTTCAAAAAAAAACTCACCTATAATCGCAAATTCAAACCTCTCCACCATCTTTGGATACGGAACACCAATCATCTGAATCTGTCTCCTTACTAAGTAAATTGCTCACATCTGTATCCTCCAAGAAGTAACACAAGAACACGATTAGGATCAAAACTCCTAATCATCCAATCCCACCAATCCATGCTTTAAATCAGGTCAAACAACATCAAAAGCAAAAGATGAAGATGAAGATGAAGATGAAGAAACTACCATCAAAATTAAAAATCAAAGCAGGGGCTAAACATCCACAACAGTTGACTTGTTAGGTTTTTGCAATAAAAAACACACATTCAGACTAACTTTTAAAAAATGTACTCTAACCTACAAATCTGGACTAAACTTGAGCTCAAAGGATGTGGTGTTGGGAGATATATGCAGTGGTAATGGACAAATACAAGAACTTGGGGGCATGTATGCATTTTAGCCATAATTATATTTCAAATACAATTACATACACAACTAACTAAAATGACAATTGCATCAATCACAGGCAACCAATAAGTAAATCAATGAATCAGTCAAGCCAAATAAAACATCTACCAACATTTTCCAAACAGGCTTGTATTTCAGATTTTACACAGATATTTCAACCACAAATTTGCGTTCAAAGCCCATAAACTATCGCATAAAAATAAAACAAATTTAATAACAAGAACAATGATAGAATCCTCAAAAAGTTCCAATAACAATCAATCCTTGCTACCACAAGTGGAACCAAGAACAAAATAAAGAATTGCGGTGATAAAATTTAAAAGGGGGGAAATAAAAAACGGGACTTAATCAGAAAGGTGATGGTACGTAGGCAATGATAAATGGACTTCCACATATCCCACCACCGCAGACGGCGGAGGTGCATGGACCACAAGCATGCAGGGATGTCTCGATCTTGTGGTAATAATTCACCTTTAATCAGTGTAACTAAGCTTTTACAGTTGCATTACATTAGACTGCTAACAGATTAATAGATTGCACTAATGCATTCAATTGATGTAGCAAACATCATGAATAATCAATTGATGTAGCAAACAACGTGAATAATCAAAGTTAAATCTGGCTTTACTCATGAGTGTTGCAATTCTAACAAATACAGTCAATTACCTTAGGCACACTAATTCTCAGTACAAATAGATGGTTGAACATATACAAATCACTCCCAAACAAACTAAGCACAATAAACTGCAGGTAAACTAGGTTCTAATCCCT
Source organism: Rubia yunnanensis (assembly GCA_037428765.1). Lineage (NCBI taxonomy): Eukaryota > Viridiplantae > Streptophyta > Magnoliopsida > Gentianales > Rubiaceae > Rubia > Rubia yunnanensis. The sequence goes on from CM075062.1 coordinate 52,223,849, forward strand.
GAGAAGACTCAAAATCCTAAACAGACAGCTAAATAAACCCTAAACTAGGTTCTGATCCGTGGAAAACACACAAAGCCTAAACGCACAGAGCTAAATCAAACAAACAGAGTGATCTACTAAAACACAATTGCAGTTAAAGAAAAATCAATACCTTCAATAGCAGCACGAGAAGTCTTAAATCCCAGCCCAGTGTTCTTGAAGAAGCGGTTTCCTCCCTTGCCAGGTCTGTTCCCCTTGGTCTTCTTCTTGGTGCTCAGAAACACCTTAGGCTGCGTGAAGAAGATATTGACATTTTACAAACAATAGAAAGCACGTTATTATCCATCATTAGTACAATAAGATGGATCAATGCAGCATTGAGATTAACCTTAAATCAACTGCAATGGCGGTGGTTACTCACCGTTTCTGCCATGATGGGAGATCGAGCGGCGTTGGTTTCTAGTGTTGCGGCGGTGGGGGAGAGCGTGCATTAAACCCTAGCTCCAGAGACGAAGGTATCAGTTGCTGAAGAAATGTGGGGTGACAAAGTGTGTTATTTTTATATATTGGTAGGAGATTGTGAAATTTCTGGTCTTGTCCTATTTGGGTTTGAGCAAGAAATATATTTATTCAAATGGCCCAAAGTTTAAAGTGTAAATTAGAAGAAGTGAAGATAAAATTTTCGGATTGCGTGAATTAGGTTATACACTCTACAACTACTACACATTGCATAATAAATTTTCAATATTCCAACTAAGACCTTTTACCTTTTATTATTCTAATTAAACCCATCTTTCCATAAGCCTATAGAAAGACTATCTTTCCCAAGACTGTCTTATATTAATATATAAATAATATTTAATTAATTACAATTCGGTATTCAGTGCGTGTTTTGATTTGAGTTTTAATATCCAAAACCAAATCAAAAATTACATTCAAAATTTTATTTATTCAATTCAAATATCCAAAAATCATATATTAAATTTAGTTCTAATTATTTAAATTTAGATGGTTCAAGTTTCGATTATTTTGGCCACCCCTAGTTAGTGTGTAAATTGTTCAAGAGCTTTCTAGGAATTAGCCATTTCGTCCTGCGGGTGTTAGGCCATGGGTAGTGGTAGAGACCACTACCAGTCTCTTACCAATTAAATATATTATTTTTCTCCCTCTCTCTTCCACCTTATCTTAAGAGACAACATTTTTTTTTCTCCACAATGGTTAAGAGACCACTGTACACTATTCATGGAACCCACTTGATTTTCTCTATCCTACTCATTAATTTGACCATTACATATTATTTTAAATAAATTTGTCCACAAAAAATAAGTTGAATGCAAAATTTAATATAATGTTTAAATATTTAAATTTAAATTCGTTTTCAATACGATGCTTTAGTGTAAAAAATAAAATGAATTTCAATTTTTTTGAAGAAACTATTAAAACGAAATTAAATAAATAAATACTATGAGAATTCATTTTTTCTATAAAATAATTTGGAAAACATAAAAAGTGCGCGAAACCAATTATAACAACTATAAAAATTACTTTAAATACTAAATAAAATATTGATCTACTCCAACCCAATATTACAATTTAAAAATCAAAATACTGGTCTAATCCGACCAATTATTAAAAATAGGGAAAAAATAAATATTGATCTAGTCTGACCAAAAAAACATGGATGACGAAACTATATCGTCATCTTAATCTTGACCACCCAAATGCTGGTAAAGATGTTTCGTAAGGTCGTTTTTCAACTGGTCATATTTAGCTCTATTGCGCACATCCCTCCAATTTTGCCTGAAAGTTGGAAGATCAGCATGTCGCTCGGCGTTTAATGCCAAGGAGAGTCGTTGATTTGGTCATAATCACTTGGTTGAACTTGCAACCCATATGTGTCTCTTTCATCTTCGACTATCATGTTGTGCAGTATGATACAAGCTATCATAATATTGCCCAACATTTCGACATTCCAGTATCGGGCTGGGTTGCGGATCACGGAAAACCTAGCTTGTAAAATACCGAAAGCACGTTCAACGTCTTTTCGGTAACTTTCTTGACGCTTTGTGAAGAGTTGTTTCTTGGGGTCATTTGGAGCCGTATATGCTGGCATGAAGGTCCCACTTAGGATAGATTCCATCTGTAAGATAGAACCCTTGATCGTAGCTGCGACCATTGACTTCGTAAGGAAAACGTGGAGCTCTCCCCTCACATACGTCATCAAACAATGGTGACTTGTCTAGGACGTTGATATCATTATTTGACCCTGCCATACTAAAAAATGCATGCCATATCCATGTATCGTAGGAGGCGACTGCTTCCAAAATAATTGAGGCGCGTCCACTCCTACCCTGAAATTGCCCCTTCCAACCCACAGGACAATTTTTCCATTCCCAATGCATACAATCAATACTACCAAGCATACCTGGAAATCCACGTCCACGAGCTACGTGCATCAGGCGAGCAATATCCTCCTGATTTGTTGGTCTGAGGTATGTTGGACGGTATACGGCAATAATTGCATTCACAAAATGAGACACCGTTTCTCTAACCGTCGTTTTGCCCATCTGTAAGCATTCATCCAGTTGGTCGTATCCACAACCATATGCCGAATGACGCATTGCCACCGTGCACTTGTGAAGTGGCGAAAATCCTTGATTACCAGTTGCATCAGGCCTTTGTCTGAAATAAGGATCGTGGTTGGTGACATCTTCTAGTATACGTTCGAATACATTTTGCCGCATACGAAACCTTTGACGAAAGTGTTGGTCATCGTACATTCTTTCAGGAGGTTGAGCAAAATATTGCCTCTGGAGTACTTCCTGTGCTCGAACACGATCTCTTCTGATATGATTTCTGGTTTTCTTTGGTAAGGTTGGAGAAGTTTGAGCACTCTCGTCGTCAATGGCTGCGTACCATTGTTTAGCCATTTCTGGCAAATTCAAGAACAAGTTCATTGTCTCAGGATCGATATCAGGTAGGAAACCGGGAATATCATAGGTTGATGGGTTTGATGATTCTCCAAAGTGAAGCTCATCATCGTTGTTAGGAGAATTAGAAGAAGACATGGTTGTGATGAAGAAAGGAATTGGTAGAAGAATTGAATTTCGGGGTTGGAATGAAAGGTAAACAAATGACCCATTTATATAGATGACAACTCCACTATTTTGGTCTTGTGGCTTTGAAATAATGAATTGAACCCATGTGAATGGATGGGATGTGTCCATGACAACTCCACTATTTTGGTCTTGTGGCTTTGAAATGATGAATTGAACCCATGTGAATGGATGGGATGTGTTCATGACAACTCCACTATTTCAGTCTTGTGGCTTTGAAATGATGAATTGAACCCATGAATTGAACCGATTAAAATGAAATGATGAAAACCAATTACAATGAAAAACCAATGACAAATGTATGGTTTAGTCTGACCAATTATTACCAACAACCTATTACAATTAATTTCCACCGTAGACTACCCCAATTAATTTATCTCGCAGTGCTTCCTCTGCTGGGGACAACTCTCCCTTTTGAATCAAACTATCAAGGAGTTTAGTGTTAGCTATCAGTTTATCCCGCTCTGATTGTTTTTCAACGAACTCCCGCTGTGCTATGTTGTACTCCATTTTAGCTCTTTCACTCTCCGCAAGTATTTCAACCTTTTTTGTAGCTGCTTCAATTGCGGCCGCACACTGCATTCTAGCGGATTCTTTTGATTGTTCATCATTTGTTGTTCTTGCCCTGGCTTTTCCTTTCCCCCTTGCCTTGCATTTAGCGGTTTTAACGCCAATAGGTCTGGATAGATATTGCATAGCTTGAGGACCATCGCCACTACGGGGTGTTGATGGCACCCGTGGTGAATATTCTTCTCCATCAGTATCCTTTGGGCCATATTGTGCTATGAATTTAGGGTTCCTTCTGCAATCGTCATAACAATGGAAGAATAAAAATTATTGCCCATCATTTTCATCTGCAAACAAGTTCAGGGTCCATGACTTTATATCTCCTTGGCTAGAGCCACTCCAGCCCGACTGAAGTGACGCGCGGCTTTACTTTCACACCCCACATATTTGCCAATATCGTGAGCCATTTTTTACCACCGACACTTGCACGACTTCATTGACCGGTTGGAATTTGCATACTGATTCACATCGCGCATAATTTTAGACCAAAACACACCGGCATTTTGACCTGTACCCACCACACAGTCGGTGGAATGCTCGAACCATGCGCCACATAGGATTTTATCATCCTCTACACTCCATTTGTCCCGGCTACCTTTCTTCTTCGTAACCTTACTCCCAGACACTATTGCAACTTCATCATTTTCTTCACCTACATCATTTCCTAAATGAATAAATCATTTTTTCAAAGCAAAACAAATCTCAAACATATACTAACTTTCAAATTATGTTTATGAAATTTTAAAATACACGAACATATTAGATGATGTACTTGATTGTTCAAATGATATACTAGATTGCATATTAAAATGCATATACTAAATGCATATACTAGCTACATATATTTTGCATGTTCAAATATACTTATTTTAAAATATAACGAATGGAAATGAAGGAAATATAAATGAATTATAAATTAGAATCTTCATAATTGAAATAAAACACATTAAAATAGGGCTTACCGTCTGTAACATCGTGACTTCCATATTATCGCCCATCTTCACCACCAAAATTTTGACCCGGTGAACCGCGACCTCCTTGGGGTGAAAATGCTCCCGATTCGTTTATAGCATCAAGATGTGGAGCATGAAAGCTTTGACCATGTAAATTATGGTACGAATTTTGCGATTGGGTGTTCGCATTTTGGGAGTGGTTCGGGTAAGGAGGAGGGTTCATGTATGCGTTTCGGGGGAGTGTCATTGATTTTGAAAATTCATGTATGAATGTTGAGAATTGAAATAAAAGTGGGGAGGGATGTTTGGAGAATTTTCACTAAATTCCGAATTTGGAAATGGACGATAATTTGGATTTTGCGAAAAATTCTCCATATTGAAAGAATTTGGAATTACCCGATCTTTGCCTTTGACATTCTTCGTGGATCCATCACAATAAATGAATTACAATATAGAAGATGAATATGTGAGGTAAGAGAATTTGAATTGGAAGTAGTGTGGTGAAATGAGTTGAAATGCTCCATATTTATAGGCAAAAAAAGTAGGAGAATGGAATTTAAAAATTAAAATAGAAATTATAAAAAAATTTTAAAAATTTTAAAAATTCGTCGGGGACACGTGTCGCCACCAGAATGGGACACGTGTCCCATTCAGAAAAATAGCCGTTGGGGGGACACGTGTCGACCCCTTACTGGACCACGTGTCCCCCAGAGTTCAATTTCAGCTTTCTCCAAAAAATTACCGTTGCGGACACGTGGCTCAATCCATGGGTGACACGTGTCCGCAACAAAAATTCAAAAAAAAATAAGTGCGGCTGAGTGGGACACGTGGCCAACTCAGGGGGCGACACGTGTCCCACTCAGGGGGCGACACGTGTCCCAATCATTTTTTAAAAAAAATGCGCACAAAGGCTGGGAGAGAGCCATGTGCTTGTGTCAGGCCAATGGGCTCTTAACCGGACTCTTACCAAGAGCCTGGTGAGTGGTCTCTTAACAAGAGACCACTCAAGAGACCACCACTGTGGTGGTTTTCAGTCTCTTGAGCGATCTTTTAATTTTAAGAAACCGCCACTGCCCATACCCTTATAGGATTAACTGCTCACAGTTTGCCGGAGTCAACATCAAGACTACTATGGTTACTAATTTAGAAGGGGCACTATAGAACGTTTGAGTTGCAAACCCAAAGTAAAACTATATCCCTTCACCTAATCATGAGTTGATGTGTAGAAGTGAGTAAAACTTTGATGCTCCCTCATGCCAGATTAACAGGTACACTTTACTATTTACTATTTAACACCATTTAATGGAGGATAGAAATCCATTCGGACCCATCTGTCAACGTCCTTGGTTTGTATACATGACCCTGCTCCGGTGTTCAGACCCACAACCAGACCTCATTACGAGGATAGCTCTAGAACAGGACACAAGCTACTCCAAGCTCTTTTCTCAAGTGGGTCATCCCTTTTAAATCGTGTTCTTGGATTTCGTTTATCGTTTGGATTCCCATAGGATATTATGATCATGTGTTTATGGTTATCGCTTGTTTGCATAAAGAATATATTATTTTGGTTCGGAAGGAGATGAGTTTCTGAGTGTTTCATGTTCAAGAAGGTTAAGCTTGACTAACCCTCTGATCTCTGTCAAGATTTTTGTTGTTAAGCGCGAGAGGAGCAATATGCTCAGACTGATATCCTGATTGAAATGGCTCAAATGTTTATAGCTAAATTCTTTGCTGGTTGAATTATCGTGCATTTCTATTGGCTGTGAACCTCTGTATACCTTTAGGTTTTTGGTACTTGTTGAAATAGTTGATGTTCTTTTCAAGATTGATTGGCCTTATACAATAAAACTCATGATTGGGAATTTGTGACTATAGAACCTCAGACTCTTCCTGAGGAATTGAGGGCCTAATTCCGATAACTGTTTCCAATTTTAGGACGGTGTCTGTGCATCACGAGTTTTTGGAATTTTTCATATGCTATCCTCCAATCCACATCCATGTTGAATCCTGACATATTTATGAACTCAATGTTAATCTCTTGATGCTGCACCTGTCTTCACAACAGCCCCTCTTTCTCCCTATACTTGTTTTGGCTATCAGACATAAGTTAGCCTACCATGTTCATATCACTTTCTCCAAAAGATGCTTACAGATTGGTTTTCTTATAAGAATTCCTTTGTTTCTGTTAGTCTAATGAAAATCAGTATGCTTTTCTCTACATTTGATTTAATTATTTTAATATCCTGGCACACGGGCTTGCTTCGAAGTAGACCAATGGTACATTTGACTATGGTAGTTCAAAAGAAGCCAGTTTTTGTTCCACTATTGCAATTAGCCTCTTGCATTTATCCCAAACTTAAAGGAGTACCGATAGTAGTAAGTTGTTGATCCTTGTTGGTATAGCGATAAAAACTTGACCTTACTGATTGTTTACCTACAATTTTTGCAGTATCATATCGTCTGTAATAGCAGTGTCTCTAACTAAAGGTCTTTCCACATCTGTTCCTTCAGGGTGTGGCATATGAGTAAATCAACTTCAGTGAGGTGTAAATGAACCATTGTATTTATTCCCACCAGAAAGATGACTTAAATGTAGCATTCATACAATAAAAATTTCCATTATGTTATCGATGTACGTCATTTCATCGTACTTGTTCATTTAAATGTTGCATCCATGCCTCTGTTTGATGACTTACTGTGTGCAACACTTGAATATCACTTATAACTCTTGCTAATCAACTATGTGAATCCTGCAGGTTTGATACTAGTTCAAGGTTTTCATCTTTGTTCCTAGCAATGATTGCGCTTTTAGTTTTTGGAGCATCAGCAACTTTTGTTGTCTGGGCTTATCTGGCACTGAAACCCGTCCCTTCAAAAGTTTGCGGCACCCCAGGTGGTCCTCCGGTGACTTCACCAAGAATCAAACTCAGTGATGGTAGATATTTGGCCTACAAAGAGGTAGGGGTCCGCAAAGAAGATGCCAAGCACAAGATCATTTTAGTCCATGGCTTTGCCAGCTCTAAGGATATGAAGTTACCAATCTCTCAAGTACGTGGAGTGAACTTTTGTCCTTGTAGTCATTTGCAATTATTGTTGGCTATGAATGTGCTTTCAATATCATGAGTATAAATTAAATAGTAAAAGGAACATTACTCTATGATCCCCAAATCTATTAACAATGAAATTTTAAATTATACAACAAAAATTATCCTATGAATTCCTATAGAATGCCTAAATCGGTTTTCAATTCCAGAGGATAATTCTTCTCAATTTTTTGTGCGAAAATGATTCTATCTAAATCCTAAAACCAAGAAGCAAGTGTACATCTGCGTGGAGGGATATTGAATTAAAATAGTTCAGTATGGTAGCTTCGGAGTAACTCATCCCAGGCACTTGGCCAAACAACTCCCCAGGAGAGATAGGAACTGAGCTGGTGATGCATTTGAAGTTGCAATTTTGATGTGCATTGGGATTTGTAGGATACAGTTTCATAACTAATCCTGAGGAACACAAGCCATATCTCATCCCAGATTTTGAGGTATAACATTAAGAGCTATGTTATTCCCTATGCAGGATTTTATAGAAGAGCACGGGATATATATTCTTTCATTTGACCGAGCAGGCTATGGAGAGAGTGATCCATACCCATCACGCTCTGTAAAGAGTGAAGCTTATGATATTCAGGAACTAGCTGACAAGTTGGAAATAGGCTCAAAGTTCTATATTCTTGGAGCCTCCATGGGGGCATATCCTGTTTGGAGTTGTCTGAGATATATACCTCACAGGTACAGGCTACAGAACTTTGAGAAATCATTCTTAAATTGATAGTTTAATGTGAGATGATATCTGGTGCTTCACCCGGCGAGCTCTTGGCACTCCTTTCTCAGTTTGTTGATCTCCATTTGAAGATAAGTTTTCCACCTGTTTTTGATCATCAAATGATTCTGCAGATCATTTTCAATAATGTATTAGTGTTGGTAATAAGCATGCAACTTGAACAATGACATATATATGTAAGCTGTAACCTTCTTTCATGAAAGTGATATTAATGGTTCTGGTGAGAGAAATTTTGTAATTTAGGCCTCCTTTAGGACTGCAAAGCCTTAAACTGTCACTGAAAAATGGCATCCATGAACTTGATATGCAAACGGCTTCAAACATTTGGTTGTGTTAGTTACTCATGGTTTCCCTTGTCCTTGTCGCCTCGTCAATCTGTGTTCGAGGTTTCAGACACATAGGTATCTGTAGGTTGGAAATAATTTTTTCCTTACCTGCTGGTACGGGTCCTAGATTGAAGATGCGAGATAACAACATTTGCAGGTTATCAGGTGTTGCACTTGTAGTTCCATTTGTGCACTATTGGTGGCCATGTCTACCGACAGAATTAGCCAAATTATCACTGAGGAAGCTTCTTGTTCAAGACCAATGGACATTTCGCATTGCACACTACACCCCATGGCTGTTCAATTGGTGGATGACTCAAAAATGGTTCCCTTCTTTGAGTATGATGGAAGGAAGCACTGCGATCTTTAGCCGCCAAGATCTAGAGATTTTAGAACAGTTATCAAGTGAGCCACAGGTTGGACAGGTAATTTTCGCTTCTTCTCTTTCTTGTAATAGGAAATGTGTGAGTATTGCTTCACATCATGAATGAGTGATCTGTATGAACGTTTGACAGGAAACAGTAATCCAGCAAGGTGTTCATGAGTCTTTGTATCGTGATATACTGGTTGGCTATGGGAAATGGGAATTCAATCCTACTGATATACCAGATCCATTGCCAGGTGGAGATGGATCAGTTCATTTGTGGCAAGGCTACGAAGACAGAATCATTCCATTCGAAATAAATAGATTCATATCCGAGAAACTCCCATGGATACGATATCATGAGGTTCCTGACTGTGGTCATCTAATGACATCTATTCCCAGCATATGTGAATCCATCGTAAAACAACTTTTGCTTGCATAGCCTGGTGACCGCATCAACACGAAAAGAGTGCAAAATGTTCAGGAATTCAGACTGTTCAGGAACTTTTATTTTGAAACATTAAACCCATGTATTTTACGACATTGCATTGGCAGATTACAACATATGCTTCCCTACTCACTTCAACCACCATAAAACACTATACATAATATAATCTATATATATTTGCCACCGGAGCTGACACTTACGACAGGATACTACTCATTGACTCAATCGAATCCCTAAATAATATAAGATGACCATCAATTAATATCGACTTTTGTCTACAGGGTACAATAGCACTGGTAATTCATTGTGTAGACACCGGTATTTTGACCATCTCAAGATATAGTGGTGCTGGAACGTAGTCGGTATCCCATATCGTTACTGAGAAATACTTAGCATGTATATGTGATACCGGTGCATATCATTTTTTACCGTGCTAGGTGTACCGGTGCAAATAAAATTGAATCGGTGCTAAGTATTTCCTAGCACCAATATGGATTATCAATGCCAAAAATCTACGTCCCACCACCGCTAGGCAATGGTATTCAAAAGGGTCGAATTACTGGGGCCTGTGTTTTTCTGAACCAGTGCTTGTAAATAAGTGATCAATAAAAAAATTTGGAATCAAAATATTTATAAAAATACAAAAGATGGACTAAAATATAGGAAAATGTGTGAACTTAATTCAATGAGCACTCAAAAACACTATTAAATCGAGGTAGCTAAAACTAATTCTTATCAATCTACACTAATATAAAAAAGTGTTTTCAACCAATGCCAACTTAACATTTCTAGCACAAGGAGATTTCTGTGCGATATTGAAATGAAGTTCACTTGACTGCTCGAGCATTTGACTTGCCTTCAGAGTCTTCATAAAGACATCATGGCCATCTAAACTATATTACTAGCCACTAAACTATGGACAAATTATAAATTTTATCACGAGAAACCTAAAATTACCGCCTAAGAATAATTGGTGTGATTGTCTAGAGAAAAACTGATTAGTTTTTTCATGTATGCAGCAAGATTAATACAACACAATGTGTTCCACTAGACGTAGTATATATCAACTTGTTCTTGGTATTGATACCCTACAATTTTGTAGGATATGTCATTGCAACCAACCTATGGATTATTGCTCTTCGATAAGCGAATATGAGGGAAAGGTAGGAGTTGTTGGTTCCCAAGGGAGATGAGATCAAAATTGGTACTCATACCATCATTCTCCCAATTCGGGGTTGAGAGGTAACCCGATTCCATGGTATGGATATGCATCGGGATACCAACACTTTGGGTTTGATAATTGGCATTCACCAACTTATACTTTCTCCCAAACAATCCCTAAGTTTGGTTTCCAAATTGGATTGTGAATATTTTTTGCAACCTATAGCTAGTGTGACCAAGAGTAATGAGTTACTCCAATCACAAATGCTTAGCAACATTAGAGATTTGGGAACTCAACTATCCTCAAGCATTGAGAGAGTTGAAGGGCATGTGAGTGATTTGAGGGAAAGAGTGAGCCAACTTGAAACCTAATATTTTGAAAATGAAATATCCCTAGTTGAACTTGACATTTTGACAGGGAGGAGAACCAAACCCTAAACTCATAAGCGTGTAAATGTACACAACCCATTAAGATCACCCACCCTCGTACATCCAAATTACCATTTCTTCCCTATCACCCCCCAAATACACCCCCAAACCCATTTACACTCTAAACCCTTGAAACACATGACCCACCTCCACTCAGGGTCATTAATTGTAACTAATTAACCTGAGCAAAGGCACCGAGATCAAAAGGGTTCAAATTTAAATTTATAGTTCTGCACCCAACTCACTACTATGCTACTGAAAGGATGGTTATTGGTACGCCCTAGGTATGTCCATGGAGATGCTAGGGCCTAAAAGTCAATCACATACAACCACGTCCGGGTTGTCAATTTGTACGTGTTGCTAGGGATAGATAGTATGGTAAACAAGGTGGTTTTATTTTTCAACTAGAAACTACTAACATGAAAGTAAAAAGCACGTAAACTATAATAGCTAGACATTTGGGGAATGCTTGCGTAACATAGTATATTTAATGCTTCAGTCCTTGATTCTTTCATATGTGAGATTTAGACAGCCTAATCTATTGCTAATAACATGTAGTGTGATCGATGGCATACACTTCCCTGTACCTGTCACATCGGGTGCTCTTGCAACCTTCCATCGGCACCGCTTCTGTAATTAGGGGAGTACCACATGGTCCGACCATTGTTGTAGGTTTGTTTCTCCCTCGTAAAATTACATCTCGGGCACTCCACCACTGATGCTCTACTCCGTAGGCCTATAAACGAGGCAAAGGGAGGTAGGCACCTTATCTATGACACTAGGACCTCTTACAATCATAGCCTACTACTTTTCGCTATCTCTACTTGTAACCCTTCAGACTACTTTAAATAGTCAGCTAAGACTGGTGTGCTATAAATGTAACAGTAAAACTTGGAAGACCTACGTGCACACACCCTCGTGGACCCGGACCCTGCTACCCATATCACATCCAAGGTTTCTCTTCCCTGGGGGGTATCAATATTTGCACCAATATGAATATAGACTAGAGTGTGCTAATAGAGTGTATTAATCACGCAATTCTAACATTTAAGAACAAGTCACAAATATATCATAAGCACAATAATTAGGATGAACTAAGAATCTCACAAAAGTATAAATCAACACATGAATACAATTATCCCCAAGCTATGGAAACTACTCCCTAGACATGGAATTCAAATATAGATTTGAATTCCACGTCATATGATCAAAGAAAAATATAAAGGAAAGAAAGAAAGAATAGATAATGTTTCTCTCTCTAAGATACTCTCCAAATTACAAGTGGACTAATGAAAAAAATGGCAAAAGTCTCTAACCCTAGTAAACTAAGGCTATATTTATAGTAGTAGGGGATTGGGCCTAAACATAGGCCCAAATTAGGCCAAAAATGTGTAGACCCTAGTTATGCAGCCACTGGCGCGGATGACGCAATCCGCGCCACTTGTAAGGCCCAAACGTGCGGGGCACCAGATCTGGCGTGGCCCATTTGATCCGCGCGGGCACGAGACATGAGTACTGGCACGGTCCGCATCATCTCCCTGACGCGGGCTGCGGGATCTGGCACGGTCCTTACCTCCTCCTTGGCGCAAGCCATTGTGTTCTCTGCTAGTTGTGTTTGGTGTAGTCTGTGGCATCTGGCGCGGCCCGTCATCAGAATGGTTGTTTTTGCCCTTCTAATCTGCAGGATGTGTCGTTTGGCACATGCCGTCATTAGAAACCTTTTTTTGCTCAGTATTTTGGTGCAGACCACTCAATTCTTCACATCCCGATGGCTGGTCTTGACATTTTGCACTTGAAACGGCATGAGCCATAAAAATGGGATGGTCTGCGCCCATATTTAGCTGTTTTTGAGTGAAAATAATCACCTTAGCATGCGGCACATTAGGATTAGCGCGGTCCACACCGGGCCTTGGAACGGCTCGTGCCAAAGACCCTTGGTGTGAGCCATATCATCTGGCGTGGGCCATTGGTGCCACACATGAGCGGTCCACGCTGACCCTTTTGTGCTTCGGCCGACTGAACTTCTTTCCTTCGCTATAAATGAATCGTTAGTCCATTTTGAGAGTTCTTGTAGTCAATTTTATGGTTCTCAAGAAGATAAATGAAACCGACCTTGAAGCAGGGTAGCAGGATCTAGCACAGTCTATGCCTCCTCCTTGGCATGGGCTGTGGTGTCCTATGTGGCCGTGTCTAACGCGGTCCATGGCATCTAGCATGCCCCGTGATCAGAATAGTCATTTTTGCACTTCTAATCCACGGGACGTGTCGTTTGGCATGGGCCATCATCATAAACATTATTTTGCTCTGTATTTTGGTGCAGGCCACTTAATTCTTCACATCATGTTGGCCGGCCTTGACATTTTTCACTTAAAACGGTGCGAGCCATAAAAAATGGGATGGTGTGTGCCCAAACTTAGTCATTTTTGAGTGAAAATGGGCACCTTATAACTCGGCATGTTAGGGTTACCGTGGTCCGTGCAATTCTTGAATAGGGTATTCAACTCCAGGGGTGAATCGAAAAAGAAATGTTAAGTCAATTTTATGATTCTTGAGGAGACAAATCCAATGGAAGTAACCTTGAAGGCTGTTTATTCTTGGATCATTCCTAGAAGTTGACACAACTCTCGGACCACGATTCTCCATTTCTTCCTTGGCCGTTTTGAACTCTAATGCCGCCTATCTTTGACTTCATCCTAAGACTACCATGATTTGATGTCTGTAGCCTTCATCTACTACCATCTAATGCTAATGGCCTTCGATCTCTTTACCGTCCTTGCAAATGGCATTCACATAGAATGTAACAAAAAGTACCCACGAGCAACCTACTGAGGATGATCAAAAAGAAAGATCTAGGTGCTCTTGGATACAAGATGTCCATTAGTACCAATGAAGTCTACAAAATGTGAGATTTAGACAAGAAAACCAAACATGCCTGTCGAAACCCCGTGTCACGTAAACTCAACTAATACTAGCAATCCAACATATTAAACAAGCCAATTATTAAGTCGGATGCAATGGTTAACGCACGCATAATGAAGCACATCAAACCCCCCACACTTAACCCTTTACTCATGCTTGAGTAAATAAATATAAGAAAATAACTAAGAAAAATGTAGTGTGCAAGCATAAGTTAACCGAGGCATTCAACTTATTCCTAGATTACCCTGTTTCCCCCAAAAGAGCAAGAATCTGACAACTCTCGCACTCCCTGAATAACCTAATTAATCTAACCACCCAAAGTAAAATGTGGAAAAAGGCAAGCAAAGAAGATAAGTTTCAATCTAGTTTACTTTTCCCAAAATGACCCCCAAAAGCAATCAAAGAGTCGTCGACCTGGTTGTAACATAGGGATAACTCTAGATTCTCGACCTAGTTACAACCAAGGATGCAAATGTATCGTCAACCTAGTTTTTTGTTTTCTCTCAATTTCTCTCATTTTTCCTATGAGACCTTTCGGATTTCATCCTAACTTTAACACACAAAGGGTACTCACATTCTCACCTTTTTCCACACGACCTCTCTTTTTTTTTCCGAGGCTCATAAGCCTAGCCGGTCCTAGCCTCTCACTTTCACCTAGGTCTTTCAATCTATTGGGTTTTTCCCAATGTTACCCAAGTTGCCCTTTTGGGTTTCCTACTTGTCCGGGTTTTTTATATTTTTTTCATTTTTTCAAAATTTTCAATTCTTGGTGTAGCACAAAATTTCCCCAAAGTGGACTCCAAACTACAAGATAAGATCAATAAAAAAATTACACCACCAATGTTATCCCAAAACATCCCTAAAACAAAATAAAAAAGGTGTCCTCATACCTAAAACAACCAAAAGTTCAAATGAGGGAAAGAAACAAAAACACGGAAAAGATAGTCACCTAGAAATCCAAATCAGTGGGACACGGGCTAAGGAAAATACTAGCAAACAAGATACCATCATAAATATGTTCCAACCCCTCCCCAACACTTAGTTTGTGCATTGTCCCCAATGCATGTAGCTAAGGTGAAGGAAAGGATGAAATCAAAGCAGAAATCAATGCCTCTTGCGACGTCTGGCTCCTTGCCCCTGCCCTACGGAGATTCTTGATAGCTGTTTTCAATGCCCGCAGTCCTAAACCTGTTGCTGATGTCCCCGAGACCCTCGTGTAGTGCTCCCATGTCGTCTGATTGATACTTCAGCTGACCATCAACTCTGTCAAATCTTATAATTGTGTTCCAATGATGGTCGTCTAGCTGAGAGCTGTCAGTGATCAAATCCTGCCTAACCCCTAACCCTAAAATTTGACCCCACCTCTACTCAAGGTCGTTAATTGTATCTAATTAACCTAAGCAAAGGCACAAAGATCAATGGTGTTCAAATTTAAATGGGAAATATGAAAATACAACCCTATATAATTGAGAAAGTGCAAATATAACCCTGAGATAATTTTTAGTGCAAATATAACCCTAACTACTTAATGATAGTGCAAATATAACCTTCTAGTAAGATTTTCGGCATTGACCGTGTTTTTCGGCATTGACCCCCCCCAAACTGACAAAAATGCCCTTGGACCAAAAGCTAAATTTGGGTGGACAATTATACCCTTACCTTTGCCGGACGGGCGCCAGACCATTGCTGGACCACCACCAGACCACCGTCGGACCACCACCAGACCACCGTCGGACCACCACCAGACCACCGTCGGACCACCACCAGACCACCGGACCACCATCGGACCACCACCGGACCACCGTCGGTCATCGCCGGACCGCCGTCGGACCAAGTAGGGTTGTATCAGCACATTATGAAACTTGATAGGTTTATATTAGCACATTCCTAAAACTTATAGGGTTATATCAGCACATTCATAAAAAAGTGGGGTTATATTAGCACATAATAAAAGCAAAACCTATCAATATTAAAAACCCTAGGTCGAAAAAACACAACAAAAAAACAACTACACACACAACACCAAATGTTATCGAATCATTAATCCTGACTAAATTCAACAAAACTTTTTTAAAAAAGTCATCAAAATCCTTATATTCAATACCATATATATCGCTTATCTCTATTCATGTGACGAGAAGCAAAAGATAATTATATAATCAAACTCAATATTGCATTAATCTAGTGAATTAAGGGGATTTTCAGATGATGATACCATTTTTGAAAAGTTCCCGCACTTCCACTTCAACATCCGCTGCACCGACCTAGCCAAATCTCTTTCTTTAAACTAGAATCACACTATGGAACGTGGGCAATTGGTAGAAGAGGTTGAAATGGCGATTGTATGTGGTTGGCTTTGATTTTGTACTAATATGACACTTTGTTTTTATAGTATGTGTAGATATAACCCTACATTTTTATGAATATGCGTATATAACCTTATAAGTTTTAGGAATGTGCTGATATAACCCTATAAAATTTCATAATGTGCTGATATAACCCTACCTAGTCTAGCGGCGGTCCGGTAGCGGTCCAGTGGCGGTCCGGTAGCGGTCCAGTTGCGGTCCGGTGGTGGTCCAGTGGTGGTCCAACGGTGGTCCTAAGTGGTTCGACAATGGTCCAGCGGTAACATTTAGACATAATGATGCTCAGGGAAATAACATCATTTCCTTTTTTTGTTTCCAGAAGGCCAAAAATGTCTTTTGCACTTTCAATTATCGTAATTCCGGCTAAAAGTTGTCGAAAAAGGTTATATTTACACATAACCTCAATATCTAGGGTTATGTTTGCACTTTCAACTATTGCAAGTTATATCTGCACTTTCGTCAATTATGTAGGGTTATATATGCACTATGCTCAATTTTAAGTTATAGTTTTGCACCCAACTTATTACTATGCTACTGATAAGGTAGTTAGCGGTAAGCCCTGGGTATGTCCACAGAGATACTAGGGCCTAAAATTCAATCACGTACAACTACATCCTTGGAATAGATAGTATGGTAAACATGGGGGGTTTGGTTTTTCAACTAGCAACTACTAACATGAAAGTAAAAAACACGTAAACTATATTAGCTAAACACTTGGGGAATGCTTGCATAACATGGTAGATTTAATGCTTCGATCCTCGATTCTTTCATGTGTGAGATTTAGATAACCTAATCTAGTGCTCATAACACCTAGTGTGGTCGATGGCATACACCTTTCCGTACCTGTCACGTCGGGTCACTTGCAGCCTTCTATCGGCACCGCCTCTATAATTAGGGGAGTACAACAAGGTTCGACCATTGTTGTAGGTCTGTTTCTCCCCCGTACAATTACATCCCAAGCACTCCACCACAGATGCTTTACTCCCTAGGCCTATAAACGAGGCAAAGGAAGGTAGGCACCTTATCTATGACACTAGGACGTCATAAAACCCTAGCTTTATACTTTTTGCTATCTCTACCAGTAACTCTTCAGACTACTTTAAACAGTCAGCTAAGATTTTTTTATGGTAATGTAACATTAAAACTTAGAAAAGACCTACATGCATACACCCACGTGGACCCGGACCCTGCTACCCATATCACATCCGAGGTTTCTCTTCTCCAGGGGGTATCATTATTTGCACCAACATGAATATAGACTAGAGTGTGTGCTAATGGAATGTACTATTCATACAATTCTAACATTAAAGAACAAGTCACAATAATATCACAACAACAATAATTAGGATGAACTAAGAATCTCACAAAAGCATAAATCAACATATGAATACAATTATCCTAAAGCTATGGAAACTACTCCCTAGACATGAAATTCAAATATAGATTTTAATTCCACATCATATGATCAAAGAAAAAAAAGGAAAGAAAGAAAGAAGAGAGAATATTTCTCTCTTTAAGATGCTCTCCAAATTACAAGTAGACTAATGAAAAAAGGGTAAAAGTCTTCAACCCTAGTAGACTAAGGCTATATTTATAGTAGTAGAGGATTGTGCCTAGATATGGGCCCAAAATAGGCCAAAATCATGTAAACCCTAGTGCTGGCGGTGTCTGCACCACTTGTAAGGTCCATACGGGCACGGGGAACCAGATCTAGCGCGGCCCGTTAGATCTCCATTGGCGCTAGCTATGAGATCTGGCATGATCTGCGGCACAGTCCTTGCCTTTTCCTTGGTGCAGGCCATGGCATTCTCTGTAGGTCATGACCGGCGCGGTTAATGGCGTCTGGTGAGACTCCTCGTTAGAATGGTCATTTTTGTACTTCTGATCTACATGACGTGTTATTTGGTGCAGGCTATCATCAAAAACCTCATTTTTCTCAATATTTTGGTGTGGGCCGCTCAATTCTTCACATCCCACCGGCTGTTCTTGACATTTGCACTTGAAACAGCGTGGGAAGTAAAAAATGAGATGGTTCGCGCCCATACTTAGTCATTTTTGAGTGAAACTGGGCACCTTAGCATGCTCCCATTAGGATTGGCATGGTCTGTGCCAGACCTTGTCAGGGCTTATGCCAAAGACCCTTGGCATGAGCTGCGTCATCTGGTGTGGGTCGTTGGTGCCACCCATGAGCGGTCTGCATCGACCCGTTTGTGCTTCGGCAGGCTGAACTTTTTTCCTTTGCTATGGATGAACCATTAGTCCGTATTGAGAGTTTTGGTAGTCGATTTTATGGTTCTTGAGGAGGTAAATCCAATAGAACCAACCTTGAAGGCATTTTATTCTTGGATAGTTCCCAGATGTTAGCATAACTCTTGGACCACGATCCTCCATTTCTTTCTTGGCTGTTTTGAACTCCAATGCCACTTATCTTTGGCTCAATCCTTCTACTACCATGATTTGATGTATGTGGCCTTCATCTACTACCATTTTAATGTGAATAACCTTCGACCTTTTCTACCGTCCTTGCGAATGGCCTTCAATATCTTCTACCATCCTTGCGAATGGCCTTCACGTAGAATGTAACAAAAGTGGCCATGAGAGACCTACTAAGGATGATCACAAAGGAATATCTAGGTGCTCATGGATATAAGATATCCATTGGTATCAATTAAATCTACAAAATGCGGGATTTAGACGAAAACCAAACATGGTCGTTTAAACCCATTGTCACGTAAACTCAACTAATACTAATAATCCAACATATTAAAAAAGGCAATTATTATGCCGAATGCAATGGTTAACGCACACATAATGAAGCATATCAACACAAAACTTGAAACCAAAGAGGAAAGTCTCCATTGTGATTCAATTCTTCATTTGATTTGTTGTGCATGATAGTGGTTGTGATTGAACTTGCTTGATTAGAGGTTAGGGTTAGTATATTGGGGTGATGGTAGTTTTCTCGTTAAATTCCATGATTGTGCCACCAAGGGTAGATTTTAGTGTTCATTTTTCATTGTAAGTGCTCACCTATTTCCTTCCCTTGACATATGTTCTATAATTGTATATATGCATTGAGGACAATGCAAGCTTTAAGTTTGGGAAGGAGATTAGATAACACTTATGATTCTTAGTTTTTTTTTAATGTAGCCAATAGCTCTTCTAAGAGTATTTTTAATAAAAACTGAAAAATTGGAAAAAAAATTATACCCGGCTAAGTTGAAAACCCAAAAGGGGGAATTAGACAACAATAAGAAAGGCTCGGATAGGTTGAAAATCTAGGCAAAAGTGACAGGCCATGTGTGGAAAAAGGTGGGAATTGAGTTCAATTTGTGTGTAAAGCTAGGATGAAATTGAAAGAAATCTAGTGGATCTCTTTGGTTGTTCTTTTGGAAGTCCTTTTGGTAGAGTAACTTAGCTTCACACTCATCTTTGTGAATTTCACCTTTTTCTTGATATGATTTGGTAGGATAGGTTACATTAGCTTCTATGGGGAGTGAGGTTTTTGAGAGTTTCACATGTTTGGGGGAACTAGGGTGGTCTAGGAATAACGTTAAATGTATTTGTTAACGTATCCTTGACTGCTTCTTTCGTCTTAGATCTTTTCTCATTTTTGTTTGCTCAAGGATGAGT
Organism: Rubia yunnanensis; assembly: GCA_037428765.1. NCBI lineage: Eukaryota > Viridiplantae > Streptophyta > Magnoliopsida > Gentianales > Rubiaceae > Rubia > Rubia yunnanensis. The sequence continues at coordinate 52,243,947 of CM075062.1, forward strand.
AAATGTTTAACTGTGGGAAATTGATCTGCACCTAAAAGCATGTGTTAACTAATGCTTTTGACACATTTGTTATTAAGTTTTAGTTGGTTGATTGCTAGCTTTAGTTAAATTTACATTTTGGTTCTCTTATCTAAATCCCTAGTTTTGAAGACTTAATTGAATCTAATGGACACTATGTCCTCATGAGCGCCTAGATTATCTTTTGTGAGCTTATTGGTTGGTTGCTCATGAGCACTTAAGTGTAGTTTTTAGAAGACCATCTGCAAGGGTGGTAGTAGATAGTAGAAGGCCATCACAAGGATGGTAGAATACTAAAGGCCACGATTCAAAATGTGGTAGAAGATAGAAGGGTCAGACAAGGAAGATAAAGAAGCAGAGAATTGAGACCCAACTGTTGTACATAGTTCTAAGAACGATCCAGGAAGGTTCAACATTCGTGGGTGGCACTGTTAGATTTGTCTTCTCGGCCACTATAAAATCGACTACAAGAACTTACAAATCATATTAGCGTTACATCCAAAGCAATGCAAACAAGTTGAAAGCCAAGTTTTGGAAGAGGTGAAGCTAGCACGACCCGTGTCGACTAACATGGCTCATGTAGCTTTGTACATATGTTCCATGCTCATGCCAAATAGGGAGATCATGCTACTGAGTCTTGGTATGGGCCATGTGCTTTGGCATGACCCGTGCACCAAGAAGTTAAAGGACGATGATCGAACTTGTTTGCACCACTACGGGTGAACCGTTGATCCAATTCAAGAGTTCTTTAAGTCAAGTTTTATAGCGTTCAAGAGTATGAATCCAACGGTGCCACATTTTGAGGCTGATACTTCTTGGATAGTTCCCAAAACTCTATTCAAAATCTCCTAATCACAATTCATCCACTTCTTTGTCTTTTTTCTTTGACCCTTCTATCTTCTACCACGTTTCAACTCATGGCCTTCAGTGTTTTACCATCCCTGTGAATGGCCTTCACTAAAATACTCTGAAGTACTTACGAGAAATCTAAAAATAATCTCATAAAATAGAATATAGATTCTCGCAAGGAAAAAATCTATTAAACTCCAAATAGGTTACAAATGAAGGATTTAGTTACAAAAATAGAAAATGATCATCTAAACCACTTATGATGTAAACCTATCTAAACTTATCAATCTACCCACAAAATGATAACAAACGATATGTTAAATGCTTTAGAAAATACATGCATTTGACATCTCATAAAATTCATGCATAATTTAGTGCTAGACTTTGAATTTAGCTTGGGAGTGTTAGATTATCAAACTTGCTTATAGCCTTGTGAGTACCAGGAGGCAACACTAACCTTGTGAGATACTGGGGTGGTAATAGGAATAATGGTAGTTGGATTAGTTGCGCCCGATGTTTAGGAGCATCTAATAATTTCTAAAATAGGTTGGGATGGCCGAAAAAGATTGGGTGTTGATAAAATCCTAAACGGGGGTATCACGATTAATACTGGAGAGCCAGGTTCTTAGTTTGTAGCAACTAGGGGCTGTGCCAACACTAGGGTTATCATGAGACACTGATGTCCAAAGCACGAGAGGCTGAGGATGGGTGTTCACAGTACAGGTCCTGATGATCCATGGTACTATCATCTCTAATAGTTGCGACCTACGTAAGGCACTGTTTTCTTAAGCGGGGGCCAATTAGCCACGGTAGTTAGGGGTTGTGCCAAGGTTAATACTGGAGAGCACGGCATTATCACGATTAATACTGGAGAGCCATGTTCTTAGTTTGTGGTGACTAGGGTCTATGCCAACACTAGGGTTATCATGAGACACTGATGTCCAAAGCACGAGAGGCTGAGGATGGGTGTTCATAGTGCAGGTCCTGATGATTCATGGTACTATCATCTCTAATAGTTGCGACCTACGCAAGGCACTGTTCCTTTAAGCGGGGGCTAATTAGCCACGGTAGTTAGGGTTAGAGGTGGTCAGTGTATAGTTCACCTCTAACTATATGTGCAAGAACCGACAAGTTTAGGTGGGGGCGGAACCGACATGGTGTGACATACTGAGGGAGTTCCCAGGAATTAACATCTTCACATAGTGTGATATAGAAATGAATATAATTGTAGTTAGGAGTGAGTAAAGGAGCAACAAACAAATATTTATCCTTGACTATGACCTTTGTGAGCTTCTAATGGCACTGATAAAGAATCTTTCAAATTTTGGCGCCGCTGCCGGGGATATTAGTTTGGTTTATTTTTGAGTTAGCAGAGTAAGTCGGTTGAGTAGCTTTGTTTTTATTTTTTTTATTTTGTTAATTTTTGTGTTGAGCACTTGTTTAGCTTTTCTTGAAGTATTCTCATTTGTTTTCTAGTGTTTGTTTAAGGACTAGTATTGCTCTGTTCCTTCTTTATGGTACACACCCATACCACGAACCTAGGAACTTTACATTTCTTACCTCAAAACGTAGGTAAACTAAAGAAGAGATCTCAATGGCCAAAGATAATAGAATGCTTAGGCAGTTGATGGAACTAAACTTGGAGAATCAACCCCTTTGCATTATCGTTTCGCCCCTCCCAGCAAATGTGACTTATGAGCTTAAGTCAAGGATTATCCAGTGTTTTCCCACATTCCACGGTATAGCCGGAGAAGACCTGGATAAGCATCTCTCGGAATCCCATCTAATATATATGCACAAACATGAAGCCACCAGGTGTGTCTGAAGAGGATTATAAACTTAGATCTTTCCCGTTCTCACTCTGAGATATGGTTAAAGATTGGTTATACTATTTGCCACTGGGATGCATTACCTAATGGATGGACATGAAGATATGATTTTTGGAAAAGTTCTTCCTCACCTCTAAATCCACCGGGCTCAAGAAAGAACTCTCCAACATCTCCCAACTCCCGAATGAGACGCTATATGAATATTGGAAGAGATTCAAGAGACCAATAGCTAGTTTCCTATATCACCCGTTCAAGGATGGAGATTTGATGTACTAATTCTTTGAGGGTTTATGCGATGTCAACATAAGAATGGTGAATGCAACATGCAACAGTTCAATTGCAAACAAAAGCCCGAAGGATGCAATGACTCTCTTCGAGGAGATAGAAAATGGGACAAGGTGATTCAACACTCGATCAAGAACCCAAGCTAGCAAAGAAATTTATCATTCCTACAATTAAAGGCGCAAGTCCAAGCTCTTTCATCTATGATGAAAGAGTTCTTGAAGGGAAGAGTCCAACAAGCTAGAGTTTACGGAGTTTGTACCTTAAACTATCTGACGGACATGTGTTCTCAAGCTGTGGACGATTTCAAATTGAAAATATTTTAAAACCAAATAAACATTGACCACTTAAGAGACTTCCGAGTTTGGAACTAATTTTTTTGAGTCACCACAAGCTAGGAGGCAGTTCCGAGTACAGAACTTAGGACATATATTATTCTGAAATCGTAATAACATTTGCGCCTTCAATGGCAGTCCAACCGATCATTTTCAAACTTGGGAGCATAGTCGGACCTCTAGTTTCGAGTTTAGAACCATGGACGAATAAAGTCATCCAGGCATAACCGCCTTTAAAACTGGTCAACTAAAGGCGGTTCAAAATAAACCACCTTCCAAAAAGGTTGAACCTCCTTCTAAAACAACAGGGGTCCAATTCAAGCGAGTTCCAAATTCGGAAGGGTCACACAATGGAACCACCTCTAAAGGTGCCTTTAATAGGCCTTTCTCCACTAGTGAATAACTCAAGCTTAATGTATCTATTAATTATTAATCATAGTTTTAAAGAAATGTAATAGATAATTTTATTTTTATAAATGACACATAACTCATGACATCATTTTTCTATGAAATTTCTATTGGGAATTGATTAAATCTAATTTAGCGAAAAATCAATTATCTAATCCCGAATTTCATGCATGTAATTCAAATATATCTAAGAGTTTAGATTACCTTTGAAGCATGCTTTGCCATCGGATTCGATCAACCACTGAGACGAGAATCCCATTTGTGATTCCTCTATACGTATCCACACAGTGCGATCAGACCGCCTACATCGCCGTCAGTTTAGAACGTTGATCAGCAAGCAAAGACCTAGTATTTTTTCTTCTCTTTACGATGAGGTTTATTTTACGAGAATGGTAGGATTATTTGGTTTCTTTCGTTTGGAACCGCCAGGGTTCTAATAATGTCATCATCCAGAACATTTCTGTAAAAAATATCTATTTATACAGAATACTCTCTCCGTCTCAGCTATTTTTGCACTCTTTCAAATTTGGTACGTCTCAGCTGTTTTTGCATTACTCACTTTATTTATGTTTTTGGCCACATTTTATTCATATTATATGTTGGGCTGGCCCAAATTATTTGAGAATTACTTCTCCTAACCAGCCTATATTAGCACAATTAAAATACCTAACCTAAAATCAGCCCCCTAATTATTCCTCTCCCCCCCCCCCCTCTCCCTCATTAAATGAAATCCCAACCAGAATTTTGAAACCATATCTCCTATCCTTATCTCCTCGTATTCTTATCCTCGAGATTCCTAAAAAAATTTACTCCATCTTCTAATTGATTCATATGCCCTCTGTTTAAGAACCCAACTAGGGTTTGACAATCGCCTCACTCTCCTCTCTTTCTCTGGTTCTACAAAGTGTTCCTCCTCAAAGAATTCTTACTCTTTTGCTCTGGTTCTTTGGATTCTCATATTCCATTGTTGTTTCTTCTCCTTCTTTATCATGAATTCATCTTCCATCCTCCTGATTCTCATCTTCTCATCTTATGATAAATGTTTTGTTGAGGATTCATTCTCATCTTCCGGATCTGTTGGGTTCTCACCGGCGGATGATGTTGATACCCTCATCGGTGTCGACACTGATAAGTTGAAACCTGCGGTGGCATCGCTCGGTCTGAACGATGGCCCTAGGATTTTATCCATGCTCAGATCTGTTGGTGGCACCGCCTAGTTTCACTCGTTGGTGGCACCTCTCGGTCTAAACGATGGCCCTAAGGTTTTATCTATGTTGAGATCCGTTGGTGGCGCCACCCAGCTCCACCCGCTGTGGCGCCGCCCGGATGAAGTTAATTTTTATTTTTTTACTTTAAGTTTTATTATTTAACTTTTTTCCTTATATATTGATTCATCTGTTGGTTTTTATTGTGGCGGATCGTGAAAATTGAACCTGAGAAAACCTATAAAAAATATGTTCAATTCATAGCCCCTTGGACATGTTTCTAAAAAACAAAAAAGAGAGTATGTTGGTTCTGTTTGCAATTGTGTGTGATGGTGTGTGATGGTGTGTGATGGTTTGTGTTGGGTGGCTGAACCCTAGCACAAGTTTTGTGATTATTCTGTGTTAGACTGTGATTGTTCTGTGTTAGAGGTTCTGATTTGTTTTGTGATGGTTTCTTTTATGTGATGGCTTTTCCTGGGTAGTTATACCCCAGGGAATGCTATTCTATTACTTTAAAATGTGATATACCCTATTTTATGCATGACCATTTATGTGAGTGTTCTTCAGTCAACTTTATTCATGTTAGAGGTTCTGAATTTTTTTATTTGATGGTTTTTCCTGGGTGGCTGCACCCCGGGGATTGCTATTCTGTGGCTTGAAACTGTGATATGCCCTATTTTATGCATGACCATGCATATGTGAGTGTTCTTGAGTCAACATTGTTCATATTAGAGGTTCTAATTTATGTGATGGTTTTTCCTGGGTGGCTGTACCCCAGGGCATTCTATACTGTGACTTTAAACTGTGATATGCCCTGTTTTGTGCATGACCATGTATATGTGAGTGTTCTTGAGTAAACTTTGTTCATGTTAGAGGTTCTAATTTTTTATGTGATGGTTTTTCCTGGGTGGCTGTACCCCAGGAAATGCTATTCTGTGACTTTAAACTGTGATATGCCATGTTTTATGCATAACCCTGTATATGTGAGAGTTCTTGAGTCAACTTTGTTCATGAGCCAGGTTCTTAGTTTGTGGCAACTAGGGGCTATGCCAACAATAGGGTTATCATGAGACACTGATGTCCAAAGCACGAGAGGATAAGGATGGGTGTTCACAGTGCAGGTCCTAATGATCAATGGTACTATCATTTCTAATAGTTACGACCTACGCAAGGCAGTATTCCCTTAAGCGGGGGCCAATTAGCCATGGTAGTTAGAGTTAGAGGTGGTCAATGTATAGTTCATCTCTAACTATATGTGCAAGAGGCGAGATGTTTAGGTGGGGGCGGAACCGACATGGTGTGACATACCAAGGGAGTTCCCAAGAATTAACATCTCCACATAGTGTGATATAGAACCAAATATAACCGACTGAGGATGGGTGTTCACAGTGCAGGTCCTGATGATCCATGGTACTATCATCTATAATAGTTGCAACCTACGCAAGACACTGTTCCCTTAAGCGGGGGCCAATTAGCCATGGTAGTTATGGTTAGAGGTGGTCGGTGTATAGTGTACCTCTAACTATATGTGCAAGAGGCGAGATGTTTAGGTGAGAGTTCTTGAGTCAACTTTGTTCATTTTAGAGGTTATGTTTTTTTGTCAATGTGATAGTTTTTCCTAGGTGGTTGTACCACTGGGAATGCTATTCTGTGACTTTAAACTGTGATATGCCCTATTTTATTCATGATCTTATATATGTGAGTGTTCTTCAGTCAACTTTGTTCATGTTAGAGGTTCTAATTTTTAATCTGTGATGGTTTTTCCTTTGTTCTTGTGTTTGTTGACTGATTTTGGTTGTGTTTATTGTTGTTTAGCTTTTGGCCTTAATGTTCTTTTGGGCCTGAATGTCGAAGAGCCTTGACATGCACTCACAAAATGTATGATACATGTGCATTCTCGTTCTCTTTAAGGCCTGATAGAATATTATACATACATGAAAATGAAACTTGCATTAATTCGAATTGGGTTACAAATAAAAATTGTGTCACAACAAAAGTAACAAGTTTTAAGGTTTCCACAATGTCACCCTAGCTAACCCAATCAAAACGAAGTGAAATCCCTTATTGCTATACTAGATATTCCAGGGCTTGCAGCATGTTCCCAATTCCTTGTGTTTCTTGAATTGTAATCAGGTGCTCCAATCCTTCACGAACTATTCCCTCCTCACAACTTAGCATCCTAGGCAATTCTCCTCTCCTTAAGAGTGCATCCTTTGACATGTGAGGCAACTTATAATTGATGATATCCCTTCACCCTTATAATTTCTATCATTAAAGCTTGATGGGTGAGGAAAAATTTATTGAGTATTGTTGGATCTTCTCTGTTATATGCAGTGCACACTACTACAAGTAACCCATCTAGTGTTGTGCTTAGGGTTTCATGTTGTAGAGCTTGTATAGAGTTAAAAAAAACCAAGGTAAGATCAGGTGATTTAGTTGGTTGACATACCAAGTTGATGTGAAACTCGCCTGAGTCAGCAACTGCCCGGAATTGAGGATCTGAATTCTTTATGTGTGCCTTACAATTGTCTTGTTTAATATAAATGTGCTTGCTCATGAATGGTAGCCAACATGCTTTGATTGTTGGAATGATTTCATTTATAATCTTTGCACGTGTAACCAGTTTTGTGATCTTCTCCATGAGCTTAGTTTCCATAGTCCTTATCAGGCGATTAATGTTGGTTCTTTGTGCTTTAACCCTCTCAATAAAGGGGAAAACGCCGTACTTCCCATCAAAAAGTAACACACCATCATGGCTGTAAATTGGCCTACTCACAGCACACATAAATATAAGTTTTGGAATGTGAGACTTTGGTTGGGTGGTTCTTAAGGGTTCTGGCTCACTTGGTGCCAAATAATAATGAACAATTGGTTTATTCATGTAAAACCACTTCTCATCTAAGTGAATTACATTTTCTATGGGCTGGAATTGAAAGTTTGATTGCAATTTAGATATGCAGAACTACAACCTGTGTACCTTGTGATGAAACATTAGTGTAGACTTTACGTTAGTTTGATTGCAATTTTGGTTGTGATGTTTTATGTACAGGTGTTGATGTTTCTCATTTTCAGTTTGATGTTTCAGGTTTTAGGCTTAAGTACTGCTATCAGTGTTGGTGTGATATTTTAATTTCAGCGTTTGATACTTGTGTTTTTATGCTTAAGTGTGTAATTGATGTTCAGTTTTAATTGTGTGAAATATCTTAGGATTTTGTTACGATTTGTGCTAATTTTTGTGTTATTGTTGCTGTTTCTTAGATGTCTAGGAATGCTTTCCCATTGTTGCTACAATTGAGAAGAAATATGGATCTGTAAATTTTGTTATTTTGCAGATGTGATATTTTAAATATTGTTGATGTTTTGGGTTTTATATTTTATCTTTCATGTTTAGGTTTTAAGTATTGTTATATGTGTTGGTGTGATGATTTAATAGCAGTATTTTAATGCTTGTAGTGTTGTTTTAAGTGTGCAATTGATGTCAGTTTTATTTTTTTGATTGTGTGTGTGATATCTTAGGTTTTGTTATGATTACTGCTAATTTTTGTGTTGTTTCTTAGATTTGTAAGAATGCTTGCCCGATGTTGCTGCAATTGAGAAGGAAAGAGGATCTGTAAATTTTGTTATATTACAGATGTGATGTTTTGAATACAGTTGTTGATGTTTTTGGTTTTATGTTTGATCTTTCATGTTTAGGTTTTAAGTACTGTTACCTATTGGTGTGATGATTTAATTTCAATATTTGATGCTTGTAGTGTTTTAAGTGTGTAATTAATGTCCAATTTTGTTGTATTAATTGTTCAATTTTGATGTTCAACGTTTCATGCTTATGCTTATGTGTTTTATTTTCAGTATTTGATTCTTGTAGTGTTTTGAGTATGCAATTGATGTTCAGTTTTGATTGTGTATGATATCTTAGGTTTTTGTCACTATTTGTGCTAATTTTTGTGTTATTGTCGTTGTTTCTTAGATGTCTAAGAGCACTTGCCCACTTGATGCATTCGAGAAGGAAGTAGGAACTGTGAGTTTTTTTTATCTGTGATGTTTTAGATATTGTTGTTGATGTTCCTAGTTTTATATTTGAGCTTTCATGTTTAAGCTCTAAGTATTTTTTTTATGTGTGTTGGTGTAATGTTATTAAATCCAGTGTTTGATTCTTGTGGTGTTTTCATGTTTAAGTATACAACTGATGTTCAGTTTTGTTGTTTTGATATTTAATGTGTACTGTTTGATGTTTTTAAATTTTGATATTAATTTTTTAAATATTGTTTTTGATATTTTACAATGTAGTTTCCAGTGATTTTTTGTGTGCTATTGTGATTTTTTAATTACAATCATTGATGTTTTAATTACCGTATGTGATGTTTTATATTATTTCACAGGAATACTTTCCAAGCAAGAGCTCTACGATGTCATTAATGAGATATTAAAAAAATGATATGAGTAATCATGCTCCTAAAGATGTTTCCTTTAACAAAGGATCGGAGCCGACCTTTGAACTTGGCATTGGTGGAGTAGAAGAGCCATCCTCTTCTAAACTAGCAGGAGAGAAGGTGACTTTTTTGAACAAGCGAGCAATGAAGGGAAATAAGTTCGGGGGGAAATAGAATTTGATTTCTTGGGATGTATTATTTAAATGATGTTTTAAAAATATTGGTTTATTTGTTAGAGTTGAGGCACTAGATTGTTTTTGATATTTTAGGTTTATTTGAATTTCACTTGTTTTTATGTTAGCGATGTCTTAGGGAATTTGATGTGTCCATATGTTGTGCATAATTTAGTACTTTTTGGGATTACTTTTGTGCTATTTTATTATCAAGAGCTTGTGTTTTACCTTGAAATTCTCTTAAGAGAGGTAAGAGTGACTTGACGCTCTTTTACCTTTTCTAAGTGGATTTTGTGTGACAAAGGAAGAACATGGAGACTTGAAGACCGGAGGTCGTTGAAGATCACCTTTGGAAGACTTTGAAGACTTGCTTCAAAGATATGAAGACTTGAAGACCGGAGGTCGTTGAAGATCTTCCTTCGAAGACTTTGAAGACTTGCTTCAAATATTTGAAGAATTGAAGAATGAGAGGAATTATTGTGAAGAAGAGTGCTTGCTACAAGAAAAAGAAAAGAAGACAAGGTTCTGTACCCATCGCGAGTCGCGACGAACCTGTTGCGACGCACGTGTGGCTAGAACACAACCTTATCTCTTTGTATTATAAATAGCATTCTCTTTCCCCCTCTTTAATATCTCTGCTCCCAATCAATTTTGGTACTATTCCAACCCTAGTTTTCCACCATTTTCATCATTGATTTCTCTTGTTTTATGTTTGGTTTGTTAGCATTAATTAGTATGAACTCTAGTAGCTAAATCTATTTCTTGGGAGCAATTGACCAAGGATTCCAAGCCCATGTCTTAAGAACAATTTGTAGTATATTTAATACTCTTACTATTATGCATTAATGGAGGATTGAATGTGTTTGTTAATGTCATTAATGTTCTTGAAAGCTTGAGTATACGAAGTACTTGTATGATATGCTTGTCAGGGTTTGGGGAAATGGGTTGTTTTCCCCTTTTCTTGATAGGAAATCCAAGAGTATGATTTAGAGCTTTTGATTGTGCTGATGGATTGATAATTGCTAAATGAATACGATAATATTGAACTCTTTGTCATTTTTGTGGCTTGTAGCAAATGAGAGAAGTCTATTAACGTTGAACGTTCTTGACTAATCTTGTGTAAATGCATAGATTGGTTAAAAGCTTAGACACAGTGTAGTGTTTATAAGTGTTGCTAATCTTGTTGATTCTACGTGTTCAACGCCATTAATGGGATACTTTTAGTTGTATTTCGACTAAGGGAGTCATTGGTGAGGTTTGACAAGAGATGTCAAATTCACTCTTGCAAAATACCATCTAAGAAGGATAGAAGTTAAGTCTTCACAACAGGTAGTGAAAGTAGTAAATAGGTTGCATGTTCATTGATGGAAATGAGGCTTGGAAGTGGAAGTCAATTGTGCCCAAGGTTCTATTAATTGTTGGTTTACTCACCTTTTAGTTGTTGTTGCATGCTTTGCATATTTAACTTGCTTGATTAGTTAACTTGTCTTTCAATTCATAATTTAGGACCAAAACCAACCAACACCCCCCCCCCATTTACATGCTTTTATATAACAATATATGCTTATATCTAGTATGTTTTCTCCTATATGTGTTTAAACACTTGCAAAGATCCTTTTTCTCATGGACGACCCCGATTTGCCATTATCTACTTCATTGTAGATAGGAAGCATTAGGGCTTGAAAATATAACTTTGAGAGATACGACGACAACCTCCCAAATTTTGGCACCGCTGCTGTGAAAGAGGCATTTATTTTTAAGTGTTTGGGTATATTATGTGTGATTATGTGCTAGTTGTAAATATTGTTAGTTTGGTTTTGTTTTGATTTCTTAGTTGACTTTCCATTTTCACTTGACTTGGAGATGTATTGTTCGAGTTCTTGGTGTATGGTTCATACGCGATCCTTTTCACAAGAACCCCTACACTACGACTCCGAGTTAGAGTTAACTTTGAGATTGGCTAGGAGACTTTCTTTGAAAAGTGTGAATAACACCCTTCCTAGTGACCATTTTGTGTATACTTCTACTTCTATGGAGCATTAACACGAGCACGAAGATGAGCATCCGAGAGGAGGGCCTCAACATCCTCCTCTCCAAGGGAGAGCTCCTCCTCTCCAAGGGAGGACTCCTCTTCTCCAAGGGAAAGCTCCCCCTCTCCAAAGAAGAGCTCCTCCTCTCCAAAGAAGGGAGACTCATTTGGGACAGGCCTTGTTGAGGGAAATTATGGCTCCCAAACTTAATCAACAACCAATGTGCATTGAGTATCCTTTGGTTGGACCAAATTGGCACTTTGAGCTCAAGACCGGGTTTATAAACATGCTACCCATCTTCCTTGGTAGACAAGGGGAGAATGCCAACAAGCACCTCATCGAGTTCCATTTTTTGTGTGTGGTACGGTCCCCCAGAGAGTAGATGAAGACTTTTACAAGTTTAAGGCATTCCCATTCACATTGAGGGATGGTGCAAGAGATTGGCTCCACTACCTACCACCAAAGAGCATCAAAAGTTGGCTTAATATGAAGACAAAATTTCTAACCAAGTACTTCTCGGCCTCAAAATCTGCCGCTTTTAAAAACATAAGCAACATTCTACAATGGCATGACGAATCTATCTTCGACTATTGGGAAATGTTTAAGAAGCTTCTCGCAAGTTGTCCTTACCATGGCTCTTCAGAGGAAGATTTGGTCTACTATTTCTACAATGGTCTTCTTGATGCAAACCAAAGATTATTGAGGAGTTCTTGTGGTGGTACCCTTGGGAAAAAAAACTTCATCGAAGGCTATGCAATCATACGAGGAGCTAGCGGAGGAGTCAAGGAACTTTAGCTCGAGGGCCAATTCGAGAAGGAGAAAATCCAATGCCAACAAGTGACCCTTCCAATAGTGGAAAGCTTGAGGACCAAGTCTCGGCCCTTGCTTCTATGGTGAAATCCTTGATGACCAAGCTCGGAAATGTGCCACATGTTAAATTGTGTGAAATAGTTTACTTGGCACATTCTACGGACGCTTTCCCTACTTTGCAAGATTATTATGTCGAGGAGGTGAGTGATATGGGGTATCAAGGTGGGAAAGGCTATCAAGGTAACCAAGGCTACCAAGGTTATCAAGGGTACCAAAACCGGTCGTACAATTAGGGCAATTGTGTTAACCCAAACCTCCGGCATGGAAACCCTCAAGGAGGCCAAAACCCTTAACCGTATTGGCCTCATCAACAACAATATAGGCCACCTCAATAACAATTTCAAAGGCTCTAAGACAAGCCCCGAGACCAAGGGGAGAGCTTGGGGTTGACAAAAGATGAGGTGATGCAAGTCATTCACTGGTTGAGTATGTGCGGGGAGAAAGGCAAAAAATTCCAAGATGAAGCCAAGGTGAGCATCAAGGACTTAGAAACTCAAGTGAGCCAAATAGCTCAAGTAGTGAATTGGATGGAGGCCCGGGAAAAGGGCAAACTTCCCTCCCAACCAGAAATCAACCCTCGACAAAATGTGAGTGCAATCTCATTGAAAAGTGGAAGGGGAGTGAAGGAGCCCCAAGTAAGGGTTGTTGTTGAGCAGATGGCTGAAAAAGAAGACCTTGAAAAGAAGGTCGAGGAGTTTTCCAAAGAGAGCAAAGAAGAAAAATTGAGGTGGAGACATTTGTGACAAAACCGGGATCAAATCCCGAAACTTCATCCCCACCACACAAGAAGTCAAGAGGGGCGGAGATCCCTATCTATGTGTCGAAACCATCATTTTCGGAGGCATGAAAGGATAGGAGGACACCAAGGACATCTACAAAGTCTTTCATAGATGCAAGGTAAATATTCCACTCTTAAATGCTCTAAATCAAGTTCCTAGGTATGCTAAATTTCTTAAAGAATTGTGTGCCGTTAATATGAAACACCAATTGAGAAGTAAGAAAAAGAGTGTGAAGAGTGAATATGTCTCTGTCATGTTTGATGATGAAATGCCCCCTAAATGTGATGATCCAGGAATGTTTACAATCCCTTATGAAATAGGAGGCAAATGTGTTAACAAGGACATGTTAGACTTAGGTGCTTCAATCAATGTGATCCCATATTCCTTGTATGAAAGTCTAAATCTAGGCATTTTGCACAAAACCAGGGTTGTTATCCAACTAGCCAATCACTCTAGTACATACCCGAAGGTATTGTGAAGGATGCATTGGTGAAAGTGGGTTCTTTGACATTCCCCGTGGACTTTGATGTTCTTGAAATGGGAGGTGACAATAGTGCTAAACCTATTCTTTTAGGAGGCCATTTCTAAAGACTTCAAGAACCATAATTGAAATGCATAAAGGAACATTGGCTATGGAATTTAATGGGCGGAAGGTAGGATTTGACACTAATAATCCTATTGATCTTTATAGTAGATACCATTCTTGCCAAGCTATTCATGTTATTGATGATGAAAAGCAAGATGTAATGGAGCCAAAATATGGTAGTTCCTTAAATGCTACCATAGATGATGTTTTGAGTGATTCTTTGATTTCAAATGGTGTTAGTACTAACTTGAAGGAAAACAACAATGGCGAATACACTCTTGGGAAAGCAATATCCAACACTTTTCGTTTGTCCATGGGTAAGCCAATACAGGTGGTTTTCCCTCATTCTCTTGAGAAGACTTGGGTGGAAGAGTGAAAACCACCACAGAAAGATCTTAAATGTTCATCAATTGGAGAATGAGAGAAACCCCTGAATGCTCACGTGCTTGAGATCACCATGGAACGAAAAGGTGAGTTGTTAGAGATGTTAAGGAAACATGAAGAAACTGTAAGCTATTTGAAGAAGGTTTTGATGGGGGATAATGTGAATCTGAATTGTTTTGACCCGGATCGGAGAAAAATGACAGATCACCTCGGTTCATTTTGTGAGTAAGCTCCAAGAAAGAGGAGTGAGTTGTGCTGATGACATTAAATATACTTGGTTTTTATCTTCTAGATCGTCATTCATGACTTTTCATTGATGTTGTTTGGTTTTGAGTTTTTGTCGTTATGGTTTGTACTTTTCAAGGTTTGTTTTCCATGATTTTGTAGAAATTTGAACCCAAGGCATTGGATGGATGAAGGGAGAAATACTTGGGGTCAAGAGGGAAAAGCTTGGGCAAGGGATGAGATTGAAAATTTTTTCTAAGTACCAGGTAAGCTGGCCATCGTGAGTTGCGACCACCTTGTCGCGAGTCACGACGGGATTAGAAAATTGATCACATTGTGGAGCCCTCATGCTCAACTTTTCGCGAGCCGCAATGGCCTCATTGTGAGTCGCAATGAACCATTGCGTGTCGCGATGATTTGGTCGCGATCACGACCAAAACCGAAAGATTTTGCAAGAATATGAACTTCAGGTCCACTTTCCATAACTCGCGACAGTCCCACTGCAAGCCGCAATGATTTGGTTGTAATCGCGACCAAATTAGAAAGATTTTGCAAGAATATGAACTCCTAGGTCCACTTTTTGTGACTCGCGACAGTCCCATCGCAAGTCGCGATAAACTATCGTGATTCGCGACATATTGGTCTTGAGTCGCAACACGAGCTTTGACTGGAGGTGCCTGTAGACCCACCCATCGCGAGTCGTGATAGGCACTTTGTGAGTCATGCGGGCGTACTTACCTATTTGAAAAGTGGGCAGAACCCTATCAAACTACAAATTTCCATCTTCTTCCCTTCATCGGCTCCACCGATTTCCACCACTCTTCAGCAACTACTCACCGGTGCTCCACCCTAAATCAACCCTACACCACCCCCCAATTCATCATACTGAATCTCTACCCACAAATCAGCCTAGTTTGTTGAAGAACACAAAACCCTAGAATTTGGGGGGTTAAGTGATTTTTAGCAATCCGGGTTTAAACTATTTGTAGGCTTAGTTCCTTTTTCATCCTAAGCATCTAAGTGGTACATTCCCTCACTTTCTTTAGCTTGAATTGTGATTATGTTGTATAATCTATTCTATTGGATATTTTGGGGATTATGTGTGATGCCTTAGGGATTTAGATTGTTGGAACATTGTAGATTATTGTGAATATATTGTTCTTATGATTTGGTTTGATGGAGATCTTGTGAATATATTGTGCTTATTATTTGGTTGGATGTGGGATAGCATTATGCTCATTTTTATTGTGTTGATTTGCTCATGTTGGTGTTGTGCTTGCATTGTGTTTATATTGTTGCTTTGGTTGAGAATTTGGTCGTGGCTTGTACTAGAGATTAGGCACATTGGCTTGATTAAAAGTTGATATTTGTATGCAATGTTATCATGCTTAAGGTAGTTTAGCCATAGCATTTGAATGTTAACGTTATGAACGTACTAATGGTAGCTAAACTAGTTATACATGATTGTGATTATGGGATATAACATATTGGATGTTTAACTATGTGACAATCTAATGAACTTGTAACTATGGGCATGTTGAATGTGACATGGATTGTATATGCAATTGTGGTTAGGACTTGGACTAGTTGGCTTGGATTTGATTTGGTTTGTAATGATTAGCTAAACTAGTTTGAGATTGGGTGTGATTTTGTGACATTGCATGTATGTGTATTCTTGTGCCTTTGACTTGTTTGATGTGGTTGTTAGATATGGCCCCTACCAAGAGACCTAGGGCTTCTCCACGAGGTGGGTTCACCGCCGTTCCACCTCTACCTCTGCCAGTGGCTCCGAAATCGAGCCATGTACCTCCTCCTCCTGATAGGTACATGGGTTTTACCCTGATTACCGGACCTTATGCAGAGAGGTGGGATGCCTTGGTCAAATCCCAGCTGAATGAGACAATTTTTGTTGATGTGCCCACATTGGACGCTTGGGAGGCCATCGCCGTACCTCTCAAAGTTAATATTTATAAGCCCTTTTATGCTTACTATCTACAACTAAGTAGATAGCGGCAAGTCGGGGTCCTCCACAAAGAAGAGGGATCTTCCTAAGCGTTTAGGCACAAAAGGTTGATATTAGGATAGGAGTAGACATATATACATACATATAAAAGCATGTAAATGGGGGGGGGGGGGTTTTGGATGGTTGGTTTTCCTAAGTTATGAAAGTAAAAATACAAGATAACTAGCAAAGTCAAGTAACTAGGCTAATCATCAAACAAAACTAAGAAAAAGGGGTTTAAAACTACAAAGATAAAGCCTTGGGGGTAATTGATATCCACTTCCAAATCTAATGTAGATCATTGAACCATTCACTCATTCTATCACTTTCATTACTTGGCTTAACATTAACATACCCATCTAGCAAGAATCATAACACATTATGCACAAGAAGTTCTAAGTTCATGTTCATGGATTTTCATGCAAAGGAGCTAAGGAATTCGTCACTTTCCTAACACCCAAACACTTCAATCATAAAAACACTTCCTATTCTCAAACAACCCATGGCATAAATGAAGTGAAACATAGCATCAAGAATACATACATGCTAAATAACAAAGGCTTCAAGAACGAGTGAAACAATCTATTCAATACTTCAACTACTTGTTGTGAAGATAAATCTTCCATCCTTCTTAGGTAGTAGTTTGCAAGAGTGAATTCGACATCTCTTGTCAAACCTCACCAATGTCTCCCTTATTACTAAGAGTATCCCATTGATGGCATTTAGCACGAAGAATCAACAGGCTTAACAACACTTATAAATACTACACCGTGTCTAAGCATTTAACCAATTCATGCATTTACACAAGATTAGTCAAGAACGATCGACATTCATAGACCTCTCTCATTTGCTACCTAAAACAAACATGACAACGAGTTTGACATCATCACATTCATCTAGCAATTATCAACACACCAACATCATTTAAGAAGCTCTAAATCATACTCATATATTCCTAACAAGAAAAGGGGGGAAATCAACCCACTTCCCCCAAATCCTAGCAAGCAATTCATACAAGTATTTCATATATTCAAGCTCCCAAGATAAAACTAAGCTAGAGAACCAAAACCCATAACATAGAACAAAAATCTACAAAGAAAAAAGAAGAAAATGGTGAAAAACTAGGGTTTGAAGCCCCCAAGTCGGGCTTAGAGTCTTGGGAAGAAGTGGGTGAAGAGGTATTTATAGTACAAGAAAAAGGGGAGAAAAACGCAGGCTGCAGGGCAAAATTCGCGAGGCCTTCGCGACTCGCGATGAATCATCGTTAGTCGCGGCCATATCAGTAAAATTTAGTCCTGTTTTGTTTTGCTTCCTCCGGGTGAACCGTTGATCCGTTTTGGGAGTTCTTGTAGTCGATTTTATAGTACTCGAGAAGAGGAATCCAATGGTACCACTTTTGGAGGCTGATTCTTCTCGGAAAATTATGAAAACTCTGCTTCAAACGTAGATCATCCTTCACCCTTTGCTTTGCTCTCCTTTCTTCACCTCTTCAACTCTTCATATCTTCAAAAAGCTAAAATACAAGTCTTCAAATATTAAAATCTTCAAAGATATTCTTCAAAGTCTTCAATGTTTTCAAAGTCTTCAAACAAATTACCTTGTCACACAAAATTCTCTAAAAAGTGATAAAAAAGTCAAAGTCACTTTTAACCCTTCTTAGCTAATTTCAAGGCAAAATGTCACATTTAGAGCACAAAAGTGTACAAAAGTTAATCCCAAAAACCCTAATATAACCGTATAAAATGGGCTCATCAACGCTCTTGGTCTAACCGAGCCAGTCTGATGCCTCATCGCCAAAGGAGGTTTGGAGGGTTTCATGGGAAAAAGTGCCCCCTCCTACCGCCGATACATCCTGGAGTTTCTGTCCACGGTCAAGTTATGCAACATGAGGGATGATCAACCATGCGAGAGGTACATCACTTTCAACTTAGATGACATACCTCGAGAGATGACCGTCTCGCGGGTTGAAGAAGCCTTTAGATAGGACATGGCTAAGATCTGGGCTAGGTTGGACCCACATGCCCATGACCGACCGATTAAGGATGACATGCCTTTCTGGAGTGTCATCAACATGAGGGTGAAGAACTCCCATGAAAAGAGTATTGCATCATCCATCCCGTACCCTGTTATGTGCACAGACTTTTGGCCAGCACAGTGCTTTTCTCGGCGGAGCCGACGAATGTGCCAGACAACGACATTTACTTCTAATGGCATTTGACGAGTGAGGGGTTAGGATACGGATTATGGGTCAAGCTGTAGATGATGAGGGTTTTAGAGGTGGCTGGGAAGCCAAAGGGGAAGATTATTGATGGAGGCATGATCAACCTCTTAGCAGAATACCTAGGATTGGTTCCATCGGCTGATTTTCTGCACTTGGGGAGGCACACTTCCTACCTTATCATTGCAGAGATGTTGGTGCAATTTGAGATGCCTGGCACCACGGGGACCGCTGGGGTGTTTCATTGTTTATATGGCGCCAGGAAGGTCAACTTCATGGCACATTCTCAGTCCAACAAGACGAAATTAGAGATTGATACACCCTTGGCGGACTTGGCGATTCCACCCAACTCCTCATGCAGAGAGGAATTTCAGCTCGAGCTCAATGGCCTTGGTCCGGCCCCTTTTTAGTGCAATGATAGTAGCTTTCCTTTCACTGAGCGACAATAGCAGCACTCTCCACAGCCTTCACCAGAGACCGAGCCTATGCAGGAGGATTATGTGACACCTCACTACTCCCACCCTCCGCCTGATTTCTTTGAGCGTATGATGCTGCTAGGATAACTTGATATTGGAGCACAATATTTTTGTCTCCCAGAGCTTGATCGACATGGATAAGGAGATTGATCATCTGCCAGCTCGCATCTATGAGATGCAGTCCCAGGAAGGTGGTGCCTCAGGCCCTGATCCTGGAGAAGAGAGGCGTAGAGCTAGGAGACAGAGGAATACAGATTGGCTGGCTTGTTATCAGCAGTGCTATTTTGGTGGTGATCCTTTTTTCTCACAGTAGTGATTGTGAGCATTATATTCTTACCTTTTCCATACTTCGCTTTGTGCACTTTTGCCCTATATTTTCTACATTGAGGGCAATGTAGCATTTTAAGTGTGGGAAGGGGTATTTACTTATTTCACAGCTTGGTTTGGGGGTGCTTTTCTAGACTAGCTACTTTTGGGATAATTTTTTCGCTTTGTTTTGGATAGTTCCACCCTTTTTCATTCCGGGGATGCTTTCCTTTGATGTACTTGGATGATGTTAGCTTTGATATTTTTCTTAGCCTTAACATTTGGAAGCACTTTGCTACTTTTTGATTGGAAAAACATGAAAATTTTGAAAAATAATTTCAAAAATGAAAAAAAAGAATCCCGCTAAGTTGAAAATTTGAGAGGGTATCTTAGGCAACATTGGGAGACCAGATAGGTCAAAACCCAAAAGGGCGACCTAGGTAAAAATGAGAGGCTAAATGTGTGGAAAAGGGTGAGATGTGAGCAAAAGAAACATGATGTGCGGCTAGGATGAAAACCTGAAAGGAGAGAAAAAAATGTTATGTACTCACTCATTTACCAGCATTGGAGTCATAAGGTTGCGGTAGCCATATGGATGGATCGGGTAGCTTGACATCTTAAGACCTCTTGGGATTAGGAAATTTAGCGGGAAAAATGATGTAAGTTATGAAATTCTTGATCGTTAATATGCTTCGTTTTTAGAATGATATATTGGTATCAAGTGGAGTATGTGTTTGAACTTTATGTGTGCTTTTAGCTTCACCTTGTACCATTGTATTTGGGATTGTCAATTCGAGATTTGGAGATGTTTTAGAGATATCAATGAATTTATAGTTTGATATGGTTTGGGTAGACTTAGGAATGGGGTTGCGAGAAACTTCTCATTTGATGTTAACATTGGGATGTGTGATATTAAGATTTTTGTGAGGTATTGACTTGGGGGAATAATAGTTAGGATGTGGATACGTCAATTCCTTCGTGTGCTTGGATATTTTCTTACTCGAGGGTGAGTAAGGTTTAAGTGCGGGGAAGTTTGATGCATCCATTTTATGTGAATAATTTAGTACTTTTTGGGATCAGTTTTGTGCTTTTTTTATCAAGATCTTTTGTTTTACCTCGAAATTCTCTTAGGAGAGGTAAGAGCGACTTTACGCTCTTTTACCTTTTCTAAGTGGATTTTGCATGACAAAGGAAGAACATGGAGACTTGAAGACCGGAGGCCGTTGAAGATCACATTTTGAAGAATTTGAAGACTTGCTTCAAAGATATGAAGACTTGAATACCGGAGGCCGTTTAAGATCATCCTATGAAGACTTTGAAGACTTGCTTCAAAGATTTAAAGACTCGAATAATGAGAGGAATTATTGTGACGAAAATTTCTTGCTACAAGAAGAAAAAAAGAAGAGAAGGTTCTATTCTAGCACCCATCGCGAGTCGCGACGTACGGCTGGCCAGAACACAATCTTATCCCTTTGTACTATAAATAACATTCTCTTTCCTCTCTTTCATATCTTTGCTCCCAGCCAATTGTGGTACTATTCCAACCCTAGTTTTCCACCATCTTCATCTTTGATTTCTCTTATTTTATGTTTGGTTTGTTAGCATTAATTATTATGAACTCTAGTAGCTAAATGTAGTTCTTGGGAGCAATTGACCAACGCTTCCAAGCCCATGTCTTAAGAACAATTTGTAGTCTATTTAATACTCTTACTATTATGAATTTATGGAGCATTGAATGTGTTTGTTAATGTCATTAATGTTCTTGAAAGTTTGAGTATATGAAGTACTTGTAAGATATGCTTGTTAGGGTTTGGGGAAATAGGTTGATTTCTTCTTTTCTTGATAGGAAATCCAAGAGTATGATTTAGAGATTTTGATTGTGTTGATGAATTGATAATTGCTAAATGAATATGATAATGTTGAACTCTTTGTCATGTTTGTTTATTGTAGAAAATGAGATGAGTTTAAAACGTTGAACGTTCTTGAATAATCTTGTGTAAATGCATAGATTGGTTAAATACTTGGACACAATGTAGTGTTTATAACTCTTGCCAAGCTTGTTGATTCTCCGTGTTCAACGCCATTATTGGGATACTTTTAGTCGAGTTTCGACTAAGGGAGTCATTGGTGAGATTTGACAAGAGATGTCAAATTCACTCTTGCAAACTACCATCTAAGAAGGATAGAAGTTTAGTCTTCACAAAAGGTAGTGAAAGTAGTAAATAGGTTGCATGTTCAATGATGGATAAGAGGCTTGGAAGTAAAGGTCAATTTCGCCCAAGGTTCTGTTAATTGTTGGTTTAATCACATTTTAGTTGTTATTACATGCTTTGCATATTTAACTTGCCTGATTAGTTAACTTGTTTTTCAGTTCATAATTTAGGACCAAACCAACCCCCTCCCCCCCCCCCCTCATTTACATGATTATATATATATATGTGTGTGTGTGTGTGTGTGTTTATATCGAGTACGTTTTCTCCTATATATATTAAAACACTTGAAAAGATCCCTCTTCTCGTGGACAACCTCGATTTGCCATTATCTACTTAATTGTAAATAAGAAGCATTAGGGCTTAAAAATATAACTTTGAGAGGTACGACGAAGACCTCCCAGCATTTGAACCCTTTTTGTAATTAATGTTGTTTAACAAGTTATTTCAATGCAACAACAATGGAATGTATAAGTGCAGTGGAACATATGAATAACTTGTTTAAATCAACATCTTTATCAGTACTTTTTTATGACATTAAACAAAAAAATTGAACCATCACAACATAAATGTGTAATATCTCATTATGACAGTAAATAATAATCAAGTCCCAACAAGCTAGTTTTAGATGAACTGAACATTATGTGTATTTTAATTTCGTATTGGATGTTAATTTATTTTATTTTTTGAGGTTTAACTAATTCTATTTGATGTTTAACTATTGACTAAATTATTTTTTTGGTCCCTTACATATTTTCCTATACCTTCTTTTGGTCCTCGAGACCAAAACCGCATTTAATCCGCCAATAATATTATGAATTGAATCTTTTGGTCCCCAGAGATGGTTTTTAGGTATACCGGAATGGTTTTCTCGTATAGCAAGGGGTATTTCGACAATTTTACACATTAAAATATTTTCAATTAAAAAAATATTTTCTTTTGAAATTTACTCTTGTGCTGGGTCGGGTTCCTAGTTTAAAAGTCCGGGTTAGGTTCCTGGTTTAAAAATCTAGGTTGGGTTCTTGGGTTTCCCATCGTTGTTGTTCGCCACCAGAATTATCACCGTCGGGCTCTCCGACGTCATGAAACCGAAGCAGATTGGAGTGGATCCTGTATCATATCCCCATCCTCAAATCATTCTTCATGCTACAAAAGCTTGCTGCAAAAGCTTCGATCCCATTCCCATCCTCAAAAGCTTTGATTTGAAGCTTCGATGCCGCCGCCGAAATGTTTACGAAGAAGAAGGTGATGAAGCTTACGAGGAAGAAGGTGATGAAGCTTATGAGGAAGAAGGTGATGAAGCTTACGAGGAAGAAAGTGATGAATTGGGCCGAAATGTTTTTATGCCCAGTTTTTCGATTTGTTATGTTTTTTGTTTCTTCATTAAACAAAACAATGTCGTTTTGGTATAAGTGAAAAGACGTCGTTTTGTTTAATGAAGAAACAAAAAACATAATAAATAGAAAATTTGGGCATAAAAACATTTTGGCCCAATTCATCACCTTCTTCCTCGTAAACCATATTCTCTTCCTCCTTCCGTAGCGTCGTCTACCTTTGTTACGCTGCTGTCCGCCATCGAACCTCACTGTGCTACTGTATGCCAGAAGATGTCAAAGATTCTCTGTGAAATAAGGCGGATCTTTGGGCAGGTTTTTCTATGGAAGAAGATGAAGATTCAAATTAATCTTTTGGCTTCTCTGCGGGCAGGCTTCACTGTGAGAACTAGAAAATATATAGTGGAGGTCGGGAGGGTGGTGGAGGAATAGTGGAGGAATGGTGGAGGAATGGTGGATGGCGGAATGGTGGAGGTCAGTGGGAAGTGGAGGTCGGTGGCTGGTGATGAGTGGAGGTCGGCGGGACGAAGCTTGGAGGAAGAACAGGGGTTTTCTCTTTTTTCTGGTTTGTTTTAAACTCAGGGGTATAATGGTTATTTTGCCGATTTTGACCAATTTTACCGTTGACTTTACCTGAAAACCACCTGTGGGGACCAAAAGATTCAATTTCAGAATGTTACTAGCCGATTAAACGCGGTTTTGGACTCGGGGACCAAAAGAAGGTATTGGTGAATATGTAAGGGACAAAAAAATTTTAGTCTTAACTATTTTTAGTTAATTAAACTTTATTAGTGTATTTACTTGATATTTAACTATCTTTATTTGATGTATTTATTTAGAATTTATTTTGATGTTATAACTATAATTTAGTGTATTTGTAGTATTTTTATTTGATGTTTAATTATTTTAGTTTGATGTCTATTTTAGTATATTATATGATTTGATGGTTTAGAGTTTTTTTTTATGTTTAACTATTTTAGTTTGATATCCATTTTTGTATATTATATTATTTGATGGTTTAGAGTTTTTATTGATGTTAATTATTTGGGAAATATGCAAATATAATGCTATATAATTGAGAAAGTACAGATATAACTCTGGGATAATTTTTAGTGCAAAAATAACCTTAACTACTTTACCTAAGTGCAAATATAACCCCAAAGACTATATTCCGACATTGACTGACCATTTCCGGTCACTGACCAACTGGAAATGACCAATATACCCTTTCATCCTGATGCAAAATTTTGAAAGACAAAAATGCCATTTGCCTGCTACTGCTCTACCACCATTGTCACCCACACCACACCACACCACTCCCACTGGTGAGCTAAGCCGAGCAACTAGGCACGAATCCATCCCTTCCCAAATCCAAAAGATTCAATTTCAGTAACTTTACCTGAAAACCACCTTTGATGACCAAAAGATTCAGTTTCAAAATGTTACTGGCCAATTAAATGCGGTTTTTGACTTGAGGACTAAAAGAAGGTGTTGGTCAATATGTAAGAGACTAAAAAACAATTTTGTCTTAATCATTTTAATTAACTGTTTTTAGTTAATTAAACTTTATTAGTGTATTTACTTGATATTTAGCTATATTTATTTGATGTATTTATTTAGAATTTATTTTGATGTTATAGCTATAATTTAGTGTATTTGTAGTATTTTTATTTGATGTTTAATTATTTTAGTTTGATGTCTATTTTAGTATATTATATGATTTGATAGTTTAGAGTTTTTGTTTGATGTTTAACTATTTTAGTTTGAAATCTATTTTTGTATATTATATTATTTGATGGTTTAGAGTTTTTATTTGATGTAAATTATTTGGAAAATATGCAAATATAATATGCAAATATAGTCTTATATAATTGAGAAAGTGTAGATATAATCCTGAGATAATGTTTAGTGCAAAAATAACCTTAATTACTTTATATAAGTGCAAATGTAACCCTAAAGACTATATTCCGGCATCGACGGACCATTTTCGATCATTGGCCAACTGAAAATAGCCAAAATACCCTTTCAGTCTAATGCAAAATTTTGAAAGACAAAACTGCCCTTTGCCTGCTACTGTTCTGCTGCTATTGTCACCCCCACGACACCACTCCCACCGGCGAGCTAAGCAGAGCAACCCAGCACAAATCCATCCCTTCCCAGATATAGAGAAACTTTTCCAGATCCATACTCCCCCCGCCTTCAAATCCCAGATACAGAGAAACTTTCCCATCAAACTTAGCCACTGCGCAGTGCCATCACCTTCCCGAGCCCAAACTCGTTGCCGTACATATTGAACCTTAGAGAATCCCTCATCATAATGCTTCTCGAATTGAAGAAGCTCATCCGGTACACAAACATCGACTCCAGCCACAAATTCATCCATTCCCGGACCACGCCGTCGTTGTAGCCGCACACCGCTTCGTGTGGCTTCCACGCTGCCCATACCAGGTCCTGGGATAGAAGATTACCGGCGGTGGTGGCAATGCAGTTCCCGATGCAGTATTCCAACACGAGAGGGTTCAGTCTTGTCCGCCAATTGACCGACATCTGGCAGCTCGTATGTCGTATCATTCTCCGATCGGAAGTTCCGAGCCCCTGTCACGCAACACAACACATGGGCGAAAAGCGCCTGTAGGGATGAAATCTTCGTCGAATTGCTTTTTGAATTCGCTTTCAGTTTCGCTAATGCCTCTGTTGAGAACTGGAACATTCGTTCCCTTAGCGGCGGCGCTTTATGTCGCTGGAAATCTGCAACAGTATTGATTCTATGAATTCAAAGCCAAACAGGTGCAGAGTGAAATGTGCCGCACTGATTATTCCCAATTTTTTTTATTTTGAAATGTGTCTCGACTCGACTTCTCATTTAACTCCAAATCTCCTCCGCCTGGGTTGGGTGGAGATTTGAATTCAAAGGCTTTGGGAAATATTGTTGGAAACAATATTGATCTCTCCATTTGGCGGACTGGAATTGGGAAACAATATTGATCTTTCAAAGGCTGCGAGTAGAAGTTGAAGACGGAGGAATTGGAAGAAATGGTCCATATTTTTTTTTATAAATTCCAATTTATTTTTATGTTATTTCGTACAGTATAATTATTTTCCATTTTTCTCTGGCTGAGCGGCATGTATTTCCACGGTGCTCGCTTTTCCAATTATAAAGCATGGCTAAGTGATCCAACTCACATTGGGTCGAGTTAAAGTTAAATTCATCTAAGAGAACAAAAGGTGGAGTTGGGGTTTTAGGGATATGAATGTAATTTCATTGTTTTTTGTATTTTTAGAGAGGGGTAAATTTGTCTTTTCATCATAATCCGACCTCCAACTGTCGGAAAAGGTTATATTTGCACATAACCTAAATATCTAGGGTTATATTTGCACTTTCAATTATCGCAGGGTTATATCTGTGCTTTCGTCAATTATGTAGGGTTATATATGCACTTTGCTCTAATTATTTTAAATTTGATTTTTTATCACTTAAATGTGATCTTAAAGCCCAAAATTTGGACCTGATTTAGCCCAAACTTTTGACCTAAACCCTGGCTTGAATTGTCGAAATCCTTCTCGAATCTCCAGGAAGTGGAATCGGCCTCTACCACGCTTATTTCATTTGTGTATCATTTGTCAGACTGCACAAATCAAACTATACACAAATGCAATTTTTCTGCATTTCAAGTTTAGGGCTATTTAGTATTCATTTGTGATTTGGGTATTGAGTGATGGCGAAGAGGATTATAGTGATATGCCGAGACTTTCGCCTTTGTGTAGATCTAGAGGATTATAGTGATATGCTCTGGATTATAGTGATTCGCTGAGTCTGTATGCTCAAATTTGTTTGACACTATTCTAAGTGATTTCAAGCACGAGCTTTCCATCGTAGTTATACCAGATCTGTCGGGAGGATGGCGAAGGAGAAGCTCCAAGGCGGGAGCTATGGCAAAATTTGGCAGACATACGTTCAGGCCCAAAAGAGTCCAGACAAATCAGACGTTTCACGAATTCGACGCCGGCGTTCTGCAAATCAAAGGATGAACATTGCTAGCAACCAATAGTTTTCAGCAATTAAAGGTTTCAGAGGTAGGTTTTCAATTTCAGAGGTAGGTTTTCAATTTCAGAGGTAGGTTTCACACGCCGTATCCATGGTGGAGAAGACGAGGTGGAGACGGCTAAGAAGGCGAGGCGACGACGACGTGACGGAGAAGACGAGAAGAAGAGGATGAGTACGATATGTTTTTTTATTTACAGTTTAATTCCTCTATTTTTTTGTAGTTTTTCAGTATAGACCCGAGTCCAAATTGTTTATAATTTTGTCTACGAATTTAGTTTGCCTTTTTACTATTTTCTCTCTAGTCACTGGTCTTATGGTAAGACGGTCTCACAGGAGACAGTTTCAAATTAATGTTCTTATTTGTATCTATAGAGTTCTATGGTTAAACTTAGCTGAATTTGATTAAATAGATTGTGTACTTGCATCGTATATTGAGGCAGAGTGGATGTATAGCCTTAAATCAGTAAAAAAAGAGCACACCAAATTATCACTAAAATTAGCGCTCAATATTTTTAAATCGAAAATAGCCGCCTACACCCCTTATGATGTAAACATATCTAAATATAGCAATCCATCCACAAAGTAAAAAAAAATGTCAAATGGTTCAGAAAATACATGCATTTGACGTCTCATCAACACATTTATGCGGATGAATTGGAATCAAGATACGGAGGGATGAACAAACTGATAGGCTCTATAGTAATCCAAGCCAAGAGAAAAGGGCTCCTCCAAAACCCATGGCCACCACCACTGCCGCCTCTTACCACCCTCATTTCGGTGGCATCAGTTCTCCCCACTTGCAACGAAAACATGTTTCCTCCTCCCCTTTCTTCATCTCCGGGTCCCATCTGATCGTTGTCTTGATTGTGGTTAACATAACCATGGATAGAGGCTACAAGGGCACAAAAAGCAACCAACAGTGGTAGCAAAAAGAAGGGAATCACACTATTTTCTTGACACAATTCACCATGGACTCACTCGCTGCATTTCAACAGTACATAATCGACATTTACCTCGACAACACACGCTATAGCAATGAATTTAGATTTAGAAATGACTACGTCATCCCGATGATGGTGCAGACGGCGTATTACTCTAAGAGCAGCGACGACGACAGACACTAATGCACCATCGAATCTCTAGTCCACTTCGTCACCAATTAATACCTCAAACACAACATTTACTTTCAAAATTGTCACTCCCTTGACATCTCCATGTCACAATGTCTGGCCGGAAGGTACTTCTCGATTACCTCACAAGAAAGATCCCCTGCACGGATTGAATTGGGTTCCTGGCAAGCGGAGCACAAAGGGGAAAAAGGGATTTGGATGGTAGAATATGTAATTTTTCCTTTTAATAATTTAACTTGTGAAATTTATAGGGGTAATTTTGTCTTTTTATATGAAATCGGAAACAATTATTGTTAACAAATTTTTCAGATGAGACAAGAGTTATATTAGCACTTTAAAAAAATATAGGGTGATATTTGCACTTATCAAAGAACTTAATATTATAGAATCACATTTTTCTAAATTGAATTGATTGAATAATGTAATCAATACTTCAATACTCCGATGTGATGCATTGGTAGATGTCTTGGTGAATGAATAAAATAATTTAAAACTTTTAATTGTTCAATTTCAAAGTTAAAATTTTTAACTTGCATCATTTATAACAATTACATCTTACAATATTTTAAAATATATGTAATAACAAAATATCATTTGAATCATTTCTATTTTTATTTATTGTATATGTGTATAATTTCACAAAGTGTTGTTTTAGACCGCGTAAACGTTAGACGGGTCATTTTATAATTAATGTAACTAATGAGATGATTTGATGTTTCTTTTTATTTATTGCTACAAGCTTTATAACTTTTTTTGGATTATTAAATATATCTCGAAATATAAATAATTATAATCTGACCATGAACATTATCGGAACGAGTTTTTTCATGATTGGTCTAACCAGTATGCGCACTAACACAAGAACTTCTCCCTTATTTTATCTGTATTTGAAAATTCAATAAACAAAGGAAATAATTTGGTTTGCCGACCAACCGAATTAGTCAAGCATGGCACAATTGAACATGTTGTTTGGACAAGATACAACACGAAAAGTACGAAGCACATGAGCAAGTTGTGGACCGACTTTTATTTTAGTAGTACGACACGAAACACGATAGATCTGAGTACCGTAATAAACCTTAAATTATATCTTGGCTAGTCTAAAGTATTTTAAGGCTCCGGGAAAATGTTATTTTATACCACTAACCAAATGATTTTGTTAAAAAAATTTGAACCCCCTAAAAAATTTTGGGCTACAAAATTAAATGTCAATCAAAGAAATTCTGAATTTCTTATACATGACTGGCTTTAGACCTAAATTAACTTTTTTTAAAAAAAATATAATCAATACATATAAGGAGTTTTTTAAAAATCAACCCCTAAAATTTTTAGGCCCAATTAAACCCGTCAAACGGATCAGGTCACCAGTTGGATAACCGTTATCCATATACTATTTTTACTTATTGGATAAGACTTATTGGATAATGACTCATTGGGTTAATGGATATAATTAGGTTGTGGTTATTGGGTTTAGTTGAGTTGGATAATAGGTTACCCATTGGATAATATTGGGTGGATTGAGTTGGGTTGGGTAACGGGTGACCCGTGGATAATTTCATATCACAAGATAACTAAATTTTCACAAGTTTGATTACAAATGATTTAATTTTTTCCTAATATATAATCATTTATTATATTATTTAATATAATATTATGTACATTATATTATATTATATTTAATAAAAATAAAAAATATATAATATGTTGGCTTTGTAAACTCGATGGAATTAACGAACAATATTAGTTGGGATCGAGTTCGAGCTCAAGCTCAAATACTGTACGAGCTCGAATATTGTACGAACTCGAATATTGTACGAACTAGAATACTGTATGAGATTGAGCTCGAATATTGCACGAACTCGATTATTGTACGAGATTGAACTCGAATATTGTACGAACTCGAATACTATATGAGATTGAGCTCGAATACTGTACGAACTCGAATACTGTATGAACTCGAATACTATACGAGATTGAACTCGAATATTTTACGAACTCGAATATTGTACGAGATTGAACTCGAATATTGTACGAACTCGAATATTGTACGAACTCGAATACTGTACGAGATTGAATTCGAATATTGTACGAGCTTGAATACTGTACGAACTCGAATATTGTACGAGATTGAACTTGAATAATTTGTGAATTATATTTTGTATAATTTGTGAACTATGGTGAATATTTATGTTAAATATTACACATGTATTTAATTGGGTAATTTTGGATATGTATTGGGTATTTGTTAGGTTTCCATTGAGTTAACATAATATGAAACCCATTGAGGACAAAATTTCCCATGAGTATTTAATACCTAAACAAAATTTCCCTTGAGTATTCTCATCCCGCCAAATCTCAAAAACTAATCAACTTTTAACCCAAATCAGAAGGAAATATTGAATGATAACTTATTGGGTTAGTTACATAATGACTTATTGGATTAGTTACATAATGACTTATTGGATAATGATTTATTGGATAATGACTCATTGGATAATGACTTATTGGATAATATATATTAACTCATTGGGTCATATGAGTTTCCTCATTAGTTACCCAATGAGTTATCCATTTAATGACCCAACTCATTTATGATCCAACACATTATGACTCATTAATAAATTGATTAATTGGATAAACACCCATTAAATAATGAGTTATTTGAGTTTGGATAATGGGTTGATCCAATTAACCCATTTTACATGCTTAATCCCAACTCAATGCACACAAATGATAAAGTTGCAGTAACGCCTGCATAATTAGATGCACCATATACTCAACCTATCCCAATAAGCAGCACAAACACATTCCCAGCAAAGGAAAGACATAGTATTTACCAGTCATTAGTAGGAAGTCAGCCAAAAGTCGAAATCAAGACAATCGCTCAGGAAATCCCCATTAATCCATATCAGTTGTCTGGAATAGAGATAGACTACGTTAAACAATGCATCATAAATTATGATACACGCAACCAAAGAGAGAGTTCCACTAAAATAAATATAAGGGCAAAATATTGATGTTACCCTATCTTTTGGAGGTTTGTGTTAATATCACCCTGTGAAGTTAAAAAGTGCTATTATAGTCCTGTGTTTTGCATTAGAAGTGCCGATATAACCTTTTTGCACTATTCTGACATTGACCATAACTAAAAGACTAAAATAACACTAGTCTTAAAACTTAAAATGTAAAGATAAAATTATCCCTAGATCTTCTTCTTCTCCATAACATAGCGGCGGTGGCTCCGCCGCCGCCGCCGCTCCACCATTTCCACTACTGGAGTTCGCCAGAATCTGCCGAAATTCCTCCTCCACACCTCACTACCTCCAGCACCATCTCCGCCTCTACCGCTCCGCCACCTCCACCGCCGCCGCTCTGCCACCGCCGCCACTGGAGTTCGCCAGAATCTGCCAAAATTCCTCCTCCACACCTCACCACCTCCAGCACCATCTCATCTTCGGCTCCGCCGCTGCTCCACCACCTCCGCCACTGGAGTTCACCGGAATCTGCCAAAATTCCTCCTCCACACCTCACCACCTCCAGCACCATCTCCGTCTTCGCCGCTCCACCACCTCCGGCGCCACCGCTCCGCCACTGGAGTTCGCCGGAATCTGCCAAAATTCCTCCTCCACACCTTACCACCTCTAACACCATCAATCCACTAAACAATTACAGCCAATCAAAAAAAAAAAGAAAACCTCTGGTATCCTTCTACTGTGAAACAAAAACCACAATCTCAAAAATCAATCAACATCCAAAAAACTCAACTCATATATGCCAAAAAACTCAACTCTTCAAAATCTGAAGTTCACCGGACGAGCAGCTAGATCTGGTTGAGCAAACTGAAGTCTACCACCACAGCTGCCTTGTCCCGCCACCATCGCCGCCTCATCCCACCACCACTGCCGCTGCCTGACCTCGCTGCCTCACCACCTTTATTGCCCCTGCGCCACCACATCGCCGTGTCGGCGCCTCACTAAAACCATAGCCTACACAACCCACCCCCACTGAAGCTCGACACCACCGCCGCCTGACCTCACCACCTCACCAATTTTGCCGGACGAGCAGGTAGATATGGTCATGACACCACCGCCGCTGATCTCGTCCTGCCACCACCCCTTCCGAGCTGGCTACTCCCTGGCGCAAACGATGAATCAAGAAGAAAAAAGGAAGATCTGGTGAATTGAGAAGAATCGAAAAGTAGGGTGCTGGAGGTGGCGGAGTAGAAAATGGAGATGGCGAAGGCAGATGTGGCGGAGCGGTGGCGGAAGGAAATGACACAACACAAAATGGAACAAAGCACAAAATGGACAAGACTTATTGGATAATGACCCATTCGGTTAATGGATACAGTTGAGTTGTAGTTATTGAGTTTAGTTGGGTTGGATAATGGGTTACCTGCTGGATAATTTTGGGTGGGTTGAGTTGAGTTGGGTAATGGGTGACCCGTGGATAATTTCATATCACAAGATAACTAAATTTTCACAAGTTTGATTATGAATGATTTAGTTTTCCCCTAATAGGATCGAGCTCGAGC
This sequence comes from Rubia yunnanensis, assembly GCA_037428765.1. Classification (NCBI taxonomy): domain Eukaryota; kingdom Viridiplantae; phylum Streptophyta; class Magnoliopsida; order Gentianales; family Rubiaceae; genus Rubia; species Rubia yunnanensis. The sequence continues at coordinate 52,276,605 of CM075062.1, forward strand.
TTAAATACTGTACGAGCTCGAATATTGTACGAACTCGAATACTGTACGAGATTGAGTTCAAATACTGTACGAGATCGAACTCGAATACTGTACGAACTCGAATGCTATATGAGATTGATCTCGAATATTGTATGAACTCGAATACTGTACGAGATTGAACTCGAATATTGTACGAACTCGAATACTGTACGAGATTGAGTTCGAATATTGTACGAGCTTGAATACTGTACGAACTTGAATATTGTACGAGATTGAGCTAGAATAATTTGTGAATTATAATTTGTATTATTTGTGAATTATAGTAATATTTATGTTAAATATTACAAATGCATTTAACTGGGTAATTTTGAATATTTATTGGGTATTTGTTAGGTTTCGATGTGTTAACATAATATGGGACCCATTGAGATCAAAATTTTCCATTAACACAATTATTCTCATTCCGCCCAATCCCAAACACTAATGAGTATTTAATACTCGATCCCATTGGATAATGACAACTTGTAATCCAAATCAGAAGAAAATATTGAATGATAAGTTATTTGGTTAGTTATATAATGACTTATTAGATAATGACTTATTAGATAATGACTTATTAGATAATGACTTATTAGATAATGACTTATTGGATAATATATTTTAACTCATTGGGTCATATGAGTTACCTCATGAGTTATCCATTTATGATCCAACCCATTATGACCCATTAATAAATGAGTTAATTGGATAAAGACTCATTGTATAATGAGTTAATTGAGTTTGGATAATGGATTGATCCAATTAACCTATTTGACAGGCCTATGCCCAATGCAGATGAACTGCCTGCACTAATTTTGGGCCGGCTATCTTTGAACAACATGAGCATGATAGAAATAATGAATGCTATATCACGTCCTGTATTTTACATGATTACGCCACGTATTTATATTATTTAATATACAATATGTATTTTTAATTTAATTTTAAAAAATTTAAAAAGTTAAAATTAACATTAATAAAATTTAATTTTAAACACATACCACCGCCACCACTGGAGGTGTTTCTCGCCGGTGGAGGACAGCCGACAGTGACTTCGCCAGAGGTGGAGGACGGTGGTCGACGGTGTTTTACCGGCGATGGAGATGGTCATCCGTAGGGGGTCCTCATCGCGCACTCCACCGGATTTCGGCGTCCACTCCGCCGGATTTCGGCGTCTTCTTCGGTTATCTTTTCCCAGATCCCGGGTTTCTCTCCTTTCCTGAGTCTCATTCTTCGGCTCTCTTTTCCCGGCCCTCCTTTTCCGGCTCTCCTTCTCCGGCTCTACCTTCATATCATGTCGGCCCGTTGTCGTCGCCCTGCCCCGACCCGCTCTCGTTGCCCTGCCCCAGCCCGCTCTTGTCGCGTTGGCCCGACCCGACTCTCGCCGCGCTGCCCCGACCTGCTCTCGTCAGCTGCTCGAGAGCCACGCCAAGAACCACACGGGTGACTGGGGACGGGGATGAGGACGGCAGGCTACGGTGGATGGCTGGGGACGAAGGTGGAGCATCATCGGAGGGTGGCTCGGGGCGGGGACGGGGACAGCGGGCTAGGGTTTTGTTAGGGATGGCAAGCTACGGTGGATGGCTGGGGACGAAGGTGGAGATAGGGACGAAGGTGGCTAGGGACGAAGGCTGGGGCAATCGGCGATCGATGGTGAATGGCTGCATCGTTGGCGGTGGGATGGGGAAAGGTGGGGATGGGCTGGTGGCGCTGGCAGTGGCACCGACAGTGGCTTAGCAAGGAAAGGAAATTTGTTTTTTATTTTGAAAAATTAAAATTAAAATTATACATATACATATTAGGGCGTAACCTAATAAAATACGGGACATGATATAACAACATCCTAGAAATATGACAAGAAACCAACTCTGACCAAAACCAAATGCTCCCTAATTTCACTGTGGGAGTCTGGGAGACTCCGATGTCCGAACACGAAAGGAGAGGAAGCAAATATTCCTTAATGGATACGGAACAAAACAATTTTATGCCAACCCTAACATAATATAGCACCCAGCAATGAACAACCCAGAGAAACAGAAGTTGCAATCAGTCAGGTCCTCACGACTTCACATTCCAATCAAAATCCAGTGTGAGATTATTGACCAGGGATGATGTTTTAAAGAATAAGCAAGGATATCAAGGAGGCGGTAAGAACTGTTTTAGTTTTTACCTTGAAAAGTTTTAAAAAAAATATATAAAAAATCGATTGGGGGACAGTACTGATGAGATCGATATTTTTTAAAGTCCCAAGAATTTACCATTATAATGTGTCCAAGACTCCAACTCCGAGTAGTCCAAACTACTCTTCTTCCCTCCGTAAACACATAGGATCAGGTAAGCTTAATCAAATAGAGTTAATTCACTACTTTGAATCTGGGTTGTTGATTTCTAGTTTGTCTTCCCTGAAGGAATGGTTTTTAAGAGGGTGATGGGAATGTTGATGGGCTGTCTGGGACTGAATAACCAGCCCACACTGCCTTCTCCCTGTGAGAGTGATGAATCACAAGAAGTGGATCTGCTCCCCGTTGTTAAATCACCCAGAATCAGGCTCAGTGATGGAAGATACTTGGCCTACAGAGAGCTAGGGGTCCCTAAGCACCAGTCATGTTACAGAATAATCATTGTTCATGGATTTGGTAGCTCCAAAGAGATGAGCTTTTCAGTTTCCCAGGTACGATCATCTCCTTTTGGACACCCCTTTTAAGCTTTTCTTTTACTATGCGAATGTGTCATTTTGATTTTCAAATTTGTTTCATGTGAGATCTTCTTATAATCATCCTAGTGTGCACTTCTTAATCAGCACAGGAGAATCTTTAAATGGGACGAAGGGAGGACTTAATATTTAATAGATTTGGAGGTGGACTTTTGTCATGGAAATGTTAAGTTCTCGGCTTGATTTTATTTTTATTTTTTTTTGACATTGTTCAAAGAGTAACTATGATCTGTGATGTAGGCAGTGGGATTGAATCACTTTCTATTAGATCTATGATTCAAAATGTAAGTGCTGTAAAATAATAAATTTGTTGTGGTATGTCAATATGGAATGGCAGTTGCAGTTTGTTTGAAATGATTGGTCATCAAGAACAGACTCATTGTGTTATAGTCTCCAGGAACTAATGGATGCATTGGGTGTGTACATCCTGTTATTCGATAGAGCAGGATATGGGGAGAGTGATCCGAATCCAAAACGATCAGTGAAAAGTGAAGCTAATGATATTGAGGAAGTAGCGGATCAGTTAGAGTTAGGATCCAAATTCTACGTGATGGGAGTTTCTTTAGGCTGCTATCCTGTATGGGGTTGCCTCAAGCTTCTACCACACCGGTAAACTCTCAATTGGTGCAGTATTTCTGGAGGCATATAGACTCATGTAAATTTAACTTCGTGATCTGTTTTATTCAGTTTAGCAGGTGCAGCGCTCATCGTCCCAATGATCAATTACAAATGGCGCACTCTACCTAAAGATCTGGTAAAGGATGACTACAGGAAAGGACTTAGCAGATGGGTCATCTGGCTTTGTCGACATACTCCTGGCCTGCTACACTGGTGGTTGACTCAAAAAGTGTTCCCCTCTTCGACTGCCCTCGATAAGAACCCTGCATTTTTCAGCCCCAAGGACCTAGAGTTTTTGAGCAAAACTCCTGGATACCAATTGTTTACTCAGGTGATTTTTCCTATGCTATTTACTATTAGTGAATATGATACTGTTATGATTGTTCTTAAGGCATCTCATATTTGTCAAATGAAGTGTTGATTAGACGTTTATGTTTGTGTGGAATTTTGATTCTCATACTAAGATGATGGAAGATTAATTCTGTGATTCAATTTACTGCTATTTGCAGAATGGGTTCAAACAACGCCAAGTGTTTGATTCCATCCGCCGTGACTGTATTGTTGCCTTTGGTAAATGGGACTTTGAGCCAATGGAACTCACTGATCCATATCCTGAAAATGAAACCTCTGTTCATATCTGGCAAGGCTATGAGGACAAGGTTGTGCCCGTTAAATTGCAAAGATATGTATCAGAGAAGCTGCCCTGGATTCGGTACCACGAGGTTCCTGATGGTGGGCACATGCTTGTGTATGATGGTGCAGTATGCGAAGCCATCCTGAGGTCTCTTTTGCTCGGAGAAGATTCACCACAGTACAGGCCTAACTAATGCCATTCAGTTGTGATGTAAGTAAGCTGATTTCTAGAAATTGGATCTTAAATTCGTTCAAAGGAACTGTCCGTGATAGTGGTTTTATATTCAAAGATGAAATGTACATACGCGGACAAGTGATGATAGCCAGAGCTTGAGGCGTGCATTCTTTCAGAAAATCTGCTTGCTTTCATTTTATCAGCTAGGTAGGAGTGATAATGAGCTTGAGCAGTGTATTATTTATGGAAGTACATTCATTTGCAAGTCACTTTGAAAGCGAAGGAAGTTCCATTCCTTCAATATTTACGGGAGAATTGACTTCCATGTTTGGAGTTGTAAGTGACAATGACAATAATTGTAAATGTGCATCAGTCGTAAATGTACATCAGTCGTTTACTTGTTATTGTTGAGGCGTTTGATTGACTGAAGCAGTGTATTTTGAACACGTCAATATTTCAAAGCATCAACATATTCTTGTCTTTGGTCCTTGCACTGCCTCCTGTAGCCAAGGACAGAGATCCCCCACCTGCTGCTGCCAACGTCGGCTATCCTCCATCACTGGACACATAATCTGCAAGCTCAACCACTCCCCGAAACACCATACACCATCGCTACAATGGTAGAACTTACCGTGCTCAGCAAATATGATTAGTGATTACTGAATCATTAGAGCAGAAACACCACATAAATACATATGTGCTTTCTTAACAAGCTGTAAAAATCAAGAACCAGGGAAACCAGCAATATTGATTTCCTACTCTTAGTCCTATCCTATGTAGTAGACCAATGTAACAAAGTTGTATGCTATTGAAAACCCCTAGTCCGCGGAATACTGTTTTAAAAAAGGAAAATTACAAATATAACTCTCAGATAATTTAAACTACAAAAACATCCTTAACTAGTTGATGAAAGTGCAAATATAACTCACTGGTGAGAAATCCGGCATTGACCGTGCTATTCCGGCCGTTGAAACACACACGCATGAAAAAAATGACAAAAATGGCCTTACCCCATGCTGTTGTAACATGTTGGGCTATATTTACACATTAAGAAAACTGATACGGTTATATCATCACTTCCTAAAACTTATAGGGTTATATCAGCACATTCGTAAAAAGTGTAGGGTTATATCAACACATAATATAAAAACAAAGTGTATGCTAATACACTCGGATGGCCGATCGGGCGACTACATCATCATATACATCATTATCACATTATAACAATATCATATATACCATAAAATTCGGCATCATAACGCCCTCATTCACATTAAACACCATTATCACATATCATAGTCTCATTTTAAAACCCATCAACATTAAAAACCCTAGGTCGAAGAACACAACAAAATAACAACTATACATACAACACCAAATGTCATCCAAACATCAATCCGGACTAAATAGAACAAAACAAACAAAATATCATCCAAATTCCTATATTGTATACCATATATACAGTATATATCTATTCATATGCCAAGAAGCAAAAGAAAATCACAGAATCACTCAATATCGCATTAATCTAATGAATTAAGGGGAATTTTGGATGAGGATACCAATTTTGAATGGTTCACACCTCCACTTCAACGTCCGTTGCGTCGACCTCATAAAAGCTTTTCCTTTGCCACTGGAGTTACACTCTGGAACGTTGGTGATCAGTAGCCACTACAAGAAACTGAACGTATTACGTTGCCCTATTTACCCCAATTTTTTGGCTTATTTACATCAGTTTTAAAAAAACTGAGTTGAATAATAGGATTTTACCGCAGTTATACAAAAACCAGAGTAAATAGTCTTGAAAATCAAAGTAAAAATTATACCGACGTAAATGTGACGTCGGAAATATGGGTACGATATAGCAATAGTAGTCTGTGATAAGAAGATCGACTTTGCACAATCAGCTGATGTGACTGAATTATTCCCAACGTAGGAAGCGATGTCGAAAACTCCACTACGTCAAGTTGCACATCCCCATTGGCCCAAACCCGTGCTTAAATCCATTCAAATAAATTAATATATGCGATGTCGCATCAAAATCGGTGACATATCGGCTAACTCAAAATCATGCTGTGCGAATGGAGCGCGACGTTGCATGAATCTATCAAACCTAATAAATTAACGATACTTAACCAATAGAGCCAGAACTTGGAATGTACCATCTAAAGGCTGCATTCCAACTTCATCACAGCCAGTCTGAAATTTCATCAAGTTACATCGGTTAGACTAAAGCTAGGTACGTACGTATATCCAAAACACATAATGCTACGTACCATATAACATCCCAGCAAAATCAAAATTAAAAAAAGACATAGAATCTTAATAAAATCCAAACAAACATTCCTCATCTTCTTTGAGAAACTAACATATGATCCATGGAAATCAATGGGGTGGGGACTCGGGTGGGATACCATCATATGCCGACGAACTACTTCCATTGTCTTGAGAATAACCTTCGACTCTTCAGCGGAAGACTTGCTATCGCTGGTGCTAGACCCTCCTTCATCATCTGTGGTATCCAACCCATCCCCGTCAACCCTTCATCCCTTGGCCGCTCATCTCTTGCGGGTTCATTGATCGCATCGGCAATCATAGACTTCAACATTGCCAATTCTTTCATAAGATTACACATGACGTGTTCCACCTTGGCCTTGGTCTCGACCATGTCTTTCATGAGGATGCCCTAGGCCTTTTGTTTATGTCTCGTGGGATAAAAAATTATTTGTATTAAATGAAAATGTTAAAATTTTAATTAATGATAGATCAGAATAAACAAAAAACCTCAAAATATTTATACTCGTTAGGGGGCAGGAATAATGGTGGGGTGAACGTCCATAGCTATGGAAGCCGATGGAGTCACCTCGGGCCTGGGTGTGAGAGGCACATCCATATCCCCTTTAGGGACATTGCGATCAATCCACGTCCCTGCCTACCAAACCCAATGCTTCAACCCAAAGTAGTTTGCATCGTAGTACTTAAGATGGACCTTCACTTTCAATTTGATAGGAACCTTCTTCTTCTCCAGAATGTCGGTGATGACGTTGCCGTAGGGGAGTGTCCGACTCTTCGTGGAGATGGCCACTTAGTGCATCTCCTAGATGTGGTGTACCCGAGGATCGACTACCTTCTTCTCCACAAGGTTGTAGTACATGAGGTCCCATTTATCATGCACTCCGTAGGATGTTCGGCAGGGATAAGTACTTGTACAATTATATTGAACATCATTCTCTCCTGAAGGTTGAGAACATCAAGCTTGATATGATTTATTGGGATGAGTCTGTTCCTCATTGAAGTACTTCCCTACCATTCAATTGGGGTCAAACGCCCCGTATAGGTCATTCTTGTCAACCCGTGGAGGCCAATTGTCCCGGCAGTACAACTGTAGAGGCTCAACCTCCGGCTGATCATCCCCACCAACTGTGCACCCAATCCATCCCCTGATTGATAAACTCTATCACCATCTCCAAGTCTATCCAGTTCACTCTTGTCTTGTATATGGAGTTCAATTCCCTAGTAACATTGGCGTAGAACGCCTTGACCTCCATATCATACGTTAGTTTATCCAAGTATATCAAACTCTCAATTCCTGACCATTTGAAGGGTTCAAGGAAAACATCGAAGTGGAGTTGTTCCACATCCTCGGGCTTCATCACCCTGAACTCCTTTATCTTTCAGCCCTGAATATTTTTGAAATGCTTCTCTGCCTCCTCCTTGACGAAGCATATTTTGTCCCATGTTGGCGATGGAGGGGTGGCCGCTGTCTTCACCTTCTTCATGCGCAATTGACCTGTTCCCATGGTGTCTTCCCTTTTCCTCCTGGTTGCCTGCTTCATTCGAGCCATTTGAGAATCAAAGGGACGTAGAACAGCTAGTGCAATAGTTAAGAACCTAAATATGTCAATGTGTTTTAGCCGACTTTGTATTAATCACACACACTTTGGCTAGACCGACGTAACTTATGCAACGTCAACGTCGCAGGCTAATCAACTAGGCCGGAACAGTATGGAACGTGAATGGTCCTAAAACACCTACACTCTCAACTAACAACAACATCACAAAGTAAACAACTAACATGCCACAATTGAATAACCAAGCAATGAGTAACAAAAGAAGTATATGAAACCCAAAAAACCAACATCAAGCTTGATCAGAAAATCCTTACCTTGTTAGGGTTTCTTTCTCTTCCCCTTTGTTAAAATTCGCCAATGTACTTACGTCCAAAGCAATTGAATGTGTGTTTTTTGGGGCTATAGTGATATGAGACAAAGGTTTTTTTGTTGAGATTTGAATTTTTCTAATAGTTTTTTTTTCAGGTGGGAGGTTTTGGTGCGACGTTGTTGGTTGGGAATGTGAAGGGGGATGGTGGTCGGGTATATATATACTTGCAGTGAAACGCTTCCATTTAATCATAGGTGCGACATCGCAAGTTGTGTCACAGAGGAAGACTAAGACAGAGAATATAGTGCGACTTCGCGAGTCGTAGGTTTGGGCCTATGACTGGGCCTAAACATTATAAATTTGGGCCTGGATAAGAGGTAATCAAATCAATATACAACGATTTTGTGATACCAATCGATCTATGCGACATGAAACCAAAGTATGCCCGGCATCGCATGTAATAAACACTAGTCCGTATTGGAGGAGCGACCCAATCCAAAAATAACTACGGCCCTGGTTAGTGGTGAACTGAAACCACAAAAGCATGATATCGCTTCAGTGTCATCGTCATCGATTTTGGACCGACGCATGAGCGACGTCGCTGTAAAGGATTGCCGGCCGAATAGCCCAAATTTCATAGTCTACGTTTCTCATGAAATATAAAAGTAATAAAATTCCATCCATCAAATTTCAACCACCATGTTCGAATTGGCCATGAGTGCATCACTGGAATGGGCCCACGTTATTCACAGACACATTACAAAACTCTGGGGAAACTACACTACGGCCTAAACTTCCTTGCTTGTCACTATGGTTAAGAGACATTCACCTGAACAAAACAACGAATGGAAATTATGCATAGTGTCTTACTGGCACGCGAACCCGGGTACTCTTTCAGTTTTTTTTATAGTATTCCATTAATATATATTGATAAGCGTTATGGGAACGAAAAATATCCGCCACATAGAATCACATGAAATTTCATATTCTAAGTTTTTTTTATAAAATATAAAACTAATAAAATTTCCTCCTTCAAATTTTACAAAGTGCCAGTACGTGGTCTAGAGTAAATTGTAGATGACTATTGAAAAGTATACAAGAGTGTCAGTCGTATGATCTTGTGGAAGTCCATGTGGAAATGAGACCAGCTCCTTTATTACTCTCGGTTATTATAAATTTGACTATATATGGATGACAAAGCTTCTTTTTGGGACGATCGAAATCGAGTTTGGGACAACAAGTTATGTTTTTTATTTTTGTACTTAGGCCCCTCCAAGAAAGTGGGAGATGTCAAAATGCAAAGCTGGATATACGCTTATGTAATTCAAAATTTCACAACCACCATGTTCGAATTTGGCCATGAACGCATCACCGAAATGGGCCCAAATTATTCACGGACAGTGCATTACAATACTCTGGGGAAATTACACTACGGCCCAAACTTCCCTGCTTGTCATTACGGTTAAGAGACATTCACCCGAATAAAACGATAAATGTTTCATACGGTAATAATGCGCACTTTCTTACAATCACGTGAACCTGGGTAGTCTTTCAGGTTTTTTTTATAGTATTCCATTAATAATATAACGATAAGCGTTATGGGAACAAAAATTTCCACCACAAAGAATCACATGAAATTTCACATTCTAGGATTTTTATGAAATTTAAAAGTAAAAAAATTCCGTCCTTCAAATTTTACAAAGTGCCAGTACGTGGTCTAGAGTAAATTGTAGATGATTACTTAAAAGTATATGAGTGTCAGCCATATGATCTTATGGAAGTCTATGTGGAAATGAGACCAATTTCTTTATTACTCTTGGTTATTATAAGTTTGACTATATATGGATGACAAAGCTCTTTTTGGGACGATCTGAATTGAGTTTGGGATTACACGTTTTATTTATTTTTATTTTTTTCACTTAGGTCCCTTTAAGAAAGTGGAAGATGTCGAATGCAAAATTGGAGATAACATTATTTTATTTAAATTTTGACGACAAGGTTGTTCCTATTTGGGGATAAACGGGTCGACAGAAGGGCCCAGAACCTATAAACATGGATTTTTACAAAAAATTTCAATTGTTAGACTATAGCCATACATTCGGCATCGCACACATGTCGTATGCAACGAAACATATACTGAATAGATAGCGACATCACTCAATCTGAAATTTCTAGCAGGAACTGAAAATTTCAGATGAAAATTTGAAATAAATAAAATTTCCCCCAACCCTATTTTTCATGTCAATAACTATCAGCACTAACACCCATTTCCATCTCCAATACATATCCCACAAACCTACCCTAACTATTCACACCATTACAACAATGAAGGGCTCATTCAAATTGATTACTTCAACCATCAACTAGTATCCAAGGATGGACCATTTCTATGTTCAAATTTATTGAGGTACTTTCCATCTTTTACATGTTCATTTAGCAATTTTGTTACCATATTCACCTTCCATGTGTCTTTTTTCCTCATTCATCAAAGATCAAAGAATTTCATAAAGGATGAATCATTGTGTCACATGTTATGTACCTTATTTTGTTTTTGTTACCAATATGATGACATGTTTGTAAAGAGTGAGAAAAATGGCTTAGATTCGGATGAACACAATATGAATGTGCAACGTCGGTCATAGTTAATTGCTCCGTACGATATGGTACTGAATAAGAATCGACGTCGCATAAGTCAAAGAATTGTTGAGTCGCATGGGTTAAAGAATTGCATTAGTATCCATGAATATCCAAAGTCGCTTTTAAATCGGTCTCTGTGACGTCGGTTTTATAAGTGCAATGTCACTTTCATATAGACCAGTTACTATTCCCATATTGCGAATAATCTCGTCTACGTATGACTATATTATGTGTATTTTTGGGTACTGTCCAATTGTAACATAATTTTTGTTTCCTATGTATTGGTTATAATAGGATCAAAGGGAGTTATTAGTGGACTTCTAGCATTGAGATGGATGTAGTTGTCTTCTCACCGGTCGCCTTGAAAATATGAACACCGTACAACGTAGAAAATGGAGGTTAAATACAATTATTGTTTCAATTTTATATCAACCTTATGTATTTTAATATATTGTTACATTTATTTTTAATATATATCATAATTTTATTGGTTTAAATGAACATGTCAAGTAATGATTCCCATAGTAATCGAACAACAACTGAGTGTTATATGATGTTCAACCATTACTTGATTTATCATATTTTTAATAACATGTAACGACTATCAAAGACCGATTGTTTAATTCATCGAATATTTAATATTATAATATTTAATAAGAAATGAGAGCTGATTGACTAAATTGTGGCATCGCATTAACTAGCTCCAAAACGACATATTAGCGACGTCGCATAAAATGACGTCACTTTTTTTTGTGACGTCGAACACTCAAAATGATGTTGTTTTGCTAGAGTTCCATGTCAATTGGCACACGACGTGGGTTCCTAAAAATGTGCGATATCGCTTCTCATCGCCTGTGACATCACTCGCATTATGAATGACATCATCTTTTGAGACGTCGACGTACTTCCTCTCCCATCGACTGCTGTATTCCTTTGGTCGATGTCGCATGCTTTATGATGTCAGCGTTGTCTATAATGTAGCTGGGGTATCATATCGTTGGCCTTCAACCATAGGGCGACAGTCTCAATTCCTCTTAACGTCAGTCCAAAACAAAGGTAAACTGAGGTAAGAAGTATACTTTTTTACTCCACCCACATTTACCTCGATTTTTTAGGGTTAAAAATTTTGGTAAAAAGAATTGAAAAAATGAGGTGATATGTGATGTCCCTTTTAGTGAGAAGAGGTTGAAATGACGGTTGCATGTGGTTGGCGTTGATTTTATACTCATATGACAATATATTTTTATAATATGTGCTGATATAACCCTACAATTTTTAAGAAGTGCTAATATAGCCCTATATAAGTTTTAGGTATGTGCTTATTTAACCCTATTAGTTTTCATAATGTGCTGATATAACCTTACCTATTACAACGGCAGTGCATTAGCAGTCCAATGGTGGCGCGACGGTGGTCCTGCGGCGACCCAATATTTGGGGGTATTAATGACGCTAAGGGAACTAACATAATTTCCTATTTTTTAGTTTTTAATTTTTTTCCAGAGGGTAAAAATGTATTTTCACAAAATTCTGTCTAAAAGTTGTCCGAAAGGGTAATATTTGCACTTTCACTTATGATCTAGGGCTATTTTGGCACTTTCAATTATCCGAAGGTTATATTGGTACTTATGTGAATTATATAGGGTTATATAAGCACTTTTCTCAAAAATAAATATGCGAAAATGACCCTTAATCTTTTTATTCTGAAAGTGTCAACCAATTTTGAGAATTTCAAAAGTGCAGAAACAACCCACATTACTGCAGACACCACATATGACACCGGTATTTGGGTACATAGGCACTGGTATTTCGGGCCCCCAGACTACCGGTGCCTAAGTATGAGGGTGCTAAGCGTGGTTACAAAGACACTGGTATCCAAAACCGGTGCTTAATAATATTCAATACTAGTTCTTAATATTGGTGTCAACAATACTGCATCAGTGCTTGTCCCCCATAACCAGCACCGGTAGAATGCTACCACTGCTTATAGATAAAGACCAACACCGGTTTAATGATGTCCATTGCCATTATTTTTTAAGCACCAATTCTAGTTAAGCACCAATATAAAAAGAAATTCCGGTGCTAGGGATTATAAGGATCTCTATCTTCCAGAACCGGCATAGAAACAAATTTTTTGGTGCTTGTTCTTTGTAGGATGTAAATTTTCCAGCACCGGTATATATATAAAAAACTGGTGCTGGTTTTATTTTTCATTTGCAATGACCTATTTAAAATTTTCCTGGCCCATCCAGATCGAAACCCAGGGAAATATCACAACCAACAAGATAAAATCTAAAAACAAGATTAATGCTAAGAAAGAAGAAATGAATAAATTTAAAAACTAAACATGTCTAAAAAAACACAATCCATCTAGAAGCAAATTTTATAAAAGAAGTAAATTTCTATGAAATCCATTTACTATACTTCCTGAAGGCCCTTGATGATCAAGTGACCAACTCACCATCCTATTACAAATAGTGATAATTTAGTTTCTAAAAGAGTTTTTACGTGTGAACGAAAAAGAAAAATCACAGTTTGAAATTGTTAACTGTAATGCATATTTTACCTTCTCGTCTTCTTCTCCTTCACTGGGGGGATCTTGGCCTGAGCCACTGAGACCGGTGGATACATCTCCCAATGTATTATCAATGAAGCTCTTCGGGTTCACAAGGCCTTCAGGAATATTTAATCCCCCCGCTGCAGTTATACCCTTGACCAACCACTCAAGGTATGAGACCATCGCCTTAACAACCAGCTGATCAGTGGAAGGTTTCTTGGCCTCGTTTTGGGATAAGGAGCTACTACCACACTTGCTTCTTGCTATGCCTGAGATAGCAACAGCTGCTGGCAGTCAGGATTAGGTACCTCTGTAGCAACTAGGGTGATCCCTCTTCCCGGTGGCTCTTATCAAAATGTCTTCACCTGGACCCAGCTCTAGGGTTCCCTTCTCTTTTTCCTCACTCATCCTCAACCACGGTTCATATTATTGTGCTAGTAGTGAAAATAACAGTTTACTTAAATATTTTACTTAAATATGAAACTAGAAAAGAATTGGATACTTACAATATCCTCCATTATGACCGTGACTTCCGAGGTTGCATACTCCTTATCTTTTCCCTTGTTCAACTCCAAGTAGACCAGCAATATGTCCGGCTTGAAATTCTTGGAATTTATCTCCTTCTCGATCTCTTCTTCCGTGTATCCCTGGTCCCTTAGCTTCTTCATCTCCTTCTCTTTTAGCTGCTCTATCAGTTTCTCCTTTGTAGCCTTGTTCCCCTTTGGTCCGTCGTGGTAGGTGTACTTCTTTTCCATAGATTGAGTACTTGCTTTCTTTCTTTCATTTTTATAGAAAAAATATATGAAAAATGAGTTATTAACACAATGAATTAGTTGATAAATATTGAAATATTATTTATGATATCATGTAAGAACTTTACTTACCATCATTTCCCCAGTATTTCTGTGTTCCTCGAACTTCTTCCACTCCTCTTCATCCATCCACATGTACTTTTCCCAGGGATTGTATTTTGGAACTTTGTCGCTCGGCATAAAATGTATGTACTTGTTCACCACCTTGGACTTCCAGTTTCGATGTGCATTGCCAACCTTGCCTACCATATCCTTACTCAACCTCCTCCATTGGTCTTCAGTCAATTTCATTTCAAACTTGAAACTTGCCTTCGATGGATGATTACACGATATATAGGTTAGAAGCTTGAACATATAGTTTAATAGTAACAATTAGACATTTATAAACTAAGTATTATGATATTATTTTTTACTTGTATGTCTCTCCATGCCTCCTCCTTCACATCTAACAGGACGTTAGTTCAGTGTCTCCATGTACCACATTTGACTCACCTCTAAAAGGCGTAGTCGAAATATACTGCCCAGACGCTCCAAATTTTAACACAAACTATCTCACCATTTACTTCCTCAAAAGCGACGGGGACAGAATGGTAACCCTCAAAGCTCTGTATCGGTAGGAGGGTCTGATTTGTGAGATTGTACCCTTTTTAAAGACATGGATGAATTTGCCTATGGCAATTGGGCTCATGGTGCTGTACACAAAGGTGGCAAATGTGCTATTAAAAGAGGAGCTTATTATACCATTATAATAATTGTGTGCGATTTTATTTGTCGAATTCGAGAGAGGAGGGAGATAATATCGGGTTGAAAGCTAAGGTGGTGGAGTCTCCTTCGATTTGGAACGATAGAGATCCCGAAGGATTGGATGGCAGTTTTTCATCCCTCGACGGGATGTTGTAGTGGGCAATATGTAGCATGGGAGTTCTCAAATTAATCAAAAATTGGATTTGCAGATGGAATTGTGTTGTGTTGTTTACTTTACTGTTTGATTGTATTAGGACACTCAGGTCCTTCCAAGTTGAATGAAAGAGCGGAAGATGCTCAACGATCATCTCCTGAGGAACTATAGAAATGTCGTGATGAGATAAAGGTATGGTTGTATTCGGATATGTTTTCAGGATTTTAACATCAATTTATTTACTTTATCAACATATTGTGTGATCAGGAACTGATGGAGAAGTCGAGGGTGCCCTCTAATGCAAGATCATCAGAATCCCTATTGATCATACCAGCACAAACGCACCGGATCCCATCAGAACTCCGAAGTTAAGCGTGCTTGGGCGAGAGTAGTACTAGGATGGGTGATCCCCTGGGAAGTCCTCGTGTTGTACCCTTCCCTCCTTTTATTTATTTATATTGATGACTTGAATAATCTATAGTTGTTGTCTGAGGATTATCGTCATGCTTTAGACGAGCTTTCAATTTTGGTTGAGCCAATAGATAATGCAAATGGTAGTGCATTTTCTTATTCAATGGTTTATTGATTCTGCAATTTTAAAAAATCTTTGATCAGAGAATGTTCATTGTGGAAGAGTTGAGTCGGTATTTGTTTTTGCTAATGATTTCACTTATTCAACTTCTCACATGGCTACATTTTGGCATACAATTTTGTGGGGGTTAGGAAAGGAGGGACACTTCTGTGATTATATTGGTTATGAGAGAAAATTTTGGTTTGCAGATCTGCACAAATTTGGTGGCACCGTTGTGCTTATTAAGGAGTTGAATAATTCCGACACTGAAGTGAGGACTACTTCCGCGTTGGTTTTTGGTAAAGCCTATCAAAACAACCGGGTTGTTCAAAACCATGTATAGTTTGATTACAAAAATACTCTTTGTGGCAGTCCTGAGTTTAGTTATCCATTACAATATCACATGTTTCTGAAACATTTATAGTTTCAGCTTTTGGAACTCGGTGCACTCTCAGAACTAATGAGGATGCCAAAGTCCGAGTCTGTTGAGGAAGTTACCAAATCATTATTCTCAGTTTTTGCTCTGAGAAAATATAACTCGGCTGGATAAAAAACTTTTTACGCTGAAGCTGGAGATTCAATGATTCAGGTAAAAACATCGTAGAAACTTTTAAGGGATAAGTGTCAATATAACCCCACTTATTTGAGTAAGTGCCAATATAATCCTATCATAATTTTTAGTGCAAATATAACCCTATCTAGTTAATGAAAGTGCCAATATTACGCTCAGACCCCATTTTCAGCATTGACCTAAGTTTTCCAGCGTTGACTCTATGTAAATTGACAATAATACCCTTTGGGCTAACTCTGAAATTATGTGGACAATTTTACCCTCATAGTTCGCCGGACCACCACTGGACTGCCGCCGGATTAGGTTGGGTTATATCAGCACATTATGAAAACTGGTAGGGTTAAATCAGCACATTCATAAAATTTATAGGGTTATATCAGCACATTAGTAAAAAATGTAGGGTTGTATAAGCACATACTGTAGAATATATGGTTTTAATGATATTTTGTTTATTTTGTTGTGTTTAGTCCGGATTGATGATTCTATGACCTTTGGTGTTGTGTGTGATTGTTATTTTGTTGTGTTCTTCGACCTAGGATTTTTAATGTTGACAAGTTTTGAAATGAGGCTATGATATGTGATAATGGTGATTAATATTAATGATGGTGTCATGATGTCAAATTTTATGTTGTATATAATATTGTTACGATGTTATAATTGTGTATACAATGATGTGGTCGCCCGTTAAGGCCGTCCGAGTACCACACACTTAATATATAATATGTGCTGATATAACCCTATAAGTTTTAAGAATTTGCTGATATAACCCTACAAACATTAGAAATGTGCTTACATAACCCTACAAACATTATGAATGTGCTGATATAACCCAATAAAATTTCATAATGTGCTGATATAACCCTACATGGTCCGGTGGCGAGTCTAAGGGTAATAACGTCATTTCTTATTTTTTTGTATTTTAATTTTTTTCCAAAAGGGCAAACATGTAATTTTATTAAATTCTAGCTAAAAGTTACCAGAGAGGGTTATATTGACACTTTCACTAACTAGATAGGGTTATATTGACACTTTCAACTACTGAAAGGTTATATTGGCACTTTCAACTACTGAAAGGTTATATTGGCACTTATGTCAACTAAGTAGGATTATAGGAGCACTTTTTTTCAACTTTTAAAAGATCAATTTTAGTTTCATCACGTGTAGTGAGTTTCATTTCCTCTCCTCTTAGGACATGTTGACCAAGTCAAATATCAACATAAGAATACACAGGAAAACAGTATCCATCATAACTGACCTGATCGATTCTCAACTAGAAAACCCGAATTCTCCCGAGCCTCCCCTTTTCAGTTAAAATTGTGTGCCATTGAAACTATTTATTGCTAAAACTGGTTTGAGCATATACTCTTGATTAAGTAAAATCATTTTGAGTTTCAATATCAAGACTATGTCCATTCATGAACTTGAGATTTAGATTTATATTTCCTTGTTTTAATGTTCAGAGTTTTAGTTAAGTGCAAATATCTTTATGATTCTATATAGACTGAATAGTATTGATTTCTTCTTTTCACATCTGACCAACAGGCACATTAGACGCATTAGAATCAAGTGTACATGGGCTGAACTGTCTCAGAACCTAATCAAAATACTGAGTATGAAAGTCATTCAGTAAATCCTTCTACGTATTCAAATTGAAATGTTAGAAGTGTTTGATATGGTCTCAATGGCTTGTTTGGTAAGAGGATCTTATTTCACTTATGCATTACTTGAATATTTTGCAATATATTTGTGTGTTGTTGGGTCCACAAACTATGGTCCTTTGTTAATTACTCATTTTAATTGTCTGCAACTTGAACCTCCTCGAATTTTTGTAAGGCATTTGTAGCATAAATGGATTTTATAGTCTGTTAAATGGTTTGTAATGTGATATGAATGGCTGGCTTTCAGAATTATGTATTTGGGGTATTCCTCTAATGAATGAGCAAATACCACAAATGCATTCGTGGTATATGAAAACTTTTTTTGAGGATGTATATGAATTGTAATTTTAACGTTTTCTTTAAAATTGTAGTTTATTTATTTTGATTTGGAATTTCGTTTGTCTGAATTGCAGCTGTTGAGTTGACCTACTGGTGATAATACAAAATGGTTATGCAAAGGTACTTTTGTTTCAACTGTTTACCTTCATTAGGTAGTATCATATTCCATAATTTTTTGGCATTTCTTTAAGATCCCGGATTGATTTTGACTCTCACTTTATGTTTAATGTGTGAATATATTAGTTTGAGTATTAGTGCTGAAATTGCCTTGCATTATTTTAAGAAAAAAATTTTATGTGTGTGTGTCAAAGCTTTAATTTCTATAATAAATTTTATAATATGTAAATTTGCTACTAGAGAGATGTCTTGTGGGTTAGAACTGAGATTTCAACTTTATTTATTGGATGGCAGAGAGGGAGGAGATGGAGGGGATATTTATGAATTCCGTTCAGTTAATTTATTTATTTAAACTTTGGTTTAGTACGGATTTTTCTGGAGTTAACAGTGAAAAACAAGGTTAAAATAAATTTCGACTCAAGTGTCATGTTGTAACCAGCCAACATAATTGTTTGGTAAACGATTGTTGAAATCCGGTGGATGAAATAAGATATGGTTACGAGACTTAGCAAGCTAACCGAATTGTAGAATTATTTAGAAGTTAATTAGTTTCTTGGGTATCTGGCTCCTAAATTCTTTGGGATTGAGCCACTACTGGTTCACAAAAACAAAGAGAAAAGGGATTGTTTTCTTCTAGTTGGAGTTTTTCCTTACCATCACAGTGTAGGAGCTTCTTTGATTGGTATATGTTAATGAAGTGTGTTCTCATCCTTATCCCTATCTGTCATTCACTTCTTTATAGTTTTTACTTAAGAATGACACTTACTTGACATAGTAATGAACTGTGGTAATTTTTGGTGACGAAGGTTTCAAGTTCTAGAAGAAAAATAGTAGTAGCTTAGTAGTTCAGAGTTTGTGGTGGAAATGAAACAGAAGCTGATCTTTCTGGCTTTCTGCTACTTAATTATGACATGACAATGAGCTCTGCATATCTTAAGCTCTAATTCCTCCTTAAGTGTACTAGTGTGTGTTTGTAGTGCTCAACAATAAATTGTTTCTTTATGCTTAGATAGTATATTTTCTCCTTCTTAAATAGGTTAGGGAAATGCTTATGCTGCTCATGAAGACACTGATAAACTATCTATCAAACCAGGAACAAGCAAGGTACATTTGCCATGCTAACCTTTCTTTTTGCAATTTTTTATGATGCTGATAAATGTACGAGACTCAAGCACTTTTCTTTGAACTTAATGGTGCCATTCTTGTTTATGTCCTTGGCCAGGTTTTCATTTATGCACCACTATATTTAAGCCTAAAAAGGAACCCAAATTGTAAGAATGAAACAGATATGAGCGATCAAATTATGACCGTCTACCTACTAAAGCTCCACCCACATCCTCCAAACTTGGAAATAGAAATATGAACTCAGGACATTCTGCTTGGACGGGCCAATCAATCTCATATTTGAAGTAGAAATTCTTCCCATGTAGGACGACATGTCACATATGGTTTCTAGGATCCCGAACATAAAAAACATGGCGTGCCTGGGCAGCTAAGATGAACTTATTATCCTCGAACCCAACTCGGCTAAGGTCCACCAATGTGAAACCCATGGGTTTCTCTATACGAACCCCGACTCCATTATCAACCCACCGGCACTTGAAAACCACAAATTTGAAATTAACAAAGTCAAACTCTCAAATTTACTCAATCACCCCGTAAAAGGCCATCACTGCAACAATGGGTTTGTGTCTTTCTTGCTAGACTGCCACATCGATCCAGATTCAATGTAAACTCCACTATTTTGCGTTGTGCTCTTGTTGTCCTTTTCAGCCGTTGCAAAAGTAAAACCATTAATATCATACCCTAGGTATCTTCTGACAGTGCAGTTTGGCATTCTTGCAAAGGCCCAACGTTTAGTAGGCATGTCGTCCATATAGCAGCAATTATAAAACCAATTCACAAATGTGGAAGAGTGGTCTAGCTGTATTTTGTTCAAAGGCCAATCTAGGTATATTTCTTGTAAATATGACATGTTCTCTTGAACATAAATTGAAGTCTCGCTACTATTCCGTAATCAACTCAACATAGAAGGATGTATAAAGTGTACCTTTAGAACGTGCAACCCTATTATTCCTACCAAAGTGCGCTTGTTAAGGTAATCCAACCAATTTCTTACCAACTAAGTTTGAAGTACAGTATTCAATGATCTTCTCGGTCACATACCTTTGCACGATGCTCTCATCCGGTCGGCTATGATTATGAACATAGAATTTGAAAACACCCATGTGCCTCTAGAAAGGGTACATCCAATGCATTCCCACATGACCACATAGCCAAATTTCCCCAACTAAATGAATGACTAGATGGACCATGATGTCAAAGAAGGATATAGATAGGCAAGTACTTATCCAACTGACATAACACTAAAACCCCCTCCCGCTCCAACACATCAAGCACTTTCCTACTTATATTCTTCCGACAAATAGAGTTGAAGAAGAAACACATTCGTATAATGCTAAATTGCACATCCTTCTCTATAACCCTGCAGATGACAATGGGCAGTAATTGTTGCATGAGAACGTGATAATTATGCAATTTTAAGGCATTCATAAGCAAATCATCATTCACAAGCAACTAATATTATAAGAGAATATGGATGGTACCTTGATTCCTTGGATACACTTGCAAACCGATATCCTCTCATCCACTGACAGATTGTACGGGGCAGGAGGGAGGTATGTTTGCTTCCATCTCACCTCCGGGGCTAGGTCTGACCGAATTCCAAGCTCGAACAAATATATCTATGCATTCAAGCTATTCTTTGTCTTCCTAGGAATGTTAAGTAAGGTACCAATCAAACTCTTGCATACATTCTTCTCAAATTGCATTACACTCAAACAGTAGCGGTCCTTCTAATGCTCTCAGTAAGGTAAATAGAAGAAAAAAGACCTCTTCTTCCAAGGTCCATCAGGCCGTGCACCCACCTTCTTCATCTTTTTCCCAAGAACCAAATTCAATTCCTTCACTATGCTGTGGATGAAAACCCCCTAAAATGGTCTTGGCACTTTCCTGACCTCCGTCCCACCAACAAACTAATATGCATCCTCACGCAATTTGTGCTTCATTGGGAGGAATATTTGGTTACCCAAATACACTGTCTTGCGACCATTCTTTAACTGTTGGTAATCTGTGAACTCTTCACACACAGGACACGCCTTGTGCCCTTTCACCACATGACCCGAAAGGTTTCCGTATGTTGGAAAATCATTTATGGTACAAAAAAGTATTACCTTCAAGTTGAACTTAGATCCCCTAAAACCATCAAATACATCGACACCGTCGGACCATAGAACCTTCAGTTCTTCTATCATAGGTGCTAGATACGTATCGATGTCATTTACGGGCTGTTTTGGCCCAGAAATCAACAAAGACATCAACACATATTTCCTCTTCATACACAAATACAATGGAAGGTTGTATATTACCACCATTACCAACAATGAAATGTTCCTAGAAGATATGTTTCCGAATAGGTTCATTCCATCGGTACACAATGTCATACTAAAGTTCTTTGGCTCACGTGTGAATTCCGGATACCTGTTGTCAAATATTTTTCATTGAACAGCATCATCTGGATGAAGAATCACATCATCTCCCTTTGCATGTACCACCTCACGTTCTTTGCATCATTGGCATTCTTGAACAACCTCTTCAGCCTTGGAACAATTGGAAGATATCACATGAATTTTTGTTGGAACCCACTTCCTTAAATTTACGATAACATCTCCATCAACAATCGCATTTCTCATGTTCTTGTAGCATGGCACATGGCATACAAGACATGCCACCTCCTTATCCCAGCCAACTTGTACAAAACACAATCATTGGGACAAACATGTATTGTTTCATACTCCAATCCCATCGGAAAAAGAATTCTTTTCACTCCGTAGAGGTTGTTTAGTATCCCATACCAGAGGGAAGCTTCTCATTCAAGAACTTTACAACTTGTTCATGCTAGTGTCGCTCCATGTACCAACGCCTTTCATATTAAACAATTCTATCAAACATGACATCACGTATCCTTCTTACCCATGGCCAGCTAAAATTTCCATACCCATACCCATCCCACTACCCATGGCTAGTACAACTTTAAAATCCACCCCCGCCCCATCACCCAATTGGGTCTCCCTACCCACTTGATACCCATTTTACCCATCTCGCTCATTTCTCCAAAATAGCTTAAAATCTACTTTTTATAGAAACTTTTATATTAAAATTAATAAATATATTTATTTAAAAATATTATATTTTTTTAAATGAAAATACCCGAGGGTGGGGGATTATATATTAAGGTTCCCCAAGCCTTAGTCGAAAATCCAAAAAGATGTACATAAAGTGTAGCTTGTTCATATAAACATTGAGGTTGCGATCCAAAAGAAAGAATCTCCACCCCTTGTGTTAATTCTTTCCTTTGGCCAGGCAACATCAATCCCAAAATTTCGAAGCCTAATCTAAAGAGCTTCTAAACCAGAAGTTAGATTAATGAGTAAACTGACTTGCAGCTGAAGAGTACTTGTTATCAGCTCCAGATTTAGTACTTTGCAAAATCTTGAGTTAGTTAGTCCAAGAGTATGTTGCTGAGTTGAGCTTCAGGTCGATACCTTCTACCAAGCCCAAGAGCTAAAAGGAATACAAACCAGTAAATGGAGATTTCTATAGGTTTTCCTTTGGAGGACATCAATAGGCACATGCCGCTTCAGTAATCAACAAAGTACTTGATAAACAGCAATTTGATCAGAAACCTGCATAAAAACAAACCACATATTTGCAGCATCTATTCTACACATTTGCATTTTTAAGTACTCGAATATGTGGTGTGTATTCTTTGTCCAAGGTAATAAGGCCTCTGATATACATGAGGATATTAGTTAGGTGGAGGCATTGATTTTGATTGGAATGGTTCTTGGCTATAGCATTAGCTACAGAATTGCACTCTCTAAATGCATGTTTGAGTTCAGCTCTGCCAAGGAGGGATTTTACATTAAAAGCCATTCCAAAAACTTGCCAATGTGCAGAATAAGGGTCATTAATCATCTGAACCGCCAGTTTTGAATCAGATTCAATTATGAAAGTATGATCAAGATCTGGAAAAATATGGCAGGCATGTAAAATTGCTTTGATTTCAGCATGTAATGAGGATGCCGCAGAAATGGTTGCTGAACTAATCTGTATAGGGTGACCAGAGTTATCCCTTGCTATAAGACCAACTGATGCTTTGTTAGAACACCAAGATGCATCCACATTAATTTTTATAAATCCAGTCTTAGGCCTTTCCCAGAAAATTGCCATTATGTTTGGCTTAGGGGGAGGTCTAAGTAGAGGCGTGATATGCCTAAAAGATGGTGGGATAGATGCAGAATATAGCAATTTAGGAGGACAAACATTTAATGTTAATTTAATCAGGTCCTGCACCTCTTTATAAATAAAATCCGAAGAGAGAGGCTTGTGGTCAAATAGGAAGCTATTCCTAGCTTTCCAGAGACTCCAACACACCAGAGAAGGTAGAATCTTACAGTAGATTTGGTGAAAACTAGGAAGGTCATGTCAATTCCAGAATAAATAGAATCGATCAGGAATGGATTGTTGAGCATTGAGGTTAAACTGAATTAAAGAAGCCAAACAGCATGAGCAATGTGACAGGAGATGAAAAAATGTTGGATCGAGTCCGACTGGTAACAGGCTGGACATTTAGAGGCTAAACTAAATCCACAAGTAATGAGCACATCATCAAAAGGAAGAAATGCATTCAACAGTTTCCAGGTAAATATAGAGATCTTTTTCTGAAGTAGAGTATTCCATAAGAATTTGCTTACAGGGAAATTTCCTGATGAATGAGTGAGGGCCCTATAGGCTGACTTAAATGAAAAACTACCTGTGGGTTCCGGTTTCCAAATCAGTCTATCCTCCCTGTCCAATGTGAGTTTTGCAACCTGTAGAAATGAGAGCGTATCATGTTCCAAAAAAGATGAAATCTGGTCTAAAATACTATTTCTTTTGCTGATGAAATCTGCCACAGAGATATCAGACATAGCAGAGGATATGTTATCTGGAACATAGTTGAGAAGAGGGCTATGTGGACACCAATTGGCAGACCAAAAATTACAACTGCCTTTACCATGAATAATGGTAGAATTATTTTCAGCAAAAGAGTTTATAAAACAGATTCTTTTCCATGTTACTGATTTTCTGTGGGATGGTGGGAGAGACCATAATAGTTTAGACCACAAAGTTTAACCGAGCAGGAGTCTATTATAGCTTTGATAGATCTAAAACCTAGACAATTCAGTTTTGTAGGTGTTGCTAGATATGCCCATCTTTTCCAGACTCTATTGTTTTTACCATCTGATTGTCCCCAGAAAAAGTGAGACAGTTTTTTCTCAAATAATTTTATTATGCCTTTAGGGGGGTTGGTTACAGACCAGAGGTGCTGAGGTATTGAGTACAAGCATGACTGGATAAGGATCATTTTCCCTCCTCTACTAAGCCATTTGTTTTTCCAATTTTGAAGCTTATGATCAACATTAGCCAGTAGAGGATGGAAGTATCTATTTAAAGTTCTTCCTTTAAAAATGGGGCAGCCTAGATACTTGAAAGGGATATATCCTTTTTTCATTTTTAAGATCGCTTTTACCTGGTTCAGCTTAGCCTGTGTAGCTCTTCTACTTAGGTAAAAGTCAGATTTGTCAAAATTAAACTTTTGGCCCGAGGTATATTCAAAGATTTCTAGGAAAGCTTTGGTCCTAATGAGGTTCGGCCTTGATGCTTGCATAAAAATGATCGTGTCATCCGCATACATAAGGTGGGAAACTGCAGAAATTGAAGCCGGAATCTGGTAACTAGCCAGACTTCTATTGAGGAATATAAAAGATAAACTCCTAGAAAAGGCTTATGAGAATATATTAAAAAGAAAGGGGGATAGAGGATCACCTTGTTTAATACCCCTTGTGGCCTTGAAGAAACCTACTTGATTGCCATTAACAAGTACTGAAAAGTAGGCTTGTGACAAATTATTCATTACAGCACTTAGAAAATTACCATTAAAACCGAACTTTATCAGAATATGTCTAAGAAAATTCCAGTTAATTCTATCAAAAGCTTTTCTTAGATCCAGTTTAAGAATACAATTTGGTGTTCTATATTTTTTATCCAGAAATCTAATCATTTCCTGTAAGTAAAAAATGTTATATGAGATATCTTTGTTTTTCATGAAAGCAGTTTGGTTAGGAGAGATCAGATTCTCCATATAAGGTTTCAACCTATTAACACTTTAGAACAGATTTTATTCAGCACATTTGATAAGCTAATTGGCATGAAGTCCTCAAATGAATATGGAGTGGATTTTTTTGGTATTAGGGTAATCCAGGTATTGGATATTCCCCGAGGCATTTCAGAACCAGCAATGAAGTCATTGACTGCAGAAATCAGGTCCTGTTTTATGATAGGCCAGCATTTGCTATAGAATTTTGGTGGAAATCCATCTGGACCTGGACTACTCATTTTATTTAAACTTTTAATCACTAGTTCTAACTCTAATTATGAGACTGGAGTGGCTAGAGCTTGATTATCACTATCATTTATGATGCTAGGTATTTGACTTAGAAAATGAGGATAGTAAGTTTCATCAGTTGATAGGTTAGGCTCAGTTAGCAGTTCCGAAAAATAATCTATTGCTTCTTTTTGAATGTTCAACTGAGAATTGATCCATTGGCCTGCACGATTTTTTATTTTAGTGATCTGCAGTTTACAGTTCCTTTCTTGCACAACTTTATGAAAGAAAGATGTATTGTTGTCTCCTAGCTTATGCCATTTCAGTCTTGCTTTCTGTTTCCAGTATTTTTCCTTCTCTTTTAAGGCTTTAAGCAGAAAGGCATTTTTCTCATTAAGTTTTACACATTCAGAGGTTGAGGGGGTCAAGTCAAAATTAACTTCCTGAATTCTTAAGGCCTCCTCTGTTTTTTTAACATTCAATTCAATGTTTCCAAAGCTATCTCTGTTCCAGTTTTTTAGTACTTTCTTAAGCCTAATCAGTTTTAGATAGAATCTTAGCATGCCAGTTTCAGCCATAGGTATTTCCCAGTTTTCACTAATTAATCTTATGAACTCATTTCTCTGAAACTAGGCATCTATAAATCTGAATGGCTTTGGGTTGGAGGAGGTCAAAGTGGAGACCTGAAGAAGAAGGGGGGCATGATCAGGAGTCTGCCTGTTCAGGATTTGTATTGAAGAGGATGGGAATTTAGAGTTCCATGAAATTGTACTTAGTCCTCTGTCTAATCTTTTGGAGGTGGGGTTCCTTAGCCTTGAGTTACACCATGTAAAAAGATTACCAACCGTATTAATTTCTTGTATTCCATTAGAGTTAATCCAAGAGTTAAAATCTCTAATACCTCCTAAGGCAGGGAAACTAGGACCTCTATATTCTGACAGAGAAGTGATCGAGTTAAAGTCTCCTATAAAAATAGTATCACCTTTAGAAATTGTCTGCAACTCACTCCATAGAACCTTCCTACCATCCCTATTCCTAAGAGCATAAATGAAAATTGCTTCCATATGCAAATTTAGGGAATGATGAGAAATAGTAACATGCATAAACTGTTCGTGAGAGGATAGAAGAGAGACAGATAATGAGTTTGACCACATGAGCCAGATTTTCCCATTAGACAAAGTCAAATTATGAGTGAAAGTGGGTTTCTCCATGTATGCTTGACATTTAGTATTATCATGCATAGGTTCAATAATACATAATAGCTAGATTTTCTTGAGTTTGCATAAGTTAGTCAACCTAAGCATTGAAGTATCCATGCCTCTAAGATTCCACACTAAAAAATTAGCATTGAAATTAGCTATCCTTTTTCACATGATTTATTACTTTTTATGGCTGATCTAAACATCATTTTGTTTAGCTGGCTTAGATAGTTATTCTTTTTTGGTTTAGACTTACCTTGGTGGTTACCTGAGAGAGTAGAAATTGTGGTATTCTGATGGCCAGAATTAACCTCCACCATAGACACTGTCTCAGACATGTCCTCTTGTTCCTTAGAGCAATTGTCAGGGACCTGTAAAACAGAAAACCTGTTTGCCATCTTTCCAGGCTGGGAAAGTGAGTTTTTATGATTTGGGCTATACATAGATAGGCTGAAAGATCCAATCTAAATATCATCTTTAGCATAGGCCACTAATGCTGGTTTAGATAGAGCCATGTCTTTTAGTAACGTTGAGATAGAATTGTCCGAAATATCATGAAATTGAGTATTATTAACAGGAGCGTTCACAGTAGCTCTGTTAACCATAGAGGGAGAACTAGGTGGAATGTTGTGGTTAGGATTTATAGTGGTTCCTTCATTCTCAGTATCATCAATCTCAGGGAGGGATTGGTCTTCCAAAGAGTCTAGGATCAAAGGGGGCTTGTTAAATTTCTTACCAGTAGCCTGCCACAGAGAGTGGGGTAAATTTTGAGCTATATTTATATCCTGAATTCTACTATTGGTATTCTGAGAGCTGGCTTTACACTGGGACAATGAATGACCTAATTTCGCACAGTGATCACAATAGAGAGGGATATCCTCATATTCAATTTGATATTTCCTGTTATTAGACACAGAGCCTAGCCTGATGTAATAACTCAAAGGTTTTTGAAGGTCTATTTCCACACAGAATTTAATTGCTGATGGCCTTGTAAGCATATCCGTGGCTAGATCATTTTTGATAAAACTGCCTATGTTATTCCCTATTGCCTCTATGGAAGCTGAATTATAATAGTATAGAGGGACTTCCCTGATTGTACACCAGATGGGAACTATTGGAGATTCTTTATGTGTTGAGAATTCAGGAGTCCATTTGAGCATCTTAAGGGAAATGCCATTGAAGTTCCAGACACACTTCATCCAGCATCTCTGGTAATCGTTTATTTGCTCAAACCTAATAAGAACATGTTTATAATCAAGAGAGCCTAGCTGATATTTACCTTCGAAGCCAACATTTTGAAAGCCTGCTCCAGCTGCTCCATAGAAAGTCGGCCTTTTGTGAACTTACCAACCAGAGCGTTCGCATAGTGGGTGGATAAAGTAGCTATTTGGTCCTCAGAATATAAGCAGGAGGGTTCCCCTAAGTGTTGCGATTTACGAATAAGCTCAGGATTGCTAGGCAAGATTTTGGATAGAGGAGGAGATTTGTTTTGGAGCACCGCAGCGAAGGATTTGGGGGGGATTTGATTAGAAATGGTTTCCGCCATATCGGCCGGCTTAGCAGATGGGAATATCGTCACAACAATTGACGGACAGTACTAGCCGTTTCTGGCAAGCAGAACAGAGAGAGGGCTCGAGAATCGCATTTTCAGAGAGAGAGGATGCGTTTTCAAAAAACATTTAAAAATATTATAGGTAATATATGTATAATATGAATAAATAATAATTTATTTTATATTAAATTAGTGGGTACATAATGAGTTTATATACCCACCCGCCCAACCCTTACCAATCTATCTCTATACCCTCCCAATTGGGGCGGATGCTAAGTGCGCAAGGGGTCTTTATTCCTCTTGTTCACTCAAAGAGGTAAGGAAGTATTTTCACATTTAAACAAGACACTCTTCTTCTAAACTTTCAAGGTGGGACAAAGAGTAAAAAAGATAAGTTTTATTGTTCAAAACAAAATTGATCTTGGGCTGAATGGCCCATTTTACATTACTAGTACATGCCTGACAGAGTTTCAACGGTCATGCCTTGACAAAATTTAAAATCACCGATGGTTTGAGCAGGAGGTCACTGATTTATTTTTCAACACACGGAATTTGTAAGTGCTTTTTTATTTTTGTAAATTCTTATTTCCTCAATGATGGATTATCAAGCATACTCTTTTTGTGTCTGATTTGGGGGTTTCGTTTGCTCTTATGGTTTACAAACAATTTCAATAACCGTCTTTTCCACAGTACAACAAACATAAACGGTATAGTTAGTCTTAGTTGTAGCGTTTAATTTTTAACTCTGTGAACTAACTTACTGGTGTTTCTGGCTAGGGCTTATTTTCAAGCAACAATGTTGCTCAACAAATCGCAGACTTGATAGTAACAAATGGGACCATTTACACAAGTGATGATGGTCTGCCGTACGCTGAATCCATGGCCATTCTCAACGGCCGAATTATCAGACTCGGCAGTTACTCTCAAGGAACTGGCAGGACCTGGTTGTAGGGAGTTGAACCTGGATGGAAAGATAGTAGTTCCTGGATTTATTGATTCCCACGTTCATCTTATATCCGGAGGATTACAGATATGAAGCATGGTGCATGGTTATTGGGTGGTGGATGGAACAATGATTCCTGGGTTGGAGAACTGCCTATGTCATCTTGGATTGATGAAATTACACCCCATAATCCTGTTTGGCTTTCAAGGATGGATGGTCATATGGGTCTGGCTAACACTTTTGCACTTAAAGTTGCGGGAATTTCCAAGTACACGAATGATTCAGATGGTGGGGATATTTTGAGAAATAATGATGCGGAACCTACAGGGCTCTTGATTGATTCGGCTATGAAACTCATCCTATCCTGTATACCAGAAGTCTCAGTAGAAGAAAGAAGGGGCGCTCTTTTTAGAGCTAGCAATCTTGCCTTAAGGAGAGGTGTAACAACAGTAGTTGATGTCGGGAGATATTTTCCTGGTTTATCAGCAGAACCTTCATGGGAAGATTACACAGATGTGTATACATGGGCGGATTCATTTGGAAAGATGTTAATCAGGGTCTGCTTATTCTTTCCAATGGAGACATGGGCACGATTACATGAATATATTAATAAGGGGGGCCCTAGGAGAAGTGAAAAGATATATTTTGGTGGTCTAAAGGCTTTTGCTGATGGATCATTGGGATCTGGTAGTGCCCTTTTTCATGAGTAGCAGATATGAATAGTCTGCACAATATGATTGGATCAGCAGATAAAGCTGGGCTCCAGGTGACCATTCATGCAATAGGTGACAAAGCGAATTCCCTGATTTTGGACATGTATGCATCAGTGGTTTCTCAAAATGGAATTAGGGACAGGAGGTTTAGGATTGAACATGCTCAGCATTTGGCCCCTGGTGCCGCATCTCGTTTTGGTGAGCATGCTGTTATTGCTTCAGTCCAGCCTGATCACTTGCTGGATGATGCTGATTCTGCAATTAAAAAACTTGGTTCTGAGAGAGCGGGGAATGGTTCTTACCCTTTCCAATCAGTACTTGCTGGTGGTGCAACTCTTGCATTCGGCTCTGATTGGCCAGTTGCAGATATAAACCCTTTGAGCAGCATTAGGACTGCAATGAAACGGATCCCGCCTGGGTGGGATCATCCCTGGGCTTCTCATGAGCGGATGAATCTGAATGGCACACTATCTGGGCTGCTTATTCATGTTTTCTTGAGAAGGAAGTTGGATCCTTGTCTCCTGGAAAGCTGGGAGATTTTGCTGTTCTCTCCACCAATTCATGGGAATCTTTTGCTGAAGGATCAGTTGCTGTCGAAGCTACATATAAGTTGTGCATGTCCTTCCTTAATGGTGCAAGGAAGCTAATGTACCAATCTATGTTTCACTAAGTTACAGAGAGAAGTTTCCACTAGAACTGTGATATATCGCGGTGTAATGGAACCTAAACCACGCTCAAGTTTCCAGTAGAGCTACATGTTGGAAAATGATGGTTAAAAGTTTGAAATTCGTCAACTTTTTGGGCTTCGTTTAGAGTGGGACCCGAACGGATTTTGGGTCAATGGATGTCATTTTTGGGTTCTCCTCCGCGAGTACTATAAAATCGACTATTTAAACTCTCAAAACGGATCAAGGGTGAATGAGATATGAATGTTTTAAATATCACTCTTGAAAGAGGAAAAATGGGCGAAAATTGGCCTAGGTAATTTTCTCTGGACTGTCCAAAATGCGTATGGACCGCATGAAAGTCTCTGGAAGGCCCAACCGCATAGTATATATGGAATTGCTTGTGTGTAATTCTTAAGAGATAAGAACAAAATACTTCCATATTTTGTGAGATATCTTGTCTTAAATAAATATGCGATTTACCATGTTTAATATGATGAAGAATATTTGTACAAATATTTCTTCCTTTTCCAGCAGATTTGATTCGAGTATTCATGGAATGTCTCGGATTTGGTGAGTTGGTGATTGGAGAATATTCTTCTCTAATTACAGAAAATCAGAATATCATGTTTCCATGATTAGGGCCTCTTAGAGTAGTATAAATAGAGCCTCTAAGTCAGTCATAAAAGATACACCATTTCTCAAGTCCCTCCATATTCTAAACTTGAGTCTTCTTTCTGTCTTTCTCGAAGTTTCCAGTTGATGCTCTGTCGAGGTGATAGTCCTTCGGGCCTTGCGTGAATCCGAGGTAACTCTTACGTGTTAATTGTAACCTTCGATGGTTTTATCCTAGGGAACGATGTCCACGACGGGACTCATTCGTTTCAAGGGCAGCGAGTGTTACTCGTGACTCCATCATTACTTGAAACATGATTTATGCTTTGATTATTTATAATTTAAGCTTTTCGATTGTATGCTTGAATAATTAATAAAAGTTTATTATTCTTGCATATGTTAATTGCTCGTTCAATTTTGTTGTTTAATTTTTCGCATGATACAATCAATATATGCCCAACAGTCTTGAAACGAATGATATTTGTTGAATTATATTGATTCCAAAAATTTGCAAACGAAATATGCTGCACGCGGACATGGCATGAAAAATTGCATATGGTTTTCGTCAAAACAGTTTACTGGAAAGCCTGAATATATAGGAGATTGGATGCATTGATTTATGGAAACTGAGATGCATGAAATATTGAGGTGGATGCATGTTATTGATACGCATGCTAATGGAAATTATGCATGCCAATGGAAATTATGCATGTCAATGGTTTTGGTTAGTTACAACAAAATCATATTGAGCAATTTGTTATGTATAATTATTTAAAATATTATACTACGATATTTGAGATTTGTACATATATTTAACGATGGAAATCTTTTGTATGTACGCATTGGTGAATCCGAGTATACACGGTTGTATCTCTCTTATGGAAGAGAAACTAGGCATGGAGATACAGCAGGATTTGCTTGGCAACATGAATGAATCAAGAGTGTAACCACGGTTGTGCTAACTATGGCACGTATACACGTTGATTAAAGTGAATCATGACATATGCTTTATATACATATATTGCTTGGATTATATTTGATAACCATTTGCGTGAATCTGGGCGTGAACAAGACTTTGTTACAAAGAGTGTTATGTGAATAATATGTGCACATATATGTCCAGTACACTAAGGCTATCGAATTTGATAGTAAATGAATTTGGTTATATTAATCTCTTAATTATGTGGGAAAATGAGTTGAGCATGTATGTTAAATTACATGGCACAATTATGAAAATATGCTAATTCCGTGATATTCATGCTTATGAGATTAAATGTTGATATGTAAGAACTCATATTTGATTCTTTGCATGAAAGATTGAATTAAATTTACGGGAAAAAAATGCCATGAGTTTAAAATATGGGATCAGACATTATTATTCAATTACATGAAAGCAGTGCATATGGTTGGAAATTATGAGACATGTTTAATTTTCAAAGCCCTTGAAATGCTATAGTATTTGTTTAAATACTTGATCAAATGTTGAAATACCTATTTTGCATGGTATAATAATTTGGTGATGTGGGCTGCTCATGTTGGTTAAAGATTTAAACCATTTTGTGTGAGAATGTGCTGCTAGTGATTCATGACTTTTATATGCTTGGTCTGAGAATCGCATGCGAAAAATTGGTAAACTTCATTTGCACTTAAACATGACATCTCTGGCCAAGAGTGTAATATATTCGTGCATGAATGAAGTATGTGACATTGGGTTATTTGATCCATGATGTATTCTCGTTCATTTAGGGACTTGATTTAGCTGCATATATATAAAAAAAATTAGATCTATGTTGTGTCTAAAATTGGGTTATGCTTTTATATGCTATGATTAGATTAATTGTTTGGGAAAGTGCCCTTTTGATGCAATGAAAGGTTTGAAAGGCTTGTCCCAATAATTGGCTATCTTGATTGATCGTTTACGAGCATATGGCTCACGAGTGACAATTGTTAGATTGCACAGATAGAGCATATGGGCTCGAATTTCAACATATTCTGGTTATTTTGTATGACCTAAAAAATGTGAACATGAAGACATTAGTTTACGACTATGTCTAGGGTATTGGTTCTTGTGAACCATGGTATAAACCCTAAAGCATGAGTTATCATGACTATGCTAAAAACCTTTGATTATTTGTAATCAAAGAATTGAGGGGAAAATCTCAAGAATTTGGTTGGGAAAACTAAGAATCCTGAGAATGGGAATCCCAAGACTTTTGGTCAAATCTCTTGATTTATGGTTGAAAAATCTAAGAATCATGAGATATGGAATCCCAAGACAATTGGTCAATTCTCTAGATTTTTGGTTGGAAAGCCTTAGAATTCTGAGATGAGGAATCCTAATACAGTTAGTCTAGAAACCCCAAGACACGAGGTTTTGAGAAACTTAACACGTGTGGGGATGTTTAATAAAACCAGCCCAATGAGGGGGGTAGACGAAAACCTAAAAATTCAACGACCATATGAATTTTGATAGGTACTTGAGGTGAAACGTCATCACGAGAGATTTGAATCAAGTTGATCAAGTCGGGATGACTTTAACTCGAACCAAAAAGGGTAAACCCGTAATTGAGTTAAGCAATGCACTCAAACTTGAGTCGAGCAATGGACTTGAATGTGTTTCGAGCATAAAGACACTCAAGTTTGATTTGAGTAGTCTGAAAGTAAAGTGCAGTTATACTGAAACTTGACTTTAAAATGGCCATGAAATTGTGTGGAGTTGGTAAACTCACACTGCGCCCTAGTGAGAGTTAATTGAATCCTCGATTGATTGACACTACATTGGTGGTGGCATTGGTCATGCGAGGAAGAACAATTAATTGAGATCGGGAAGTTTAGTTATCTCTAATCCCAAGGGAGTTGAAGGAATAAGAGAGACTTTCACGATAAAATATCAATACATGAAGGTGTTTTGATTGTTGAAGGGATCTAGCCCTAAAAGAACTTTCATGGGTAAGAACCTAGTGTTTGATTTATTATTGAACACACGGACTTTTAGTATGTTGGGTTTGTATATTAACGAAACCACTTACGTGATGCACAGAAAACATATGAGGTTATCTGTGACCATGATGTGAATACATAGAATCCTTTGGGAAATGTGATTCACAATGTAGACATTTGCAAGATCATTGCTAGAAATGATCAAGCGTTGTGGGGGAGCCTTTAAGTTGACTGGCGATCTTTTAAATAAGATACCCCAAGAAGGAGGAAAATAAAGCTCCTCATAGAGCCATCCTAAAAGTTCTTTCGAATGTGTGGGTTGGCATATTGCGAATGTAGTAAAAGGAATACTTAAACAGTATCTTTACTAGATATGCACAATGTTGAAGTGCTATCAATTTCTTGAAATTCACAAGAAATATTATGCAGAAACTAGAAATATATCTTGATGGAAAGTGTATTTTGTGGAAGTTTTTGTTAAAGATCCTGATTTATCTTAAATGGACTTAAGAGTCAATAGATGAAATCATTAAGGATCAGGGATAAACCAACGAAGGAAACGAGATTCCATGAAATAATTTTTGTGGAAAGTGGTGATCAATAGAGAGATTGATCTACCATGAGTGCAAATCACTAGAGTACTAGTAGATTTGAACAATTAGTAAGTATATTTGTGTACTTGATGGGTGTTTTCTAGACGTGAGAATGAGTCCAAGGGTGATGGTACTTGCTATCAAGGTTTTGTGAAAGCTAGAAGTACATCCAATGTACCTAAATGATTATTTGGAGAATTAGATATTAAGATCTGAATAGAGCAAAATGAAAAGCTCAATGCTCCTAAATGACCCATCATGTGACCAAACTAATTGTTGTTTAGCCAGTGATATTAAATCAATGATTTTGATGAAGGCGGATATGCTAAGGCACACGGAAAATGACCATGTCATTTATGTCTTTGAATTGATGGTTTTCTCATTGATAGAAAAATTGATACGATGATTGAGTCTCTTGGAGATATGTCGTATTCAATGGAATGACTCTAAACATTGTGAGTTACCTTTTGTAAAGGTGAGGTGTCTCTTAAGAAGATAACTCAAGAGTCATTAATAGTCTGATGTACTTATTAAAGTGCACATTAGACAATTCTTACAATGGATAGTAAGATGATACACGAGTAATCTAGAAAAGATCACTGGAAACTGCTGTGTGTGAGACTCGTGGATATGGCTTGAGTTGTGTAGAGAAATGGTTCTCTCTTGCTAGATTCATAGAGGAATCTCTGTCCATTGTGTTGGACAAAAATTGGGAAAGATATACCCTAGGATGACCAAAGCACTTTTATTAGTATTGGTGTAGCATAAAGCTTGTAGCTTAAAGCCATATCGATGATGGTGTGTCTCGACATAGACACTTTACCATTGGACGACTACTCTCTACGAGAACTATCGATGTTGACTACGTAAGGTCAATATGATAAGAGTTGTTATTCTTTGACGAAAGGATTCAATCGATTTCTTGACGAAGAAATTGAATCGAGAGTTAGTTGAGAACTCATCGAAAGGAATATGACTAAGTCCAATAAATGGTGGGTTACGTACATGGACACCCAACCTATGTGACTGGAGATCCCAAGATCTAGGTTCAAAGGGACAACTAAACTGCAAAGACCCATCGCGATCACTGTGGGGGTTTCATACCTCCCGTCTTATTCCTATGATGAAGAAACAGTGATGTGAATGAAGGTTAATCATTAAATTGCTTTTAATGATTCAAGGCATCGAGTATGTAGTACTCGAAAGAGCGCAATAGTTTACGGAACTGCTCTTACGCCAAGAATCACCTATGTAAGCGAGAAGTGTGGCCGCTTCGAAAGGGAATTGTTGGGACGCAATTCTTTAGAAACCTTACAGAACTAGGCGTGTACCATGGCCTGATTAATGGACACAACCGAGGAAAGCGCAAGGGCTAGGAAAGATGTCTGTGGGAAGTGCATTGTCGTTCACACAAGAGGTAGGGAAAGTTCAAGGACATCGCGTCTACTTTTTAACCAGTGGGCTAAGTGTACTCTCTCAAGGGAAAGTTCAAAGGGTGACACCTACTTATCCTATGCAGCATCTATGCCGTCGAAATGAATCTATCACCAAGTCAAACTCTGTGTCTGACGTGATTGTTCTGATTCCTACATCAATATCTATTCATGTGGGGGATTGTTGGAAAATGATGGTTAAAAGGTTGAAATTCGTCAACTTTTTGGGCTTCGTTTAGAGTGGGACCCGAACGGATTTTGGGTCAATGGATGTCATTTTTGGGTTCTCCTCCGCGAGTACTATAAAATCGACTATTTAAACTCTCAAAACGGATCAAGGGTGAATGAGATATGAATGTTTTAAATATCACTCTTGAAAGAGGAAAAATGGGCGAAAATTGGCCTAGGTAATTTTCTCTGGACTGTCCAAAATGCGTATGGACCGCATGAAAGTCTCTGGAAGGCCCAACCGCATAGTATATATGGAATTGCTTGTGTGTAATTCTTAAGAGATAAGAACAAAATACTTCCATATTTTGTGAGATATCTTGTCTTAAATAAATATGCGATTTACCATGTTTAATATGATGAAGAATATTTGTACAAATATTTCTTCCTTTTCCAGCAGATTTGATTCGAGTATTCATGGAATGTCTCGGATTTGGTGAGTTGGTGATTGGAGAATATTCTTCTCTAATTACAGAAAATCAGAATATCATGTTTCCATGATTAGGGTCTCTTAGAGTAGTATAAATAGAGCCTCTAAGTCAGTCAGAAAAGATACACCATTTCTCAAGTCCCTCCATATTCTAAACTTGAGTCTTCTTTATGTCTTTCTCGAAGTTTCCAGTTGATGCTCTGTCGAGGTGATAGTCCTTCGGGCCTTGCGTGAATCCGAGGTAACTCTTACGTGTTAATTGTAACCTTCGATGGTTTTATCCTAGGGAACGATGTCCACGACGGGACTCATTCGTTTCAAGGGCAGCGAGTGTTACTCGTGACTCCATCATTACTTGAAACATGATTTATGCTTTGATTATTTATAATTTAAGCTTTTCGATTGTATGCTTGAATAATTAATAAAAGTTTATTATTCTTGCATATGTTAATTGCTCGTTCAATTTTGTTGTTTAATTTTTCGCGTGATATAATCAATATATGTCCAACACTACAATTTACAAAGGGTAAAACGTCTGCAAATAAGGTGAATTGCTATTTTACTCCCTATATTTTACTTGATTACGCCATGTATTTTATACTATATAAATACTCATGTATTTTTAACATTAATGTAAATGACATTGATTTTCAAATTTTTTAAAAAAAAGTATAGTTAGTCTTAGTATATTTGAACCATGCGCTATATTTTTTTTGTAGTCATATGAACTCTCCATGGTGTTATAAGATTACTGTCTTCTTTTAGCTCATTCACTCATCTATAAATAATTATGCCACTTGCTGAATTAGAATATACAAAATAATGTAATGCTTTTAGATGGGTTAGGATCATGGGTGATGTATATGCTAATGCTTGGTGCTAAGGTTTAACGTAGGTTCTTCTTTGTTTAACACACACTCAAATTTTGAAGCATAACTGTAGAGGTCTTTTCAACAGGTGGTTTAGCGCACTTCGACGGTAGTTTAGCTCCGGTTTATGGTGGCGTGCCAAACTAGATTGGGTGTTAGGATGTAAGATAAGCAAGTACGATTTAGCAAAAGTTGTTCCATGGTGATTATAGGAAAGCCTAAATCATCAAGATAAATTTGTTAGGTTATGTGAAGACTTTGTGTAATCATTTGATAAAATATAAAGGACTTTATTAATGGTGCACTGATATCACATCAATGACACATCTCATCAATGATGGAGATTACAATATATAGGTGTTAAAGAATATAAATATTACTTGTAATTGTAATTATGTTTCTATTTCCTCAACATGTTAAGGAAATAGAAAGCCTTTCCTTGTAGGAAATGTTATAAATGGTAGTTACCTTATAGAATTAGTTATAGATAGTAGTTTCCTTATAGACTTAGAATCATATTCCTGTCAGACCTTGGTTTGTGGTAGCCCTATATATTGTAACCCTCATCATTGATGAGATGTGTCAGTGATGTGATATCAGTGCACCATTAATAAAGTCCTTTTTATTTTATCATGGTATCAGAGCCTAAAATCCTGAAACCCTAAGAAAATATTTCGCTACCTTTCCAGCCACTGCCACTGCTATCACCCACGCGTCGATCCACGCACCGCTGCCGTCGTCAGCTTCATTCCGCCGATCGCCACCGCTACCGTTTGGCCGTGGTAATCCGTGCGCCGCTTCTCCTGATCTGATTGGTCCGTGTGTTAAGCCACACGTGTCGATCCTGAAGCTCACACGCCGCCGCGTTCCCGTCATGCATCGCCGTTGATCTGATGCGTCGCCGTTTGCTGCACCTACTGTTGATTCGTACCTGATTTTGCACTATGTCTGCCTCCGGAAGTTATCCCGAAGAACAGGCTCATACTGATGCTGGTTTTGAGGCTACTGTGCTTCAGAACATGAATGTCTATGAGGTAATTGCGACTTTACAGATAAAGTTGCAGTTGAAATCTGGCCCTAAGATACTTATACACGTTGGTCGTTTGTCGACTGAACCCTACTTCATTGGCTCTTCTGACGGACCTGGTTTGGTTATTGCACCCACCATCCTGACGGGTCAAGAGAATTACCTTGAATGGTCTCCTACAAATACTACTCTTGCTGAATTTGAATACTGCTCTACCAGCTACTACTGATACTGTTGTTGCTACTACTTCTACCCATGCTGAGATTTTTTTAAAGATTTTTTTTAATGATTAGAAATTTCATAATCTTCTTTGCAAGTTGGGCATTCTTGTCATCATGTTCCAACTTAAGGGAGGGTGTTAAGGAAATAGAAATCCTTTCCTTGTAGGAAAGGTTATAAATGGTATACCTTATATAATTAGTTTCCTTATAGAATTAGTTATAGATAGTAGCTTGCTTATACACTTAGAATCTTATTCTTGTCAGACTTTGGTTTGCTATAGCCCTATTGTTAAGGAAATAGAGGGCTACAATATATAGGGCTATAACAAACCAAAGTCTGACAGGAATATGATTCTAAGTCTATAAGGAAACTACTATCTATAACTAATTCTATAGGGAAACTAATTCTATAAGGTAACTACCATTTATAACCTTTCCTACAAGGAAAGGGTTTCTATTTCCTTAACATCAGTGGCAGAATGTTTGGATCTTAGTTGTTTTTTAGTATTTAAGATTAAAAAATGTAAATGTTGGATAGCGTTGCAAGTGGATAATATATTTGGTTTTTCAGGTACATTTCTTAGCCGGTGAAAAAAAAGAAGTGCGAGATTAATAGCAAGAATGTTGTTTGTATTAGGAATAATGAAATGCTCATTAGCAATAAGTTAGATTTGTAATAATTAATTATATCATTATTTATTTATCAAAGAGGAATACTATGCAATTACCACCAAATTTCACTATAAATACCCCTTAAAGGATGAAGAAAAATGCACTTCTCATTCTCTCATTTCTCACTTCTTCACATCTTATCCTCTTCTCCATCTTATCTTCTTGTCCATTCTCTCCTTCTTACTTCCCACATCAAACCCTTTGCTAATTTCTCAATAAATTAGTGCAAAATTAGTAAAAATCACAACATGTTATCAACATGATCACTCTTCATCTTCATTGAGTAAGTTCCCTTTTCTAAAAGTTGTAAGAATTTTGTAATGAATCAAAATAGTTGGTATTAAGGATACTAGTCCAGACTTTTCTATTAATTTGTAGATATCTAGAACCTCATGTGTTAAAATTTGATTATATTTGACAGCATAGATCAACTTCACATAAGTGTCCACCAACTATGTCCTAAAGTTTTTCCCCTCATCTAGGACACTCTTAATCAGAACCCTTTTGATTGATTCAATTTTCAAATAAATCTCAACATGCTAGAATGTCTAATAAAATAAAATAAAATAATCTGTCACAATAGAAATGATGTGATGTATAATAATTAACTTTCTAACTTCATAACACCATTAATCGTCTAATTACATAACACTACTAACTTTCTAACTACATAACACCATATTACTATACATAGGAGGCTTTGCCGCCTTATGGTAATGTGATGTGATTTATTAACTTTTTAACTACATAGCACCGTATTACTATACACATGAGGCTTTGCCGCCTTATGGTAATGTGATGTGATTTATTAACTTTCTAAATGTATAACACCATATTTCTACAAAGGAGGCTCTGCCACCTTATAGCAAAATGGT
This sequence comes from Rubia yunnanensis, assembly GCA_037428765.1. NCBI lineage: Eukaryota > Viridiplantae > Streptophyta > Magnoliopsida > Gentianales > Rubiaceae > Rubia > Rubia yunnanensis. The sequence goes on from CM075062.1 coordinate 52,317,544, forward strand.
GTAATCTACATCTAACTAATCTTTAACTTCTTTATTTTAATATTTCTATGATTAATTATGTCTCTAATATATTTTTTCTATTTATCAGATAACGTTACATTGCTAATCTACTCTTAATATTTTAACTACAATTAATTAATATAACAATTATAAAATGGCTATATTTTTAGCAATAATATAACGGCTATAAACGGCTATATTTTACACAATAAATACAAAACATCAAATGATACAAAACCACACCCTCTCTTCTACTTCATATCTTTTTCTAGATTTTACTGATCAAATGTCTAGACTAATATTTATCTTTGTTGCTGTAATTATTTTAATATTTCATGTTTCAATTCTCAGCGTAGAAGTTTCACCGGAAGATTTTCGTTTTTCTTCATTGATGATCGGAATCATGTATTACTCTTTATTTTTCACAATTATTATAGACTTCTGTATTTTGAATTAAATCTAACGAACTATTACTTTCCCTATGAGCAACAGTAACCCACTTGACATACTATGATGTTACAATAACTGATAATGAAATGCTGGAAAAGACTCTTTCTACTTTCCACGCATCAAATGTGACTTGCTACAACAATATTGTGTGCGGGGTTTTAAAAGATATTCTGAACTAATTGCTTGTCTGCTCATTGCAGAAAAGAATAATGAGTTGCTGATGAAGAATCATCAATATTGCCCGACTGGCTCAAGAGTGTTTCCTGAAGCAAACACTGTTAACTTCGACGAACCTGAACACAAAAATTATTTTCGGGGTTGAGAGAGAGGCCGAGGTTATGGTCGTGGTTACAGACATGGTTGAGGTTGTTAAAATTTGTCCTACAAGTCCGGTAACTACTACCACAAGAAGCATCAATATGGGAGGAACAATGAAAGTACCCATAAAAGGGGAAATGATGCCAGTTCATCAAAGGGATCTGGAACCTCTTATTTCAGATAGAGTGGCAAAGGACATTGGTCAAGAGTCTGCAGAGTCCCGAAGCACTTATGCAAACTCTACCAAGAGTCTATAAAAGGAAAGGGAAATGAGGCAAACTTCAATGAATCCACTCATATCGAAGCTTCTGATTTCAATGATGATTTCATTGACATAGTTGGTGATTTCACTGAGCATCCAAGTAGTGGAAACTAAAAGAAAGACAGTTGTATAACTATTATATGGAATGAAGCTAGATTGTCCAATGTCTATTTATATCTCTTGTAAATATATATAAATAGTTTTATTTAAAGCCTACTACTTTCAAATTTATTATCTTTCTTATCAAATTTGTTTTGTTTTTAATTAAAGAGGTGAAATGGTTAAAGCTAATCGTGAAGCCAACAAAAGGATTAAAAATGAAGAAATTTGCATACTTGATTGTGGAACAACACACACTATATCAAAGGATAAAAGTTTTTTCTCAAAGATAAAACCAACGCAGACCATTGTGAATACAATATCGGGTCCTGTAGATCTGATTGAAGGAGTTGACGAGGAAAAATTTACATAGCCAAATGCTACAATGTTTACAATAAATAATGCCTAATTTTTGCCAAAGTCCAAAAGGAACTTATTCAGTTTCAATGATATATATTCTCATGGATTTGATACTCAGTCTATAACTGAAGGTACTATGAAATATATGTTTCTCATTGTGTATAAATCTGGAAGGAAATGCATACTTGAGAAACTACCAATGCTCCATACTGAATTGCATTGCACGCATATAAATGCACTAGAATTAAATACGGTAGTGATCAAACCTTCAATATTTACCAAATAGCATAATCGGCTGGACCATCCTGGTTCAACTATGATGCGAAGAATTATTAAAAGCTCACATGAGCATCTATTGAAGGACCAGAAGATCCCTCGTGGAAATTCCTTTCAATGAAAGACTTGTTCCCTTGGAAAGCTAATCATAAGACCTTCACCGGGAAAGGTTGAAACAAAATCACTAGCGTTTCTTGAACATATCCAAGGTGATATATGTGGACCTATACATCCACCATGTGGACCATTTCGTTACTTCATGGTATTGATAGATGCTTCTGGCAAATGATCACAAGTATGTCTATTATCAACTCGAAATATGGCATTTGCTAAATTACTCACTGAGATAATCAAATTGCGAGCTTAATTTCCTGATCACACGATCAAGAAAATCAGACTTGATAATGCCGGTGATTTCACATCCCAGACTTTCGATGATTATTGTATGTCATTGGGATTGTTGTTGAGCATACTGTTGCTCATGTGCACACACAAAATGGTCTGGCTGAATCACTGATCAAACATCTCCAACTTATTGTTGAACCATTAATAATGAGAACAATGCTCCCTACTTCAGTATGGGATTATGCAATATTACATGCCATAGCATTGATTTGTATCAGTCCAAGTGCATATCATAAATACTCCCCACTACAACTTACATCAGACCAAGAACCAAATATGTCCCATCTAAGGAGTTTTGGTTACACTATTTATGTGCCTATTGCACCACCGCAAAGAACAAAGATGGGACCACAGAGAAGTCTTGGCATTTATGTAGGATTTGAAAGCCAATGTAGTGTTAAATACCTTGAACCCCTAACTAGGAATAGTTGTACAGCTCGTTTTACAGATTACCATTTTGATGAAGAAAATTTTCCAGCATTAGGGGGAGATAAAACAGATGGAAAGGAATATTACCTGGTCTATACCAACATTATTGCATCTTTCCTTATACAAACAAGTGTGATGGAAAAGTCCAAAGGATTTTTCATAAGCAAGATATAGCAAATCAACTTCCTGATGCATTTACAGACACAAAGAGAGTGAAAAAATCTCACATCCCACTTGAGAATGCTCCTGCTCAAATTGAAATCACAAAAAGGCAAATTGAAAACAAAGTCACTCATGAAATCACGACACGCCTGAAGTGTGGAAGACCACTCGGTTCCAAAGATAAAAATCCTCGTAAAATAAAAGGATCAGAGAAACAAGATGACCCCAAAATGGAGGAACGTATTCCTGTAGAAATACGAAATGAGGAAAATTAAGAAATTTTGAATAATTATGCCAATACAGGTATAAGGTAGAACCGAAATGAGGAAATTAATCATGCATTCTCTTACAATTTGGAATGCAATGTTATGGACGAAAATAATGGAGATCCCGAACCACGGTATATTATCGAGTGTAAAAATAGACATGATTGGACTGAATGGAAAAAGGGCCATTGAAGCTAAGTTAGACTTGCTTAATAGGCGCAAAGGTTTTGCTCCTATATTACTCACCCCTGAAGATGTGAGACCCGTTGGATTCAAATGGGTATTTGTGCGAAAAAGAAATGGGGAAAACGAGATTATGAGATACAAGGCTAGACTCGTTGCACAAGGTTTTTCTCAAAGGCCTGGAATTGATTTTGAGGAAACATATTCCCCAGTCATGGATGGAATGGCATTCAGATTCCTTATCAGTCTAGCAGTTCATGAGAAACTTAATATGCACCTTAAGGATGTTGTTACCGCATACTTATACGGACCTCTTGATGCTGAAATTTACATGAGAATCCCCAAAGGATTAAAAATGCATGAAGCATTAAGTTCAAAACCTAGAGAAAGATATTTAATCAAATTACAAAGATCTTTATGTGGGTTAAAGCAATCTGAACGCATGTGGTAAAACCGACTAAGTGAATATCTGTTACAAAAGGGGTATGTCAACGACCCTCTTTGTCCCTATGTTTTTATCGAGAAAATAACATTCGGGTGAGTGATTATCGCTGTCTATGTTGATGATTTGAATATCATTGGGACCAATGATGAGATTCTAGAAGTAATCTCTTACTTAAAGAAGGAGTTCGAAATGAAAGATCTTGGAAAAACAAAATATTGTCTTGGTTTGTAGATTGAGCACTTGCAAAGTGGGATACTTGTGCATCAATCAAAGTACACGAAATAGGTATTAAAGAGATTCATTATGGATTATTCAAATCCATTGAGTACCCCAACGGTTGTAAGATCCTTTAATTTGGAAAATGATCCATTTCGTCCATGTGAGGAATCTAAACAGGTTCTTGGTCCAGAAGTACCATATTTCAGTGCAATTGGTGCACTTATGTATCTCGCTAATTGTACTCGACTTGATATATCTTTTGTTGTTAATTTATTAGCGAGGTTAAGTTCATCTCCTACCAAAAAGCACTGGAATAGAATCAAACATGTGTTTCGTTACCTTCAAGTGACAATTGATTTGGCATTATTTTATTCCAATACTACGGAACCAGTTTTGGTTGGCTATCTAAATGCAGGTTACCAATCAGATCCACACAAAGGGAAATCTCAAACTAGATGTGTTTATTTGCGGAGGGACTGCGGTTTCTTAGCGTTTGCAGAAACAAACACTCACTACAACATCATCAAATCTTGTTGAGTTTATCACATTGCACGAAGAAAGTTGAGAATGTGTGTGGTTGAGATCCATGACGCGACATATCAGAACCACAAGTGGTCTCCTATCAAATGATAATCCCATCACACTTTATGAAGATAATGCCGCGTGTGTTAATAAAATGAAGGAAGGATACATCAAAAGTGACAAAACAAAGCACATTCCTATGAAGTTCTTTTTCATTTACTCAAAAGCTGGAAGAGAGTAATATTATCAACAACCAATATATCCGTTCCTGTGAAAACTCAGCAGATCTGCTCACAAAGACTTTCCCCACTTCACTGTTAAGAAAACATGTTCATGAGATCAGAATGCAAAGACTACGAAATTTATGAAGAAATCACCAATGCCAACATGGGGGGAGCTATACGTGGCTGTACTCGTTTTACCTTACTGTGGTTTTTATCCCACTGAATTTTTTCAAGTAAGATTTTTAATGAGGCAGCATGAACATGTAATTATTGAAATGAACATTCCGGGGGGAGTGAGGAATAATGAAATTTTCATTTGTAATAAGCTAGATTTGTGATAATTAATTATATCACTATTTATTTACCAAATGGGAATACTATGCCATTACCCCTAAATTCTACTATAAATACCCCCTTAGAGGATGGAGAAAAATGCATATCTCATTCTCTCATTTCTCACTTCTGCTCATCTTATCCTCTACATCTTATCTTCTTCTCCATTCTCTCCTTCTTACTTCCCACATCAAGCCCTTTGCTAATTTATTAATAAATTAGTGCAAAATTAGTAAAAATCACAATAGTTTGATGATTATATTGTTGTTATATACCCATTTTAATCTTATAATTTTGAAATTTAGTTTTGCATTCACTTTAGGATAGAATGAACTCAGGAGTTCCAAGATAGTATACTATTGGATTGATATTAGTGACAGATGATAGTAACTATACAATTATATTTTTTCCCATTGAATCTGTGTTCAATTTTGAAGGTTTTTTCAGTTTCAAGTGTAGTAAGATCATGGGAAAATTCTTGATCTGGTGCTATAGTAAGGCACCATGGATGCCAAATAGGGAGGACACATCGTTACTATTATTTTTTAAAAGAAGGGAAAATAGATTTTTTTAATTTCAATTTCACGGAAGAGAATTATCATTCCGGTCTAGTAAATGAAAAAAATAAAATTGACGACTCAATCAGAGAACGCGTCCTCAATGTTTCCTTATTTGAAATATAATGAACTCCCTAGTATTATAGAAGCATTTTAAAAAATAAACATAAAGAATATGACTCATTCTCTAAATGCGGCATATTTTTAACGTCTGGAAAAAGAGAGTCGAGAACACATTCAAAGAATAAATTAATTAAATAGTATTGCTATAATTTAACTTAAATTTATTATAGACAAAAAAACTAATAAAATTAATAAAAAAATAACATTATAACAGTTTCCAGTTGAATATGAGTTGGCTATTACTAAAACTATAATTTGCTCATAAACTAAATTCAATAATAAATAATATTATTTCATAATTTATAAGAATAATAGTCATAATATAAAGATATTTTATTTTCTTATATGAATTATTAATTTTTTATATTTTTTGTTATTATTTTTACATAAATGTTACTATTTAATATATTGTAATTGAATTATACTTTATATTTATTACCAAAATAAAAATTAATATTTTAATTACTATTTAAATAAAATACTATTTTTTTTGAGTTGTATATGATTTGAATTTAAATAAAACTATAATTTTCATATGAACTTGTTTTTTTTGGCAATTTTCTATCTCGACATTTTCTAGGATCTCCTCTGAGGCGATTCTCCATTCTCACTGCTATCTTCACCAGAAACCTACATCCGGTTAATGATGACGACGCTTAATGGTGGATCCACCACCAGATACTAACCCTCCCCTCCCTTATTTACATGCTTTAAATAATGAACTCCGCCAAGCTCTGAATTCCCAACCGATCCCAAATCCTAGAACTTCTTTCATTCCAAAGAAAAAGATCGATCATCTTGGAGTGGTGGATAAGTTCTCTCGTAGTCGGCCCCAAATTGATAAAACTAGGAAAGATTTTCAGACTCCATGGTTTAGAGGTTCAACAAAAATCAATTTGTTAGATAATCGTCAATTCTTGATTAGCTTTGCATTGCCTAATGACTATTATAGGTGTTGGATTCATAAAGTTTGGAACTTTGGTGCATATTAAATTCGAACAACTAAATGGATTCCTAAATTCAATCCTAATGTGGATTCTCCAATAGCTCCTATATGGGTGTCCTCATACGGTCTTTCTTAACAATTTTTAAATTACTGTGCTATAATGTCAATAAGTAATCTATTAGGGTCATCAGTTAGAGTTGATAAAGCAACACTTAATAGAACTAGGCCTCATGTTGTTAGGGTATGTGTTGAAGTAGATGTTATAAAACCCTTACTGAAAAGAGTCTGGTTAATTTTTTTATGATATAGGTTTCTGGCAATATGTGGAACATGAAGAGGTTCCACAATATTGCTTTAACTGCCTTAAACAAGGGTACACAGTCTTTATTTGCAGGTATAATAAGGTTGATACCGAATTCTCTGCTTGGAGGCCTAAAGAAACCATTTCTCTTCCAAATTCGGGTAATAAATCCAACCCCAGTGAAGAACAGGGCAAGCCAAAAGGTAAAGGGGTTGGTGCTAACTCTTCTGGTTTAACATCCACTAAAAATATCTATGTTCCAGTCCTCAAAACAAAACTAATCATCTTTGTAGCTTTACTCAAGTTGTGGTGTCTTAGGTTACTCAACAAGCAGATAAGAACATTCAGAGGGATGCAAACACAATCACTGAGTCTCTGGAAGGACAAGGAAACAATCAATCATATGAGAAGAGTAAAGATTCAAGTTCAAAAGTATTGATCCATGTCCAGGGATCACAGGTTCCCTTAAAAAAATTCAAAAAATTCACTGCTTCATCTACAATATCTCCCCTAGTTTTTAATCCACAAGTCGTTGAAAAATTAACCTCTTATAATGCTGAAAACTCTTTGAATAATGTTCCTATTCTGTCTGGAAAATAATTAAAATGAATCACATATTAATATGTATCTGGATATGATTAATGATTCTTCTTGATTCAGTTAATGTGAATGCTTCTAATTCTAATTTGTATGAGCCTGGCTCTGAAATTGAAAATAGCATTGAGACTGTTATGCAATTGTTGGTTGGTTCTGATCCAGTGGCTGTTCCTGCACTACAAGAAAAATGATCTTTTACTTTGCCCCTTTTACCTCAGTTTTTTTTGTTAACCCCAAAAAATTGAGGCAAAAAGTTCTTTTACCTCGATTTTTTCCGAAGTAAAAGATTTTATTTACCTCGGTTATAAAAAAACTAAGGTAAATAATTGGTTTTTTACCTCAGTTATAATAGAAATCAAAGTAAGACCAAAAAATGAAGTGAATAATTTGACCAAATAGTATGCGACGTTGCATATGCAGTGTTAGAAGCTTGATCAATTTTGCCATTAATGTCATTTTTACTAATACGTTTAGCAAATGACCTAGGAAAGTCGCACATATTTTTAAAGATAAGTTAAAGTAAAGAATTTGACAGTGATAGAAAATTAAAAAAATAAATGTATGTCAATCATATGATGTTCAAATCATATGAAAACTCACATATGAACACGTACAATCAATCTTATGATGTTCAAATTAGATAGTTAAATAACTAGAAAAATAGTAGTCATGAAATCATTCTCACAATCGGTACATAAATTCGAATAAGATTTTTTTTAATTCCAACATAATAAATATTACAATAAACTCAATCAACTCTGATGATGATGACTTTGAAGCCAATATGCCCCCCATCTTCGATCACCTCGAAGAACAAGGTGTCCCCAATGTGTAGATTATTTCCATTAAGGAACTCGCCAAAACCCTTTGGGGAAAGGGTCTTGATCTTCCCACCCCAACTAGTTCATATAGTATTCTGTCCCATAGCACCTCAACACTACGGGGGTCTTCGTACTCGGCAGTTGTGGTAAAATCTCCCACGGGATGTACTAAATAAGAAATATATATATATTTACTAGGAATATACATACATGTATATGTGCAAATATTTGAAATTGCATATTAATTTTAAAAGCCTTACCGAAGTTGGGTTCTTCCCAAAGTTTTGCTGCTTCACAGTACAGCGGAAGCGTGGGCTTTTGGGAGCCATTGTATGATCCTTAATGTCGAACACTAGAGGCTCAAGTTTGCTCCATAGTGTGGAGAACTGCATAAAAAAAATATTTTGGTAAATTTTGAAGATGTGTTTTACTAATTATAGGTTGTGAAATGTTTGAAGACCTAGAAAAATGGGCAACTTGAAGATCCTTCGCCAACCATTAGTTCTGAATTAGAAATGACAATATGAATAGGGAAGCATCCCATGAATTGCAAGGTGCGACGTGTGCTATGCGTCGCAGGTACGTGTTGGTCCAAACCAGTGGCATGGACCGCATATATAAGCAATGTCGCTAGGACATTGGGAACTCATCGGTTAGACCAAAGGTACGACCGATATGCGTGCGATATCTCATACACAAGAATATGCTACTAAAAATAAAAGTATGCTACATCGCTTCATAATTGGGTTAACCAAACTGTAATAGATGTTTTATCGATGTCACATGAATCATATACTAAGTTATGAGTAAAATCACATAACCCTGGAAAAAACTAAGATTTAGCAACATAAAATTATACAAAAACCCTATGGAGACATACCAAAACGTAGTACCTAAGTTTACATCCAAGGAAAGTTCACCATGTCAAAAATGTGAGTGAAAACTAGAACACAAAGAAAACATAACACATTGACAAACCACAGATCATACAACGCAAAGTAGAATTTACTAATATTACATGTTAGAAGATTAGAAAAACCCTACTTTTTTTTCCAATGGAGAAGTGAAGAGAAGTGAGAGACCATTGGAATCTGGGGGAAACTTGTGAAGAAAAGCTTAAACTCATAGGTAGGGTTCTCATATATATATATATATAACCGTTTTGAAATGATGTCGTGTTGAACACATTGTGTTGTCCGCCCTACATAGTGCAACATCGCATGTACGTCGGTGAATTTGGCACAATGCCAATATAGTGATCGACGTCGCATGCGTGCACGACACTAGCAATTTCAGCCTTAGCATGGAACGCGAGGCCTAGTGTGGCTCGCGCCTCTTCATGGGCGTGGGATGCTAATTCTTGAGCGTGGCACAGATCTTCAACGTGGTTTGGGGCACTGGGTTGGCGCGGGTTGCGTCTGGAAATGGTGCGTCATCTCTTGCAGGGCGTTATCAGAGTGCTGAATCTTGAGCTCTTGATTTGTGCACGTGGCCATTGGCTTGGGCCATGGTTAGACTTAGTGTTTTCCTCAAAAAACTTGGTGTGGGCTGCATAAATTCCCACAACCCGTATGCTGGTCTAGGCATAATGACTTGGAATGACGCGGGATGCCTAAAATGGGATGTCCTACGCCCATACTTAGCCGCATAAAAGGGTCCTTCGGTTTGTGCTTTGAGGCCTGTCGTGTTCAGCGTGGGTCGCGCCACTACCTCACTTCAGTCTTCATAGAGCAGGGTGTTTCCTCTAGTGCGGCCGTTGGTGCCAAACCATGTGCGGCCTGCACCATCCTGTTGGTGCTTTGGCATGCTGAACTAGTTTCCTTTGCTTTGGGAGAATCGTTAGTCCGATTTGAGGGTTTTAGTAGCCGGTTTTATAGTACTCAAGAAGAAGAATCCAATGAAACAAGCCTTGAAGGCTAATTCTTTTAGGGCCATTCTTGGATCGAGGCATAACTCACCGTACCAGATTCCCCATTTCCCCATTAGCCGCTATAAACTCCGTAGCTTCCTATCTTTGGCTTTAATCTCCTTCTACCGCGCATTGATGATCGTGGCCTTTGTCTACCACCATTTTAATGTGAATGGCTTTCATCTCTACTACCATCCTTGCGAACGACATTCAATATCTTCTACAGCCCTTACGAACCGGCCTTCACATAGAATGTAAACAAAAATTACCCATGGGATACAAGATTCCATTAGTACCAATTAAGTCTACAAAATGCGGGATTTAGACAAGAAAACCAAACTTGGCCGTCTAAACCCCTTGTCACGTAAATAAACTAATACTAGCAATCCACCAAGCAAAAGTAACTAAAGTATGTCAAATGCATCAGTTAACGCATGCAAAATGAAGCAGATCAGATTCCCCACGCTTAACATTTTACTTGTCATCGAGTAGATAGAAGACAAGAAAAAGAATCAAGAGAAATGCAAAGTGAAAGAGTAAGTTAACTGAAACATTCAACTTATTCCAAGATTACCTTGCTTCCCATAAGAAAGTAAGAATCTCACAAATCTCACACTCCCCGAAAGACATAAGTAATCAAACAACCCAAAAGTAAAGTGTGGAAAAAGGTAGGCCAAAAAGATAAGTGTCAAGCTAGCTTACTTTTCTCGAAATGATCCGAAAGCAATCAATGAGTAGTCTGAAAAAACAATCCACCACGGAAGCATGAATTCAACCTAGTGTTTTTTGTTTTCTCTCAATTTCTATCACTTTTCCTAGGAGCCCTTTCGGGTTTTCAACCTAGCTTTAACACACAAAGGGTACTCACATCTCACCTTTTCCACACGGCCTCTGATTGTTTCCTAGGCTCGTAAGCCTAGCCAGGCCTAGCCTCTCATTTTTACCTAGGCCACTTGACATATCTGAGCTTTTCCTAATGCTACCCAAGTTTCCCTTTTGGGTTTTCAACCTGTCCAATTTTTTGTATTTTTTTTCATTTCCTCAAGTTTACCAAATTTTTTTGTAGTACAAAAATTCCCCAAAAGTGGGATTCATACTACAAAAGATAGTAACACATAAAAAATACACCACCAATTTCTTGAAACATCCTATCCCATGCAAATTAGAAATCCCTAGCATAGCATGTCATACCACCAAATGTTCATCCAAAATAATCCCTAAACAAACAAAAATCAACATCACAAACTAAAATAACAACTACCAAAGCAAATCATGAAATGCACCGAGGAAATCCAAGAATGAAAAACTCCCTAAGTGCACACTACTCCCTCCCCACACTTTGCCCATGCAAAGTGTCCAATGCATATAGAATCATGTCAAAAAATAGGTGAGGTAAGGAGAATAGTGGTACTCAATCTAGTGGCCCCGAAGGGCCTTCGTCCTCGTGACTTATGAAGGTCATATTCATGTACCCAGTTGCTTATAGTGTGGCCTCAATTCTATCTATCCGCGAGCTAAGATCTTCCACTTAAGAGTGCATTCCCCATATTTCTTGGACTACATCTTGCAACACTTGAGTAGAGCTATAAATATTGTCCCCAAGTGAATGCAAGTGGTCAATGATGTCCGTAGATAAGCTAGAGCGACTAGGGGGTGCTCTCGGAGTGGACTCACCCTCAGCCTCTTCAACATCTAACTCCTTGTTGGCCATAACTTTATAGACTCCTCTCTCAAACTTCTAGTTCGGCTAAATAACTAGGTCATCCAAGCATGTTTCATGGTCAATGGTGGTGCGCTCTGGCTATGGAAGGATCATAAAGCTACACGTGCTTGCTCCACTATAAAGCCATACTATATCTACCCTTCAATGTTGTTGGTCTCACTTAGCTAACTTCTCAATGTTGTACTGTTTGCCCGATATCCATAAGTTAGCTAGAGCCCTTTGTGTGGCCGGGTTACCTAGATACTCCGCTAAAAGACCAACCATGCCTCCCATGGAAATTTTGCCATTCTTTCTATCTCCCATTGCTAAACATTCTTGCACAAAGTACACCACCAAGTTCGGGTAAAAGTTACCCTCGGGAGTCATTGCCCAAAAGAAATGAATATCCAAACCCAAGCATTGCGTTAGTTCACTATGGCAAAAGACTCCCATAGCCACAAACGGTGAACAGAACGGAACGCCGGATGAACTACGATGGTACTCTTGCATAGGTTCTTCCAATCTGTGCCCGTCAGTTGCACCCAAAAATGCCTAAGAGAGAAAGGTAACCCTTGTTGGTATGTCTTCTGGATCTCTTTGCCATACCTTCACCCAAAGGCTCGCACAACCTCTCGGTGGGTCATCTTATTCTCCTTGTCGTCAAGGTTGAATTTAATCGCCTTGTGTCCATCATCACGTATGATCGGCCATAGAGTAGCTTGGAACTCTAGGGTCCACCTAATGTACGTCTTGGAGTTTTTCTTGAGAAATCCTCTAGACCGACTCGGTTCAACATGTAAGTGACCGGCTGAGTAAACCTAGATCCCCCGAGGTGTCCTTTCAAGCAAACCCCACCTCCAAAGTACTTCTATTAGGCTCTCTCAAGTTCCTCCACCTCCGGGCTGCAGTCCCAAAAATTTTGGATAAACCCATAAACTCCTTGGTCACAAATGCAGAGTTACAAAGAATGGAAGTTGTTAGCTCGGGATTTGTACCCTTCGTAGACTTCTTCTTCTTCCCACCCCTAGTGGACTTGCCCTTCTCTGAGGCATTATTCTTGGGGGGGGGGGGGCATCCTAACAAAATGAGAACAAGAGTGGTGATATGATCATAAACAAAGCATGAATTATAATTGAATGAGAAAACATTCTCCCAAATAACCCAAACATTCCTATCATAATATTCTAAGCATGTGAGCTATTCAAATAAGAACATTCCTCATTAAACATCAATCTCATGTAAGTTATCACTAACCCATTCAATTAAATCATGCAACCAAGATTCACTCTCTCCAAAATCACCCAACACCAAAGATCATATATTAAGCATAATAGCACATCAATCCTCCCATCATCCTCTTCAATACAAGATCATGCATACAAACCCAAACTCAAACAAATATCTCACAACACACTCATTCAAGATTCATGCTTCAAATAACACCACCACAATGTCATATAAAGCACATAAACATAGAGTTCAATGGGTTACCCAAAATTTGAAGCTAGGATTGGTAAGAACCACAAAAGAAGAAGAAAAAATTGCCAACTTTTGGAAGAAAAACTTCAATTTTTTGAGTTCACCAAGAGTGTGTGAGAATGAGTGTGTCTTGAGAAAAAAGAATGTGTCAAATGAAAGAATTAGGTGGAGAAGTGTACTATGGAAATGGAATTTCAGCCTAGGTGACTAGGGTGAGAGATACAATTATGATAAGAATGAAATTTTAAAATGCTCAATTTAGGGGACAATAGTACAAGCCAATTAATTCCAAGGGATTTGGAAGTATTTTAAAAAATCATAAGGAATTAGGGAATTCCAATATTCTTGAACCAAAAATGCATTTTTAAATTTGAGAATCAGAATTTAAAAAAAATGTGCATTATCAGAACAAAGAAAATTGAGAAATTGGTATGAAGCATAGCCTCGCGCCAAACCTCTTAGCACAAGACATAGCCTCACACCAACCCCTGGCACTAGACATAGCCTCGTGCCGTTCCAGTTCCGACATGAATGATAGCCTCGCGCCGGCCTACTTGGTGCATGGTATCCACCAACCTTTCCTAATCCTTGGGTTTTCCCTTTTTTCAAAAGACTATGTCGCCCATCCAATTTAATTCCATTCAAAGCACAATCACGAGTCTCGAACTCAAATTTCCAAACCAACAAGAGTTTCATTTAAAAAATCCACATCGCAAAAAAAGATTCTTGCAAACACTATCTATTCACTAATCAAAACATGAAAGCAAAACAAACACAATATATTTATTGTCATCCTCACGACTTATTTTCTTTCATGCATTGTAATTAATCATACTTACTGGTGGGTCTCCGGAATTGCTATCGGCAACTCCACCCACAATGACATCGTCGTGGAGAGGTCTCCACAATGAGCCATCCTTACCTTTGGACCTTTTGTCAACCAATAGGAATGAATCTCCATGTCTCACCATCATCGAATACGTGAATGTCATTTTGGGGTCTATAGGAAGTCAAGGGGGGTTTTAAACCCTCGATTATCTCCCTTTCCCACTACAAATTGGTTAGCATAGAAAAAAAATCTAGCACTTACATGTTATCCATTGCACTATTAAATTCATAGGAATCATCATTATTATCATTAACATGGGATTCACTCTAAAATTCGTGCCTGTTTGTCATGCAAGAAGACTTATCATGCTCATCACATAGGGTTATACCTTTACAAATCAAAGACAACCTCGTTGAATCATGCCTAGACTTATAGATACCAAATATCTCTCTATCCATGTTATCTTTTAGAGTTAAGGTTCCCAAGTAGACATCAATTTTAGTCTTAGAAGTTTTTAGAAAAGGTCTCCCCAAAAGTATTGGGGGTGAACATCCGTCATGCACCACGTCTAAAAGACATAAAAGTCCATCAGAAAAACCAACTTGCCAACTTGCACCATCACATCCTTTACTAGTCCACGGGGACTAGCTTGGGAATGATCAGCATATTGGACAATTACTCTGGTATCCCTAAGCTCACCTATTTCTAGGCGTTCATATAGACTAAATGGGACAACATTAATGGATGCACCTAGATCTATCATGGTATGTTCCACAAATTTACCACCTAAAGAGATGGTATAGAAAACATTCCGGGATCATCGCATTTCTTAGGCAAGTTCCTATGATTCAAAACATTGACACCTCATATTTTCAAATGTCATAATCCCTTAGTTGGCCTATGCCTTTTCTTTGTGCATGCAACTCTAAGAAATTTAGCATAAGATGACACATGTTCAATTAATTCCAAGATAGAGATGGTTACCTCGACCTTTTCAAATGTTTGCATTATCAGTCACCACCTTTGGCCGTCCTCTCAAAACATTTGGAAATGGAGGTGGAACAGTGACTTGTTCCTTGGGCAATGAAAGTTCCTTGGACCTTTCTTGACCACAATTTCCTCTTCTTTGAAGTATTCTTTGGTAGCCTCCACTACCTTATCATCTTCTTGCATTGTCTTCCTCTCAGTCTCGTGGACTTCCTTCCCACATCTAAATTTAAGAGCACTCACATTCCACAGATTCACCTCTGGTAGGGAAGGTAGTTTCTTGGACTCCATAGCCTCAAGTCGGCTTACCGAGGTGGAAAATTACCCAACTTGAACTTCAATATTTTTAGTACTTGAGAAAGCTCTATTACCAAGGTCCTAAATTTCTTGCCTTGTCCACTCCGTGAAGATCTCATATTTTTTTTCCTAATTAACCGATGGATTCCAAGATCTCATCCCTTTCCAACTTGCAAAGTGAAGTATGATTGTTGAAAGGGCCTTCACCTCTAGGATATGGTTGAGGTGGAGCTTATCCTCCCCAATACCCTTGACATTTGTTTTCTTCCCTCCATAAGAAATTGGGATGATCTCTATACCTAGGGTTGAATGAATTTGCATAGGGGTCCATCCTTGCATCTCCTTGGTTCCCTCGGAACCCTTGTGGTTGACCCCTAACAAATTGAGGTCTTTCCCGGTTGTTGTAGTCAATTACCTTCACCTCTTGTAGATCATCTATGACTTCTGGGGATGCTTCAGAATTGTGGTTGAGATTGTGAACTCCACACACTTGGACTTAATGCACCTTTCCTCGCAAAAGCTCTTTCATCATGGAAGCAAAAGCTTGGACTTGCTCCTTCAACTTAGGTAAGTGTGTGGGTTCAACCAAGGCTTTCATTTTCGATCTAATTCCAAATTGCCGCATACCATTCACCATTTCTTCCAAAAGTGTCATCGCATCCTTGGGGCTCTTGTTCACTATTGAACCATTACATGTGGCATTTACCATCCATATGTCTTCATCGCACAGTCCCTCAAAGAAGTAGTACACCAAATCTCCTTCTTTAAATGGGTGGTAAGGAGAAATTTTCAAAAGTCGCTTGAACCACTCCCAATAATTGTACATAATCTTGGTGGCACCTTGAGTGATGTTCGAAACTTGCTTCTTTAACCTGTCTGACTTGGACGCCGAGATGTATTTTCTAGGAATCTCTTCTCCATATCCATCCACGATCCAATACACCCCGGTGGTAAGTAATAGATCCAATCCTTTGCACTACTTTGTAGGGAGAATGGGAAGGCTCTAAGGTTATAGTCATCTTCGGATACTCTTGGGGACTTCATGTTCGTGCACACGAAATGGAACTCCGAAAGATGCTTGTTTGGGTCCTCACCCACCAATTCATGGAAAGCGGGAAGGCAATGGGTCATGCCACTCTTAAGCTCATAGCTCACATTGGCGGGTAATGGCGGGAAGGTGATACAAAGAGGTTGATTCTCCAAGTTGGGTGCTATAAGCTCCTGTAGGGTGTGGTTGTCTTCTTCCATTTCTAACGGACCTTCTACTACTACTTCTTGCCTTGGTTGAACTTATTCCCTATTTATTTGCCTCCTTCTCCTTCGACCACACGTGTTCTCAGTCGAGTAGTGTAAGACACCTAGATTAGTGGCACGATGTGTACCATGAACTAGGCCAACAATACCCTTCTGAATACAACACTAGAAAACAGATCAAAAGACAACAAAAAATAAAACAACCCCCCTAACCAAGAATCAACAACAAACATAAAATCAACAAACAAATAAAAGCTACACTAACTACTCTACTAATGCATTATGCTAAGTTTATACCTAGACTGATAGCATCCCCGGCAACGGTGCCAAAATTTAACCCTCCTCGACCCAAGGTCATTAATTGTAGCTTATTAACCCAAGCTGAGGGCTGTGGTCAAAGATAAAGTTTATAGTTCTACACCCCAATCTCGCTGCTATGCTACCCAGAGGGTAGTTAGCGGCAAGCGATGGGTTTGTCCACAAAGATGCTAGGTCAAATGTACCAACCTAAAACACAACCTCGTATGGGTTATCAATCTGTACGAGAGAAAGGAATAGCTAGTAAAGCAAACATGCAGGGGGGGTTTGAATTTTCAATCTAGCAACTACAAAACATGCAAAGTAAACGAACACAACTACAATTTAAAGCTAGTACTTGGGGAAATCATTGAGTAACTTGGTATATCTAAAGCTTCTATCCTCAATTCCTTCACATAAAGATCTAAGAAAGCCTAATAGTGAAGGTTTTGGTAAATAAAAAGAACCGCGAGTGTCGACGGAAATGAGCACATTGGCCCACTCCCATTAATACAACATAACGTAATAAACAACCCCTGGTCTAGATGCTATGTCCAGGGGGCCTGGATGCTTACCCCTTAGTGGTAACAGGGGCCTGTAGAAAACCAACCAAGAAAATACAGAGGGCGTGGGAACAAACTTACTAGTCCCTCACTACATACAATTCTGCCTTGACAAACAGGCCTTTAATGAAACCAAGCATGTGTGTACTCGGCTAGTGATGCAAAACCGGTCAGTGATGAACTAGGCTGTCTCCATACAACTGGTAGAGTTAACTGGCTCTTGTCGTGGTTTGTTCCCCACGACTGTCTTCATAACCATCGCTAAAGTGCAGCGTCAGCCTCTCATAACCGTCGCCATCAGGATGATCCAGTGCCCATGAGTTAACCGTCAGCTATAGTGAACCGTTGGCCTTCCAAACCGAGAGGGTGGTCTCGACCTTTAAAACTGAGAAAGTGGTCTTGGCCTTCTGTGAACATAATGAAGGAAGTAGTATGTTGTCTCTGGGAAGAGCTGGCACACCTATTCTACCATGTATACCTCTAAGATGAAAATGAAGATAAAGAGGTGTTATTGGCCTTCAATAACGATCTCTGGATGAGAGCCAATGTTTTCTCTTTGGGCCTGAGAGCAAGTTGAGCATAGTTAGTAGCGCTCCCAGGTTCCTCACAGATAGACCTCCTAATGATGAAGAGACCGGGCATGACTTCTAGTGCGCACGCCCCGTGTAACAGTTTTGTAACCATCCCCTCCAGTTTAGGCAAATGGATATCTCAATGCCAATTACACTTTACAGTGCAGCGCAGGCAAATCACGTAACCGTTAAATCTAAGTAGCAACTAGCAGTGGGTTAATTAATTTTGTGTACAATAATTAATTAACTCCCTACCCGACCTGTATGGCCTTGCAACCAAATAAGGAAAGGTCGTGCAACTAGATGAAGAAAGGCTGCTCAGAAGGCCAAAACTCATAATATTTGTTTTTTCATCTCTCGAACCTCCAGTCATCGAACCATCGAGCACTCGAGCCTCCAGGTTATAGATGTATCCCTCGAGAGGTTAAAAAACCACCACTCGTGAGCTAACACATCCACACCTCAAGAAGAGTATACCAACCACCACTGGAGAGAGTACCATTCACCCCTTGAGAGGTTAAACATCCACCCCTTGAGAGGGTATACCATCCACCCCTCGAGAGGTTAAAAATCCACCCCTTAAAAGGGTATACCATCCACCCCTCGAGAGGTCACACATCCACACCTCAAACCCGTAGTTACCGCTCGAGCCCATTGTTACCCTCGAACCGTCCACCTATTGTACTAGGAGATATCCATCACTCGGGAGTACATGATCCCTCTCGAACCCATTTTGCACAATCCATCTATCATGAGTACAATCTCCACCTCGAGAGCATCCACACCTTGAGAGTACTTCATCCGCCACTCGAGAGTACTTCTCAACACCACTTGAGAGTACTTCATCCGCCACTCAAGAGTACTTCTCAACATCACTCGAGAGTACTTCTCGAACCCATAGTTCTTCATCCACCACTCGAGAGTACTTCATCCACCACTCGAGAATACTTCATCCACCACTCAAGAGTACTTCATCCACCACTCGAGAGTACTTTATCCACCACTCAAGAGTACATCTTGTCACCACTCAAGAGTACTTCTCGAACCCTTAGTACTTGATCCACCAGTTATCAAACCCATAGTACTTCTTGAACACATTGTGTACAATCCACCTGTCAAGGGGGTTGCATCCACCTCTTCAATACCTAGTACGGGAACCACCACTTGAGAGTACACCAGACCCCTCGAGAGTGCAGTACCCACCTTTCAAGAGGGTACGCCATTCACGGTACACAAATTCCCTTTAACCATTATTCCACCCACCACTTGGACCACCACTCGAGGGAACAAGCAGTTGAGGTTTAAGACCCTTGACCCGACCTTCTCCTTTAGAAGGTCGTATGACCTAGCTGCCTTAAATCTGGTCGAAACCCTGGGGAGCCTCCCCATTTGTTCTTTCTTAGGTTTAACAGCCCAGTGGAGCTCCAAAATGGGTCGAGCTTTCTTATTTGTTTCTTCGCCTGATTCGTGACTTACCGTTGTCGGCCAGTCGCCGGAATCTGGCAAAAAACTTCCAAACAATCTGTCCATTATGAAAAATATGTTCCTCCATTCATCTTGATCTTGGTATTATCATGAAATTGAAAAAAAAACAAGGACAACACATTGGGCATACCATCGTTGATGATTCTCATTAAACCAATTTACCATGGTCGGAGAGGTACTTGGTTCCAAACACATAGCAAATCATCTCTAAACTTCTATTTTGAATCAGACTAGCCCTAGGACATCAACCCTATTGAACAATAACATTCAAACACCCAAAATATTGAATTCCATAAGAGTGTTCATCAGACAAGAAAATAAATCAGAGTTCTTGGCATAAAACATAGCAATTTGGTCAAAGGTTCCAAATAAAACAAGTAAACAAGGCCAGGGAGTGACCGGGATCTGAACATAAGCAAGGCCGGGGGGTGACCGGGATCTGAACACAAGCAAGACTGGTGGTTGACCGGGATCTGAACACAAGCAAGGCCGGTAGTTGATTGGGATCTGAACACAAGCAAGGCCGGAGGGTGACCAGGATCTGAACACAAGTAAGGCTGGTGCTTGATCGGGATCTGAACATAAGCAAGGCTGGTGGTTGACCGGGTTACGAACACAAGCAAGGTCGGAGGGTGCCCAGGATCTGAACACAAGTTTGCCTTCTCATCGATTCCATTATGAAATATCCAAATGCTAACATTTTTTACGCCTCAAACTCATCTCTTCTCCCAATCTCACATGAAATTCCCATTTACTATCCGCCATAGACAAATAATCTACCATACAAATCCGCACAAATTCTTCATAAAGAAACTCCATTCAAATCCACACTGATTCTTCATCTACATTAAATCCACCAACGAAAGATTAAAACTTACTTGGAATAGTGATAGATCTTCATCCATAGACTCTGAATCTGGATCCGTCCTCCTCATTGGTGCACGTTACTCTTCATCCAAAAAATCCATGATTCAAGATCGAAAAGGCAGAGCTTCCTCCAAAAATCTGAGAACAAAACCGAGATTCAAATTTTGAATCTTCAAATCCACGAGCAAATTTTACATTGAAAGATTCCCAAGATGTTGGATTCCTCACCGGAAACTTAGATCCGTAAGAGAGAAACTGGAAGAAAAAGGCTTCGATGTTTTGGAGAAGGACTGCATCCTTTTTTTCCTTCAGAGAGCTTTTTTCTAGAGAGA
This sequence comes from Rubia yunnanensis, assembly GCA_037428765.1. Taxonomy (NCBI): domain Eukaryota; kingdom Viridiplantae; phylum Streptophyta; class Magnoliopsida; order Gentianales; family Rubiaceae; genus Rubia; species Rubia yunnanensis. Next base: position 52,338,415 of record CM075062.1, read on the forward strand.
GAAAAGCGCCCCCCCACTAAGCAAACCTAATAGTGTGTCCATAACACGTGGTGTGGCTGATGTTATACTTCCCCATCCCTGTCACATATAGGAATTTACATGGATCGCACCAAGATTTCTGAGCAAAGCACCAAGTCAGACCACGGCCCACACCAACGACCATGGGTGCAGATCCGGAGCTCAAGATTTATCATTTTTATGACGCCCCGTGGGAGACTATACGGCCTACACCAGGGCCATATGTGACCTGCTCTAACCCCAGAAGATCCATGCCATGCTCAAGAAGAGCACCCCATGCCTATGAAGTGGAGCGACCCACGCCAGTCTCGCATCTCACGCCAAGTACAACCATGAGCTCCATCTTCCGTAATGCGCCACGTCGGGTGGCGGCTGGGCTAGGGTTTACCCTATCTTTAGCCTATTTTTAGGCCCAATATTCTACTACTATATATAGAACCTTATTCTAATAGGTTTTGAGAATAGACACTTATACTTAGACTTTATTTCATTTTTAGATTGCACTTTCAAGAGTAGAGGAGATTCTCTCCTTAGCAAACATTTTCTTCTTTTTATTTTGCTTTGATCCTAATATGTGGAATTCAAATCTATATTTGAATTCCATATCTAGGGAGTAGTTTCTATAGCTTGGGGAGAAACATATGTGACTTTGTTATATCTTTATGCTTTTTGAGATTCTATAGTTCCTCCTAATTTTGTGTTCATAATATTATAGTGATTTGCTTTTGAGTTTTAATGCTTTTTGGGATGCTAGGACTTTGCATGTTTTGTAGTTGCTAGATTGAAAATACAAACCCCTCCCCCCCTTTGCATGTTTGCTTTACTAGTTATTCCTTTCTCTTGTACGGATTGATGACCCACACGAGGCTGTGTTTTAGGTTGGTACATTAGACCTAGCATCTTTGTGGACAAACCCAGGGCTTTCCGTTAACTACCCTGTAGGTAGCATATCAGTGAGATTGGGGTGCAGAACTATAAATTTTATCTTTGACCACAGCCCTCGGCTTGGGTTTATGGCCTTGGGTCGAGGCGGGTTAAATTTTGGCACCATTTTCGGGGATGCTATCAGTCTAGGTATCAACTTAGCACAACGCATTAGTAGAGTAGTTAGTGTAGCTTTTAATTTTTTGTTGATTTATGTTTGTTGTTGATTCTTGGTTAGGGTTGTTGTTTTAGTTATTTTGTTATGTTTTGATTCGTTTGCTAGTGTTGTATTCAGAAGGGTGTTGTTGGCCCTAGTTTATGGTACACATCGTGCCACTAATCTATGTGTCTTACACTACCCGACTGAGAACACGTGTGGTCAGAGGAGAAGGAGGAAAAGAACTAGGGCACAAGTTCAACCAAGGCAAGAAGTAGTAGTAGAAGGTCTGTTAGAAATGGCGGAAGACAACCACACCCTACAGGAGCTTATGGCACCCAACTTGGAGAATCAACCTCTTTGCATCACTTTCTCGCCATTACCCGCCAATGTGAGCTGTGAGCTTTAGAGTGGCATGATCCATTGCCTTCCTACTTTTCATGAATTGGTGGGTGAGGACCCAAACAACCCTCTTTTGGAGTTCCATTTCGTGTGCACGAACATGAAGCCCCCGGGAGTGTCCGAAGATGACTACAACCTTAGAGCCTTCTCATTATCCCTGCAAAGTAGTGCCATGGATTGGATCTATTACTTACCACCGGGGTGCATTGGATCGTGGATGGACATGAAGAAAAGATTCCTAGAAACATATTTCTCGGCATCCAAGTCAGCCAGGTTAAAGAAGCAAGTGTCGAACATCACTCTAGGTGCCACCAAAAGTATGTACGATTATTGGGGGTTCTACAAGTGACTTTTGGAAAGTTCTCCTTACCACCCATTTAAATGGGATGTCCCGCGCCCATACTTGGCTGCATGGAGGGGTCTTTCAGTTTGTACTTGGTGGCCCATTGTGTATGGTGCGGGTTGTACCACTGCCTCCCATCGGTATCCATAGCATGGGGTGTCTCCTCAGGTGTGGGCCACTGGTGCCAAAGCATGCACGGCCTGCGCCGGCCCTTTGGTGCTTCATCTGACTGGACTACTTTCCTTCACTACGGGAGAACCGTTAGTCTGGTTCTAAAGGTTTAGTAGTCGTTTTTATAGTACTCGAGAAGAAGAATCCAATGGAACCAGCCTTGAATGCTAATTATTGTTAGATCATTCTTGGACTGAGGCATAACTCATCGGACCACAATTCCCCGTTTCTCCATTGGTTGCTATGAACTCCGTAGCCGCCTATCTTTGGCTTCAATATTCTTCTACCATGCATTGATGATCGTAGACTTTATTTACTACCATTTTAATGTGAATGGTCTTCATCCCTACTACTGTACTTGTGAACGGCCTTCAATATCTTCTACCGCCCTTACAAACGGCCTTCACATAGAATGTAAACAAAAAGTACCCACTGGCAACCTACTAAAGATGATCACAATGAAAATCAAGGAGTCCGTGGATACAAGATATCCATTAGTACCAATTAAGTCTATAAAACGCAGGATTTAGACAAGAAAATCAAACATGACCATCTAAACCCCTTGTAACTTAAACTCAACTAATATTAGCAATGCACCAAAATGAAGCAGATCACATGGTCATATGATGTCTAAGCTAAATATCTAATGTTCGTGGGGAAGAATGACAACATGGAAAACTACTGGCCCAGCACCATTTAGAAGCTCAAAGTACAGGATGTCCCCAACCACGAGTTGCTCTGCAGTAAGAAATTGGCCAAAACCTTCGGGGCCATGGTTTTGAGCCTCCTACTACCCTAGTAGTGCATGTGATTAATCTATAGAAAACCTTTGCTAGTACTTATGAAATTAACCTATAGAAAAATTTAATTGGATATTCGATTTGTTTTAAACATGGAGGACTTACCATAATTGGAATTGACCCAAAGCTCGTATGGGTTAAAATATGTACAAAATACGGACATCTGCCTGAGAATATGCGTCATAGACTATTATCATCCGAATCAATATGCATCCATATTGGTCAATAAAATTATTTAAAATTAATGTATAATATTATTAACATAATAGAAGAAATATTTTAAAAAATAACCAAAAATCGGTTACCTCGATCAGGTCACAGCTGGAACCAGCATTGTTAGACATGATTTATGTAATTCATATTATCACGGGTGTTGAACAGAAATTGAATAATGAACACAAATTATTTGGTTAGTTGACTATGTTAACGCTAAGTCGCATAACCTTTGGTATAACCGAATGGTTAACCAAAAATCTTGCGATGTCACATTGACCAATTTCATAAAGAAAACATTTTTTGTTTATCAGTATGTTTATCGGTAAAATAGAGAAGTGTTCGACTAGCAACTGATGTCACATTATAACAGATGGATTATAGTAACGATAACAAAAAATGGGGAACAATCTTGGTTCTAAACCAAACAATTGAACCACTCCATAGCTAGAAGACTTAGAAACCAAATACTAACACTCTAAACCCATATCTTAGCACCCCAATTCATAGAAAATAAAAAATTTGAATAATTAACACATTCAAACCCTAATCCATGTAGACAATTTTTTTTAGGATAAATAGAAGATAAGATTAGCAGGGGCACAATTAAATTCAAGGGAAATGTGAAACTTTGAATTGATGTATGAGAGGTGGGCTCCATTTATATATTCGTTATGAACAAGCTTCCACCTAGGGTAGTTCTGATGTCACATTATACTTGTCTATACCAAAATTTGAGCGAAAGGCGGGCAACGTTGGCTATCCGGAGTTTGGGCCTCACCATTTCAGCCCACTGGCATGGTAAGGGCCTACGTTGTACCTATATCTATAAGACGTCATATACTAGTTCTGTTACAACGACATCTTACCAACATATGACCGATGTCAGTTTATCTAGAATTGGGCCTCAACATTTCATCCCAATCACATATCAACTAGGTCCGCATTTGGCCATGACGAAAAAAATTGACCTCAATAACGGGTAATTGTATATTAGACACTGCTATTTTAGACTTATAATTGTTACCGGACTTTATTAGTGTTCGGTATGATCGAAATCAATTTTAACATAGCTGATGAACTTTTCTATTTTTACACTTAGGTCACTGAAGCATACCAAATAGAATCACATGAAATTGAATATTCTAGGTATTTTATGAGATTAAAACCTAACAAAACTCCGTCCATCAATTTTAAAAAGCAAGTACATTGTGTAGAGTAAATTGTAAATGATTACTTATAAGTATACAAGGGTCATTCTTAACGAACTTGTGCAACTCTCCATGGGATCATGCCAGTTTCTTTATCAGTTACGGCGATAAAGAGCTTGATTGGGGATTGCAAGGGTCCTGTCTGCGAAGTGGGGTAACCGCTTGTCATTTGTATTAGTATTCTATTATTACCCTTACAGTAGGCGTTATAAGGACGATAATTTCCACCGCATAGAATTGCATGAAATTAAATATTCTAGGTTTGTTATGAATTTAAAATCTAATAAAACCCTGCCCATAATATTTAAAAAAGCTCAAGTACATTATCTGGAGTAAATTGTAGATGATTACTTATAATTATACAAGGGTCATTCATAAAGATCTTGTGGAACTCTCCATGGGATCATGCTTGTTTTTTTATCAGTTACGGTGATAAAGAGTTTGACCTAGGGATTGCAAGGGTCCCATCCGTAAACTGGGTTAACCGTCCATCATTTATGTTAGTATTCCATTATTACCTTTACAATAAGCGTTATGAGCACGATAATTTCCACCACATAGAATCAAATGAAATTAAATATTCTAGGTTTGTTATGAAATGAAAAGATAACAAAAGTCTGTCCATCAAATTTTAAAAAGCTCAAGTACATTGTCTAGAGTAAATTGTAGATGATTACTTATAAGTATACAAGGGTCATTTGTAAAGAACTTGTGGAACTCGCCGTAGGATCATGCAGTTTCTTTATCAGTTACAGTGACAAAGAGTTTGGCTTGGGATTTCAAGGGTCTCATTTGCGAACCGGGGTAACCGTCCGTCATTTGTGTTAGTATTCCATTATTACCCTTACAATAAGCGTTATGCGCATGATAATTTCCACCAAATAGAATATCATGAAATTAAATATTTTGGGTATTTTATGAGATTAAAACCTAATAAAACTCCATCCATCAGATTTTAAAAAGTGCAAGTACATTGTCTAGAGTAAATTGTTGATGATTACTTATAAGTTTACAAGGGTCATTTGTAAAGAACTTGTGGAACTCTTCGTGGGATCATGCCAGTTTCTTTATCAGTTACGGTGATGAAAGGTTTGACTGGGAATTGCAAGGGTCTCATCCATGAACTGGGGTAACCGTCCGTCATTTGTTTTAGTATTCCATTATACCTTTTCCGAAATGCAAAATTGGAGATAACATTTATAGTTTAAATTATAAAGTTAAGCTTTTGGCATGAACAGGTTGATGAACGGGTTGCAATCTTGAAACAGTGTATATTACCTCCGGAATTAAATTACATGTGACGTTGCACTTGTATTGATTGATATGACATTGAAACGAAGATAGACTGACGTCGGTCACTCTGAAATTTCAAGCGGGAAATGAAATTTATAGCCAAAATTTGAACCCAAAATTTCCCCCACCCTATTTCAAGCTAATAAATCTCTGCTCTAACACCCATTTCCCATTTTCAACATCAATCCTACAACCCAAACTCCACACCTTCCATTTCATTCACAACCTTACAATATTTAAAGACTTAATCAAGTTGCTTCCCTCAAACATCAACAAGTGTCCTGGGACGGAGCATCTCCGATTCCTAATTAATTGAGGTAGTTTTTCTATCTATTAAATGTTCAATTACCAATTATGTGATGATCCTACTATATGAATTTTTAATCAATAATTGATCAAAGGTTCTTAGATTTCATGAGGTATGATGCTTGAGTTACATGTTATATATTTTTTGTTGTTATTCTTTCCAAGATAGTGCCATGTTTGTTTCGATTATGAAGAAATATGCTGAGATTTCTATGCATATTGTTTGAATCTGCAACCTCGATCACATGTCATCGGTCCATGCAAAATATTACTGAACCAAGACCGACTTTGTATTAAACTTCATATTGTTGTGATGTCAATGAATGTTCGACTTCACTTATTAGCCGGTCTTTGCAACATCTTCATTTCATATCAGCAACGTGCATTAAACCAATTCTGTTGCTTTCACCATCTCAAATTTAATTTCGTCTACGTTTTACTACATTATTTCTATTTCATTTGAGAACTGCCCAATTCTAACATAAAACTTTGTTTCTTATACATTGGTATTAATAGGACCTAGGAGAGTCATCGATGAACCTTTAGCATGTAGATGGAAAGACCTGTCATTTCACTATTCATCCTGACAGTTTTAATGGCGTGTAACGTAGAAAATGGTGGTTCAATACAAATAATTAGTCAATTTCAAATGAACCTGGTGTGTTTAAATATGTTGTGAAAGTGGTATGGCGTTCAATCATTTAACCATTAAATATTATAATTTATATGAATAACGAAGCCTAGCTGACTGGATCGGTGACGTTGCACAGACCAGTGCCTATACGACATGTGACCGACGTCGCAGCTATCCGTATCTTTTTTTGCAACTTCGGCCCTTGAAAACAATGTCAGTTTTGTAAGCATTCCACGTCTGCAAGCACACGAGGTGGGTGACCCACGTCGTGCAATATCACACGTTGTGTGGACTGGCGTTGGTTTTGACGATGTCACAACATTTCATCCCCCATCGACTGCCTTCTTGCATTTGACGACCTCACATACAAGTGGAAGCCAATGTCGATCCAAATGAGGTTACATATATGTTCTCCAATCATTGATCTACTTTCTATAACCGACATCGCTGATAATACCTACCGACGTCGGTTGAAAATGAGGTAAAAATATTTTTTACCTTGGTTTTCAGCCAATGTAAAAAATGTACTTTTTTTACTCCGGCTGTATTTACCTCAGTTTTTTTGGAAAAAAATCAAGGTAAAAAGTCCTAAAGAACTGAGGTAAAAGGTGTTGTTTCTTGTAGTGCTGGATAAAAAATTGGAAATCTTTGTGATGCTAAAACTATAAAGATTGACATTGAACCTATTAAAACTCCAAAAAGATCTAATTTAACATTGGAAAACAATCTTGAATTATATTGAGATTAATTCAGGGGATTCTCTTCTTTTAACATCAGGTGAAAACAGAAATAATGATTTATACTGGCTAAATGCAAAAAAAAATCTAACAACCAAACTTATACAAGCCATGATCTAGAAGATCTCAACAAATCAGAACTATTTTTCAACCTCAGAGAGTCTCAACAAAAGTTTATCACAATTTTAAAAGAATCCAAGGTAATAAACTCTATTGAAGCATCTGAAATCAAAACCAGGAAAAAAATAAATACAACAAAAAAGACAATACGGCTACCCCTAAAACGGTCTCAACCCGTTCAACGGTCAACTCTAATAAAATCTCTTAATGATAGGTCAGAAAATAATAGTTTGGAATTCTAGGGGAGTAGCTAACAAGGCCACTCAGATAAGAATAAGAGATTTAATTAAATGTCCCAAACCTACAATCATGGTTCTAATTGAACCAATGATAATTGTAGAATCAATCAATCAAATAGCCAACAAAATTGGCTTCAAAATTTTTTTTAATAGTAACATTAATAAAATCTTGAGATTTTGGGATGATGTAACGAAAATGCATATTTTATAAAAGGAAGAACAAATCACAATTTCATCTTTTACTAACTCTTCTCTAAGAAGTGAATGCATTACGGAATGTGTTTATGCTAAACATACCAGAAAAGAAAGGAACACTTTATGGAAAACAATATTAACATTTAAAGATAAACCCACAAGCCTGATTGGGGATTTTAATACAATCTTAACCTCTGAAGAATATATGGCCCAACAATCCCTAATCCAAGAAGAATGAAAATTTTCCAAAAATTCCGAATTGAAGCTGGATTTTTCATAATTTCAACTTAAGGAAGCACCTCACTTGGGCTGGAATGAGACCTAATGGGAGAGTTTGGGAAAGACTTGATAGAGGTCTATCTAATCAAGCAAGGGATACTAATTTTTCTTCTTCTAAGATCCAAACACTTCCTAGAGAGTAATCTGACCATGCTCCTCTACTTTTACACATCTCCAATCAACCTGACCAATCCAAACCTAGGCCTTTCAAATTTCAAAACTGTTGGACCAAATATTCAGAATTTCTTAACCCGGTGGATAACTCATGGAATATACAAAAAAACCTAAATGGAATGATTTGGTTCACTTTTAAATTAAAAATCCTAACAAAATTTCTAATAAATATGGAACAAAAATGTTTTTAGCAAACTTTTTGGCAGTGTTAAAACAGCTGAATAAACTATTGAAAGCAGAACAAGATTTAAAATTAGATGAAACTTATTTAAATATTACTGAGTATAACAAGGCTAAAGTTGAAATTACATTAGCTCTATCCAATCAAGAAATATCCTGGAAGCAAAAGCCTAGGTTAAAATGGCTTAAACTAGGAGATTCAAATTCTAGATTTTTTCATAACGCTGTAAAAGCCAAACATAAAGGACAAGCTATCTCTGCCATTAAAAACTCAGATAATCAGTGGATATATGATCAAGAACAAATAGGATCAGAAGCTGTATCCTTTTTCTCAAACCTGCTTACTCGGGAAGAAAATGATACTTCAGGAATTAATACAGTTTTCCTTTTGGAAAATGTTCAAACATTGATCTCAAATGGTATTTTTCAAAACCTAATAAAACTCATTACGCATAAAGAATTAGATTCAGTTTTGAACACAATGGACAAAAATTCTGCTTCAGGTCCAGATGGATTTTCAGGATTATTTTATAAACATTGTTACAACATAATCAAAGAAGATCTTCTTTCACTTGCTAATGATTTTTTAAACTTGGGTGTTATCCTTAAAGCTATATGCTCTACTCTAATCACCCTAATCCCTAAAAGGAAGTTTTCTTATCTTTCAGAGACTTTAGACCTATAAGTCTTTGTAATCTTATTAATAAAATGTTCTCCAAAATCATTGTTATTATATGAAAACCATTCATAAATAATCTAATTACACCTGAATAAACAACCTTCATATCTGGCAGAGAACTTGAAGATAATGTTCTTGTAATGCAAGAACTAGCAAGGTATCTTCATACAAAAATAAAATGTCACAACATGATTAATAAACTAGACATGATAAAAGCCTTTGAAAGAGTCTCATGACACTTATTATGACTAATTTACTCACCAAGATGGGATTATCAAACAAACTAACACAAATCATTCTTACTAATGTCAGTGCATCACACTTCTCCATAATAATTAAGGGGAATCCTTATGGTTTCTTCAAAACATCTATACAGCTTAAACATGGAGATCCCCTATCTCCAATTGTGTTTATCCTAATGATAGAAGCTTTAGTAGAACCATTAATTTACTATATGCTTATATTGGCTTCTATAAACTACCTGCAAACATGATAAATATAACTCACTTAGTCTGTTCTGATGACACAACTCTATTTCTAAAATACTCTAAATTTGGTATAAAAAATTGATTGGCTTTCTCCAGTTATATGAGAAAGCAACTAGTCAAAAGATAAATTTGGATAAATCTTATTATTACATATTAAAAGAAAAATATGGCTTTTCCCGGATGAAATGAAAATTATTGGATTCATGTAACAGGAGAAGGATTTCCCATCCCTTAGCCGGAAAGATATGTGGCCATGAAAGGTGGATTAAGTGGAACAGAATTGACTGAGCGGTAGAGTCGTGGAAACGCTTCTTTCTTCCTTGGATCTTAGCTCCATGGAACAATATGTTACTGCTGAAACACGGAAGAATTAAAATCGTAGATCAAAACACTATGTATGAATGATATGAACTGACTAAGCAAGAACTCTTGAACAGCGAACACGCAGTTCAGATATTCACAACCAATAAGTACAAGCCGTGGAACGTCTTCCCCGATCTCTGCTGGTGTGTAATACCAGCCAAGATATAGAACAATCTATTGAGATGGAATATACATAATCATTCAGAAGTGGACAAGCCTTAGCAGCGAAAGCAGTTCAGTCAGAACGCCGCTTGCTCATAGCGTAGGTCCTACTTTTTTATTGTATTTGGGCACTCTTATTCATTAATTGGAATCATCCAACCGATTAATCCATTAGTTTAAACTAGTAAAATGGGAGTGAAGCTATGCAAAATTTGCTGGTGCAATGTGAATCAGCTCCAGGCCCTAATGGGTTTTCAAGAAAATTCTTCAAAATTTGTTGGGGTATAATCAAGACTAATCTTTTATCAGCTGTAAATGATTTTATGACCGGTAACTCTATTCCAAAAGCCATTTCTTCAGCCCTTAAAACTCTAATTCCTAAAAAAGAAGTCACATTCTTTTTCGAAGACTACAGACCCATAAGCCGTTGTAACTTTGTAAATTTTTTTTTCAAAGTTACTCAATCTCAGACTCAAACCTATCATGTCATCTCTTATATATCCTGAACAATCGGCTTTTTTAGAAGGAAGATAATTTGTAGAAAATGTTTTTCTAATGCAGGAAATCATAAATGTCTTGAACTTAAAACACAGGGTTTCACTGTTATATTCAAATTGGATATGATGAAGACCTTTGACCGAGTCTCTTGGCACTTTCTAAACTGTCTTCTCATCAAAATGAGGTTTAACAACTCTTTGGTTAACCTAATATTGGGAAACATTAAAGCTACACACTTTTCTATACTAGTTAATGGCATCTCAAATGACCTCTTTAAACCTTCAAGGGGTCTTAAACAAGGGTATCCACTATCCCCCTATTTTTGTATCCTACTAGTAGTGGCTTATTCAAGAAATCTATTTTTTTCCATATAAAAATAGTGATTTCTTCAAATTGCCCCTTTCTATGAAGATAGTTACTCATTTAGCATTTGCAGATGATAATACTGTCTTCTTAAAGTACTCAAAGAAAGGACTAAAAACCCTTATGTTATTTCTTAAATCTTTTGAAACTGCTACAGGTGAGAAGGTTAATTTTGATAAATCAAACTTTTACCTTTCTAAATATGCAACCCTCAGAGTTTTGACTCAAACTGGGATAATAGAAGGCCTTTCCCTTTCAAATACTTGGGTTGCCCAATTTATTTTGGAAGAAATAAGAACATCTACTATCAAAGTTAGTTGATTCAGTTTCTTCAAGCTAGAAGTCTTTGAATCAAGCTAGAAGGTTAGTCTTAATAAAACTTGTATTGTCTGCAATTCCACTCCATTTGTAAATAGTACTCAAACTAATAAAGGGTATTCTAGTGATGTGCTTCAAACTAATAAAGGGTATTCTAGTGATGTGCTTCATTATGCATGCGTTAACCGATGCATTTGGCATATTAATTTGTTTGTTTTATGTGTTGAATTGCTAGTATTAGTTGAGTTTACGTGACAAGCGGTTTAGATGACCATGTTTGATTTTCTTGTCTAAATCCCGCATTTTGTAGCCTTAATTGGTACTAATGGACACCTTGTATCCACAAGCACCTAGATCATCCTTTGTGACCATCCTTAGTAGGTCGCTCGTGGATACTTTTCGTTAAATTTTATATTGAAGGCTATTCTCAAGGATGGTAGAATATGTTGAAGGCTATTCACATTAGAATGGTAGTAGATGAAGGCCATGGACACTACATTGTGGTAGTAGAAGGATTGAGCTAAAGATAGGCGGCATTGAAATTCAAGGCGGCCAAGGAAAAAATTCAGGATTAGTGTCTGAGAGTTATACAAAGATCTAAGAATGATCCAAGAAGAATCATCCCTTAAAGTTGGTTCCATTGGATTCATATTCTTGAGTTCTATGAAATCGACTACAAGAACTCTCAAAATGGACCAACTATTCATCCGTAGCGGAGAAAGGAAGTCAGCCAAGCGTAGCATCAACGGGCAGGCACATATCGCTTATGGCCGACACGAGACCAAGTACCAGCATTCCGTGCTATACCATATGGCCCATGCCAAGGACTTCGGGCACAAGTTGTGCCAAATCCAGGCACAGGCCATGCCAACCACTGCAGGATGTATGCTTAAGAGGTTTTTTTCACTCCAAAAATGGCTAAGTATGAGCCTAGACCACCCCATTTTATGCGGCCCACACTTTCCAATCCAAAATGTCAAGAACAGCCAATGGGATGTAAAGAGTGAAGTGGCACGTGCCAAAAGATGGAGCAAAACAAGGATTCTGATTACGGTGTGCGCCAAATTGCACGGACCACAAATTAGAAGTACAAAAATGGCATTCCTGACAATGGGGTGTGTGCTAGACGATACAGGCCATACTTAGCATAGCCATGCCTGATCATACACGCACCAGCATGAAGCAAGTGGTCGTGCCAGATCTGATGGACCACGTCAGCACAAGGCCTTGTTAGTGACGAGGGTCGTGCCATCCGTGGCGTTCCATATCAGTGTCTGTTGACTAGGGTTTTGGCCTACTTTGGACCTATTTTTATGAAATTTCCCCACTAGTATAAATATAGCCTTAGTCTACTAGGAATAGATAATATTTCATATCTTAGATTATATTTTGTATTTTTGAAGAGTAACGTAGAGAGAGAAATACTCTCTTCTCTCTAGGTTCTTTCTCTTTTCCTTTTTAATTTTTTTATTTATCCCTAAGAGGTGGAATTCAATGAAATACTTGAATTCCATGTCTAGGGAGTAGTTTTATTGTTTGGGGATAAATTTGTATTAATGTGTTGATTATATTCTTGGACATTTTTTAGATCTTCCTAATTTATGTGCTTATGATATTATAATGGCTTATTCTTGAATTGTTGTAATTTCATGAATGATACAATCCATTAGCACACACTCTATTCTACATTCACGTTGGTGAAAATATTGATAGCCTTGGGGAAGAGAAACTTGGATGTGATATCGGCAGTAGGGTCCGGGTCCACGTGGGTGTGTGCACGTAGGTCTTTTCCAAGTTTTACTATTATGATGATAACACAATATTCTTAGCTGATGAGTTGGTTCGAAGGGTTAGGGGTAGAGATAGAAAATAGTAGCAAGGTAGGGTTTTAAGAGGTCATAGTGTCATCGATCAGGTGCCTACCTCCCTTTGCCTCATTCATAGGCCTAGGGGGGTAGACCATCCATGGTGTAGTGCTCGGGACGTAATCGTACGAGGGAGAAACATATCTGGGTAACGTGACAGGTATGGAGAAGTGCTGACCATCAACAACACCACGTGTTATGAGCACTAGATTAGGTTGTTAATGTCTTGCATGTGATTGAATCGAGGATCAGAAATTTAATCAACCATGTTATGTAAATATTCTCCATGTGTATGTTAATATAACTTACTTGTGTTTTACCTTTATTTTTGTAGTTGTTAATTGAAAAACCAAACCCCCCCTTTATTTGTCAACACAACAGATTGATGACCCATTTGTTGTTGTGTTTAATTCACTATTAGGCCCTAGCGTCTCTGTAGACATACTCGGGCTTGCCACTAACTACCCCATAGGTAGCTTAGTAGTGAATTGGGTGTAGAACTATAAATTTTATCTTTGACATTCCTCAGCCTTTGCTAGGGTAAGCTACTTAATGACCTGAAGTGGTGCTAGTCAAGTTTAATTGTCAATTAGCATAACACGTTAGTTGAGTAGTTAGTATCACTTTTCTTTTTCTTTGTTTATTTTTGTGGTTTTTTCTGTTAAACCCTGATGATATGGGGGAAATACCACTCAACATATGAAATTTTGTAGGGTGTGTCATTTCGATCACCCTACAAAATATTTCCCGTGGTTGAGCGATTACGAGAGTGAAATGGAACTTGCAGTTCTGCGAGATCAACGGGAGCGAGAATGGTACACGTACCATAACTTACCCGAGTTGATCTCGACCCCCAAGTCCACGTGAGAGAAGATACTTGGAGCTCTAACTAGTCTTTTAAAGACTAGTGAAAATATTCAAAACCAAGTATCTACTTACATTAGTAATTGTAGGGCTCAAATCTCTTACAGTATTGAAACCGCAGGCAAGAAAAGTGAACAAATTGATCATTAAGGTTAATCGAGTGATAGGAAGACACAAACTTGTAGATGAGGAAGCCCCACCACCTTTGTACTTAGGTGGTTCAAGGGAAAAGAGAGCCAATTGAGATATGTAATGGTTATGAGGTCAGTCTTATCCCTTTTGACACTATTGATTTTATGCATGAATGTAAAGCCTTGTTCAGAGAAATATGTGATCCTGATCATGAATATGAGCATAGATTGATAGATCAAACTGTGAACTACCCCCCTCCTTTTGGTTGATATGTATGAGAATATTGTGCAAGACATGTTTGATGTTATCAAAGGGTTAGACAATGATTCTTTGAATGATGTATGCTTTAACGACCTAGAACCTAACCAAGTGAGGAGTGTGGTGGAAGTTGATCATCAGGCTGAGAATGGTGTAGAGGCCTTACCCAAGAACCTAGATGAGCTAGTTCTACCAGAGACCACACCTTTGATAGAGGAACCCCTTGTAGTAGAACTCAAGCCTTTACCCAAACACTTGAAATACGCTTTCTAAGGTAAGGGTGAAACACCACCTGTGATTATCTCTAATAAGTTGTCTAGTGACTAAGAGGGTAGGTTGCTCAAGGTTCTTAAGAAATTTAAGGGAGCAATAGGTTAGAATTTAGCTAACATTAAAGGTATAAGCCCTTCAACTTGCGTGCACCGTCTATTATTAAAGGAGGGTGAAAACCCATACGCCAACCTCTAAGGCGATTAAACCCGCTTATGATGGAAACAGTAAAAGGTGAAGTCCTTAAGCTACTTAAGGCGGGGGTAGTATATCCTATTTCTGATAGTACTTGGGTAAATCCCACCCAAGTGTTGCCTAAGAAAAGTGGGGTCAAAGTACTAAAGAACAAGGATTGGGATTCGGTACCCACCTGTATTCAAAACAGGTGGTAAGTGTGCATTGATTACCACCACTTAAACGCAGTGACTTGTAAGGACCATTTTCTCTTACCCTTGATTGACCAAATGCTTGAAAGGATGATCGGTCATGCCTATTATTGTTTCCTCGATGGTTATTCAGGATATTTCCAAATATCCATCGATCCAGAGGGCCAAGAGAAGACCACCTTCACTTGCCCTTTTGGTACCTTTGTTTATAGGCCTTTGGTCTCTTCAATGCCTCAGGTACTTTTCAGAGGTGTATGGCCAACATATTTTTAGAATTTATCAAGAAAATTTTCAAGTTCTTCATGGATGATTTCACCATCCATGGGGATTCCTTTGATTCGTGCATACAACATTTGGCATGGGTACTAGCATAACTACTCCACCACGGAGGAGTTACTAGCCATAGTCTTTGCCCTAGAAAAGTTTAGACAGTACCTCTTCGAAACCAAGGTCATCATGTACATAGATCATGTAACACTTTGCTATTTAATGACCAAGAAAGAAGCAAAACCCAGACTCATAAGGTGGTTACTTCTTTTAAGTGAGTTTGATCTTCAGGTAAAAGATAAGAAGGGCATTGAAAATGTAGTGGCAGATCATCTCAGTAGGCTACCAACCCTCAAGAGCCCAGAACCCACCAAGGAAAAGGCAAAGTTGGAACCCATTCGGGAATATTTTTCCTAACTAACAATTGTTTGGAGTAACAACTAGTCAACCTTGGTATGCCAGTATAGTGAATTATCTTACTTCCCCTATCTTTTGATAAAGTAAGAAAGGATAGATTGGTGAATGAGGTGAGAGAATACTTTTAGGATGATCCCTACCTGTGGAAGCATTGTTCCAATCAAGAAGTTAGGAGATACATCCCCGATGATGAGGTAGGTTGTGTCCTTAGGATGTGTCATTCCTCCTAAGTTGGGGGACAATTTGGGTACCAAAGAAGCGCTAGGAAGGTAATAGATTGTGACTTTTACTGGCCCAATATGCTAGCAGATGTTAGGAATTTTTTATCATCGTGCAATCAATTCCAAAGGATAGGGAACATCTCATTTAAGAATGAGATGCCCCAACCCTTTTCAATGCTAGTTGATATTTTTGACAAGTGGGGTATGGATTTCATGGGCCCATTTCCAAACTCCAATAGGAATTACTACACCCTAGTGCTAGTGGACTACATGTCCAAGTGGGTAGAAGCCAAAGCAACGAAGAGAAATGACTCGGTAACAATGGTGAGCTTCCTTAAATCCAACATTTTCTCACATTTAAGTGTACCCCAAACCATAGTCAGTGATAGAGGAACCCACTTTTGCAACAGAGTCGTGGAAACATTGCTTGAAAAATATGGAGTGATCCATAGAACATCCACTACTCATTACCCACAAACCAATGGTTAAGCGGAGATATCCAACTGGGAAATTAAAGCCATTATTGAAAAGACGGTGAATACCTCTAGAAAGGATTGAAGTGCTTGGTTGGATGATGCACTTTGGGCCTACCGTGTGGCATATAAGACTCCAATTGGCATGTCACCTTTTCAGATCCTTTTTGGCAAAATATGCCACCTCCCGGTTGAGCTTGGGTTCAAGACACATTGGGCCGTTAAACGCCTTAACATGGACTTGGGTGAAGCCGGGAAGCATATGAAGTTGCAATTGCTAGAACTTAAAGAAATTAGGTGCAACTCCTATGATACCGCTTTGATCTATAATGACAGAACAAAGGCTCAACATGATGAGAGTGTAGTAAAGAATGATTTCTTTATAGGATAAAGAGTTCTTGTTTACCAATCTAGGCTATGTCTCTTCCCCGACAAATTACGATCAAAGTGGGATGGGCTGTATAAGGTGACAGAGGTATATGATCATGGAGCAATAGAGGTTAATAATTAAAAGGATGGCACAAAATTGGTGGTAAATGGGCAAATATTGAAACCCTACTTTGAGTGGGGAGCTTTATGTGTGAATGAGGAGGGCAATCTCCTCCTTGGTGAACAAAATTTTTGATAACTTGATTTAGTGCAAATGACTTAGTTTTTTTATTTAAAAAAAGAGGGAAAAAACTAAGGATAAAGGGTTAGAATTTCGGCAGCCTCGTGCTAGATTCGGGCATGAGCCATTCCAAGCGATACTGCTCGTGTCACAGGAGTTGGCACGAGGGGCCTCGTGCCAGGTTTTGGCCTAACCCATTCCAAGCAATATAGTCCGTTCCAGATGACCTTGGCACGAGGGCACGGATAACCTCAACATGAGGATATACGTGTGGCCACCCCATTTGAGCTGCCAAATTGTTCCAAAAATGCTAATTTTAAGCTTAAAATTCTGAATTTTAAGCTTAAAAAAATGCATTTTTGGTTCATAAATTTTGGAATTCCCTAATTCCTTAGTACTTCAACAATCCCTTGTGAACACTTATAATTGGTAGGTTTTGGAAGTTTGTTTTCTTGTCGCATTTTATAGTTATTCGCTTTGGGATGGAATTACGGTTGATTTTCATGTTCTTGGATGTCGGATTACAACACTCTCATTATCATGGATGCATGGAGATTCCCTAAAAAATGTAGTAAGACAAGGAGGTCCTTCTGGGGCCACAAGTGTAAGTACTACTACCTCCTTAACCTCACTTACGTGTTTCTACTTTTTATGCATTGGGGACAGTGCGTAGTTTAAGTGTGGGGAGGGAGTAGTGAGCACTTAGGGAGTTTTCATCTTGGGATTCCTCGGCACTTTTTGGTGTTCTTCTTTTGATTTTCTTAATGTATCTTTGGTGATTTTGGTGTTTGCTTTGTGTAGGGATGTTTTGGAGTCTTATTTGGTGGTGTGACTTGCTTGATAAGATTCAAAGCTTGTCTTGGGATAGATGTTTTAGAAACTTTGGAGGAGTAATTTTTGTGTATTATTATCTTCTTGTAGAATGAATCTCAACTTTGGGACATTTTGTGCTACCCCAAAAAAATTAAAAAGTTTGAAAAAATGAAAAAAAATATATACCCGGCTAAGTTGGAAACTCAAAAAAGCAACCTAGGCAACATTGGGCCCGGTGGTCCATACCTAGTCCAAACAAGTAGGAAGCCCAAACCACGAGCAGAGCTAAAATTGAACTAGCAAAGTGAGTTGAGGTCAGACGAACGCATAGTTAGTGGTGCTAGCCCACGAACCGAGAATAGCGGGAACCTTGACCGGCCGTTTGCCACGAACCGCATTTCTTAGCCCCATGATTACACATACGATGGAAATTTCAGAAAATGCGGAGCCACGCTCATAACATATTATAAAAGGAAGAAGGAGGAGACAAATCCAGGTAAGTGCAACCAAACTAGAGAAGCTATATTCCTAAAAGATGGTCAATGACTTAAGCGTCGGAGTTGTTTCCCTAGAGCCACCTCCGGGATCTCTTTTGCAGGCACGCCTTGGTGAACCACGATCAACTAACTGGATTAGAGCAAGCCACAACATTTGGTGCTATCTATGGGGATTAGAAATGTTTTCCAGTTGTTCATTTCCAGCGGAGTTATTAATGGTGTTCCCCAGAAGTGAAAGGAGTCAAAACCACCACACTCAAGAACAAACAACGGGGAGAAATTGAAATGCACATCCTAACCAAGATCAAGAACATGCCCACAACAGAGAAAAAGAACATGACAGAAATGACAAAGAAGAGGAAGAAGAAGTAGAGTTTCCTAACCTAAACAAGGAAAAGGAAAAATGAGCATTTGCAACGTTCTTAGAAGCGAACAAACAGAAATTGTACAATAAATTCCTTTGCACTATTAAGCCAAAGCCCCCAAAGGTAAGTCAGAAAGTTGTTCAAAAGAATGGTGGCCTTAAATATAGGGAGGGATTGAGAGCATAGTTGCAAAAGATGATATAGACAAGTCACCACTCGCACTGCATCTTTACAACTTCAAGATGCCAAAGGACTTCAAATTACCATTGCATGCCAAAATCTATGATTGGACAATAGACCCAAAGGAATTCCTGCATTTGTAGCGCAATAGCATGAGGTTCCATGATGTGGAAATAGAGTTGGTATGCAAGGCATTCCCCATATTCTTGTTGGGAACATCGATTACATGGTATGAGGATTTACCATGTGGAAGCATCACATCTTGGGCACAACTATCGGATTTGTTTTTGGTTCAGTTCTATCAGAAGTTGAAGTTAACCAAAAGAATTGCATATCTGAACAACATAGCCCGGTGAAGCGATGAAAGTTTAGCAGAATATCACAGAAAGTTTGCTACAGAAAATCTGCAGCTGCGAGATCTGTCATTCTAATCTTCTTTAGGTGTATCCATGGGGGGCATGCAATCAGGATAGTTCTACAATGAACTAACAAAAAACATTCCAGAGAACCAAAGTGACTTGCAAAGAATGATAAACAATATGTATGGACCGAGGAAGCCAATAACCGTAAAATAGAGCGGGAGTGAGGCAAGAAAAGAGCCATAGAGGACTCACAAACAAATTTGGCAAAGAAGGGGAAAGGAAAGTTCACCTTCAAAGAAAGAGAAGCATGGATACAAAGCATCTTGTTCCAGGAGACACCGTTAAATAATCACGAAGAGATATATGGCTGGCAAACAAAGAGCTATTCTGCGAGTCTGCGCCAATGTCATTCCCCCAAGAGAAGAGATCAAGAGAATACTATTGTGCTTTCTATAAAGATCATGGGCATGATATTGAGTACTGTAGAGATTTACGGAGACATATAGAGGAAAATATGAGAAATGGTTATCTCGGACAATACATGAAGGAAGAAGGTGGTAACAGGAACAACTAGCCAAGCAAGGCGGGAAGCTCTATAGCCGAAACCCATGCAACTGCAAAAACCCAAAACAAGGCTCAAAAGATGACCGCGCCGATAGACTATGAGCAAGATCTACCTAATGAGGCACCAGAAAAAGTAGTTTTTTCCATACATGGATCAACGGAATCCTTGTCAAATAATGCTTGGATGGCTAAAGTTAGGCATTCACATCCACGGGAGCCCTTGGACAAAAGATTGCGCATTGATGAAATGATCACATTAAGAGAAAATGACTTTATTCCTAATGCCTTGCTACAATGACCCCATGGTCATTATTGCCAAAATTTGGAACGCAACTGTTCATAGGGTATTTGCGGATGATGGAAGCGCAATAGAAATTCTCTTTGTGGATTGCTTTGACAAGCATGGATTCACAAGAACTGACATATAAAAACCAACATCCGTACTCGTTGAATTCATAGATAGAGCGAAAAGGATATCATCAAATATTGATGAACCCCAAAGATGCAGTTGGCTTTTATAATAAGCTTTGGGATATTCTGCTACGAGAAGATGTCGTTTGGAGTGAAAAATATAGGGGCAATATACCAAAGAGTGGTTAATAATGCATTCTGCAGTCAAATTGGATGCAATATGGAAGCATATGTAGATGATATGGTGATCAAGAGTAGACAAACAACTGGCTTCGTGGAAGATTTAAAAGAAACCTTGGATACATTGAGTGCAATCGGGATGAAGCTCAATCCAAAGAAGTGTACAATTTGGGTTGGAGCAGGTAAATTTCTGGGGTATAAGGTAATCTCTAAGGGGATTGAAGCTAATCCAGAGAAGATAAAAGCAATCGATGAACTCCCCCAACCGTGAACACTGAAAGAAGTCCAAATCCTAATGGGGTCACTCGCTGTACTAAGTAGGTTTGTCTCGAACTTCCCACTTTTCAAAATCCTCAAAAAGGATAGGAATTTTAGCTAGAATCAAGAGTGCCAATTAGTATATGAGTCACTGAAGGATCAACTTCAGACACTCCCAACGCTAAAAGCACCAGTCCAAGGAGAAACACTATACTTATATTTAGCAATTTCAGTGAATGCAGTAAGTTCAGTCCTGGTCAGGAAAGAAGGCCAAAAATATATACCAATGTTTTACACCAGTAGAATATTGCAACAAGCCAAGATGACATATCTTCCGATCAAAAAGTTGACCCTAGCCTTGATATATTTGGCAACAATACTGCAAAATTATTTCCAGAGACACAACTGTTGTCTACACCGACTACCCAAACAAGAACATCTTGAAAAAATCAGAGTCATCTGGGAGAGTGACTAAGTGGGCCCTTGAGTGGACAATTTGAAATTTATTTCCAGCCTCGAACCTCTATTAAAGCACAAGCTTTAGCAGATTTCATTGCAAAAATGACAAGTGTAGGGGCACAACAGGAAAAAACACAAATGTTTGTTGAATAGGAAAAAGGAAAGGCTAAGTGGGGAGACATCGAATGGAAGTTGTTCATGGATGGGGCATCTAGTAAGGAAGGATGCAGGGTAGGACTATTGCTGATTGATCCAAATGGAGAAGACTGCATATACTCGCTTTTCTTTGATTTCTCACTCACCAATAACGAAGCAGAGAATGAAGTGTTAATATGTGGCTTAGATCTCACGGATAACATGAAGGTGAAGAGCCTTCTGGCATTTAGCGATTCACAGATAGTGGTCTAACAAGTACGTGGAGATTATAAAGTTTGGGAAGATCAGTTGGTCAAATACCTAACCAGGGTTCGTCAACTCATCGCTAACCCTGAGTACTTCTATATACAACACATCCCAAGAAGCAAAAATACAAAGGCAGATTCCTTAAGCAAATTGGCAACAACAGGTTTTGACTCATTAGCCAAACGCAAAGATGTGAAAGTGGAAGTCATCCTAATCAAAAGAACAACAAGGATGAATGTTTTAGCTATTCAAGAACTAGAGAAAAGTTGGATGATGCCATTGATTGAGTACTTTGACAACAGAAAGTTTCCAACAAACAATGTACAGGCCAGGAAACTACAAATGCAATCACACAACTATGCTTATCAAGATGGAACCTTATATAAGAAAGGTTATTTATCTTCTTGGATAAAATACGTGGGATCGGTCAAGCAGATGAAATCTTAAAATAAGTACACGAAGGATTGTGTGGATTGCATCAGGGATCTCGAACGAGCACAAAGAAAAAAATTCAAGCGAGATACTATTGGCCAACCATATTCAACGATGCATACAACTTCATCCTCAAATGTAAAACTTTCCAGATGAATGCTCCAATATCGCACAAGATGCAGTTAGAATTAACAAGAATACACGGAGCGTGGCCTTTTGATAAGTGGGGGATTGATCTTGTTGGACCTTTCTCGAAGGGTGCTAGAAATTCAAAGTTTCTAATTGTAGCGGTCGACTACTTCACCAAGTGGGTAGACACAAAGCTCCTAGGGTGAGTAACAACAGAAGCAGAAAGAAAACTCATGTGGCAAAACATAGTTTGTTGCTTTGAAGTCCCGCACACCATCGCCACCGACAATGTCGTGCATTTTACAAGTGGGGTTTTTACGGAATGGTGTCTAAAACTGGTAATCACTTAGAAATTCACTTATGTATCTCACTCTTAAGCAAACGGTCAGGTGGACAAAACAAACATAATGATTTTTCAAGGATTCCAAAAGAGATTAGAAGGAAAGCGTGTAGGTTGGGTTGATGAGATACCCAACACTTTGTGGTCGTACATGACAACAATGTGAACCAATGGGAGAGATGCCGCATAGTCTAGTATATGGGTACGAAGTAGTAATCCATGGTGAGATCGGACAATCATGACTTCGAGTGAAGCGGTACAAGGAGGATGTTAACCAAGAACAGGTGAAGTTGAACTTGGACAAACTTGAATAAAAAAGAGAGAAGCCGACTATCAAGGAGGCTAAATACAAGGAAAAAATTGCAAGAGCATACAACCAAAAAGTAAAAGAATCATAGTTTCAAGTTGGCGATTTGGTGCTAAGGAAAAATGAAGCCAGCCTAGCCGATGAAAGAGGAAAATTATACCTGAAGTGGGAAGGGCCGTACAAGTTAACGAAGGCGCACCGATCAAGCTGCTACGAGATAGAGAGAATGGATGGTAGCAATATCCCTAACACTTGGCACATAGTTAACTTAAGGAAGTTTTTTGTGTAGAATTAGCAAAGTGGTGGGAAAGTCTAGCTCCCATGTATAGAAACCATGAAATTATCATGGTTGATGTTCAGTCCCTTAGTTTGTGTTGAAGGCGATATTATCACAGTATGAATCTTCTGGAGTAAAATTATTCTTTTTCAAGCATCTATACTTTGCATTCGCAAAACTAAGTTACACACTCTTAACGGACAATCACAAAGAATTAGTGGCATAAGTGTTAATCATGAACGCTTCTCATCTCACAGCTTCAAAAAACACCTGCTATAGCAAGTCATGCACTTGACAATGAGGCAGATATGCCCACAACAAAGAAAACAAATGAGTAATGGATATCGTAACTTTTGCAAACACAATAAACTGTAAGCTATTGATCTTACTATTAAGCAAATCCGCCTCCAATATAGTGACAAAAGCAAGCAATAGATCTTGCGACTTTGCATATCACCCAATAAAGAAATCTATAGACCTTGTTGCAAGGCATATATGCCTACAAAGTAGCAACTAAAGCAACTTGTGGCTTCGTGACAAACAGATCTTTATTATTCAAAAGCCACAACAATAGAAATATAAGAAACAAGTTTTGTGAGTCAAAGAAAGTAACGAAGTCAAAGGGCATCCAAAATTATGAAGACATAAAAACAATCATATCATCCAAAAGCAAAAAATACAAGACCAACAAACAACCTACTACATACTATCAATGTCTGGATGCTCTTAACGACCATGAAGAGGATGAATCACGATGACGACTATGCTCAGCCTCATGAGGAAAGTCCACAACCCTACACTGATTCTCCTCAGCTTCACACTCCTCGCTAATAATATGGTCATATTGCCATTTCATGTGTAAATAAGAAGGATGGCATACCATACCCCTTTGCTCCATATGACCAAGATACTTAGCATAATACACCCTGAAATTGGTTACAGGCCCAAACTCCTCGTGGTCTAGCTGCATACTTATAACGTTAATAGTTTCCTCATACCGCGCTATCTCAACCTTTAAGTTTTGTATCATATCTTCCAAACTATGAATGTGCAAACGTACAGCCTCAGACAAATTAACCCTCTATCTGCCAACTCTAATAGTTAGATCCCCATGACTAGTATGTCTGCGAGATGATAAAGGCAGAGCTTCAAGCCTATCTTTGTACTCAACACAAGCTTGCTCCAATTGGTGAACACACCAATCTAGATGATTTCATTCAGCATGAAGTTCCTCATTTTCACTTCATATTTGCGTGTTTATGGAAAATTGGTCCTCAAACTTGCTCTACCAATCAAGAGCAGAACATGACAAATGGATGCACTCATCTTGTATTTTCTTCAACATTTCCAGCAAATCACCAATACCAGCACATTGCTTGTCAATAATCAAAGTCTTATGATGGGCCTCGAGGGGTCTTGCTTGCACCATAATCCCTAGCCTCTACTTTTTGTCGGAGCATCTTCACCATGTTAAACTGTTGACGGTGGATAAGACTGTTTTGGTCGCTCAAAATCCTACGTAAATTGCTCAAAGCATCCCGGGTGTCCTTTACAGTTGTATCCAACTTCTTTTCAGGATCATTAATACCTAGAAGCATGTACTTTAGACGTATGCCCAAACATAATGCCTACTCTTCCACACAAAATGGTGGTTAAGCGATTGTATATACTTGCCGGCAGACTCAAAATCAACTAAACCATGATATCTTTCCCAAGTGATTCAATATTATACCCATCAGGAATGAACTTATTGTAAGGACAACTTGTAGATGAAGAAGGAGTTGCAGATGGAATATGGAGTTACCACCCAATACATAAGGGAAGCGAGTCAACACGAGAAAAGCAATCAGAGGAAACAATCCCCTCGTATTTATTGGTGAAAGAGCAAGTGGCACAAAACAAGCTAATAGGTTCGGAAAAGAATCACTACACCCCATAAAGTGAAGCATTTTCAGGTATTTGTGATCAACCAAAATATTAAAGTCCTGCACGCAAGTAAAGGCAATGAGAAAATGCGAACAAGAAAGAATGAATCAACATCCATAATGAAAAGTACATTAATAGTACAAATATACAGAAAAGTATTGTTTTAGGTTCACATTTTAAAATCCATAAAAACCCATCACACTAGAAATTAACTAACTTCAGGGTTATGCTGGGGCTGAACAACGAGGGTAGCAGTGATCTACTTCATTAGCCATGCATTAACTGAGAAATTTGGCATAATTTTTAGATATTTTTATTTAGTGGAGTTCTAGTATTAGTTGATTTTACGTGACAATGGGTTTAGATGGCCTTGTTTAGTTTTCTTGTCTAAATCCCATGTTTTGTAGACTTAATTGGTACTAATAAACATCTTGTATCTACGGACTCCTTAAACTTCCTTGTGATCATCTTTAGTAGCTAGAAACAGCCTTGAAGATTAGAGAGAGTATGAATCTTGTTTCAATGAATCTATTGATGGGTTGTGAAATGCATACATGATGTTGTTGGTTGATGAAGAAAATTCTTTTTTTTAAATGGCCTTTATACTTATACCATCATACTTTGAATGTTTGGTCTGTTTGGGAGAATGGTCTTTATTGGATGACATTATGGGCCATGCAGTGTTTACTATCGCATTAACATTCTTCTCCTTTGTTGTGTTAAGATACCTCCGAAAAATGGTACTTTGGAGAAATAAAAGTCTTTGTGGAGTGAGAAATGGAAGAAGCCGACAACTCTCATTCCTCACAACCCAAGTATGTGGCCAGTGAGTTTATGGGTCCGACCAACATTACCGAAAATCAGTCCGGAGATTGAGGAATTTGAGGGAACCAAAGATGAGCATTTTAGAGACTAGTTTTGCTTGCAAGAGACCCTTGATGGCTCTAGGGTTACTTGAACCAGGACCTTTCTTTTGGATTAGGTAGGCCTAGAAGGTTTTCTTGATATGCACTCAAAAACCTATATAAGGTGCACTTTAGAGTTCCCAGCTACTATTTGGAATGTCACAGACGAGGAGGGTCACAAGGCAATTAAGTTCAACTAAGAAAACAAGGAGTACCAAATGACCTATAGAGAGGTGGCATTAGCTTTTGGGTGGAAGACCAGCCGGGACATTCCCTGGACTCATCGCCAAGGAATGTCATTCTCCCTTGGGAATTTTTGGAGACAACTAACCAGGACCGACAGGAAGAATCTTATCCAGGGCAGTGCTATAGTCCACCTGGAAATATGTTATGTTCATCGACTCCTTTCTATGAGCTTTCTATGCCATGCTGAATTAAAGCATTTTTCGGGCTTTGATGTACACCTTTGGGTGATGACACCGGTGGGGAACATTTACCCGAACTTGGTTAGTGTTTTGTTCAAGAATGGATAGCAATGAGAGAGCCGAAGAATGGGAAGATTCCTATGGGAGGCATGGTTGGCCTTTTGGTGTGGAATTCGGGACATCCTTAGGTCATTCATGGTGGGAACTACAACTTTGGAGGATAGATTTGTGTGGATTTACAGTGGAGCACCTACTTGTAAATTCATGGTTCTTTCACAACCGGAGCGAACCTCTATCAACCTTGATACAAGCCTAGATGACTTGCTCACTGAACTTGACCCACAATTCGAGAAGGACTTTTATAAAGTATGGCCAACTCGGAGATAGCCCTAGACGAGGCCAGGGGAGAAATCTCTGAGAGCACTTCCGAGCCGATCTCATCTTCCCACGAGCATTATGGATCAACTATACCTACTCGGGAGCAACTCTCAAGTTCTTCCCAAGTGCTTCAGGAGATATTTCAAGCTATTGGAGGAATGAAGGCATAAATTGAGGAGCTAAACACAAGGGTGGATTGCCTTTAGGCCACAATCCAAGCAACAGGATTCATTGAGAGGTGTTTCACTAGCCACGAGGAGCCCGACCCTTTGAGGCTGGAAGCCTAAGTATCACTAGTTTCCCTACTTCACCTTTGATTTAACATGAAAATTCATAAGGGACTACGCATTATTTAAGTGTGGGGGAAAGGATTAGTGAGTACTTAGGAATTTATATTCATGGGTTTTTTCGTGCATGCATGTTTTGTTTGTTTTTCTCAGTAGAGTTTAGGATTCTAGTTTGCATGTGGAATATGGCTTTAGAATTTGGTGGTGTATTTTTTTGTTGCTTATCTTTTGTAGTATGAAGCTCACTTTTGGTGCAATTTTGTACTACACCAAAAAAATTAGAAAATTTGAGAAAATTAAAAAAAATTAAAACATGGAAAAGTCAAAAACCCAAAAGGGTGACTTGGGTAACTTGATGAAAATCTCGGATAGGTCAAAAGACCTAGGTAAAAGTGAGAGGCTGGGCCCAACTAGACTTACGAGTCTAGGCAAAAGTGAGAGGCCGTGTGGAAAAAGGTGAGAGGTGAGCACGTTTTGTGGGATAAAGCTAGGATGAAAACCCGAAAGGGCTTCTAGGAAAAATGAGAGAAATTGAGAGAAAATGAAAAAAAAGAAACAAGAAACTGGGTTGAAGATACATTAGATTTCTTAGTTGCAACTAGGTCGAGAATCTTGAATTATCCCTATGTTGCAACCACGTCGACGACTTTTGGATTTCCTTGGTGGATTTTTTTGCTTGAGGATTGCTCTTTGATTTCTTTTGGGACTACTTTTGGGAAAAGTAAGCTTGGCTTTATTCCGATCTTTTGTCACTTATCTTTTTCCATACACATTTACTTGCTTTTAGTGGTTTGTTTACCTTAGAAACTTTGGGGAGTGTGAGAGTTATGAGATTTTCACCTTTTTGGGGGAACTAGGGTATTTTGAGAATAATTTGAATGCATTGGCTAATTTTTCATGCTTCATTATGCTTGACCCTTTTTCTTTGATTTTATTTACTCGAGGAAGAGTAAAGTTTTAAGTGTGGGGAGTCTGATCAGCACCATTTTGCATGCTTTAACCAATGTATTTGACTTAGCTTTTAGTTACTTTTGGTTGGTGGTTTGGCGATATTAGTTGAGTTTACATAACAAGAGGTTCAGACAATCATGTTTGGTTTTCTATAATAAATCCAACGTTTTGTATAATTAATTAGTGATTCTTAACATATCTTGTTCACTGTATCCTTGGTCTTCATTATTAGTACCTTTAGCAAGTTGCCCATGAATGCTATTTGTTACATTACATTCTTCGAAGGCCATTTGTTTTAACGGTAGAAGATTTGAATTCCATTCGCATTAGTATGGTAGTGGCGAAGGATATTGAATCCAAAGAGATTGAAGGAGATTGAAGCCAAAGATATGGGGCATCGAAGTTCAAGACGATCAGAGGAGAAAATGGTGAATCGTGGTCCGAGGAGTGTTGCCTTAGTCATAGAATGATCCATGAATAATTATCCTTCAAGGCTGGTTCCATTGGATTCGTCTCTTTGAGTACTACGAAATCGACTGCTAGAACTCCTGATTCGGGCTAACGGTTCACTTAAGACAAGCAAACGAAGTTCAGCTAATGAAACACCAGTGCCCAGTCACTAATGACTCATAGTCAAGAACCAACGACCTGTGACAGTCTTCATGGCCCACACTAAAAAAGAATCTAGAGGTTCCGTGAAGATCGGCATAAGACAAGCACAAGACCTTCACAATGCAAGGCGTCAGGTCGTGACAAAATCATCGGGGTGTGAAGCAAGGGGATGAAGAGTTGAAGAATTTGGCTAAGTATGGAGCCAATCCATGAAAACCTTCATGGACCGTGAGAAGAATTCTGAGCAGAAGCCACAAGTTGTTCATGGTCTATGAAAACCTTCACGGACCGCTGAAAAACTCTGAGCAAAAATCACATGCTGCTTACGGTCCGTGAAAATCTTCACAAACTATGGCACTGTCCCAGTTTCACAGACCATGCCAGATAATAAAGGAGATATTATATCATCCTGCCTCAATCCTTTTTTAGCCTTTACAAGTAAATACTCCATTACAAGAAAAAAAAAGGAGATATTGGATTATCATTTCTCAATCCTCTTTCAACATTTATATATTTAGTAGTATTTCCATTCACCATATATTTGTATGATATAGTCTTCACACATATCATGATCTTGGTAAAAAAATTGGCCAATCTCCTGTAATATCATCTCCAATGCTTCCCAGTCCACTGTATCATAAGCCTTTTGTAGTTCAATTGGATCATACATCCAGGATCACAATTCTTCCTGTTGTATCCCTTATCAACTAGGTACAAAAGCATCTTTGCTTTCATGTACTATTCCTGTTATAACTTCACTTAAATTGTTAGTCAAGACATTGGAGATCATTTTATAAAGGGTAGAACAGCAGGATATAGGTCTTAAATTCTTTACTTCTTTTGCAGCATGTTTAGGTATCAAAGGAACCAGTGTACTGTTGACATCCTTATACATTCTCCCATTGCCAAAGAAATCATTCAGAGCTTTCATTACATATCCTCTTATCACCTTCTAGTTCATCTTAAAGAATTTAGAATTGAACTCATCAATTTTTTGAGCCTTTTGATCACCAATCCCATATAAGGCTTTCAATACTTCCTCCTCAGTTACCACTACTATCAGTTTCCTTCTATCTTTTGTACTGAGTATGTTTCCCTTTCTCATAACCATTTTATCAACAATTTCAATCCTTCTTCCCCACTAGCTCTTTGTAAAAGCCAGTAATTTCATTCTCAATTCCCTTCTGATCCTCCACCATCTCTCCATTGTCTTTTTCAATCCAAGAATCCCAGTTGTTTGTTTTTAGCTTTAAGTGGGGCATGGAAATAAGCATCATTTCCATCCCCCAGTCTCAGCAAGTTCCCCTTAGCTTTATACATAGCAATCTTCTAATCAATTGTACTCTATTTTAGCACTTATTCTATACATCTGATCACCCTCAAAATTGTTTTTTCTCCATTTTTTTAATCTCTCGGTTCTCTTTGTGCTGCAGTTATTTCTTCTCTTACTTTCTCTAATTTTTTCTTAACTCCAAAAACTTTCGTAGTATGTTTTGCTAAGTCTTTTCGCAATCTCAACAACTTCAGCCTACAACATACATAGGCCTCCCTTCCATAGGTTTCTCCCACCTTCTCTGTATTGTCTCCGTTACTTCTTGTTTCTCCAGAAAACAGTTCATTAGTTTAAACGGCTTCTTCCTCCATTTGTTCTCCTCATGCACATGAATTCTTAACAAAGCATGGTCAGAAACCCCTGGTTCAAGTATAACCACTTTCATCTCCGGATATTTATGAAACCAGTGAACATTTCCAATGACCATATCAATTATTGAATATTTAACACAATCGGAATGTCTATTAGACCAAGTAAAAAGTTCTCCTACTGTATCACATTCACACATTCTAACTATATTCATCATTTTCTCCAGTTCAGAAAAATCATTCACATGTACTTCATTACCTCCTATTATGTCCTGTATTGATAGGACATTATTGAAGTCTCCTGTAGAAATCCAAGTTTCCCCTTGTGCTTGTGCTTGCAACTTCTCCATATCTACCCATAGTTTCTTCCTTGTTTTCAGTTAATTAGCTGCATACACTATAGTGAACCAGTGTATTAGCTTTCCATCTTTCCCATATATGCCACTATGTATCATCTGATCAATATTCATCTCCATTTTCAAATCAACTCTGATGTTATCCTATAGTAACCAGATCCAACCATTAGTATAATTAGCATATTTATCCATATAACTCCATTTCAACACCAGTTTTCTCTATACTTTTTCTGATTTTTCTTTTTCACTCTAGTTTCCACAAGTGCATCAACTATAACATCCATTCCATTGAGAAGGGAGCAAATCTCTCTACACTTTGCCACATTATCAAGCCCTCTAATGTTCCATGATACTATCATGGGACATGTTCATAGAAGTGTCCACAATCCTTCTAAATCCTGAGACTCTTATTTGCATTCCTCCCATTTGAGCTGCTCCCACATTCTCCACCTCAACTGCCCCCTATAATCAGGTTCTGCTCTTCTGTATCAGTTTTTTTTCTTCCCTTTGTTTCTTGATCTCACAATACTCTATTCCTCCTTTTTAGTCTCCTCCTTCTCATTCTGTGCTTTCTTTATTTCACCATTATGCTCTTCTTCAATGTTCTTTTGTTTAATTTGCCATTTCATAACCACCTTAGGCCTGTCAATATGCTCTTAACACTGGTAAACTCCTATCTGACATTTATCACAAAATGCAGGTTTCCATTTCAGTTCAACATCCTACTTAATCCTGTCTTCTCCTACATCTTTTATGCTTACTGTTTCAGGGATTTTTTGTTTTGTAATATCAATCTCTACCAGTAATCTTGCATATGACACCTGTAGTTTGTTTTTTGTACACTCATCAGTGAACGAAGGCTCCTCCAATTCATTTCCAATCTTGTCTAGGCTCCTCAGAAATGTAAAAAAGGCCTTTTTGGGAATTTCACCCAAATTGGAAACACCTTAACTATATCATGTTTCATCGAAAAATTTGGCTTCCAGACATGTAGAAACATTGATATGTTATGAATTGTATAAGGGCATTTTCTCAACACTACATTCTTATCATCCACATTTTTGAACTTTATGATAAAGTACCCATCATCATTGTAATACAGACCATGCATTGAAACAAAAGACCAGTAGTTCATCACATACCTCTTAACTGCAGTCACCGTCTATTCTCCCTCTAAAACAAACACGATCAATGTTGTTTCCCAGTACTTAAGTTTCTCTGGCACATACACTACTTCAATTTCTACTTCTAATTCACCACTAACAATTATTGGGGTAGAATAATCAATCATCTCATTTTATTTAACCCAATTTCCACTTATCACATCTACGCACAATTTATCCAATCTCCTTTCAACTTCGTGTTTATCTACCAACTCAGAGGGTTTATGACTTACTGTATCCTCAATTAGCTCTGTCTGTGTCAAGGTCTGCTCCTCAGCTAGAACAGTCTCCTTCATCTGATGCAGCTGGAATAGTCACCTTCGCAATTTCCTTTACCATCTGATTCTCTATTTCTTCTTCTTCCTGACTGACAGATTATGCGCAATCTTCTTGCCTAGATCTGTTCCATGTGGAAAAAGGTAGGATCACCATCTTCTTCAGCCTACCCTTCCCGCGTTTCATGGCAATGGAGTTTACAACGTTAGTGAGTGTAAATCGCATACAGTCATTTTTTTTCTATGCTTTCAATTTGCTACTTTTGCAAAGACAACTTTGAATCAATACACCATTCATTTAACTCATACTCATAGGTTAAAAAAATTGGAAAATTTTAGGACAATCCTTTAATCTGGAACAAAATGAATACATCTTCCTTTGAGACCGAATTTTTCACTACTGGAACATTAAGCACCATTATATCATTTCTCTGGTAAAAATCTTTCCATGCATGGTGATTTGGTTCATATGTTGTGTAAGGAATAATTATTTCTTTGAGGGAATTAAACCTAACTGTAAAATCATAATCTCACAAATCCTTAACCTAATAAATGATATCATCATAATTCAAAAAATTCCCCTTCACTGGGACCTTTCCAATACTAATCCAAAGACTTTAAAGAACCTAGCAGTTAAGGAAAAAAATTAATAAGATTGTATCTTGGAAACACCTTAAACTCATAAAAAAGAACATTGATGCTTATATGTTGGAAAATGGCAAGGCTGGTGCATGTATCATTTTCAGAAATAATCCAAGGAAACATTGATTCTTGGCTGCAAGATATTTCAAATCAGGTTCAAGCTTACAAGTAGAGGCTAAAGCTTTGCTAATTGGATTACAATTGGCTGAACAACAAGGTTTCCTCAAACTGGAGAAAGAAATAGACTTTCTTATACTTCTCAAGATCATCAGACATTCAAGATCCCATTGAGCATTTGCAAAGAAGTTTAACAAATTTGGAACTTGCTAAATAAACAAACTTCACGATATCACATATTTTCCGAGAAGCTAATAGTGTGGCAGTTGCATTGGCAAGAATGTGGAGCTCACAACAGGTAAATGCTAATTTTATCTTTGCAGGTCTGCCAAAAGAGATTCAAGGACAGATGCTTCTTGACGAGATTTCATATCCATATATTAGTCGTTAGAAGCACCTCATTGTAATTTTTCCATGTTTCTTAGAAAATCAAGAGCTCTTAGTTTTTATAGGTATACATTGTATTGAACTCTTGATTATCTCAATGAGGTAAGGTTTATGTCCCCCTCTTTTTGTGTACCATATTTTTATTATTAATAAACAAGTAGGGATCCGCCAAACCCCCACCATAACAGGTGGTGTTCAAAAGAAAAAGAACCCATTTTTTAGAAAAACAAATCACATAATTTTTAACTTTATACTTTCAATGATAGTTATATTAATTTATAATAAAGATATTATTTTTATAGAATATATGCTATTATTTTATAATTCTATAATATGATTAGTAATAAATTAAGTAGCAACATTATACTTTTGTTTAAGTAAATTAAGACAAAAAATTAATATCAAATGTAAAAAACTAATACTATATAAATTTACCTTTTGAGTTGTATATGAGTCGAATATTAATAAAATTAATATTTATATTATATTTAGAAAAAATAATATTATTTCATAATTTATACCAAATAAATAATAGTAAAAATATTTTAATAAAAATATTTTTTTCTTATATAAATAATTAAATTTATTATTCTTGTTATAAACTTAATAATAATATTTTTAATTATTACATTATTAGATTATAGAGTATTTTGTAATTTAATTATACTTATAATTATTATCAAAATAAAAATTATAATATAATGATTATTTCATTCATAAAGTTATTAAATTATATTGATGTCATAAATACAATCTTCATTTCTTTATATCTAACACACTTTCTTTTTTTTCATTATTTTTTATATTTGTGCACTTTCTATTTTTGACAAGATTTCTTTATTTTAATTAATTCATTCTACTTTATACTTTTGAAATTTAATTTCATCCACTAATTGTATACACCTAAATAAAATCTAGGCTTGAAATACTACCGGCATTAACACTAGTGTAGGATTGTTGGGGGGGGGGGGGAGGGATTAAAGGCTGTAAAGTCTAGATTTATCTAGTTGGCAATTTGTGGAAATTATGCAAATATGGTATTATTGAGTTGTAACATCAAAGAAGGAATTTTGGTGAAATAAGGAAAGGTTGAAGACTGAATCCAATAAGGATACATCTAGTCCAAGTTGTATTTGAGTTGGAGAATATATCAGTTCCTATATATGTGGGATTGGATTGATGTTATGGAATTGGAATATTCAGCTATGGAGTTATATGGATGAGCATATACGGATTAGAAGGATTAGAATTAATTTTGAACAGAAATTCTGACCATGTTGGAACATGCTGCTGCAGCAGATTTACGCCAAAGTTTTTATGGAAATCAAAGTCAGAATATTGCAGTAGTTTGGAATAAATGGAATTCGTATATATGACTATATATATCAGGCGTGTGAAGCATAATTGGTTTATGGAAAATCCCTACTTATATGGAGAAGATTTATTCGAATATATGGGATAGAATGATATAAGGTAAATCCCTTTATTTATGGGATTTGGATATGCTTCAAGAATCAGATTTGGAATAGGAATATTGTGGAGATAATCAAGGAGTATTCAGATCTGATTCGTGGATATAAATTGGGGACAAAACACGGCTGCATACTTACGGACTTAATAGAAAAAAAATCTGCACACAGATTTTTATCTTTCGAGAATTGCATAGAGCCAGTATACTGTGTTCCAACACACCTGCTGCACAAAGTTCAGAATCATATGCATTAATTCCTCGGGAGGAGGAGATCCAGCGTTGACGAGTTTCGAGGTCAGAGGGAGTCTGATCAAGGCGGATCGGTAGCAAGGGGAGCTTGCAGGATTCACGTTATAGTTAGATAAGATAAGTATTATTGTATGGTGTACTTTGTACTGTATCTTTCTGATCAGTGAATTCATTCTGAACTGGGCCAGACCCCGCAGATGTAGGTGGTTTACACCGAACTGCGTAACCAAGTCGTGTGTCTATTATATTTTACGTTATTTCACACTTGGTTAAACTAGGCATGTTGGAACACACCAGTAGTGATAATTGAATTAATTAGGTAAAACCAAATTTCAAAGGCATTTACATTGGACCAGAGAAGTCACTTTCAAGGTGACTTCTCTGATCCCACCTTTGATCATCTACGATTAAAGGCGGTTCTGAGAACCGCCTTTGTTGGACACGATAGAAGGCGATTATTTACCACCTTTGACCAAGGGAAGGAACCGACTTAGAACCTGTTCTGAAGTTAGAACATTGGATTCACCCTCGGATGCTGAATGCAATTTCGGTACATGAAGAGTAATTAGGTTCCGGTAGCTAGACTCATTCATAGGTGGAAAATTGATTCCTCCATCGGTGGGTATTTTCGGACCAAATATAGATTTTGAGCCATGAAAAATGTCTTTCTTATTCTTGCGTTATGACTCAAAGCACACCCTCGGCTAGAGTATAAGGTTCCGGTGCCGGAAGTGAAATGACATTTCGGTACCTGGACATCTGTGGGAGGTGTCAGAGGGTGTTCCTTCATCGGGTGGTATTTATGGTCCTAAGTTGGTAATCAAGGTTTGAAAATAGTTTTTTGGCTTGGAGTGTTACAAGCTCAAAACCCGGTTTAGGTATTTAGGTTATGGTTTCATAATATAAAATCATGTCTTCACAACATTATACAGTTTAAAGATGACAAGCTTCCGAAACTGAAATTGAATTCGGGTGGAAAAATTTATTCCCCGGCTAAAACCCCATAAAATTTCCTCAAATCATCAATACAATTTTGAACACGCATCGCATACATTATAACAGGATACAAAAATGTATAGATACCGCTAATCTAGAAATTATCTATACATAGGAATAGAATTCACGTAGATTTTTATTCCACAAATAACATGTCAATTTTGTAAACCTACCTAAAACTCAACAACATGATTGTAGTTTCAACAAAAATCCATAGACAATGCTAACAAAGCAACTATCTATAGATAGGAATAGAAAATAGTTGAATTCTATTCCTCACAATACATGTGAAGAACGTTGATAAATATGTAAAGGTACCATGTTAGGAGATCCAACAGTCGCAAATCGGACATGAACTAGATGTCTTGCCAAAAATATTCTTTCAATGTTGTTGTCATCTTGTTAATACGGCTTATAATCCTTTGAAAAATCTATTGAGAGAATAAAAAAATGTCATCGGTTAGGTAGTTTATTGAAGAACAAAAATTGACATACTTATGGAAAACAATACTCACTTTCTCAATTTCTAGGTAATCCAGTCATATATCTAGAACGCACTTTGATGCATATAACATTACGTAGTACCCACTCTCTCATGTTTTTGCTTGTCTCTTGTACTGATATTTAGAGAAGATAATGTGAAAATAATAATCAACAACTATAAATTTATTATAGTTGATAATTGAACTTCATCGAATGCACTCTCCAAATATCAACAAAAGCCTGTGAAGGCTGAGAGTGCAACGGATTCATCAAGTACATACGCTTGTTTTCAGGAACAATCATAATAAATCTCTAATGATCACTACATGCAAACATTTATTTTAATAAGACATTTATGTGGGAAAATTGAAAATTGAAGACAACACCTCTCAATGTAAGGTGCAATGATTAATTTCTTATCTGCTCGGCCTATGCTTTTGTGCACGTAACCGATCTGGTCTTGTTTTGAACACCTAATCCCTTGGGTCATCAAAGGACACAAATACCCACCCTACCCAACATTTCTTCTTTTGATTAAGCAAAGTAATACATGTACCTTACAAGTAGAATTTTCGAAATCATAGTCCAATATGTATGAAATGCAATTATTTTAAATAAAATTGAAAAATATAAAAATTAAACTCGCACTTACAATAGAAATAGGGATATGATTGTTTGGTTGACTTTGTCGCACTTACATAATTCCTTGAGGTGACTCCATAATGCAATGATGCCTCGATTTCTACCAAATACACATTCATTCCCTGTACATGTGTACGCAAAGTTATAATGGTGTGCATTGATCCAAATGAACAAAACGTGGATGAAAGGCGGAGAACCATTTTCCACTTGTGCCCTTTTTATAACGATTTTTGTGATTTTTGCTATCGTTACGATTGTTATCTTTGTTGGTGGCCGGTTGACTTTCAAATGACCCTCTTTCATATGATCGACGTATACTAGATGACGAGGCAAAAGAAGGAAAATTCCTTGAGCGGTTATGACCTTGATGTAATCTCCTTCCGGAATTGGTAAGCTTGCATTGTGCACCAAGGGTTTCTCCACCATTATTCTTGTGATTCCATCCCCGACTGGAATTGAATGATGATGTTGCATTGATCCATAAAAAAATACCATCTGCAATATGTAATGGGGTTGAACTTTCACCAACCTCTATGAAAAGCTCACATAGTTGAGAAACCTACATGAAATACATAATGTAAAATTTTACAATGTCATAAAATAGAATGCTATGCAAAAACATAAAACTGGTATAACCTTTTTTTTGGTCGATAGGATTGCATTGTTGGGAGTATCTTCAATCTTTGCCTTGGGTAGTACTCCATTGTGGTTCACCTCTATCTCATCTGAAGAGTGGTGAGATCCTCTTGATATGAGCTCCCAATCACTAGTTAGATCATTTGGATTTCCAGGCACTGGAAGACCAACATGCTTCACTAACTTGCAAATCAAGATTTCTTGTTGCTCCAATCGTTGGTCCCAGAGAATGTTGTCACTTAGCAAAGTGTAAAGTCTCGAAGGCTTATTATTATGAAACAAACGTAATGCCTAAAGCCTTTGTTTGCTTTAAGAATGCCCCCGTCCTTCTTGCATACCCTGGGTAGTCGGATTTTTCGGTAGTTTCACACAAAATGTCATGCTTTCCA
Source organism: Rubia yunnanensis (assembly GCA_037428765.1). Lineage (NCBI taxonomy): Eukaryota > Viridiplantae > Streptophyta > Magnoliopsida > Gentianales > Rubiaceae > Rubia > Rubia yunnanensis. Next base: position 52,376,352 of record CM075062.1, read on the forward strand.
GTGGGAATGAATTTACCTTCATTTTGATCTTGTTTAATCATCATCAAAAGGCCAAATAAATTTAATTGCGATACAAAACAAGTTAATAGTACTTGTACCATTTTTTCCGCAAGTTTAACCTCCTCATCCTTCTCACATTAACCCTCATTACTTTGTTGAGCTTTTAGGAGTAGATCATATTGTTCAGTTCGATCGACATCCAATGGAACAACCAATGCCCTAGCCTCTTCCTCGGTCATCCCATCCTCCATTGTTGATAAAACATCTCGTTTGAATTGTTCCTTTATCATCTCGAGTGTCGCCAACCCATGACCGTGCAGCTCTTCTGATGGGGAGTTATGTTCAGCTTTGCAATTATTATTTTTCTCATCTACCGTACCCTATGAGAAATGTGCGAAAGCATGTGACATTAACACTATAAAATCTGATTTTTATGTATTGGTTTGTAGTGTACTAAATTTTTTTTCTCATTCTAACGCACTCCTCTTATTGATCTCCTAACTCTCCAGTTGAATGTGTGTGTAAGTAATCCATAGACGATCACCTTTTTTATTTGAGAAAACGTAATCACTTGACAACGTGTACTTGTGATCCCACCAACTTTTTGATAACATGTACATGGTATTATTTCTTAAGTCGTTCATATTTGGGGCCTCGATTTTAGGGGTCTCTATTGTGACATAAAATGGCAAAGTCAACATAGACTTCCATTTGTTTTAGAAAAAATAATTGGATTAAAAAGAAAATCCAAACAAGTACGTAGAGGTACCTTGCACTGAATCCATAGGGTGGCTTTGTAATTATTTGGCCCTACGTTCCAATTATTGTAACGTATGTCTACCCTTGTCCGACCCACCTTCCCCACCCAACTTGACCACTTAGCACGTCTTTCTGACAAGCATTTTCTCTTTGCGTTGAAAACCAAAAGGGTCAATTCCTTTTTAGCCATCCTCCGTTCAAGCATTCTACAATGTGTTTTCATAATTCTTACTCTCTGGAACCCTCGTCCTCCTCATCCTCATCAACCGTTGTTTCGGTATTTCCATCTCTGGAACTTAAATAATCATAATGAGTCCTTTTCCTAGATAGTTCACTATACAAAACCCGATGTAGACTATTTCAACACTGCATTGAATTGGACAAACCCTAAAATAAACACAAAATGTAAAAATGCTTAATATTATGCATCATCCAGCAAAAAAACTACATCATTAGGCATAATATTTTCTCAACACAAAATATCACTACTTTAATACCATTTCCATGAACACACGATTCAAAGATGGTGAATTACAATGATTCAAACAATACCCGTCAATGAAAAAGACACATTTGTATTTGAGCATAGAAGATTTAATTATCCCCTTGTATTTGGGGGGTGAAGGAAAAATGGGGGAACTCGTGTCAAAAGTTGGAATCAATTATCCCCTTGAAAATGTTTTTAATGCATCTTAGGGTTTCCAAATCCGGAAGTGTTCCACTTCTTTAATTGTATAGCCAAGATTGGCTTCCGATTTTGGAAGAGAAACCATCTATCAATATGAAGAGCAAAGGATCTTCCAAACTTGGAAGAAAAGTGGTGCATAAAAAATCCCAAATAAGAGTTCAATTCGTCAATTGCAAGAAAAACTTAAAACCTAGGTTTCCAATTTGATTTTTCGTCCGCAAATTTCTACCCGATTTGAAGAGGCGACATGTTGAGTAATATAGGTATGGGGAGGAAGAGAAATATGGGATATACGTCAAGCTGTAGCCATTGTCCATACACTGAGATCAGCACTAGCAAGAAATTCTTCGATACCGAGGCCGAACATAGGTATGTTGATTTCCTTTGTTAAAGAAAGTGTAATAATCCTAAGGTAGTGTGTATTTATGATAAGGAAAAGTTGTCTTTAGACTACATTCTTAGATATTTTAAAAATTAGGTGATGGAAAAATTGTTGACTTTAGAAGAGAGTGTTCATACGGATTAGGTCATTCAATTCTATGTGGGCCTAGGGTAAAATTTTAAGAACACTGATATGAATCCCGTGAATGGTAAAAATATCACTTCACCAAGTACACAATCAATGCAATTTTATCAAATTCATATATCGATCAAACCACACTTAGGCCTGACAATTCCAATGGTCCACTAGAAATATTTCATCAACAACGTTGGCTCGGTGTTAGTGAAGCCACACCCTTGTGCCCAGTTGAAATGGGTAAGAAATACTTTGTTAGGGTAGAGGATTATCCCGTTTAGACTGAGCACCACGACATTGGTAAGCTAATGGTTTAAGCAGAGGCTCATGTATAAGTGGATTGCATGAATTTTTTACCATCGGGGGGCCACGCTTGCAAGCCAACAATAGGTAACCTCATGTTGTTCTATTATGTGATGGATGGCATCTTAATAAACCTAGGGTATGCAATCGTTAGCTACAAGTTGAAGGCGGAGGGTACTAGGAAGAAGATTCTTCCCTATGGGGTATTGATCACTGCCCTGGTGAAACAGTTCGGGGTCCAACTTGTTGATAGGCCACTAAGATTATAATTATATGACACAAGTTGTTTTGTTCACAAGAAATTGGATATCCCCAGCCTAATGGCTAAAGTTGCTAAGAGAGCAAGGGATGCAACGTTGGATAGGGTGGAGTCATCCACAACGTGAGTTCAATGAATGTTCCATAAATATATTTTTCTTTTATGGTTTTTTTTGTTAACTTTAATTTTGACTTTTTATTTTAGTTATTCATTTATAGGAGATAGCATTGGTTGTAAGAGTTGGGTGAGTAGGTACTTACCCTGCATCAAAGGTGATGTTAGTAAAGCTAATGAAGAATTGGTGAAGAGCCAAAGAGAAGTGTATTAGAGACTGACTTTGCATGCAAGGACACACTGGCGGCTATGGGCTTACTTGAGCCCGTGTCATATCTATTGGGTCGGGTAGGTCTAGATGGGTTCTTAGAGAAACACTCTATGACCAACATTAGGTGGACCCTAGAGTTCCTAGCTACTCTTTGGTCGGTCACGGACTAGAATGGACACATGGCGATCAAATTCAATCTCGATGATAAAGATATCAGATAACACACCAAAAGATAGCCCACGCCTTTGGATGAAGGTCATGGGCTAGAATGGACACAAGGTGATCAAATTCAAGGATATCAGATAACACAACCGAGAGATAGCCCACATCTTCGGATGGAGGTACAGCAAAGAGATCCCTAGGACACACCGTCAAGGGATGCCTATTACTCTTGGGAACTTTTGGAGGTAGCTAACAGAGACTGATCAGAAGAATCTGTGTAAGAGCACTGCCTTGGTTTATCCGGCATTTTTTTATGTTCACCGGTTACTGGCAATGGGAGTTTTCTGCCACAGTGAGCTAGCGCAATGTCCGGGTTCAGATGTTCATTGTCTCTGGGCAATGACTCCCGAGGGTAATTTTGACCCGAACCTGGTAGAGAACTTTGTACACGAGTGCACGAAAATGAGGGGGAAAGAAAGCATGGTAATATATCTATAGGCGACATGGTATGTCTACTGGCACAATACTTAAAGCATCCGGTCACACAGGAAGGGTTGGCTAAATTGGGACGATTGCGTACAAATTATAACATCGAGAAGTTAGCCAAGGCGTTCATGGTGGGACCTACGGCATCAGAGGATCGGTATGTATAGCTTTATGGTGGGGTAAACACTTTTAGCTTCATGGTACTTCCTCAGCCGGAGTGCACCGCCATCAACCATGAGACATGTTTGGATGACCTATTTATTGAACCGGACTAGCCTTTGAGAGAGAGGGAGAGAGAGAGTTCTGCAGAGTATTAGCCACCCCGGAGATAGACATTGAGGGGGTGAGGGTGAAACCCCTTCAAGAGTACCTCCGAGCCGCTCTCGCCTATCCACAGACATCATTGACCGACTGCACACACTTAGGGATCAGCTTTCGAGCTCTACCTTAGTGTTTCAAGAGGTAGTCTAAATGATAAGAGGGTGAGGATGCAAGTGTAGGAGCTTAGCACGAGGATAGATTGCATCGAGGCCGCAATTCAAGCAACATGATACATTTAGAGGAGCAGCACAAGGCACGGCGAGGAGGAAGCCCCTTCGGGGCCGCGAGAGTAAGTGTCACTATTTCTCCCAACCTCACTTATGATTTTACATGGTTTTTGTTGAATCGGGGATAATGCATCAGTTAAGTGTAGGGAGGGAGTAATGATCACTAAGGGAGCCTTCTTTCTTGGAATTCCTCGGTGCAATTTTGTGCTTTTCCTTGGTAGTTTTTCGTGATTTTTTTGGTGATTTTGGGATTTTGATTTTTGTGGGATGCTTTTGGATAGATACTTGGTGGCCTGACATGCTAGCTAAGGTTCCTAGTTTGCATGAGGTTGGTTATTTTAGGACATTGGTGGTGTGGCTTTGTTTTGATCTTATCTTTTGTAGTATAGAAGCCCACTTTTGGGCAATTTTGTGTTACACTCAAAAAATTGAAAAAAAATTTTCACAAGAACTCGGACAAGTTGGAAATCCGAAAGGGGGACTTGGGCAACATTGGGAAAAACCCGGATAGGTTGAAAGACCTAGGTAAAAGTGAGAGGCTATGCCCGACTAGGCTTAGGAGCCTAGGAAAAAATGAGAGGCCGTGTGGAAAAAAGTGAGAAGTGAGTACCCTTTGTGTGTTAAAGGTAGGATGAAAATCTGAAAGGGCTCCTAGGAAAAATGAGAGAAATTGAGAGGAAAAAAAACTAGGTTGATGATACATTTGCTTCCTTGTTGTAACTAGATTGAGAATCACGAGTTATCCCTTTGTTACAACCAAGTCGACGACTCTTGGATTTCCTTGGTGGATTGTTTTTGGAGATGACTCTTTGATTGCTTTTAGGATCGTTTTGGAAAAGTCAGCTAGCTTGACACTTATCTTCTTGGCTTATCTTTTTCCACATTTTTACTTTTGGAAGGATATGTTGCTTTAGGATCTTCGGAGAGTGTGAGAGTTGTGAGGATTTTCACTTCTTTGGGGGAACTATGGTAGCTTAGGAATAAGTGAAATGCATTGGCTAACTTATATTTGCATGCTACATGTCGCTTAAGCCTTTTTTTTTCTTAGTTAAATTTACTCGAGGACGAGTAAAGGTTTAAGTGTGGGGATGTGTACCATTATGCATGCATTAAAAATTTCATTCGGCGTAATAATTGGTTTGTTTTATATGGTTGATTGGTAGTATTAGTTGAGTTAACGTGACAAGGGGTTTAGATGGACATGTTTGGTTTTCTTGTCGAGATCTTGCATTTTGTAGACTTAATTAGTACTAATGGACATCTTGTATCCACGGGCTCCTAGATCTTCCTTTGTGATAATCTTTAGTAGGTTGCCCGTGGGTACTTTTCGTTCCATTCTATGTGAAGGCCATTCGCAAGGGCGGAAAAATATATTGAAGGTCATTCTCAAGGGTAGAGATCGAACGCCATTCACACTAGAATGGTAGTAGACGAAGGTTACAGACGTCAAATCATGGTAGAAGGAGATTGGAGCCAAAGATAGGCGGCATTGGAGTTCAAGGTGGCCAATGAAGAAACAGGGAATTGTGAGCTGAGAGAGTGTGCCAACTTATAGGAACGTTTCAAGGGGAATCGGCCTTCAAGGTTGGTTCCATTGGATTTTTCTTCTTAAGAAACATAAAATCGACTAAAAGAATCCTCAAAACGAACTCACAGTTCACCCACAGTGAAGGAAGAAATTCAGCCGACCGAATTACAAACGGGTCGGCGCGGACTGTTCATAGATGGCACCAACGACTCGCATCAGATAACATGGTCCATTCCAAAAGCCTTTGGCTCGGACTGTGCTAAGGGGTTTGTGTGGACCGCTCCAAACACGACGAGTTGTGCGCTCAGCTTCCAATTTCACTCAAAATAGGCTAAGTATGGGCACAAACCATCTCATTTTTGACAGTCTGCGCTGTTCTAAGTGCAAATATCAAGACTAGCTGGTGGGATGTGAAGAATTAATCAGCATGTGCTTAGTTACAGGGAAAATAAAGTTTTTGATGACGATCCATGGAAAACGTCATGTCCCGCAGATCAAAAGGGCAAAAAATGATGACTCTGATGGCAACCCATGCCAAACGATGTGGACTGCATGAACACGACCCACAAAGGGTGACATAGACCGCGCCAATGAAGATGCACGGGCCACACCAGAGCAGAAGGCATGTGCCATGGAGCAAGCACAGACCGCGCCAGATCTAGCGGCCCGCACCAGCACGGATGTAGTTCATGACACGGACCGAGTCATCCACGACGGTCCGGGCCAGGCGATGGCTGAACTAAGGTTTACACATTTTTTGCCTAATTTTAAGCCCAATCCCCTACTACTAAAAATATAAGCCTTAGTCTACTAGGGTTAGAGAGTTAGATCATATTTTCATTTTTATTCTTGTAATTAGAAGTGCATTCTAGAGAGAGAAACATTCTCTATTCTTTCTTTCCCTTCTTTTTATCTTTTTTATGTGATGAAGACATGCGGATGGTGGATGCCACATGTAATGGATCAATTTCCAAAAAAATCCCTAAGGATGTGATGACCCTCTTTGAAGAAATAGCCAATGGTATGCGATAGTTTGGTACAAGTTCAAGGGTTAAGGCCTTAGATGAGCCCTCACAATTGCCTAAATTGGAGGAGCAAGTTCAAGCTCTTGCTTCTATGATGAAGAAACTTCTACGAGGGAAGGTCCATCAAGTAAAAGTGTGCGGGGTGTGTAACTTAGACCACAACACCGAGGGGTGTCCCGAAGTTGTATCAAATTTGTAAGGGGTGAAGGCCATTGAGTAAAACAACCGAGAGGGACCACAGTTTGCTAGGGGTCAACCATAAGGGTTATGGGGGAACCAAGGCAACACAAAGTTGGACCCCTATGCAAACTCGTTCAACCCAAGGTACCGAGGCCATCCAATTTTTTGGTGGAGGGAAGACAATTAACCTCAAGGATATCGGGATGGAAAATCCCCACCTCAACCATACCCTAGAGGTGAAGGCTTTTCCAACAACCATGCCTCAATCTATAAATCAGATCGAGAGGAGATCCTAGAAGCCATATGTCAATCAGGGAAGAAACATGAAGTCTTCACGGAGAGGACAAGGCGTGAAATTGAAGACCTTGGAAATAGGGCATTATCAAGGATCAATAATCTTGAAGTTTAAGTTGGGCAACTTGCCACCTCGGTGAGCCAACTTGAGGCCAAGGAGTCCAGAAACTTCCTTCCCAATCGGAGTTCAATCCAAGGAATGTGAGTGTGCTCAAGTTGATAAGTGGGAAGAAAGTTCATGAGTCCTAGAAGAAGGTGATGCAAAAGGATGTTAGGGTATTTACCTACCCTAACCTGGTTATCGTTAAAACATGAGCCAAGGGGCTTACATGTCAAAGATAAAGATTTATATTATACACCCGTTCATACTGCTAAGCTACCAAGGGGTAGTAAGCGACAAGCCGTGGGTTTGTCCACAAGGATGCTAGTGTTCAAATACTAATTAAAACAAAACCTCGTGTGGGTTGTCAATCCCCACGAGTGAAAGGAGTAACTAGTGTAGACATGCAACTGGTGGGGGTGGGTTGGTGTTTTCAACTAACAATTACAAGCATGCAATGGACAAACAAGTAAACTACTAGGAATTTGGGAATCATTTAGCAACATTGTAGTTCCAATGCTTCAATCCTTGATTCGATCACATATAGACATGCCAAAGAACTATTAGTGTGTTCACTACACATGGTGTGGCCGATGGCATACACTTTCCCAACCCTGTCACGGTGGGTGCGCTCACAACCCTCCATCGGCACTGCTATCGTAATTAGGAGAGTACAACGAGGTCCGACCATCATTGCAGGTCTGTTTATCCCCCATGCTATTACGTCCCGAGCTTCCACCATGAATGTAACTACTCCCCCTAGGTTCTATATACATTAGGCCCAAGGTTTGTAGGCACCTTATCTGTGATACTAGGGTTTCAACACAACACCTAGCTTGCTACTATTCACTATCTCTACCCCTAAGCTCTCGGACAACCGTTACGAAGTTATCTAAGACTGGTGCGATGGAAAATAGGTCAAAGCATTCTTGAATCCCCCCATGCACACACCCACGTGGATGCGTTCTCCCCTACCCATTCTAACATCCAGGTTTCTCTTCCCAAGGGGGCATCAATAATTGCACCATACATGAGTATATCCCAAAGTGTGTGCTTATATGTAGTGTACTACTCATGCATTTTTATAACATTCAAGAACAATCAAAATAATATCATAAACACAAAGATAGGAAGAATCTAACAAATCTCATAAAGCATTAAGAACATACCAAGTGCCAAGATGAATCCCGAGTGAAACAAAATACTCTACTAAGGTTAGGTCCATGGCAAATATTAGGTTAGATGCAATGGATCTAGAAAATAAGATGAAAGAAAAAGATAAGAAAAAAAAAAGGAATGAGAAGAATAACTCTCCTCTTACTTCTCTCTAAACTAGAGAGAGAATCTACTATACATTATACCTAGCTTCTAATCTACTTCCTATTGGTTTAGTAGAAGACTAAGGCTCATAAATATAGTAGTAGGAGATTGGGCCTAAAAATAGGCCTAAAATAGGCAAAAAATAGCAAAACCCTAGATCAGCCGCCAAGGCTTCACGGACCGGCACGGATGCCACGGTCCATGAAGCATGCATTTTCACAGGATGGCAGGTCTGGAACGGTCTATGAATGTTCATAGTCACAGCTCATGGGATCTGGCGCGGTCTGTGAAGCTCAGATTGTGCCACAGTCTATGAAGGTTTTCACGGACCGCGAACAGTACACGGTTTTCGCTCAAAAGCTTTGATGGTCTGTGAAGGTTTTCATGGACCGCAAATAGTACAGGGTCTCACTAAAAAGATTTCACGGGTCGTCACCATACTTAGTCAAATCTTCAATTCTTCATCCCCTTGCTTCACGGTCTGGGGTCTTTGTCACGGCTCAGTGCCTTGCCTCGTGAAGGTCTCGTGCAGATCTTCACAGAACCCCTAGATTCTTGTATACTATGGGCCGTGAAGATTGTCACGGGCCACTGGTGCTTGACCATATGCCATCTGTGATTGACTGCTGGTGTTTCGTTGGCTGAACTTTATTTGCTTGTCACGGGTGAACCATTAGTCCAAATAGGGAGTTCTAGTAGTCGATTTTGTAGTACTCAAGAATAAAAATCCAATGGAACCAGCCTTGAAGAATTATTCTTCCTGGATAATTTTTGGACTAAGGCAGCACTCCTCGGACCGTGATTCACCATTTTCTCCTTTGACCGTCTTGAACTCTGAAATTGCCTATCTGGTCTTGTGCACATCTTCACGGAACCCCTAGATTCTTGAGTACTGCAAGCCGTGAGGATTTTCCCGAGCCACTGGTGCTTGACCATGCGTGGTCTGTGACCAGCCATTGGTGTTTCGTTGGCTGAACTTTGTTTGCTTGTCATGGGTGAACCATTAGTCCCGAATAGGGAGTTCTAGTAGTCGATTTTGTAGTACTCGAGAATAAAAACCCAATGGAACCAACCTTGAAGAATTATTATGTATTTTTCTTGGACTAAGGCAACACACCTCAGACCATGATTCACCATTTTCTCCTTTGACCGTCTTGAACTCTGAAACCACCTATCTTTGGCTTGAATCTCCTTCTACCATGCATTGATGTTAGTGGCCTTTGTGTACTACCATTCAAATGCGAATGGCCTTCTAATCTTCTACCATTAAAAGCAAATGGACTTCTCAATAATGTAATGTAACAAATAGCATTCACAGGCGACCTACTAAAGGTACTCATACTGAAGACCAAGGAGCCTATGAACACGAGATGTCAAGAATCACTAATTATGTATACAAAATATGGGATTTATAATAGAAAACCAATCATGGTTGTGTAAACCCCTTGTCGTGTAAACTCAATTAATGTCATCAAATCGCCAACCAAAAGTAACTAAAAATCATGTCAAATGCATTGGTTAAAGAATGCAAAAATGGTGCAGATTGAGTATTGGAGGCTGCCAAGACAAACTTCGAAGAGGATGAGATTGTGGTCAAGGAAGCACCTTCCACCACCCGAGGCGCAAGTGACTATCCCACCTCCATTAAAAATGCTTTGAGGGGAAGACCAAAGGTGGTGACCAATGATGCAAGCATTCAAAGTGTCTTCAAAAAGGTCGAGGAGACCATCCCTATCTTCGAATTAATTAAAAATGTGCCATCGTATGCTTAATTTCTTAAAGTTGCATGCATAAAAAAGAGAAGTATGTCAGCTAATAAGGTAGAACATTTAAAATTTGGGGGAGTCGCTATTTTAAACCATTAAAATTTGCCTAAGAAATGTGACGACCCTGGAATGTTCTCTATCCCTATCTCCTTAGGTGGAAAACTTGTTGAAAATGCCTTGATAGACTTAGGCGCATCTATTGATGGGATCCCATTTACTTTATATGAACGCCTAGAAATAGGTGAGCTTTGGGAAACTAGAATGATTGTCCAACTTGCTTATCACTCCCAAGCTAGCCCTCATGGGCTAGTGAAGGATGTGATGGTGTGAGTTGGCAAGTTGGTTTTTCGGCGGACTTTTATGTTTTAACGGGGCGCACGACAGAAGTGCACCCCCAATACTTTTGGGGAGAACTTTTCTTAAAACGTCTAGGACTAAAATTAATTCCACTTGGGAACCTTAACTCTAGAAGATGATGTGGATAAAGTGGAATTTGACATCTATAAGTCTACGCATGATTCGACTAATTCTTCTTTTATGTGCAAATGTGTGACTTTATGTGATGCGCATGATTTCCATGAATCTTCTTGTGTTACAAATGAGTATGAATACTTGAATGAGTTCCGTATTGATGATTTTGTTGATAACTCAGATGAATTTTATGATTAGATTGACAATATGCCTGTGCTAGACTGTTTTTCCATGCTAACTAACTTGCAGCGGGAAAGGAAGAGTGTCAAGGGTTTAAAACCTCTTCGACCTCCTCCTAACCCCCGAGTTATGTTCCTAGACTCAACCTTAGCAAGGCATGATGATTCATTTTATATAATGGACAAACGGTTCAAAGGTAAGGGTGACACATTGTGGAGACCCCTCCACAAGAATGTCATCATGGGTGGATTTGCCGATGGCAATTCCGAAGACCCACAGGTATGTGTTTAACTGAAATTGCATGAAAAAGAAATAATTCATAAGGACGACAATAAATATACAGTGCTTATTTTTGCTTTGATTTTTTTTGAGTGGTGATTAGATAGGTGTTGCACGTTCTTATTTGTGATAAGGATTTTTGAGATGAAACTCTTGTTTGATTTGTAAATTTGAGTTTTATGTCTCATGATTGTGTTTGGATGGAATAAGATTTGATGGGTGACTTAGTTTTTTTGAAAAAAAAGGGAAAACCCAAGGAAATAGGTCAAAATTTGTGGCAACCCCATGCTAAGACCTAGCACGGTCCATGCCAAGTACCAAAATCCACGCCAAGTACCAGAGTCTGTGCCAAAGATTTGGCACGGACCATCAATGCAAGAGGGGTCCGCATCAAAGGTCTTTGGAATTGGGGGGGGGAGGGGGTCTATGTCAGGTACTCCACACGAAGGTATCTGTGTCCTTTCCCCGTTTTCATTGTCAAATTGGTCCAAAAATGCAAAATTTTGGAAATTTTGAGTTTTGAACTGAAAATTGCATTTTTGGTTCAAAATTTTTTAAATTCCCTAATTCCCTAGGATTTTTTATGCAAATAGTACTTCCCATACACCTTGTAATTAATTGATTTGTACTAATGTCCCCTAATTTGCAATTTTCAAAAATTCCATTCTTATTCTAATTGTACCTATTTCCCTTATTACCTATGCTGAATTTTCTAGATCCATGGTACATTTCTTCACCTAAACGAATCATTTCACACATTCTAGCTTTTCAAGAACCACTCACTTGCACACACTCTTGGTGAGCTTGAAAATTTGAAGCTTTTCTCCCAAAAATTAGCTATTCTTGCTTCTTCTTGTGTGGATCTTGCAACTCTTAGCTTCAAATTCTTGGTAATCTATTGAACTCTTTGTTTATATGCTTTATTTACATTGTGGTGGTGTTATGGAAAGCATGATACTTGAATGAGCGTATGTTGTTGAGATATGTGTTTGGGTTTGTATGCATGATCTTGTGTTGAAGAAAGTTTGGGTGGTTTGATGTGGTATTATGCTTGGATGTTATGTTCTTAATGTGTTTGGTGATTTAAGAGGATATGAATCTTGATTGCATAATCTTATTGATGGGTTGGTGAGAACTTACATGAGATTATTGTTTGATTTGCATCTTCTTAATTAAATAGCTTTCATGCTTAGATTATTATGTTTTGAATGGTTATTTGGGAGAATATTGTCTTATTGAATGATGCTATGGGCCATGCCTTGTTTTTTTATCACATTACCACTCTTTCCCTCATTTTGTTAGGATACCTCCTAAAAATAATGTGTTAGAGAAGGGTAAGCCCTCACGAGGTGAGAAGAGGAAAGAGCTAAGGGTGCAAACCATGAGCCGATGACTCATATTCTTCACAACCCCACATTTGTGAATGAAGATTCTATGGGATTGGCTAACATCTCCATGACTGCAGCTCGGAAGTGGGGGAATTTGAGAGTACCAAAGAGGAGTATATTGGAGACTGGCATTGCATGCAATGACATATTGGTGGCTCTAGGCTTACTCGAGCATGTGTTCTATCTATTGGGTCGGGTAGGTCTACTTGTTTTCTTAGAGAAAAACTCTAAAACCCACATCAGGTTGACCCTAGAGTTCCTAGCTACTTTACAGCCAATCATGGACGAGGATGGACACAAGGCAATCAGATTTAATCTTGATAATAAGGAGTATCAGATGACGCACCGAGAGGTAGCCCACACCTTCAGATGGAGGTACGGCAAAGAGATACCAAGGAAACATCGTCAAGGGGTGCTCTTTTCTCTCGGGAACTGTTGGAGGCAACTGACAGGGATAGACTGGAAGAATGCGTGCAAAAGCACTGCCTTAGTTCATCTGGCATTTTGTTACATTCATCGGTTAGTGGAAATGGGAGTTTTCTGCCACGGTGAGCTAAAGTAATGTCCTAGTTCAGATGTTCATTGCCTCTGGGCAATGACTCCTGAGGGTAATTCCTACCCGAACATGGTAGGGTCTTTTTTCCAGGAGTGTTTAGCAATGGGGGATAGAAAGACTTGTAAGATCTCTATGGGCAGCATGGTGGGGCTACTAGCACAGTACTTTGGGTATCCGATTACACAGCGAACGTTGGCTAACTTGGGACGATCGAGGACAAAATACCATATCGAGAAGTTAGCCCATGCATTCATGGTGGGGGCCTACGACATTGGAGGATTGGTTTGTATGGCTTTATGGCAGGGCAATCACCTGTAGCTTCATGGTACTTCCTAAGCCGGGGCGCACCGCTATCACCCATGACACATGTTTGGATGGCTTGTTCATTGAGCCCAATCCGCGTCTTGAGAATGAATTCTACAGAGTAGTAGCCACCCCAGAGATAGACGTTGAGGAGACTGAGGGTGGGGCCTCTTCAAGAGCACCTCCTAGCCACTCTCGCCTATCGACGGACAAGATTGACCAACTACACTCACTAGGGGATCAACTTTCGAGCTCTACCAAAACGATGGGAGGTGTGAGGTCGCAAGTGGAGGAGCTTAACATGGGGATGGATTCAAGGCCACAATTCAAGAAACGAGGGACATTGAGAGGAGCAACACGAGACACAAGGAGGAAAGCCCTTCTGGGCCGCGAGAGTGAGTGTCACTATTTCTCCCAACGTACTTATGTTTTTATATGGTTTTTGTTGCATTGAGGGAAATGCATCGATTAAGTGTAGAGGAGGGAGTAGTGAGCACTTATGGAGTTTTCATTCTTGGGATTCCTCGGTGCAATTTTGTTTTTTTTTCATCTTGGTATTTTTCTTGTTTTCTTAGATGACATTGGTTTTTGATTGTTGTGGGATACTTTTGGTTGTACACTTGGTGGTTTGGCATACTAGGTAGGGTTCTTAGTTTACATTGGGTTGGTTATTTTAGGATATTGGTGGTGTGATTTTGTTTTGATCTTATCTTTTGTAGTATGAAGCCCACTTTGGGGGCAATTTTATTGCTACACCAATAAAAATCAATTTTTTTGAAAAAAATGAAAAATTATAAAAACCCAAAAAGTTGGAAACCCAAAAGGGCAACTTCAGTAACATTGGAAAAATCCTGAATAGTTCGAAAGAACTAGGTAAAACTGAGAGGCTAGGCCCAGCTAGGCTTACGAGCCTAGGAAAAAATTAGAGGCCGTGTGGAAAAAGGTGAGAATGTGAGTACCCTTTGTGTATTAAAGCTAGGATAAAAACCCGAAATGGCTCCTGGGAAAAATGAGAGAAATTGAGAGAAAACAAAATACTATGTTGATGATACATTTTCCCCCTTGGTTGTAACTAGGTCGAGGATCAAAAGGTATCCCTATGTTGCAACCAAGTCGACGACTCTTGGATTTCCTTGGTGGATTGTTAGTGGGAGACAACTTTTTGATTACTTTTGGGGATCATTTTGGGAAAAGCAAGCTAGCTTGACACTTTATCTTCTTTGCTTACCTTTTTCCACATTTTACTTTGGGTCGTTAGATTTCTTAGTATTCTTCGGGGAGTGTAAGAGTTGTGAGGTTTTTGTTCTTTTGGGGGAAATAGGGTAATCTAGGAAGAAGTTGAATGCCTCGGTTAACTTATGGTTGCACGCTACATTTCATTTAATTATTTTTCTTGTCTTTATTTACTCGAGGATGAGTAAAGGGTTAAGTGTGGGGGGTTTGATGTGCTTAATTATGCCTATTTTAATCGTTGCATTAGGCGTAATAATTACCTTATTTTATATGTTCGATTGCTAGTATTAATTAAGTTTACATGACAAGGGGTTTAGACAGCCATACTTGGTTTTCTTGTCTAAATCCCATGCTTTGTAGACTTAATTAGTACTAATGGACATCTTGTATCCATGGGCTCTTAGATCTTCCTTTGTGATCATCTTTAGTAGGTCGCTCACGGATACTTTACGTTATATTCTATGGGACGACCGTTCACAAGAGCGATTGAAGATATTGAAGGTCGTTCATAAAAATGACAGAAAATATCAAAGGTTATTCACATTATAATGATAGTAGATAAAGGTCATAGGCATCAATTTGGGATTGTATAAGGATGGAGCCAAAGATAGGCGGCATTGGAGTTCAAAATGGCCATGAAATAAATGGAGAATCGTGGTCTGAGAGTTTTGCCAACTACTGGGAACGATCAAAGAAGAATCTACCTTCAAGGTTAGTTCCATTGGATTTGCCTCCTTGAGAACCGTAAAATTGACTGCAAGAACTCTCAAAATAGACTAATGGTTCATCCGTAGCAAAGGAATAAAGTTCAGTCGGACGAAGCATAAATGAGTCAGGGCAGACCACTCATGGATGGCACCAACAGCCCGCACCATACGAGGTGGTTCGTGCCAAATATCTTTGGCACGAACTGTGCCAAGGCCCAACGCTGACCATGCAAAACTCAATGGGCCATGCACACAACTTCTAAGTTTCACTCAAATATGGGTAAGTATGGGCGTGGACCGTCCTATTTTCGATGACTTGTGCTATTTGATCTTCTTCATTTTGCATGTGTTAACCAGTGCATTTTACATACTTTTTAGTTACTTTTACTTGGTGGATTGCTAGTATTAGTTGAGTTTACGTGACAAGGGGTTTAGAAGTCCATGTTTGTTTTTCTTGTCTAAACCCCACATTTTGTAGACTTAATTGGTACTAATGGAAATCTTGTATCAATGGGCTCTTTGATCTTCACTGTGATCATCTTTATTAGGTCACCCGTACTTTTTGTTTACATTCTATGTGAAGGCCATTTGTATGGGCGGTAAAAGATAGTGAAGGCCGTTCGCAAGGACGGTAGTAGAGATAAAGGACATTCACATTACAATGGTTGATAGACAAAGGCCACGATCATCAATGCATGGTAGAAGGAGATTGAAGCCAAAGATAGGCGGCTACGGAGTTCATAGTGCGGCCAACGAAGAAATGGACAATTCTGGTCTGATGAGTTGTGCCTTAGTCCAAGAATTATCCAAAAATAATTAGGCTTCAAGGCCTTTTCCATTGGATTTAGCTTCTCGAGTACTATAAAATCAACTACTAAAACTCTCAAAGTAAACCAATGGTTCTCTCATAGCAAAGGAAACTAGTTCAGCTGGCCGAAGCACCAAGGGGATGGAGCGGGTCATGCATCATTTGGAACCAATGGCCTGGGAAAGAGGAGATACCCTGCTCTATGGAGATCGATGCGAGGCATTGGCATGATGGGCCACAACACTGAGCAATGAACCCCTCCACGCGGCTAAGTATGGGTGCGAGATGTCTCATTTTAGGCGTCCCGAGCCGTTCCAAGTCCATTTTTCTAAGACCAGTCGGTGGGGTGTGGGAATCTACATGGCCTGCGCCAAGTTTTCTAAGCAAAGCACCAATTTTGACCACGACCCACTCCAATGGCCATGGGTGTGGATCAAGACCTCAAATTTTAACACTCTAATGGCGCCCCACAGGAGATGATGCTGCCTGTGCCAATGCCAGACGCGACCCGCATTAACCCCCGTGCCTCACATCACATTAAAGATCCGCACCACAATCAAGAACAGGTTCCATGTGCCCGTAAATCTATGCAACCCATGCCAAGCCTTGCGTCCCGTGCCAAGTACATCCACGGGCTGTGTCATCCGTGATGCCCCGCACTAGGCGGCGGCTGAACTAGGGTTTACCCTATTTTGGCCTTTTTGGGCCTATTTTTGGGCCCAATCTCCTACTACTATATATAGAGCCTTAGTCTACTAGGTTGAAAGACTTTTCAAACTTTAGATCTCACTTTTACTTTCAAGAGTAGAGGAGATTCTCTCCTTTAGAAACTTTTTCTTCCTTTCATTTTGCTTTGATCCTAAGATGTAAAATTCAAATATTTATTTGAATTCCATGTGAAGGGAGTAGTTTCTATAGCTTGGGGAAAATTGTAGTGACTTGGTTATATCTTTATGCTTTTTGAGATTCTATAGTTCATCCTAATTTTGTGTTCATAATATTATTGTGATTTGCTTTTGAGTTTGAACGCATGAGTATTACACCATATATAAGCACACACTTTGGGTTGTATTCATGCTAGGCGCAAATATTGGTGCCCCCTTGGGAAGGGAAACCTGGATGTTTGTATCGATGGAGGGGAACAAGTTGCGTGGGTGTGTGCACGAGAGATTCAAGGTCACTCTGATCCACTTACCATCGTTATAATTTTAGCCAACTTTGTAAAGTTGTCTGAGAGGTTCTAAGTAGAGATAGCTTAAATAGTAGTAAGCTAGGTTTACAAGAAACCCTAGTATCACAAATAAGGTGGCTACGATCCTTGGGCCTAATTGATAGAACCTGAGGGGAGTAGTTACATTCGTGGTTAGTGTATATATGGCCCAGTGATCTAAAGGCCAATGAACGCTAGGCCCAGCTCAATGTTATCTCACATAAAGATGAGTGTATTCAGCCCAAAGCGAAGAGAAAACAAGCGTGGAGCTTCTAGTCATGCTAGAATACGTAGTCTGAAGAACACGGAATAGGCAACGAATGTGAAGACCACAAATGAAGAATGTGAGATCATGGCACACGCATGATCTTAACTCCCAAAAACTAAGGAACTACTTTAGCGAGTAAAGCGGCGTCATTGTGGAAGTCATCCCAGTCAGAAGCACCGTGTCAACCATTGTGTCAGCCATCCAAGAAGATGAAATTAACTGGATGTCCTCACTAATAGACTTCTTCATCAAGGGGACATTACCAGAAGATAAGATTCAGGCTAGGAAGCTGGAGTTACGTTCTACTAATTATGCCTACGAAGATGGGATCTTACACAAAAAAGGTTTCTTTTCTCTGTGGATAAAGTGTGCGGGACCAACAAAAGTAGCAGAGATTTTAAAAGAAGTTCATGAAGGCCTATATGGAACACATCAAGGAGCTATAATGATAGCAAAAAATATCATCCGATCTCGATACTGCTAGCTGACTATGTTCAACAACGCAGACAACTTTATACTTAAGTGTAGGAGTTGCCAAATAAAAGCTTCATTGTCGCATAAGCCATAAACAACTTTGATAGGAATTTATGCTGCATGGCCATTTGATAAATGGGGGATTGACTTAGTTGGGCCATTCCCAAGGGGCGAAAGCAACTCCAAGTTTCTAATCGTAACAATCGCCTACTTCATGAAATGGGTGGAAGCGAAACCATTAGGAAGGATCACAGCTGAAGTCACTAGGAATTTTATCTGGAAAATTATAGTATGTCACTTTGGGGTCCCACATACCATAGTCACGGACAATGGTACGCAATTCACAAGCGAAGTGTTCACCGAATGGTTTTCAAAGCTTGGGATTGTTCAGAAGTTTACGTCTATTGCGCATCCTCAAGAAATGGCCAAGTAGAAGTAATGAATAGGACTATCATTCAAGGAATCCATAAGTGATGGGAAGGAAAGAAAGCTAGATGGGTAGATGAGTTACCAAACAAGCTATGGTCGTACAGAACGTCTATTTGGGAACCAACGGGAATGACCTTGTACAGTTTGGTTTATGGTTATGAGGCAGTTATCCCAATAGAAATTGGTCATTCAAGTCTTTGAGTAACTGATTATGAGGATAAAAATAACCCATAGCTGATGAAGCTCGAACTGGATGAACTAGAAGAGAAGAGAGATTTGGCAACAATCGCAAAGACAAAGTACAAGGAAAGGATGGCTAGAATTCACAATCAAAAAGTGAATGAAACATGGTTCCAGATTGGTGATCTAGCGTGAATGATCGTGATGGTCCAGAGGAAGAGGAACACAGTTCCAGTGTAAGGAAGAGGAACACGGTTTCAGCCTTACAATGGTCCAAAGGAAAAAGAACCACCACGACTATCCTCAGCTTCGTAAGGAAAGCAATTGGCTTTGCGAGAAGGGTGTTCAGTTCCATAAGGACAGTGGTCAGCTCTAGGACAGCTTTCCTCTGCCTCACACTTCTCGCTAACTAAGTGCTCGTATTTCTATTTCATATGTAAGTATGCAGGATGACGGGTCATACCCCTTCATCCCATATGATCAAGATACCTATCATAATACACCTTGAAGTCAGTTATAGGACCGAATTCCTTGTGATCCAACTGCATACTTATAACATTAATTATTTCCTCATATTGTTCCATTCCACCCTTTAAATTCCTAAGTTCATCTTCAAGAAAACGAATACGCGATCGCTCAGCATCAAACAATTTAATCATTTTCACGTTATCTCCAACAGTCAAATCACCACGGTTAGTGGATCACTGTGATGACGAAAGAAGAGCGAGAAGTTGGTCCTTGTAATCAGCACAAGCTTGCTCTAATTGGTGTATAGACGATTTAAGATGATTAAATTATGTACAAAGTTCTTCATTTTCTCCTTGAAACTATGTGTTTATGGCAAGCTATTCATCAGAAGTTAAGAAGTGATCACTCTCAACCTGTCTTTTCTTAAGCTTTACCAGCAAATCATCGATACGAACACATTGCTTATTAATAATCAGCATCTTTTGATGAGCTTTGTGAGTCTTTCTCACTGATATTCTCTAGCTTCTATTTGTTGGCAGAGCATCTTCGTAAGGTTCAGTTGCTGATGATGAATAAGGTCGTTCTGCTCGCTTAGAATTCTACGTAGATCTCGAAAAGCATCCCGGGTGTCCTTTGCAGTTTCACCTTACTCCTTTTCGAGGTTATTAATGCCCAGGATCATATACTTCAAACGAATACCCAAACATAGAGCCCACTCTTGAATGCAAACAGGAAGGTTAAGCGATCATATATACGTGCCAATAAACTCAAGATCGACTAAACTGCGAACAATGTCCTTGCCAAGCAATTCAACATTGTATCCATTAGGAATGAGCTTACTACAGGGGAAAGTTATGGACAAAGATGGAGATGAAGAAGGAGTGGGAAGTTGCCACCCAATACATAAGGTAAGAGATTCCATACGTGTAAACGGATCCAAAGAAACAACCCCCACACATTCTTCAGTGAAGGATCGGGTAGCACAAAGCAAACTAATGGGCTCAGAAAGAGGGTTGTTATGTCCTATAAAATCAAAGTTTTTCATGAATTTACAATCAATCAAAATATTGAAGCCATGCACACAAGTAAGAGCGATAAGAAAATGTGGGACAACGAATACATCAACTTTCATAACTAAATTCGCATAAACAATACATTTAAACATAAAAATATTGTTTTAAGATTACAATCCAAAAAACCAATAAACCAAAGAAGTTAAGAATAAACTAAATTTGGAGTTAGGGTCGGAAGCTGAGAAACAATTACAAAGGAATCTTGGCTTAGCTACTGAGTGGAATTCCCCTCACTGGGCTGTGAGATGGAAGTTTCAGTGCTCGCACTAGCCAAGATGGCATCTGGATTAGGAATTGTTACATCAGCGCTAGGCTTGAATGAAAGATCTTAGAAATAATCCACCTCACATTCTTTCAGCTCAGCCATAGAAAGAAGACTGGGAAGGCTGGCAAGGTGCGAAAGCAAAGCATAATTCACCTAACTCATCCTTTGTGTGCAAAGGTGTAACCTTATTTGATGAGCATGATCAATTTGACACTTCTTTCATTACCAATAAGAATTAATGCTTAGATGAACTCTTCCAAGGATGAATATTGATGTCCATTTGGGAATGCTAACCCTGTAGGATGACATTTATAAGGTAGGGTTCGATATCTAAAAATCTAAGCATGATTCACCTAACTCATCATTTGTATGCAAAATCGTAACCTTATTTGATAAGCATGATCAATTTGAAAATTCTTTCGTGACCAATAAGAATGAATTCTTAGATGAATTCCTTGGTAATGATGATATTGATGATGAGCCGTTTACATTGCATGATTCTAGTGATGATATATCAGTGTTGGAATGCTTTTCTGTGCTCACTAACATGCAGCAGTTAGCCTAGAGTAGTGAGGGATAAAACTCCCTCGACCTCCTCCTAAACCCAAGGTAATGTCTAAGGAATCAACATTAGCAAGGCACGAGAATTCATCTTCTATGGCGAATAAGGCATCTAAAGGTAAGGATGACACGTTATGGAGACCTCTCCACAACGATGTCATCATGATTGGAGTTGACGATGGCGACTCTAGAGACCCTACGGTAGGTTTTTTCAACTGAAATTCAAGAATAATAAATAATACGTGAGGACAACAATAAAAATACGGTGTTTCTTCTTGCTTTGGTTTATCAATTTTTAGTGGATAGATTTTGCATGTTTTTGTGTGTGATGAGATTTTTGAGATGAAACCCTTGTTGATTTGAAAATTTGAGTTCAAGTCCCATGATTTTGTTTGTTAGGAAATAGGGCTTGTTGGGTGACAAAGGTTTTCGAAAAAAAGAGGGAAAAACTAAGGAAAAAGGAGTCAAAATGTTGGCAGCCTCGTGTCAAGGCTCAGCACGGTCTGTGCCATGTTATACGAATTGTGTCATAGCCCCTCAGCATGAGGGGGGGGGTCCGTGTAGGTGCTCTCAGCATGAGGGTACATGTGCTGACACCCCATTTGAGCTGTCAAATGGACCAAAAATGCAGATTTAAAAAAAATTCAAATTATGCATTTTTGGTTCATAAATTTTGAAGTTCCCCTATTCCTTATGATTTTTTTATGTAAATATTACATCAAACATCTCTTGTGATTAAATAGATTGGTACTTTTGTCCCCTAATTTTACAATTTTCAAAAATCGATCCTTATTATAATTGTACCTCCCCCCCCCCCTGATCACTCTTTTGCTGAAATTTAAGATTCTTGGTACATTCTCCCACCTAATTGAGTCATTTAACACATTCAAGCTTTTCAAGAAACACTCACTCACACATTTTCTTGGTGAAATCAAAAAATTTGAGCTTTTCTCTCAAAAATTAGCATTTTTGTTTCTTCTTGTGTGGATCTTTTAGCTCTTAGCTTAAAATTTTGTGTAATCCTTTGAACATCATATTTACTTGCTTTATTTAGCATTGTGGTGATGTTATGTAAATCTTGAATCTTGAAGGTGAGTATGTTTTTGAGAAGTCATTTAGGATATGTGAATAATCTTGTGTTGAAGTAAGTATGGGTGGATTGATGTGCTATTATGCTATGATAATATGATCGTCATTTGTTGTGGTGATTTAGGAGGGATGATTCTTGATTGCATGATCTAGTTTATGGGTTGATATGATTTTCCATAAGTTTATTGTTTAAAGAGAATGGTTCTTGATTGAATAGCCTTTATCTTGAGAATAACATGATTTGGAATGACTAGGCTATTTTAGGAAGAGTGTTCTTTTTGAATGATATTGTAGGCATGCCCTTGTGTATTGTTGCATTACCACTTTCTCCTTATTGTGATAGGATGCCTTCAAAAAGGATTGGTTCAAATAAAAGGACACCTTCTCGGGGTGATAAAAGGGAGAAACCGACTAAAGTTGGGAGAAAAGAGCCGAAAACTTTCTTTCCTCGCAACCCTACCTTTGTGATGAAGGAGTTCAACTACCATTTCTAGGACTGCGGCCTGGAGGTGTAGGTGGAGGTTGGAGATGGGTTTTATGTGCAAGGATACTCTAGAGGCCCTAGGCCTACTCGAGCCTATTATCTACTTGCTAGGTTGGATAGGCTTACAAGGATTTCTAGAGAAACATTCAAACACTTATCCGATGGACCTTGGAATTATTGGCAACTCTTGAGCAAGTTACGGATGCGGAGGGACAAAGAACCATTAAATTCCATTTGAACGACAAGGAATACACGATGTCACATTGAGATGTCGCCCAAGCTTTTAGATGGAAATATGGAAGAGATTTTCCAAGGATGCGCCGTTAAGGACTATCATTCTCACTCGGAAACTTTTGGAGGTTTTATCAGACATGGAAAGGAAGCACTTGTGTAAGAGCACTGCCATTGTTCACCCGGCATTGCGCTATGTTCAACATTTATTGTCTATAGGAATATTTTGTCACGAGGAACTTTTGCAATGCTTGGGTTCGGATGTTCATTGCCTTTGGGCGTTGACTCCAGAGGGAAACTTTTACTCAAACTTGGTAGGAGCCTTTGTGCAATAGTTTTTAGCAATGGGAAACAATAAAGGTGGAAAGATCTCAATGGGAGGCCTGGCAGGGCTCTTGGCTAACCATTTGAGCCATCTAATCCCTTATCAATTTGCATTGGCGAGTTTCAGATGTTCTGGGACAAGGTATACTATAGAGAAGGTTTCTCGGGCTTCTATGATTGCAACTACAACCTCGGACAACCGATTTATATGGTTGAATGGTGGTGCAATAGTTTGCAACTTCATGGTCCTTCCACAGCCGGAGCGCACTGCCAATGACCATGAGATGTGATTGGAAGATTTATTTCTAGAGCCCAACCCACAATTTGAGAAGGAGTTCTATAGGATTATATCCAACCCGAAGATAAAGATTGATGAGGAGAATGGTGGGGCTTCATCTAGAGCGACACTTAGCCACACTCAACTACCCATGGACCTCACTGATCAATTGCGCACTCTTGGGGAGCACTTGCAAGTTCTACCCAAGTTTTTCAAGTTCTACCCAAGTTGTGCAAGAGGTCAGTCATGCTGTAGGGGGTATGAAGTTACAATTGGAGGAGTTAGGTACTAGGTTGGATTCTATTGAGGCCACCATGTAAGCTATGGGGTACATTGAGAAGGAAGAGATGAGGCGAGTGAAGAGAGGAAAGCCCTTCAGGGCCACAAGAATAAGTGCCTCTACTTTCCCAACTCCACTTATGAGTTCAATTTTTTCCTGATGCATTGGGGGCAATACATGATTTAAGCGTGGGGGGGAGTATTTGGGCACTTAGGAGTTTTCATCTTGAGATTTCTTCGTGTGTGTTTTTTGTGATTGATTTGTTTCTCGAATGTTTTGGATGCAAATTTGGTGGTGTGATTTGTTTGGTAGCATTTGTAGTTTGTCTTGGGCTAGTTGTTTTGGAAATCTTTAGGGGTGTAATTTTTGTTTTTCCTATGTTCATGTAGTATGAAGACCCACCTTGGGAAATTTTGTGTTATACCAAAACAATTGAAAATTTTGAAAAAATGAAATATATATATATATCTGACTTAGTTGGAAACCCGAAAGGGCAACTTAGGTAACAATTGGAAAAAGCCCGGTTAGGTCAAAAGGCCTAGGTAAAAATGAGAGGCTAGGCCCGGCTAGGTTTATAAACCTAGGCAAAAATGAGAGGCCGTGTTTAAAAAAGTGAGAATGTGAGACCAGCATGTGTGAAAGCTAGGATAAAAACTCGAAAGGGCTCCTAGGAAAAATGAGAGAAAAGGAAACTAGGTTGACGATTCTTTGGCATCATCCTTGGTTGTAACTAAGTTCAAAATCTAGAGTTGTCCTTAGTTACAACCAAGTCGAGGACCTCTTGGATTTCCTTGGTGGTTTTTTGGCAACGACTCTTGAATTGCTTTTGGGGAACTAACACTCACCATTCTTGCTTATATTTTTCTTCACTATATTTTTTGTGATTAGGTTACTTTAGGATCTTCGGGGAAAGTGAGTTGTGAGATTCTTACTTCTTTGGGGGAATTAGGGTAGCTTGGGGATAATTTGAATGTATTGGCTAACTTATCTTTGCATGCTACACTTCGCTTACACCTTTTCTTATTTTTATTTACTCAAGGATGAGCAAAGGTTTAAGTGTGGGGGATTGCTAGTTTTAGTTAGGTTTACACGTCAAAGGATTTAAATGACCATTTTTTATTTTCTTGTCAAAATCCCGAGTTTGGTGGACTTAATTGACACTAATGGACACCTTGTATCTATGGGAACCTAGATTTTCCTTTGTGATCTCATTAGTAGGTTGCTCGTGGGTACTTTTCATCATCTTTATAGAAGGCCGTTCGTAAGAATAGTAGAAGATATCGAAGGCCATTCGCAAGAATGTTAGTAGATTGAAAGCCGTGGAATTTAAAGAGTGGCAGTGGATTGAACTTAAGAAATGAGGGTTTGAAGTTCAAAGAGGCCAAGGAAGAAAAAAGGAATTAATGTCCGAGAGTTGAACAAAAAGTTCAGGGAAAGATCCGAGAAGAATCAACCCTTGGGGTGAAATCTTGGATTCGTCTTCTCGAGTGCTATGAAATCGACTACAAGAACTCTCAAATCAGACAAACGCTCTATCCATAGCAGAGCAAACAAGTCAACCGGCCTAACCAGCCATGGCTAGCACGGACCACACATGCCCAGCACGAGGATAGACCAAGCACGGTATGTACCAAGCGACACAGCCCATGTAAGGGGTCTTTGGCACGAGCCATTCCAACCGACACGGGTCGTTTTAATCCCAGCTAGCTATGTTCCACATCTCTTCTTTTCACTCAAAAATTCTGCTAAGTATAGGCGAAAACCATTCCATATCACACGGTTCACATTGTTTCAAGTCACAAATGTCAAGATCACCCCACAGGGTCTGAAGAATGACACGACCCGTGACAAGATACTGAGCAAAATAAGGATCCAGTTGACGGCATGCGTCAAACGACACAGGGTGCAAATAAGAAGATAAAAAATAGAGCTCCAGCCGACGGACCGAGTCAGTTGACACAGACTTCACTAGCACGCCTGTTCCAGGACCATTAACCCATGCCAGCACCATTGTTACGGCCCGCACCAGCACAAGGTTACATCGGTCAGCACGGGCCGTGCCAGACGCTACCCCCCCCCCCCGTGTTGTTTGCTGCTGTGAGGGTTTTTTGCCTAATTTTAGGCCCAATTCCGTACTACTACATATATGGACCTTTTTCTACTAGGGTTGATGTTGTAGATCAGATTTTAGATTTCCAAAGTAGGGTAAAGAGAGAAAAGGAGCTCCTCATTCTCTCTAGAATTTCCTCTCTTCATATTTTTATTTTTGCTTTGCCCAAAGGCATTGAATCCAATGAAATACTTGGGTTCAATGCTTAGGGAGTAGTTTAATAGCTTGTGGATAATATTTGTATTCATGTTTTGACTTATGTTTTGTGGGATTCCTTATATCTACCTATTCTATGTATTTGTGATATTATTTTGGGTAGATCTTGAATTGTTATGAATTGCAAGAGTGACCATTAGCATACACTCTGGTCTACATTCATGTTGGTGCATATATCAATACCCTATGAGGAAGAAAAACCTGGATGAGATATGGGTAGTGGGTCTGGCCCACGTGGTTGTGTGCACGTAGGTGTTCTGAATTTCCCACTATGATAACAGCACACCAGCCTTAGCTGGCGAGTTGCTCCAAAGGGTCATGGGCAGAGATAGCATTTAGTAGAAAAACTAGGGTTTAGCGACCCTAGTGCCATTGATAAGGTGCCTATACTTCTTTGCCTCTTTAGGCTAAGGATAGAGCATTCATGGTGTAGTGCCCAGGATGCAATATACGAGGGAAAAACAAATCTGCACAATGGCAGGGCCGTTGTTGCAATCTTATAATTACGAAGGCGGTGACAATGGAAGATTGCGAGAGTACCCTACGTGACAGGTATGGGGAAGTGATGACCATTGACCACACCACGTGTTATGAACAGTAGAATAGGCTTTCATATCATGTATGTGATGGAATCGAGGATCGGAACATTTAGTTAATCATGTTACACACATATTCCCCAAGTGCTTGTATATATAGTCTTCTCTTGTGTTATTTCTTATGCTCGTAGTTGTTAATTGAAAAACCAACCCTCCCCTATTTTGCAATATCTAGCTATTTTTTGCACATGGACATATTGACAACCCATACGTGGTTATGTGTAGTTGGCTATTAGACCCTAGCATCTCTGTGGACAAATCTGGTCTTGCCACTACCTACCCCATAGGTAGCCTAGTAGTAAGTTTGGGAGAAAAATATAAATTGTATCTTTGACACTTCTTTCATTTGTTTGGAACGCCTTTGCTAAGGTTAATTTAGGTACAAATTGACGACCCTGAGTGGAGGTAGGTCAGTGCACATTAGGCATTAAGGACCAATGGATTCTTCAATGAAACTTGAGAAATACCTTCAGCAATTGGTAGCGAGCGATTATGTCGCATTGAAAGGTTCAAAATCCCGTTGCCAACATGGAGAGGTTTACCTTCCACGCCTTTATCAATGTATAGCTCACAAAAGTTTGATTTCTACATGATATTTAAAATAAATGATAACTAATTATAAAGTAATAATCTAACATGTGAGATATTGAAAAAACATATATATACCTTTTGGAGTGTCGACATGATTGCTCTTTCAAGGTTTTTGACTTCATGTCTCAATGTTAATTGTTTTAGTCGTGGTTTACCTTTACTTTCCCTGGTGAGTGGTGTGACCCTCTAGACGACGGTGTCTAACTAGGAGTTAAATCATCTAAATTCGCACGTATTGGTAAACCAATGTGTTGGATTAACCTCTTAATCAAGATTTCTTGTTGCTCTATGTGCTTGTTATGAATATGAGCCTCTTTCTGCAAGATGTGCACTGTAGATGGTTTTGCCCTTTTGTAAGACCTAACAATTCCGAACGCATCTTTTTGTGACAAGAACGAACCAACCCCTCTATCACGTCATGGGTGATCTATTTTATCAATTGCTTCTGTGAAGATGTCGGTCTTACCCATTGGAATGAACTGCCCTTCCATTTTTCCATGTTTAAACTTAGCCTAGGAATGTGTTGATATTAAATTAAATCGTACTTAAATAGGAAAACAATAGTTCAATGAATTTGAAGAAGTTGGGGCCTGCCACTTTTTCAGCAATTGTAATCATGGGTTATTTATCAAACTGACCCCTTTTGTTTTCTCGGCTCTTCAGGAATAGATCACATCTCTCAATGTCATCAACATTGATTGGTACTAACACTCTAATAATTTTCCAAGGACCTTATTTTGTGGATCTCCCAACTTTCTTGTTCAATATGGATGGGTATAAGTTAACCATGGATGAGCTCCCTTCGTATTAGAGAATATGGAATCTCTAGATAGGGTATATTTGTGCCCCCTTTAACTCTTGGATAACATATACATTGTCTTCTTCCTTAAATCTTCCACGTCGAGATAATCTATCTCAAATGGCCTCTATAAGGAATTCCATCGATTATGTTGTGAAAAACTAAGAGATAGTATAGTGATAAGGGAATGGGGGCACAATAGAGCGTACATTGCACTCTATCCATAGGATGTCTTTATAATCCTTAGGCACCTCGTGCCAATTTTCATATTTTATGTCCACCTTCCCAACCAAACTAGACAACTTTGAACATTCTTCCAACGAACATTTACCTAACTTGTTGAAAATTAAAAAAAAAACCAACTCTTTCCTAGCCATTTGCCATTCTAGTGTCCTACAATCACAACCTCTTCGTGCCACACCCAAGTGGTGTAAAATGTTTAAACCCCATGGATGATGAGATGTTCCCTATCTTCTTCCTCCCCAAAAAAGTATCCTTCCTACAATCATTACATGGACATCATGCTAGCACCAAGCCATTCTTAGATGTATGTTCAAACACTAAAACAAGAAATGATTCTACCAATGAGCTCAATGCGATCTATTACCACCTACTAACCTACATTGACATAGCACAACTTAACACATTAATTACCCTACAAATCCAAAAACACAATAACCATTATTTCACCCTTATACCCGTAAAATCAATACCATTCAAGTATTGAAATGACTTCCAGTTATATAATAATTAAGTCTTCAAAGGTTTCCCCCTTTATACAACACATTACCCTATGAAATTGAATAAACCCTAACCAATAATTTCAACAAATGGATTTCTCCTTTTCACTAGTAACTACTATAGATTAGCTTGTGGAAAGTCCAGGGTTATCCACAGAGATGTTAGAATTCAACAATTAACTATAAAAACTCACAATCGGGTGTCACTCTGATTGTGTCGGGAATAGCTAGTGCCACAAACATGGTTTTTGGAGGGATTTTGTCTAACAAACTACTAATCATTTGAAATCAAACAAACTATATTAAACTAGCCTTGGGGATAATTGTGTAACATGACCGGTAAATAACTTTGATCCTAGATTTTATCGCAAATAAGACATATAAACATATCTCATGTCTATGACACATAGTGTGGGTGATAGTTGACACTTCCCAATATCTGTCACACAAATGTACCTAAGTCTATTTTATCCTATCAATGCCACCTCCGTAATTAGAGAAAGTGCATCCACGATCAAAGGAACTCGAACTGTGCTCCTATTTCCCCATAAAGGAAATACATGTTGGGCATTCACCATGAATATTTCTCCCTAGGCCTATAGAGGCAAAGATTCACATCTCACAATGACTCTAGGGTTGAAACAATGATGGTCACGACACTACAACCCTAGTTTCTACAAACTTATCTATCGGGGTATGATCCAGTTGAATTAGGATATGACAATTGGAATGGTGCTCACAGTCTTATATGCATACACTCCATAGTCGGGACTCACGAACCTACAATATGCCTAATCAGACACTTCCAAGGGGCAAATAAGCCTACCACGATACATGTCACATACAAACAATGGTGCATTATAGAGTACAATTAACATGCATCATACAAGAATGTGAAACTCAAGTCAAACATGAATATTAATAAACATAAAAGATAGGAAGACCTAGAATCTCACAAAATCACTACCAAGTCATGAATACAAATTAAATCCCCAAGAAATTACACCACTCCAATTTTACCATTGGATTCAATGCCATGGGTACAAAACTAGAAAATAGTAAATGAGAGAGAATAGTTATTCTCTTTCTCTCTCTACTTACTCTTAGAACTAGGAAAATAAAATTACAATTATGAGGGCTCTCTAAACCCTAGTGGAATAGTGCTCCCTAAATAGTGGGTGGGAAATGGGCCTTAAACAGGCCAAAACCAAGGGTAACCCTAGCAGCCACATTAGCACTGGTCGTGCAATAGCACACGGGTCGCGGACTGGAGGCATTTCCCCAAATATCTGAGAGGGCAGCCCATGCAAAAGAGTGCATGCTACTGACTAGAGGGGGGTATTTTGGCTATCTGAGCGGCACAACTCATGTAGATGCACGCGGGCTGCCAGCTGGAGTCTCGATTCTTTGGCTTTTGATGGTGCGGTCGCGCGATTGGTGTGGGTCACGGATTGAAGTCCGGGTCTTCAATTTCTGAGCGCACGAGCCGTGAAAAAGGTCATGGCTTGCACCGGGACTAATCTTTCGAGCCATCTGGTTAGCACAGGTTGTGCAAAGGGACAGTGGTCGTGCCAATCTTCTAATTCTTCCGGACTTTGACTCTTCTTTTTCGAGCATCCCACATACTACCTTAATTAAGCATGTAGGCTAAGTTATGCTACCATCCTTGCAAATGCCCTTCAATATCTTCTGCCATTCTTGCAAAGGGCCTTGACTAAGCTACTCTAAAGTTCTTACAAGTGATCTACAATGAAGCTCACAAAATAGGATCTAAATGCTCGTAAGGACATAGTATCCATTACGTCTAAATAATCTACAAAATGAGGGATTCAGACAAGAAAACCAACAAAGGCTATCTAAACCCCTTGTAATGAAAACTCGCTTAAACCTAGAAATAAACCATACAAAAGATGCTAAAAATGTGCTAAATGCATTAGGAAACACGTGTTTCTAGAGTCACATTAGTTGTTTCTAGTTTGTGGTTTCGGACATTGTTTCATTTTTCTATGTTTCTTTTTTCTATGTTTCTTTGCAGAATTTTTTAGTGTTTTCATTCTTCGAGGGTGTTATTTCTTAGTGGATGATCTTGTGGGCTTCGTCAAGGTGTGCTCTTTTACTTCTGGGATAGTTCTCTCATGTGAGAGTATTAGTTAATAAGGTATTGATATTGGGATGTGTCTTAGGATCTCTTAGCTTGGAGGCTAGTGGTTGTGCACTTTTGTCACTAGTTGGTGATTTTCCAGGCATATGTGAAGTTGTGTATCATTCTCAAGACCACGTCGATGTAGGTTTCATTGGGCACATCTCACAAAGTGTTTTCACTTATTTGTTCTATTATGGCTTATGATTTGTGGGCTTAGTGACCCGCGCCCCATGGGGTTATTCACAGCCTTGCGGGAGAGCTCAAACCACGGGATGTGTTTCAAAGATTAGAATTTATAAGTGTTGCTCTCGTACTCACTACTAACTATAATAAAATAGCTAGTGGCAAGTCCGGAGTCATCCACAGGGATACTAGAACTCAAAAGTTAGCTTTACACAACCCATGATCGGGTGTCACTCCAATTGTGTGTTGGGAATCGCTAGTGCTTTAAACAGGTAATTTGAGGGGTTTGTGTCTAATAAATTACTGAGCATGTAAGCAAAGAGATTAAAACTATGATTAACTAATCTTAGGGGTATTTACGTAACATGACTGCTTAATGACTTTGATCCTAGATTTTATCACATATAACCATGTAAACCTATTCTCATGCTTATGTTACATAGTGTGGAGATGGTTGGGATTCCCAATGTTTGTCACACAAAGGTTCATCTCCTTTCAAGAGTCATCTCACCACCTCTGTAATTAGGGATGCGCTTCAAGAATTTTGATACCACAATTCATTTCCCATCATTTCATTCTTGATGCTAATGCACCCCCACTTAAAGAATTGCAGCCATGCGTGGGTTGCAACCGTTAGATACGAGAGTAAGGACAATATATCCCAGGCACTCCACTATAGACATCAACCCTAAGCCTAGAGAGATAAAGGAATTGACATCTCATGATGATTCTAGGGTTGCCATGACCCTAGAAGCTATAAACTAGAATGCTCATCTATCAGGGTAAGCCAAAGGTTTCCCCTCAATAGGAATTAGTCTTGCACTCCTAACATGTAATCACTCACAAAATTAGCCAATTAGAATTTGAGTCTAACGATTGAATCAGTACTCTCAAGGTAGCATGAATGCACTCATCTCCTCGGTACTCTCCAGCCTACAATAGCCTTAATATAACACTCCCAAGATAGCCCTTTAGCCTAGTACGGTATTATACTATGCATAGAATTATGGATGCATCATAAAGCATGACATGACATAAATCATACATGAATGAGAAATATAAATCATACATAAATATTCATAGGACATAGAAAACATGGTAATCTAAAATCTCACAAAATCATAATCGAGTCAT
This sequence comes from Rubia yunnanensis, assembly GCA_037428765.1. Taxonomy (NCBI): domain Eukaryota; kingdom Viridiplantae; phylum Streptophyta; class Magnoliopsida; order Gentianales; family Rubiaceae; genus Rubia; species Rubia yunnanensis. The sequence continues at coordinate 52,408,662 of CM075062.1, forward strand.
GAATATAAATTATACGTCAAGATAATAAACTACTCTACTACTATTAAACCCATGTCATTCATTGGATTAAATGTCATTGATCTAAGAACTAAGTGAAGGAAAAATAACTAGAGAGAAAGAGATAATTCTCCTCTTCCTTCCTACCTACCAAAAACTAAAACCTACATTATGGCTACTTTCTTTAACATTAGGAGACTAAAAACTCCTTTATAGGAGAAGATAAATGGGCCTCTAAAGGCCCAAGTTTGGAAACCCTAGTGAAACCCTATTGCAACCCCTGGTGCCACGCTGGCATGACCCATGGCATAATGCACGTGTCGGCCACCACAGGCCGTGCAATTGTGCACGCGACATTGCTTGGGTACGCTATAAAACACAAACTGAGCGCATAGGGCATGTAAAGTTGCACGAACCATCATCTGGGTCCTAGTTTCTTCCTTCTGAGCACATGAGGCATACTAAAATACATGTCTCGTGATTTGAGCTTGAGTTTCCACCTGTTCTTCGTGCACAGGCTGTGCAGGTTTGTATGAACTGTCTTGCTTCCCAAATTGGGTGACACAAGGCATAACACGAGGCATTAGGATTGGTCATGCCATTTTACACAGTCTGTGCTGCTTCCTCGACACTTCTAAAACTTGGCTTTTGTTTTCAACTTTTATGCACCGCTACGGGTGAACCGCTGATTTGAAGTTCTTGTAGTAGATTTTATAGCGCTCGAGAAGACTATCCAACGGTGTCACTATCAGAGGCCGATACTTCTTGGATCATTCCCAAAACTCAGTTTAGCTCTCGGATCTCATTTCATCCACTTCTTTGTCTTCCTTATTCGACCCTTCTATTTTCTACCATGTTCTGACTTGTGGAATTTAGTATTATTCCAATTTTACGAGTAGCCATCACTAAGCTACTCTGAAGTGCTTATGAGTAATTTACCAAACAATCACAAAATAGAATCTAGATGATCGTATGGATAAAAATCCATTAGACTTAAAATAGGCTACAAAATGAGATATTTATATAAGAGAACCAAAATGGTCATCTAAACCCCTTATGATGTAAACCTACCTAAACCTAGCAATCTACCCATAAAATGATAACAAAAGAGATGTTTACTGCCTTAGAAAATACATGCATTTGATGTCTCGTCACTTAGGCTAGGTTGGTCCTTAGAGGAGAATAGTTTGGTTTGCGCGTGGAAATGAGATAAAGATTTTTCACTTGTTTTTTCAGCTAGGAGTTCCTCAGGCGTATGCAAATTAGTGAGTTATCTTCCTGTTTCAATCGTGGGTTGGGGTGATCTTAGTTACTGATAGAGTCTGCAGGTTCATGCCTTGCTTGTGTCATATTGAATAACAAATATGATGTTCAACGGTGTTTTTGGGTGGAGGTTAGGTGTGTGGGCTATAATTTTTACGTGGGTTGGGCTTGAGCTTGTGGATAGGAATGCCACAAATGCATGGACGATTTTGAGAAATATTCGGCGTTCCATTTTCCTAGAATGAATATTGAGATGGTCAATTCTTAAGAGAATGTGTGAGCGCGACTTCTAGGGATTTTAATTATGAAGTTATTTTGAATGGCCAATGCCAGGTTGTGCAAATATAAAGGGCCATTATCAAAGCGTTGTAAGGTAAGGTGATGCTTTAGAGGGGTATTTTTTAATAGCTTCTTTGTTGGTGGAATGGCTTCTGTGTCTTATGATTCTGACTCGATTGATTGGATGTCAAGACTATCCCTACTTTTGGTTGGGCACACCACAATTTATATGGTGGCTAGGGTTGGTTGGGTGTCTGCTCTAATTAGTTGAAGTGCAAGCCCTATTATATATGTATTGGCCTAGGGCCATTAAAACATAGTGGGTATATTTTATTATTGATTTTTTTAGTATGTAAGGGTTTATATGTTTTTGATGTATGTATTTTGTGGCTTTCCTAGGATTGGCGGATATGATTAGTGAGTGTGAATGTGATGTGGATGATGTAGTAATGATATCATCTCGAAAGCCCATTGAATGGGCGCGAGGAAGAACTGACGTGGGATTAGTACTCAGGTCTTGTCCGGGTTGTGGATGAGGGGGATGATCCGTAGTTTAGGCAATGATATTGTCTCGTAAATCTTCTATCAGTGTTCCGCAATGGTAGGTTTAGTGTGTAAGAGAAATGATCTCGTTGTTCTCTCGGACACGCTGTACATACCGGATTTGGAGGATGGTGCCCAATCACTGAGTTATTATTTTTAGAAATTTAGAGAGAGGGAATAAGTTGTTATCATATTCTCCACAAGGGTCACATGTGTTGCTAGTTCATCCTGAGCTCCTACGGTTGACCACATGGGGTTGACCCGCATTATAGGGCAATATGCTAGACGGTGGGCAAACTTGGTCACCCCCAACCGCATGATTCATCCAACAAAGTTTGCCCATCAGCCCACTTCGGTGAAATTGGGGTTGTAGCACCCCGTTGTGAAATTATCTAGGAAGGTGGGCTTGGCTGATTTTTTTTGGACAGTGAGGCGTTGACCTTCCCAAGGTATACACTCGAGTTCCTTGCCACACTCAGAAAAGAAGGATCGGGATGGGGAGAAATATATCTCATTTCACCTCAATGATGAGCTATGTGAGATGAGTTATATCTGAGGCTTTTGGATGAAAGCTTGGGACCAGAGTTGGTGATTACAACAATGCCCCTAGTTACTGCAAGTCATTCTTTTGGTTGTTGATCATCGGGAGAGCAAGGTGCAGTACTAACAAAGTTTCCTTCATTGTTCATCCAGCTTTGCGTATTGCCCACCGCTTATTGGCCATGGAAGTGTTATATCAGGGTGAACTCACTCAGTGTTCCAGCAACTTTATAAAGTGTCTTTGGGCGATGACGTCTGTGAGACAGGGCCATCCTGAGTGGATAGATCAATGGGTCGACAAATGCATCGAGCTGTCAACATCAGACGAAGGGAAGTTAAGCATGTGAGGGATGGTGACCCTCATTGCCACAAATTTGAGGATACGGAACCTGAGCACAGTCGAGTCCATTTCAGGCAGGTATGACTACTACCTAGACTTTGACAGGCTACACAAATCCAGCATGTTGCAAGTTACTGGGGATAACTTTATTTGGAGGTACGGCCGCAGTCTCTCTTGTTCATGAAACTTCCCCAAGTAGACAAGGTGGCTATCACCGAGGACACACTGATCCGTAATCTTTTCATACAGCCAGACACTGAGTATGGCTATAATTTTGAGAAAGCACTACGGACGGGGTAACCACATGTACAAGATCCGTCACCTAGTGAAAAGGAACCACCTCCCCATGTGGACCAGCAGGATACCCCTGATCTGAGACAGGATGTACTTGATAGGTTTGCTCATATTGAGGGTAGATTTGACCAGTTTCAGCTGCATGTCGACCAGCAGTTTCAACAAGTCCATACCAAGCTTGAAATCATCATCTCGGAGGTTTACCAAGCTCTTCATCAGGGAGGAGCTGGCTCATGGTTCTAGTTGTGAGTACTTTCCTTTTTCCGTTATTCCATATTTACGATTTGATCTTTTATATGCATTGGGGACAATGCTAGATTTTAAGTGTGGGGTGGGGTAATTAGTTAACCTCATTACCAGCACGTGCTTTTGATGTGATATTGCTTTTTTTTCATTGTATTTAATAACTTCTAGAGGTTTAAAAAAATGGAAAATGGAAAAAAATGAAAATTTTTAATCTCGCTAAGTTAAAAACCTGCTTGTGGGCAACTTAGGCAAAATTGAGGGCTTGAATAGATTGCAAACCCAAAAGGGCAATCTATGCAAAAATGAGATGCTAAATTGTGTAGTAAAAGGTGAGGCGTGAGGTAAAAAGAATGTGAAGCTAGGATGAAAACCCGAAGGGGCTCCTAGGCAAAATGAGAGAAATGAAAATTTTTAAGGCTCATTTTGCCATTTTGGTAACTTTTGGGTAGAGTTAACTTCTTTTACCTTATTTTTGGATGATGAAAACCTCATTTGGATGCAATTTTGTCTGGGAAATTTTGCTGGATAGAATCTTTTAGGCATAAATATGGGGATGGGTAGTCTATCATGTTTAGGGTTAAAAGAATTCTTAAGGAAGGGATTTGAATGTGTAATGAGATAGATTAAAAAAGTTAAGAACCACCTTAGGCCTTTATTTTCTTCACTCGAGAACGAGTAAAGGTTTAAGTGCGGGGTGTTTTGATGTGCTCAATTTATATCCCATTTCTAGCACATTCAAAATCTAAATTTGTAATAGACTAGGGACTTAATTGAAAAGAAACTAACATTTTATCAATTAAGGGGCTATGATGAGTTCATATGTTTTATATCCTAATTCTTTAATTTATGAACTGTTATAGATCTTGTTAGAGTGTTCGGGTTTGGAAGAGCTCAAGTGTTGATGAAAAAATGAAGTAGATGATTGGAAGAAAGCCAAATTGTCTTTGGCTGAAGATTGGAAGAAGGAAAATTTGTCTTTGGTAGAAGATTGGAAGAAGGCCAAATTTTATTTGGTAGAAGCTGAAATCCAACATGAGTCTTGCGGGTCGCAGCCCACATTGCAGACCGCAATGGGTGTTTTTAGGCCAGCTTTAAAAGCTGATTTTCAGCTCAAAACTTCTCTCTCTTCATTCATTTTAAATCCATATCCAAAAATACTCTCTCAAAACCCTAGTTTGTATTTATTTTTCATCTTTAACTTTTATCATGGATTCTTGCTATTTTGTTATGGGTTTTCATAATCTAGACTAAATATACTCTTGTGAGCAATTGGTAAACATTTCTAGTATGAATTTGAAATATTTGATTTATCCTATTTTGTGCTTTGATTATCAAGTATATTTTGTGCTTTCTTAGGTGATTAATGCATCATTTAGACTAGGATGACCAACTAGTTGATGATTGTGGGTTGATTATTGCTAGGTTTTTTGGCAAACCCGGAAAAATTTGACTTTTTGTCAATATGATTATTGTTGGTCAATGCTAAGTTATAATTAGGATTGCCAACTAATTATGATTGCTGATTGATGAAAATTACTTAAACTTAGCATGAATTTGAATGGGTTTAACTAATTATCAACGTGATTCATTAATAACGATTAGCATGGGGGCCAATTCTCGTAGTCGTTGTTGGTAAATATACTTGTGCTATTTATGTGTTTCTCGCTTGTAGGACATTGTGGTAGTTGTGTTTGGTCACCATGTGTGATTAATGCACAAAAATAGGATAATAAATCGATGATTAAAGGATGGCTAGAAATGCAAACCAATTGCGCCCATGACTGGTTATCATATTAATTTCATCTTTCGTGCTAGTGTGATCGTAGTTGAATTATTTTCTCTAATTGTTGGTTAATTTAGTTATTAAAGTAGTTGTAGTGTTTTCCAAAACCAAATCCCCCCAAAATGTGTTACCACACGCTTAGAGTGAATTCTTTGTGTGCTTTTTAACTGCGATTTGACACTCGATAAAACCTTTTTTTTCTCGTGGACGCACTGTACTACCACTAGCTACTATTTAGTAGTTAGCCGTAATTTGGGCATATAAATACTATCTTCGAGAAACACGACGGCGGCCTCCCAGTCATAAACTTATGACTACTGCACGTTGCATAATAATTTTTTAATATTGCAACTAAAATATTTTATTTCTTTATTATTCTAATTAAATCTCGCTGTTTTTTTTATAAAGATATGGAAAGACCATCTATCCTGACACTTTGCCACAGAAAAATATCAAATCACTCATTTAATTACATTAATTATAAAAGAATCATTAGTTTGTCAATGTAAATAAAATTGTGTGAAACCTGAAGAATCCGTCTCTTGAAAGACGGTATTTCCATAAGTCATGGAAATACCAAGGTTTAAAGTGCAAATCATAAGAAATGATCATAAAATTTTTGGGTTGTATAAATCAATTATAAACTTTATAGCTACTACAAGTAACATGATAAAATTGTAATATTACAAATAATATATTTTATTTTTTATTATTATAATTAAATTTCATCTTTCTATTAACTTATGAAAATTAGGTTTTTACCAAGACTATGACAACCTGGAAACCTGAAAATTACTATAATTTGGAAAATAGGATTGCAACTTCTCCACGCGATGAGGAAGCTTCAAATTCAACGCAGCCATATATATTCCTGCTGTACCCTTTATAGCTCTTCTCCACCGCTCCGTCAATAAATCCTTGGGCCTTCTCTTGATTTTGAGTGCTTTGTGATGTCGGTGATGTTCTTGATTGCGGAATTGATACTCTGATCCAGTTCGATCCCGATTGCGATCTCTACCACATCCATAGCTATTACTCTTTGTTGTTGTTGAAAGAAGAAGAAATTAATGTATAGCAATTTCAAGGAACAGGCGATTGAGTATGTGCGGCAAGCCGTGCAGGAGGACAACGCCGGGAACTATGCCAAGGCGTTTCCTCTCTACATGAACGCGCTCGAGTATTTTAAAACCCATTTGAAATACGAGAAGAACGCCAAGATCAAGGAGGCCATTACGCAGAAATTCACCGAGTACTTGCGTCGCGCGGAGGAGATTCGGGCCGTGCTGGACGAAGGCGGCGGTTCTGGGCCTGCGGCGAACGGTGATGCGGCGGTGGCGACCAGGCCCAAGACCAAGCCCAAGGATGGCGGCGAAGGGGGAGATGGGGAGGATCCGGAGCAGTCCAAGCTTAGGGCTGGGCTGAATTCGGCCATTGTTAGGGAGAAACCTAATGTCAAATGGAATGACGTGGCTGGATTGGAGAGTGCAAAGCAAGCTCTGCAAGAGGCAGTCATCTTACCTGTTAAATTCCCCCAATTTTTCACTGGTTAGTAGGTTTTAGATTGAGATGAGTCGTTTCTTAATTCTAGTTTTATTTGAAAGTTTGCGTCTTTGTCCATTTTTGGTGCTGTTTGCGTATCATCCATTAAATTTTGGGGAGCTAGCTTGATTCCAATTGTTTTTGTGACCTTAGCTTAGTGGGACTCTGAGGAGCTAGCTTTTCTTCGTTTCGAAGTGGTAGTTTGTAATGTTTTGGAACTGCTAGTGAGAAACTACTTGTTCTTAGTTTGCTAATTGGTTTTGGAAGATGTTTTTCTTCTGTCCTGGTGTTGAGCTGGATGGGGTGATGCGTGATAGTGAGAGAGTTCAAGTGCTTGTTTGTGGTCTCTTAGGAAAGTAGGGGACTGGGTTAGTGGAAAACTGACCAGTCCAAATAAGACAAGCTGATTTGGCTAGGTTTGATAGCTTGTGGTAGTCTTTGTTGCTGATTTATGTTGGACTTATATATGGTGCAGAAGCTCAAGTCTTTTTTATTGATGTTCTGGATGTTTTAAGACTCCGAGCACGATTCATGCTATGTGCATACATACACTTGATTAACTGAATGCATAGACTTACATAATGTATTAAGTTCCCAGAGAACCCTTCCTGGCCATTATTGTTGATCTCTACATTTTAGCCGCGGTGGTTGAATTAATCATTTGCGGTAGGTTAGTCATCATCTAATTGTTAGTTGGAACTTCCCTCAATCACTTGGTTCAGACATGGGATCTGTGGAGGTTTTAGAGGTCACCCTTGATTACTTACTGTGTATGTTAAATTCGTCTTATTATCGTTAGAATTAGATGTATGATGTGTACTTTCAATGTTGTAGGAATTGTATATTGCAACTGAGCAGTAGAGCTCGTGTTAGTCTCTATTGTAGCATAGTTTGAAATCATATAAACCTCTTCTTACTGGATACCTGCGCTTAAAAAAAGTATGCTCTCTTTATAGAAAATCTTACTATAATTGGTTGAGTATCATGTGTCTCCTAATGTTTTCGACTTCATTTATATAGGCCACATGGCACACATTTTTATATTTTTTATGTTTTAGTTGTCAATCCTTATAATTCCGTGTTAGAAGATGCGTGTTCCCACCAAAATTTTCTTTGCCATCTGTTGTTGGTAGGCAAGAGGCGGCCATGGAGGGCTTTCCTTTTATATGGTCCACCTGGAACGGGGAAGTCATATTTAGCAAAGGCTGTTGCTACCGAAGCAGACTCCACGTTTTTCAGGTACTACTGTTAAATTGTCGATTTACTATGTATATGATGTGGCTTGAAAAGTTATTATTATTATCATTATTATTATTTTTGAAGTTTTCTCTGATGGGAGAGTCTTGACAAATTTCCCCATCACTTCTTGTATGAATTTCCTCTTCCGTGGATGCTATGCTATTGAAAAATGATGGCAACACTTGGAATCTCTTTCGTATGGATCCCCCTTATATTGATCGGTGTATTGAGCAGCTAATATATTAATAAGTTGAACCTGATGTCTGATAGCTGGCATGTGAACATTTTCTTAGTTGAATTACATGAGATGCACATGATTTTGATTTGTTGGCTGTAGTTTTCCTTGTTTAAAAAAAAAGTAAGTCTGAATTAAAGCCAATTCTGTGATGCTGTTTGCCTTATCCGGGTTCAGCTTTTTAAGTTGTATCTCTGCAATGCTAATAAATGGGGATTTTTATGATATATAGCTGTATATTGTTTATCATTGAATATCACATTTTACACCAAGTATACAAGCCTTAAGTTCTGTATAGAGATTAATTTTTGTCTTGGCTTAACAGGTTTTCCTTGATTAATTTATTTTTCTATATGGAGGTGATAAGTTAACAAGTGCCAAATGCTGTGTGTGTGCAGTGTTTCCTCCTCAGACCTAGTGTCAAAGTGGATGGGTGAGAGTGAAAAGCTTGTTTCAAATCTTTTTCAAATGGCTCGTGAAAGTGCTCCTTCCATCATATTTGTGGATGAAATCGATTCACTGTGTGGCCAGCGTGGAGAAGGAAATGAGAGTGAAGCATCACGCCGTATTAAAACAGAGCTGCTTGTGCAGATGCAGGTACTTTCTATAATGTCATCGCCAGGATGAAAAATTCCTTATACCTACTTGTAATTTATTGCATTTTACATGCATTGTGCCCTACACTGGATGTTTGGAAGATATTGGTGGTAAAGGTCACTGTTTAGGGTGAGGATTATAGGATGGATATTTTGTGGTTAAGGAGATGTGGTTAAAGGGGTGTTTTATGGCTTTGCATTTTTAACATGAGTTTTCCACACAATTTTTTGGACCTTCTTGTAATGTAAGTAAGTAAATATACAGCATATCGCCCACAGGGTTTGTGAAGGTCATTCAGTAACTTTAATTACGATCATATTCATGAAATCAAACCAGACTCATGAGCCATGACCATTTAAATCAGTCAACAAGCCAGCATAGCCCAACTTCAAAGATACCACTCATAAGAACATCTCCAATGTTATAAGATCTTGCTCATAAGAGCATATCTAATAGTGAGCTATAGCACCTTGTAGTTTATAAGATATAAGCATCTCCAATGGTCACACTTTCCTTATTGGTCCCTCCCAATTTAAGGTTCACATTCTTTGTGGCCTAATATCAATTCTTCCACTCATTCACATTACTTTTCTTTAGAATTTTCTTTTCATTCCTCGAGTTATAATGTTGTTTCACATAAAAATAAGTTGGTTATCGTGGTCATGATACAAGAATGAAATTAGCAAATGATTGGATAAAAGTTGAGCCAAGCAGGCCCTGTTACTCTAGCACCTTAGAAAACCTTGGCCCCTTGACACACCTTGAGAAGGCATCGAGTTGGGTATTCACAAAAAGTATCCAAAATCAGGTGTTAGAGATTGGCATAAGAGAAGAGAGAATAAAAAAGGTCCGAGGACGAAGATGATGATGAATAAGAGGAGAAGAAAGATAGAATACTGCACCAGAAGATAAGAGAAAGAGAGGGCAGGCTGGATGTTGATGTTCTTGTAAGATTAAGCATTTTTTCTCTCATCTCTATCCACTGATTGTTGTTAACTAGGGTATTGGAGCTTGAAGTGCTTTTAAAAGTCTCTAAGCCCATTTGGAACATTACTGAAGTAGAATGCCATAAAACCATCGAAATGCCTGCTTGGATATTTAAGCTACCCAGCGTTATGATAAATTTATATAAAATGCTCTCATTGGATATTTAAACTAAATTCAAATGATAGCCATATCTAGAGAACTGTTTAAGACACCTATTTGACCGTGTGGCCATATCTGGCGATGTTCGGAATTGAAGTATCGGGATATCGGATCCTCTGTCGGGTACAATTCTCAAATACAAATCTGAGCAACTTAGCAAGTAGAAAGCAGTTGAGGACTAAATCATTGGGCTTTGCAGGTTGTCTCTGGGTAGTGAATCTCCTCTCTAGTAGTTACTAGTTACATGTCTTGATCGACTGGGGATGAGGATTGTGAAGATGTTTTGGTACTGTATTGCTCTCATATTTGTAGAATGCATCTGGAGACATCCTTTCATTATGATTTTTGTACAATTTATACAGTATCTTTTATTTTGAATGTGGTGGTGATGATTTGAGTGAGATGATGCAGTAGTGAACTATTTATCAATGATGTTGATTATTTATTATAGGGTGTTGGACACAATGATGAGAAAGTCCTTGTTTTAGCGGCAACAAATACTCCCTACGCTCTTGATCAGGTGAATCTCTTAGAACATGTCATTTAAAAAGAAAAATCATGCTTTTGAATGCTTAGTTGTCATGGATTTTGTATAACATGTGATTTCCGCTTCTTAGGCTATCAGGCGACGATTTGATAAGCGTATTTACATTCCCCTACCTGATGCGAAAGCACGGCAACATATGTTCAAGGTAGTGGGCTTTTTAAATAATTGTCACGGTTGAGCATATTTCTCTGCAAATATTGCAGGTTTTTGGTCCTTTGTGCAGTGATTGTGATTTGACTGTGTTGCATGTAGGTTCATTTGGGAGATACACCCCACAGCTTGACTGAGAGTGACTTTGAAGACCTGGGTCGTAAGACAGAAGGATTTTCTGGATCTGATGTTTCTGTTTGTGTAAGTCTTGGAGTTTGATGAGTTCGCTTCATGTGTTTAGTTGTCTCTCAAAGAAACACAAATTGACTTGGTAAAAAAAGTGTTCTCTACTTGGGATCTATGTGCTCATACTTTTAAACCAAAAAATAAATAAATTCTTGCACAATAGGTAAAGGATGTCCTTTTTGAACCTGTACGCAAGACTCAAGATGCCATGTTCTTTATCAAGACTTCTACCGGCTTGTGGGTGCCATGTGGGCCTAAGCAACCAAGTGCTATCCAGACAACCATGCAGGACCTGGCCACTAAAGGTCTTGCTGCTAAGGTAAACATACATGTTATGATGGATTGGTGAAGTCTTTTAAATATACTTGCAGTTGTGGCACATGCCTTTGGGAATTTGTTGATGACTATTTGTAGAGTAGCAGTGTTGCTTATAACTTGTTGACCTCACAGCTTATGCTTCGATCAGTGAAATAATGTTTTGATTGTTTTTTTTTTTTTGGAATCTTTAGCTTTTGAGTTGCATCTTATGTTTAGGGAGATGGAAGCAATAAATTTATACAGTAAGAAATAATGTTTTGATTGTTTTTTTTTTGGAATCTTTAGCTTTTGAGTTGCATCTTATGTTTAGGGAGATGGAAGCAATAAATTAGAATGTGAGGAAACTTTTGTGAAAGTCATTGGATGACTTTGTTCTTCAGTTGCTGGCAGAAGAACTGAAAATTATATGTTCTTTTTGATAATATTATTCTGCTATGTGAAAGAATCTCATTTAGTGCATGTGTTTACTCTCATGTAGATAACCCCGCCCCCGATTTCCAAGTCAGACTTTGACAAAGTTTTGGCAAGACAGAGGCCAACTGTGAGCAAATCTGATCTGGAGGTGCACGAGAGATTTACCAAGGAATTTGGCGAGGAAGGGTGAAGAATATGAACAGAAAACAGAGAGGTTGAATCAACATGCCCTTGGTCTAGTGTAATTTGTTTGTAGCTGGTGCTGGCAGAACACTCCTCAGCCAAGAACTTACTTGGCTTGGCCTTTTCAATTTGTACAAGAGAACGACCTTTGAAATTTCACTGATTGTATTGCCTAATGTGAAAGATATAATTGCTAACTGCCTGCAAATGTTTTTACTTGGTAGTATAACTACGGCTGTCTTTCATATCTATTTTAACAGTTTACATTCTCCAAAACACTAACTATCCTTTATTTTCGATATAATTACTTGACTTTAATCATTTTACATATGACTTGACTTTATTTGTGGTGTATTTGATGGAGTTGTGCTAACAAGTAAAGTTGATTTATTTTGAAAGTTGAGGGAGATTAGTTCATGTTTTTGCTACAAATATGTCTTCTGCTTCTAAAATTTCTGCTTCTAAAATGATTATTGTTTACAAAATACAAAAAAATGCTTAGATTACAAGAAACACTTCTAAGTACTATCAAGCACACTATTAATTATTTCCTACTGTATTTGACTTTGATTATTTATGTGTAAATTTAATAATTTTGAACAATATAAGGATGAGTCCGTCTCTTGAAAGACGGTCTTTCCATAAGTTATGGAAAGACCAAGGTTTAAAGTGTAAATTACAAGAAATGAAGATAAAATTTTTAGGTTGCAAGAACCGGGTTATAAATTTTATAACTACTATATGTTACATACTAAAATTTTAATATTGCAACTAAGACCTTTTACCTTTTATTATTATAATCAAACCCCGTCTTTCCATAAGCATATGGAAAGACCGTCTTTCCCAAGATTTTGCCTATAAGGATTATAAATACATCGTTCAATTATATTTGGGTTTCTTTTAGTTGTTAGAATTGCTTTTGGTCTCTTTCTTTTCAGGTCTATTTTGGTACAGGGTAATTTTGTGGTGCAGGTCCTCATATTCGAGTCGGTTTCAAATCAGATATGAATTTTGTGTATGTTAGGATCATATGCGAGTCTGACACTTACGGTTTAGTTTCAATGCAATTGGGTCTGACACTTGCAATTTGGTTTCAGTTTAATAGGTGACTTTGGATTTTGGATCATAATCGGGTATCACTCTTAATTCGGTAATTCGGATCGGCTATTCGGGTTTGGATTTGTTTCGACGTGTCTACGCATAAGCACGAAATATAAAAATTGTTTATAGGGAGTAAGGGAAGAAGAGAATATTTTCTGGTATATGGACAAGAAGTTGATATACTTTTCTTTCATGATAACTGAAAAATACAAAATTTTGATAGAGATAACTTTCATCTAAATTTTATACCGTGAATTCAGAATAACAATTGTCATATGGTACTTGTGTAATCTTATCAAGATACTTCTATCTTGTTTAAGACACATTCAACTTGAATTCATTTACTAATGAATTATTTCATGTATTTTGTCTGATTTGGTTGTACTGATCGTGTATTCATGATTTTGTACGTATTTTTTATTAAATTTTCTGGGTGGGTCAATCTATGTTGGCACTTATGGTCTCATAAACTCAAATGGTCTCATAAAAACTCAAATGGTCTCATAATTTTCATAAAATAGAAGAAGACTCAGCATACAATTCTCAGCATTTTTAATTGCTCACAGGTTTGATACAATCTTCTCGTAAAGAAGAGAACGAAAAATAGAGGACCTGAAACCCTCGCTTGATGCCTGAAATACAAACCATTCCACCGCCAATCGAGGTGCTTCTGACGACCTGAAGCCATCGCTTGCTACCTGAAACACAAATCGATGGAAAATTGCATTCACTTCTGCCCTGAGCCAGTCGTCTTGCCACCACCGCTTCCGTTCGCCACCTCTCAGCGGCACCAATCACGGTGGTGACTAGTCTGCCGTTCACCGAACACTGGATCGACCCGTCGTCTCGCTACCTGAGACAAATCGATGGAAAATTGCATTCGCTTCTGCCCTGAGCCCATCGTCTCGCCGCCGCCGCTTCCGTTCGCCACCTCTCCATAGCGCTGGTCACGGTGGTGACCTGTATGCCGTTCACCGAACACTAGATCGACTCGTCGTCACGCTCAGTCGAGACCTCAGCAGAGGAGATGATAATGTTCCACTTACCCACTACAGCGCTTTGTCGAGACCTTAGCCCTGCCGCCACCACCTTCCAGCCCCTCCAGCAAGATCCGCCAGCTCTGGTAGAAGGAGAAAAAATGACGGCAGAGGAGAAGAAAGAGGCGGAGAAGGAGAAAGAAAGAGAAAGAAGAAGAAAGAAAGAGAATGGAGGAGAAGGAGAGAGGAAAAGAACGGCGCAGAAGGAGAAAGAAGAAAGAAATGAAGAAGAAGGTTTTGGAGGTTAAAAAAGCAATTTCCTTCTTTTTTCATTTTTTAAAAAATTCTTAGAGGGGAAAAATAATCTTTTCAGTGTAATTTGACCACAAACTGCCGTAATGGGTAAAATTGCACTTACATAAACTATATAGGGTTATATTTTCACTTTCAATTATCAAAAGGTTATATTGACACTTAAGTGAAGTAGGTAGGGTTATAAAAGCATTTTTTTCTTTGTTTAATTATACATTGCATTTGTTAGTGTTCAATGTGTACTAGTTTGTTGTAATGCTTATGGATTTTTATTTTCATCTGTTGTTGATTGTTTATTTTGAATCAAGAATTATTGTTTAGTTATATGTAGCATTTGTTAGTATTAAGTGTGTACTAGTTATTTATATTGTGTATGACTTTTTCTCTTCATTTGTTGCCAAACGGTCATTTGGAATTAGGAACTGTATAGTTTGACAAAGTCTTGTGCGAGACAGTCTCGCAGCGAGACCAGAGATTAAACTGTTAAAAATGTAGCATTAAGTTTCTAATTAAACTTTTAAAAGTCTAGGGGCTAAATGTGAAATTTCACTATTTTACATTTAAATCTATGTATAAATATTAAATTTTTCTCATTATTCTCTCATATTTTCTGAAACTTTCTCTCCCTCTCTTATTTCTCTCTGCGCATCCTTCTTCTTCCCTCTCTCCATCGCAAATCGTCCTTCTTCTCTCTCATCTCAATTTCTCTTCCATCTTCCTTCAATTCGAGTTCATTTTCTTCCATTCAACTGCTCATCCTCTCCATTTTTCTTCCTCCTTGTGCGCACTGATTTGTCGAGATTTTTGGAGTTTTTCGCAGTATTTTCCGGTGTATTTTTCGGCAACCGAACACAATACGAGTTTCGTTTTGTGTTTATCTTCGAAGGTAATATTTTTGCTCAAAGGTTTTATGCATATTTTGTTGTTTTTTCAGGTTTTGTTTTTTTAAGGTTTATGTGATTTTTAGGGTTTATGTTGTTCACAGTGTTAATATTTGGGAATTTTCTATTTTTTTTGTGTTTTGTGAGGTGTTCTTATGGATTTGTGCTAATTTTTGTGTTGTTGTTGCTGTTCATTATATGTCTAAGGAGATTTGCATCAGTGCTGCTACAATCGAGAAGGAAGGAGGATTTGTAAGTTTTCTTAATTTTTGGCTGTGATGTTTTAGTTACAGGTATTGATGTTTCTCATTTTCAATTTTCAGTTTTAGGCTTTAAGTACTGTTTTCAGTTTTGGTGTGATGTTCTGATGTTAGCGCTTGATACATGTGGTATTTTCATGCTCAAGTGTGCAATTGATGTTCAGTTTTGATTGTGTGTGATATCTTAGGATTTTGTTACAATTTGTGTTAGTTTTTGTGTTATTTTTGCTGTTTCTTAGATGTCGGAGAATGTTTACCCATTGTTGCTGCAATCGAGAAGGAAAGAGGATTTGTAAATTTTGTTATTTTGCAGATGTGACTTTAAATACTGTTGTTGATGTTTCAGGTTTTATGTTTGATCTTCATGTTTAGGTTTTAAGTGCTGTTTATACAGTTGGTGTGATGATTTGATACTAGCATTTAATGTTTGTAGTGTTTTAAGTGTGCAATTGATGTTCAATTTGTGGTTTTGACTGTGTGTGATATCTTAGGGTTTTGTTACGATTTGTGCTAATTTTTGTGTTGTTGTTGATGTTTCTTAGATGTGTAAGAATGCTTGCCCACTGTTGCTGCAATTGAGAAGAGAAGAGGATCTGTATATTTTGCTATTTTGCAGATGTGATGTTTTAAATACTGTTGTTGATGTTTCAGGTTTTATGTTTGATATTTCATATTTAGATTTTAAGTACTGTTATATGTGTTGGTGTGATGATATAATTTCAGTACTTGATGCTTGTAGTGTGCGATTGATGTTCAGTTTTGTTGTTTTGATTGTGTGTGTGATATCTTAGGGTTTTGTTACTGTTTGTGCTAATTTTTGTGTTATTGTCGCTGTTTCTTAGATATCTAATAGCACTTGTCAACTGTTGCTGCATTCGAGAATAAAGTAGGAGCTGTAAGGTTTTTTTTAGCTGTGATGTTTTAGCTATTGTTGTCTATATTTCAGGTTCTAGCTTTTGAGCTTTCATGTTTAAGCTATAAATATTATTATGTATGTTGGTGTAATGTTTTTAATTTCAGTGTTTGATGCTTGTGGTGTTTTATATTTAAGTATGCAACTGATTTTCTGTTTTGTTCTTTTGATATTTTAGTGTGTACTGTTTGATGTTTTTAAAATTTGAGATTCATGTTTTAAATACTATATTTGATTTTTCTCAATTTAGTTGTCAGCAATGTTATCTGTGTTATTGTGATGGTTTAATTAAAAATATTGATGTTTTAATTACTGTATGTGATGTTTTATATTATTCCACAGAAATACTTTCCAAGACAAAGCTCTGTGATATCATTGATGAGATATTGAAAAAATGCTATGAGGAATCATGCTCCCGAAGGTGTTCCCTTTTGGCATATTTTAAACACTAATTTGAGATATTTTATTATTTTAATCTTGAATTTTTAACTTATATTTTCTTTTTGATTGATGCATTAGCTTTTCATCATGTCTTTTTTAAAAATTGATATTGATATTTCTTATTTTTGAACATCATATTTTTGCTTGATGTATTATTGATGTTTCAATAGTATGAATTGATCTTTCAAATTTTAATGCCGATGTTTATAATTTTTTCATTTAATGATTGACTATTTTGCTTTACTTGCTCTGATTGATCCTATGAAGATGCATGATCCAGTCTACCTTGGTAGAGTTGGTGTTTACCACGCCTGCCTGTCACGGTATTCCCGAAACATTCCATATGGTCAGAAAAGGACATACGCAGATAACACATGGCATATGTGAACAAAAGATGAACAAAATCACTAATTAGGTTCTCTTAGAGAGAAGGAAAGTCATTCACTATGCAAATTAAGTATGACCCCATTTTTTTTCCATTTCATACAAACATTGCTCAATCCAACTACGACTACAAGCATATGTCCTTAGTGCAGTTCATGTACATAAGCACTTAATCCAACAAATTAAGCATATGTACTTAATTGTAGTTTATGTACCAAAACACTTGATCATCTAGTATATTCATTGTACATATCTACTAATCACAAGCTTAACTTACAACTAAAGCTAGATTGGCAGAATGGAATAACTGAACCAATGAATATACTAGATGTTCCATAAGTATTAACAAACATTACCTCTTTTCGTTTTGAGCTCTTCATCAAGCTCCTCTTTCCACTTCCTCTGTATCTCGGAGAAGCTTGCACTGTTTGTGTTCAGTAGCATATATGTTAATTCGTAGAAACATAGAATAACATCAAAAGAAAGAAAGGTATCACAGACCTTGGACTAAGTGGCTCATGCTATGCTTTGTGAAAAAGACCTTTTAAATCCCTATACTGACATTTTGATTCATTATTAAAACCTCAACAGCAGTAAAAAGCCTTTGGCTGAACACTCTAATTGGCGACGCCTTTGGCTGAAAACCTCAAGAGCTTTCCATGTTGGAACATATGGAAATTGAAGCCTAAAAGTTTTAACCATTGACTGAATATTGCGTGGATATTTATTTATGGAAGAAAGGAGATTTCACAATATGTTATTTTAGGCGTGTGGTAGAATCATATCGGGTTTACGGAAAATCCGTATAATTATGGAAAAGGATTTATGGGATATTTGGATTTCTTGGATGACTTTATTGGCTCTGTCGAGTTAATGTTCCAACATGATCATTATTCCTGGATGTTGAGGGAGTCTGGAAGTTAGGGGGAGGTGTTATGTTTCTATGTTCCAACATCCAGAGTGGTTTTCAAGGTTGATGTCTTGATTTGCATAAGCTCTTGTGATGAAATGCCAAAAGGTGATTGGTCCACAAAATGCCAAAGTGGGAGATTGTAAAGTCTAGATTTATCTAGTTGGTAATTTGTGGAAATTATGTAAATATAGAATTATTGTGTTGAAACATCAAAGAAGGAATGATTGAGATTTACGGAAGTTTGTGAAGAAATATGAGAAGGAAATATTTCGTCCATGGAGTTTAAATTTAGAATATATCAATTTCTATGGGATTAGATTGGATTTATGAAAATTGAAATTGATTTGATAAATATCCTTTGCAGAAGGATTTGGACGGAATATATTAATTCCTTTCTTTAGGGGATTATAACTGGTAATTTCTAGCTCTAAGGGATTTGATTGTAATCAGAATATTATATGGAGAAGAAAATATATTTTCACATGACTTCATGCATATCATAATTGGAGATGGACTAAACTTCATGTGTGCAATGACTTTCCATGTTGGAACATATGGAAATCTGAAGCCTAAAGGTTTAACCGCTGACTGAATATTGCGTGGATATTTATTTATGGAAGAAAGGAGATTTCGTACTATGGTATTTTAGGTGTGTGGTAGAAGCATACTGGGTTTATGGAAAATTACTATAATTATGAAAAAGGATTTATGGGATAATTGAGATAAGGAAAATCCTTTTGTTTATGCGATTTGGATATGCTTGAAAAGTAGATAAGGAATAGGAATTTTATAGAGATAATTATGGAGAGTTCAGATCTGCTCATGGACTATATATAAAGGACATCACGGCTGCATTCATTACACAGATTTAACAGAGAAAATATGCACACAGATTTTCATTCTTTCGAGAGAATTGCAAAGAGCCAAAATTTATGTTCCAACATACGTAACCAGTTGTTCAAAGTTCAGAACCGTATACCTTAATTTCTTAGGAGGAAGACATCCAGCATCGATGAGTTTTGAGGTCAGAGGGAGTCTGATCAAGGCGGATCGATAACAAGGGGAGCTTACAGGATCCACGTTACAGTTAGATAAGATAAGTATAATTGTATGGTGTACTTTGTACCGTATCTTTCTGATTAGTGGATTCATTCTGAACTGGGCCAGGCCCCGGAGATGTAGGTGGATTTTACCAAACTGTGTAACCAAGTCTCGTGTCTTTATACTTTACTTTATTGCATACTTGGTTAGATAGGTTATGTTGGAACACAGTAGTGATAATTAAATTAATTATGTAAAACCAAATTTCAATTGGTATCAGAGCGTGGTCACTTATTTGTGCCTTGGTTGTGTCAAGGAAAGTTTGATCCGGTTTTACCAATGGTGACCAGAGAAGGAGCTTTTGTGTCTCGACCATAACTGCTGGAAGGAACGAATTACAACTACTGGAAGGCTCGCATGCGAGTGTTCATAAATTCACTGGATGAAATGGCTTGGCGATTTTTTGAAACTGAATGGAATCCTCCAATTGAAGATGCCGAAACTAGCTTAAAGGAGAAAGAAGGAGAATCGAGTTCGAAGAAGGAGAATCGAGTTCGAAGAAGTAGAAACTCAAAGACAAGTCTACTTGGTCTCCAGATGAGCTGAAGACGTCATCGGCAAATTCAAAGGCATTAAATGCTATTTTCACGGCGGTGGATGAAGAACAATTCAAACTCATCTCAACTTGTCATCAAGCAAAGAAAACTTGGGATATCATGTAAACTGTTCATGAAGGAACAAGTCATGTACATGAATCCAAACTACAGATGTTGACTACAAAGTTTCAGGAACTAAAGATGGAGGAGGATGACACGATTTCTACATTCAATGGGAAACTTAGAGACATCTCCAATATGGCGTATCAACTTGGGAAAGTTTACAAGGAAGCAAAATTGGTGAAAAAGACTTTGAGATCTCTTCCTAAAAGATTTTCTATGAAAGTAGCAGCAATAGAAGAAGCAAGAGATGTAGCCACCATGACCTTAGATGAACTAATGGGATCACTACAGACCTATGAGATGACAATGCAACAGCCTGCAAAGAAAGTCCAGAAGGATTTGGCCTTCAAATCCTCTTTATTAAGGGTCATACAAGAATCTGATAGTGATGATGGAATTGAAGAACTTGCTCCTACCACCAAAAATTTCTCAAGAATGTTGAAGAAGGTGGTAAACAAGAAATCACAAGAAATATTTAATGGAAACAGACCTCAAGCATAAGACCGTGATAATATTCGTGGAACACGATTGGAACATGGAAAGCAGCAGTTCGCTAGAAATCAAGGTGGTGAAGCAAATGAGTCTAGAAGAATTCAATGTAGAGAATGTGGAGGATACGGACACATCCATGCTGAATGTACTAATACCCTAAAGAAACAAGGAAAATCATACATCACCTCATGGAGTGAAGATGATGAAGAAGACGAAGAGGAACTTACAAACAATTTTGAGGCATTTGGAACAAAATTTCACAGTGGATCAGATGAGGTATGTTCCAACGTGTCAGAGAAAGACGAAGTTGTATGTTCCAACATCATTTTTGATGACACGTCTAGTGATGATGGCAGACTAATTGTGAGTGATGAAGAGATCTACCGTACATATGAGAAGATGTATTCTATGTGGCTTCAAGTTGTTGATACAAATAAAGTGTTGGAGGAAGAGAAAAATTATCTGGGTGAGAAGGAGAAGGAGTTGCTAGTTTTAGTTGTTAAACTCAGAAACGAGATTGATGAGTTAAATTTGAAACTAATCTCAACAACTGAGAGAGCTGAGATAGCTGAGGCAGCAATTACCAAGTTAAACTGGAAAGGCGAAACTTGATGACATTCTGACCAAGGGAAAAAACTTTGGAGATCAACACGGAATCAGGTTTGACAATTCATCAGGTAGCAAGGTCAGTCTCAAGTCCAAGATTCAAGAGGTAAAAAGAAAGTTTATCAAGACCCATTAAAGGAAACCTCTCATATGTAGCTACTGCATGTATCAAGGTTATACAGAGGAACAATGCCGGAAACTGCTTAGAGATATTATGACAGGACAACAACTTTTAGTATGTTCCAATATGGACAATGTCCAGCGATCAAGATTGGTCAGAAAGGTATAGGTTGTTAAACACACAAGTACTTTCCTTGTTGCTCATACATCTCTTATTGCACATTCTAGAGACTCGTGGTACTTTGATAGTGGTTGCTCTCGCCACATGACTGGAACTAAGGAATTAATGAAAAACATCCAACCATATGATGGTGGTTTTGTTATGTTTGGCGATGGAAAGAAGAGTCGATTGGTTGGAAAAGGTGAACTAGATATTGAAGGATTCCCCGTATTCACTAGTGTTTTGTTGGTGAAAGATCTAAAGGCTAATCTCCTAAGTATCAGCTAGCTATGTGATGATAATACAACCGTGGAATTCCATAAGGAAAAGTGCATAATGGAACATGTCAACAACAAAGTGCCTACTGGTATTTGGCCATCAGACAAATGTTACTTATTGGAATAAGAAGTGAACTGCTTGAGTGTCAAATATGATGAAGTATATCGTATGACTGACTATGTTCCAACATCGGTTGATTTCTCAGATCAGGGATGTAATGATGTTGGAACATCAGATGAGGCAGATCCTAAATATGAAGCTGATACCTCTTATAACTTCAGCAATGTTGGAACATCGTCCTCTCCAGAACTCTCCCATGTTCCAACATCAGTGCAGGCTGAATCAAGCAGAATAAGGTCTCGATCAATCCCTCAGATTAATTATAGGGAACTAGCTGGTCTACAATGTTGTCTCTCCCTCATTGAACCCAAATATTACAAAGAGACTCTGCTTGATGAGTATTTGGTTACGGAAGTACAAGAAGAACTTGAGCAATTTGAACTCAATGATAATAAAGCAAGTTTAGTTGCTCAGGACTGCACTTAGGATGGAGGAGTTAATTTTGATGAGACATTCAAATCAGTTTCCAGGTTAGAATCTATTCACATTCTCGATGCTGTGGCCTGCACTATGAATTTTACGATGTACCAAAAAGCTGTCAAGAGTGCTCCCCTACATGGTGTGGTTAATGAGGAAGTATATCATAGATTCAAGAAGGTTTTTTATGGATCAAAACAAGCACCAAGGGCGTGGTATTAGCGACTCACTACCTTTACTATTCAAAAAGGTTATCGTCGAGGGGGAGAAGATCGCACATTGCTTTTTTTTAGAATCATCAAATACACTTATTGCTCAAATCTATATTGATGATATGATCTTTGGGTCTACTTCACTATCCTTGGTACAAGATTGTGTGACTTTAATGCAGGCCAAATTTGAGATGAGTATGGTGGGAGTATTTACAAGATTGCAGGCTAATCCTAAGGAATCTCACATGATTACAGTCAAAATGATATTTATATATGTTAGTGGGACTTCTGAGTATTCAATCTAGTATTCTAAGAATCAATACTCTCATCTGGTTAGTGGACAATGTTGTGCACAAGTATTATTGATAAGGCAAATGTTGAGTGATTATGGAATTAAAGAAGGGCTTCTAAAAGTGTTATCTGACAACAAAGTGCTATTGACATCTCAAAGAATCCAAGTACAACATTCTTGGGCAAAGCTCATTAATATAATCCTTCATTGTATTCGAGAACTGGTTGAGAGGAAAGAAACGGTAGTTGACTATGTTCCCACATCGGAAACTTTTAAGCTTTCATTAAACTGGTTGGACTCTGTAAGAGCTCCTCAGACAACACTTATGTGTTTGTCGGATTTGAGGTATTTATTATTTTCTCAACTTTTGTGTGATTTTTTGTACATATATATTAGAAAAATACAAAAAAATTGAAAAGGAGAAAAACAAAAAAAATGGAGGCGTAGTTGGACATGTTGTAAGTTGGTGTTGAAGACATTATGGTGATTGATGAGATGCATAGATCATAGAGATGGTTTTTCCCGGTATTCTGGTTTAGGATGATGAGGAGTTTGTAAGGTAGTGATGCTGGTCATGTTCCAACACAGAGTATGGAGACAGGTAGAGAAGATGTGGGCATGGAAATTAATGAGCCTGGTGTGATTAGAGATTCAAATGCTCAAGCATCGATAAATATGGCCATGTTTCAACATATGCTAGACATTTGCTTCAAGGGGAGCTGCAATTATTGGATATTTTAGTTTTCTGTGTCTATTGCGTTTGGCATGTTTATGGTCCCAAAGGGGAGATGTATTGAATTTCTTGGATGACTTTATTGGCTCTGTAGGGTTGATGTTCCAACATGATCATTATTCCTGGATGTTGAGGGAATCTGGAAGTTAGAGGGAGATGTTATGTTTCTATGTTCCAACATCCAGAGTGGTTTTCAAGGTTGATGTCTTGATTTGCATAAGCTCTTGTGATGAAATGCCAAAAGGTGATTGGTCCACAAAATGCCAAAGGGGGAGATTGTAAAGTCTAGATTTATCTAGTTGGCAATTTGTGGAAATTATGCAAATATGGAATTGTTGTGTTGAAACATCAAAGAAGGAGTGATTGAGATTTACGGAAGTTTGTTAAGAAATCTGAGAAGGAAATATTTCGTCCATGGAGTTTAAATTCAAAATATATCAATTTCTATGGGATTAGATTGGATTTATAAAAATTGAAATTGATTTGGTAAATATCCTTTATGGAAGGATTTGGATGGAATATATTAATTCCTTTCTTTAAGGGATCAAATTTGGTAATCTCTATCTCCAAGGGATTTGATTGTAATTGGAATATTATGTGGAGAAGAAATTATATTTGCACATGACTTCATGCGTATCAGAATGGGAGATGGAATAAGCTTCATGTGTGCAATGACTTTCCATGTTGGAACATATGGAAAGTTGAAGTCTAAAAGGTTTAACCGTTGACTGAATATTTCGTGGATATTTATTCACGGAAGAAAGGAGATTTCACAATATGGTATTTTAGGCATGTGGTAGAAGCATACTGGGCTTATGAAAAATCCCTATAATTATGGAAAGTGATTTGTGGGATATTTGAGATAAGGAAAATCCTTTTATTTATGGGATTCAGATATGCTTCAAAAGAAGATAAGGAATAGGAATATTATGGAGATAATTATGGAGAGTTTAGATATGCTCATGGACTATATATAGAGGACATCATGACTGCATTCATTACACGAATTTAATAGAGAAAATCTACGCATAGATTTTCATTCTTTCGAGAGAATTGCAAAGAGCCTGAATTCTATGTTCCAACATATGTAACCTATTGTACAAAGCTTAGAATCGTATACCTTAATTCCCTGGGAGGAAGAGATCTAGCGTCGACGAGTTTCGAGGTCAGAGGGAGTCCGATCAAGGCGGATCGGTTGCAAGGGAATCTTGCAGGATCCACGTTATAAGATAAGAATAATTGTATGGTGTACTTTGTACTGTATCTTTTTGATTAGTGGATTCATTCGGAATTGGGCCAGACCCCGAAGTGCAGGTGGATTTCACCGAACTGCGTAACCAAGTCTCGTGTCTTTATGCTTTACTTCATTGCATACTTGGTTAGATATGTTATGTTGTACACAGTAGTGATAATTGAATTAATTAGGTAAAACCCAATTTCAGATGCAATTTGAAGTCGGAAGTCCGAAGCAAACACACCATCACGATCACCGGGGTCGGAGAACACACCTTCAACAATCGAGGTTAGATAACTTCGTCGATAGAGATTTGGAGCTGACTCACCATTAGCAGCCACGATTTGAAGCCAGAGAAACCAGTGCAGCGGCAAACTATGGATTCGATTAATTTATGAAAATCTCTAAAATTCCATGAAAGTGCCCGAGGTGATGACGGAGAAGGCGAGGTGACAGTAGAGAAGGCGAGGAGACGGTAGAGAAGGTGAGGAGACAGCGAGGGGATGGCAGAGAAGGCGAGGAGATGGAGAGGCGTAGAAGGCATAGAAGGCGAGAAGAAGGAGAGGCATTCTGTGTGATTATTTTGTTTATTCGCAAGATGGTCCTCCATATTTTTAGCATTTTTCATTCTGACACCGAGAAAATATAATTGTAATTTGTCCCCCGAATTTGATTTGTTCTTTTCCTATTTTCACTCTAGTCCTTGGTCTTATGGTAAGATGGTCTCGCAGGAGACAGACTCGTATAGTTTAGTTATTTGTTGCATTTGTTAGTATTCAGTGTATACCAATTAGTTGTATTGTGTATAACCTTTTATTTTCATTTTAAATTTTTTTTATATGTTGCACTGTTTAGTATTCAGTGTGTACTTGTTAGTTGACTGTGTATGACTTTTTGTATTCTTTTGTTGTTGATGTTCATTTTAAATTTTAAAAAAAGAATTTGTTTACTCTTATTTTATATTTGTTAATATTCAATGTGTACTTATTAGATATTACTCCTTCTGGCAATCAAGTATTGACATGTTTATTTTTTCACGATCTTCAATGATCAAGTTTAACCGTCAATATCTATAACTACATACAATAATTTTGTATAAAAAATTGATATTTAGAAAATAAATGTTAAGATGAATCCAATAATATCTCACATGATATTTCTAATAAATTTATATTTAACGTCAAAATTTACCAACTTTAATTTAAAAAAAGTAAGCATGCCAAAACACGTGAAATGAGTATATGTTTATTTATTGCAGAGACAACTTTTTTTTCTCTTTTCTAGATGATAAAAATCACCGCATTATAGGCTTATGAGATGACATCCTACATGTACTTGGTGCAATATTATAATTGCAAGTTCTTTGATATGCTTCAAGTTCTTTGATAATAATACTCCCTCTGTTTCAATAATAGTGACATCCACTGGCGGAACTAGAACGTTACGTAAGGGGGGATTGAAAAGAGAGACAAATTTTTTTTGAACGCTAAATACAACAATATTTTAACTAACAAAACTTACATAATAAGATGAATATATAATATATGATTTTTACAAGTACGACACAAGTCACTGCATAAAAAACTACTTTATAATACCTGCGTTGCTAGTAGTAGAACCACTAATCCCCGGAGACAATTGTATCACACAAGTTATACAAACATGGGAAAATATGATATTCAATTCAAATAAGCTATTCACAATCCATATAATTCAAGTAAGCTATTCAAATTCAACACAAGTCCACAAAATTCTTGAAGAACAGAGCACAGTACCTTGCGAGCCGACTGTGAGTTCTTGGAAAATTGCAGCGGAGTAAGTTCTTGGTCCTACCTTTGCTCTTTCTGTGGATTCCGATGCTCGATTTCGTGCTGCTGTAGCATCAGTATGTCCAGGAATGTCAAAAGTCTTCCAACAAAGAAATAATTTCTCTCCAGTGATCTAAAAAAACAGACTAAATAAACAAAACTACACACATACCCAATCGCAGTCAAATATAAATCTTGCAAAAATATCATCACACAACTTATAACTTAGTCATTCATCAACATAAGATTCTTAACAATTTTTTTGAAGGTAAAACACTATATAACCTCTAACTAGTTTCTATCTTATATAAATATGTAAATGAATTGTTTCATTAAATTAAACTTTCTAACTACTTCTAAATACACAACAAGACTTACATCACCACAAAAAAACAAAAATCAAATCAAATCCTCGCATACCTTGCCCAATTGCCCCTGGTTTAGCACAAGCTTGGACGCGGTCGCTGGCTGAGGTTGGAGACGTTGGACGCGGGCAGCCGAACGGCGGAGCACTCATCAGCGTGGTGGATGGATGACCACCGATCATGGACCCACAGAGGTCGGCGAAAGTGTGAATAAAAAAGTTTGAGCTCTGAGATTAGGACGCGATTCTCCTCTAAGAACTAAAAAGGTAGGGTTTTCAAGTGGGTATTTGGGCCAATTGGGTTTGAACCCAATTGTCCATCCATTCATTTTTTTGCCTGTACATTAACAAAACGACATCGTTTTACTTATGGAAAAATGACATCATTTTGTTTCGTGAGAAACAAAAAAAAAGAAAATTGCAGAACATGGATCATCTTCTTCAACTAGACGTCGGATTAGAGGGCATGGCTAGGGTTCAAGGGGGGAGGGGCGGAATCCGGTGGCTCCCAGTGGCTGTTGGCCTAAATTTTGGGCCTTCGAAACCTAGGGGTGGCGCCAGCACCCCCTCGCCCCCCTGGTTCCGCCCCTGGTGACACCATAGGTTTAGATATTTGTGTTTAGGGGAAGAAAATGAGTGGATGAAATTGAATATAGAAAGTAAAAAGTAGAATGTGTGGATGAAATTGAAGGAATTTTTCCAAAAATGAAAAGACAAAATCTTGGGAAAGATCGTATTTTCATAGGCTTATGGAAAGATGGAGTTTTATTGGAATAATAGAGAGGTAAAAGGTCTTAGTTGAAATATTAAAAATTTATTATACAACGTGTAATAGTTGTAAAGTTTATAACCCGGTTCATGCAACCCAAAATTTTTATCTTCATTTCTTTTAATTTGCACTTTAAACCTTGGTCTTTCCATGGTTTATGGAAAGACTGTCTTTCAAGAGACAAACTCAAAATGAAAAGTGTGCTAATATAAAAGAAATATCCCATTAAAGTAAGTGTGCCACTAATAGAGGAACATATGGAGTGTGAATTTCCTAAAAGTTCTTTGATATGTTGTGAATTTCCTCTCAAGCACAATTCTGCCATTGTTTCCTGCAAACATGATAAAATTAGCCCCAAACCTTTTGGTGCAAACTAGTTAGGTAACACTGCACAATGCGTGGTGAGCTTGATAATAAATTATAGAAATACTGTAGGAATGTTGCTACAATATAGGAATGTGAAAAGAACTGTAATTGAAGCTACAAAAGTACCAAGTTTACATGTAATTGAAGCTCATAATTAACTCGAACTATCAACTAAAGCAATGTACTATTCTCTCACCTCTCGAACCCTCCACTCAAACTCTCACCACTCGAACCCTCCACTGGAACCTTCACCTCTCGAACCATCCATTGGAACCTTTACCTCTCGAACCATCCATTGGAACCTTCACCTCTCGAATCCATACCTCTCGAACTAGTACCACTCGAACCTCCACTCAAACTCTCACCTCTCGAAACCTTCACTGGAACCTTCACCTCTCGAACCGTCCAATGGAACCTGCACCTCTTGAACTAGTACCTCTCGAACCCTCCTCTCGAACCATGTCTCAAACAATCTAATGGAAACTTCACCTCTCGAATCCATACCTCTCGAAGCAGTACCTCTTGAACCTCCCCTGGAACCTTCACGGCTCGAACCCTCCATTGGAATCTTCACCTCTCCAATCTATACGTCTCAAACCCGAACCACTCGAACCCTCCACTTGAACTCTCACCTCTCAAACCCTCCACTAGAACCTTCACCTCTCAAACTCCTATGAAACCTTCACCTCTCGAATCCATACCTGTTGAACCAGTACCACTCGAACCCTCCACTCGAACCCACTACCTCTCGAGCCCCCCACTAGAACCTTAACCTCTCGAACCCTCTAATGGAACCTTCACCTCTCGAATCCATACCTCTCGAACAAGTACCACTCTAACCCTCCACTCGAACTCTCACGAACCTTCACCTCTCGAACCTCCAATGGAACCTTCACCTCTCGAACTAGTACCTCTCGAACCAGTACAACTCGAATCATCCACTCGAACTCTCACCTCACAAACCCTCCACTGGAACCTTCACCTATCGAACCCTTCAGTGGAACCTTCCCCTCTCGAATCCGTACCTCTCGAACGAGTACCCCTCGAACTCTCACCTCTTGAACCTCCACTGGAACCTTCACCTCTCGAACCAGTACCATTCGAACCCTGCACTCGAACTCTCACCTCTCCAACCGTCCAATGGAACCTTCACCTCTCAAATTCGTGCCTCTCGAACCAGTACCACTCGAACCTTCTACTCAAACTCTCACCTCTCGAACCCTCCTCTCAAACCAGTACTACTTGAACCCTCAACTCTCACTCTCACCTCTCGAACCCTCCACTGGAACATTCTCCTCTCGAATCCTCCAATGGAGCCTTCACCTCTCGAATCCTCCTCTCGAACCAGTACCACTCGAATCCTCCACTTATATTCTCACTGCTCGAATTTCCAATGGAACCTTCACCTCTCGAACTCTCCAATGAGACATTCACAATCTCGAATCCATACCTCTCAAACCAGTACCACTCGAACCCTTCACTTGAACTCTCACCTCTCGAATCTCCACAGGAACCTTCATCGCTCGAACCCTCCAATAGAACCTTCACCTCTCGAACCAGTACCACTGAACCCTCCACTCGAATCCACTACCTCTCAAACCCTCCACTGGAACCTTCACCTCTCTAATCGGTACCTCTCGAACCAGTACCACTCAAACCCTCTACTTGAACTCTCACCTCTCGAACCTCCACTGGAATCTTCACCTCTCAAATCTGTACCTCTCGAACCAGTACCACTCGAACCCTCCATTCAAACTCTCACCTCTCGAACCTCCAATGGAACCTTCACCTCTCGAATCTGTACCTCTCGAACCAGTACCACTCGAACCCTCCACTCGAACTCTCACCTCTCGAACCTCCAATGGAACCTTCACCTCTCGAACCATCCAATGAAACCTTCACCTCTCGATTCCGTACCTCTCGAACCAATACCACTCGAACCCTCCACTCGAGCTCTCACCTCTCTAACCCTCCACTGGAACCTTCACCTCTCGAACCCTCCAATGAAACCTTCACCTCTCGAACCCTCCAATGAAACCTTCACCTCTCAAGAGGTACCTTTCGAACAAGTACCACTCAAACCCACTACCTCTCGAACCCTCTACTAGAACCTTCACCTTTTGAACCATCCAATGGTATATTATTATTATTTTTTTAAATGCCCAAAACGGCATCATTTTGGGCAGCCACTTGACAGCACCTGTAGACACACATGATTAGGAAGCCATGTGCATCTACAGGCATTTGTTAAATTACCCTTCTACCCCTGACGACCATTTGTGTCAACCATGGGGTTTGGAGGATCTCTTTTATATAGATACCTGAGATAAGGCTACATCAACTGGTCACGGGTACATCTAAAAAAAAACATAAATTTATCCTTTTGTCATCCTTCTTCTGAGCCAAACCTATTATTTTTTAATTTTATTAAGCAACAAAAACATTACCTCAAGGATTCGAAACATACATACCGTAAATTTTACCTAATCCGACCATTAGCTTAACCCCTGTTGTTTTCTTTGAACTTCTACTCGTACCTGTTGTTGCCTCAAAACCGTTTTAGACTTACCCCGTGTCTTAATTTTCTGGCAGCACTAGAAGTCCAATGCTCAACTTTTTCTCAGCCACCATGGTACAAAGAATCCTAACTCATCTGTAAAACACACACAATCTTCTTCTTGTCAACAAATATACATAGAATCAATAGTACCTAAATTCCAATTCATACTAATAAAATCTGTTAAGTTCATTTTTTT
Source organism: Rubia yunnanensis (assembly GCA_037428765.1). NCBI lineage: Eukaryota > Viridiplantae > Streptophyta > Magnoliopsida > Gentianales > Rubiaceae > Rubia > Rubia yunnanensis. The sequence goes on from CM075062.1 coordinate 52,439,171, forward strand.
AAATTTAAAACACTCATCAAATGAGAGTGAGGATTTTTGATTAAGGGATCCCACACCCTAAAAATGTTAATGTTCATAACAGCCAGGTCAAAATCAGTTAGGAGAAGAAAAAGTTCTTGTTAGTGTTTCCCTCTATAAGCCCTCCACCCCTGTGTGAAGCTTATGAAGGCCAGACTATCAAGAACTATCGAAAATGAAAACCTAACTAGTGTATTGATGTTTCATCTAAATTGAGGGAATAGTGTTTCCCTGCGGTTAAGAAACATAAATCGCTGAGATGTGAGAATTTCTTCAAACTGCGTGCTATATCCTCTTATGATTGCTAACTTTGCTAGAAAATTATGTGTCTGATTTCCTTCTCTGTGAATGTGGCTGAATCTGACATGTTGAAATATGGATGTTGCCGATTTTATTCGATCCAGGAGCTGCTTCAGAGACCACGGGCACGACTCTCCCCGGATAATCTGTATCGCCGAATAGCAATCCGATTGGATATGGACTTGGTTAGTCCTTCCTGCTGCCGCTTCCAATCCGTTGTAGATAGCCATCAATTCAGCCATTAAAACTGCAAGATGAGACAATATGGAAGTATTATCAGTGGGCATACAACATGATACGGCATATACAGTCCGTTTATTAGAGTCCCTAATGACACATCCTATCCCTAACCTGTTCCCTTTTATTGCTGCATCACAGTTAACCTTGAGACCAATGTTAGGTGGTTCCCATTTTTATTAAGAACAGTTTTTTATCCTTTTCTTTTTAAAAGGTGGCATTAATCCAGCAGTAACCAGGTGACATTGTGTGTGGCAAATAGCTGTAGGATGAACTGAGTATATCATATAGAAAATATTAGAGATGTTTTTCCAAAGAGAAGGAACATAGCTTTTTTTATTTTCCTGAATGTGTTTGTTCCTGGCTTTCCATAATTCCCAACAAATTAAACAAGGCAGAACAATTAAAGTTGAAGAATGAGAAGATGATGTCTTATGTATAGACCGGTAAAACTCCATTCTCTCCCTGATGTTATTGTGGGATCTAAATGGTATATGTAGAACCTCCTGCATTTTATTCCATAGAGCCGAAGCTGTGGCACATGAGTTAAAATAATGTGATAAAGATTCTATATTTTCACATTCTGTGCATTTAGAGGGTAAGTTAAGCCCAGATTTCATAAGAATATTCGCAAAGGGTAGAGCATAGAGCAGCATTTTCCACATAAAAAAGCTGATTTTTTTTTGCAGCAACTGATCCCAAACTTTTCTAAAAATATCCAAGCTAGGTTTTTGAGGTCAGAGAATTTGATATGCAGACTGAACTGTAAAGGAGCCATAGGTGTCAGGTTTCCAAACAATATAGTCTTGCTGATCTGATAAGGTAACATCCTTCAGTAGTTCAATAATTAAGGCAGAATCTAATAAGTGTGAGAGTTGAGGGATGTAGATACCTTTGTTGAGCTGGAATTCAGAGATTGTAAGTAATGGAAAGGGAACTTGTACCTGTGATTCTTCCACCTAATTAATAAGCGGGCCTAATCCTAGCAATTTAGCTATCCAAAAGTTTGATGATCCCTTTCCCACGATCACCTTAGAGTTCACTTATGCCATGTAATTTATTTTCCTGACACCCTAGCCCAAGTTTCAGATTTTCTAGCATGTGAGGGTAACGACCACATAAATTTAGACCAGATAGACTGTCCTAGTCGTAGTTTCCACCAGATTTTAATTGAAAATGAGTTAATTATGGACTGAATATGCCTGATGCCTAAACCTTTTTCTTCCTGTGGATAAGTTATTCTTTCCCAAGAGATCCAATGTTTATTCATTCCATATTCTGATTTCCCCCATAAGAAATTACTAAAAATGGATCTAATTTTATGAACGGTGTGCTTAGTGGGTGCTGTAACAGCCCATGCGTGCTGAGGTATAGATGTCAACACATGATTTATTAATATTATTTTGCCCCCACTCGAAAGCCATTGGTTTTTCCAGTTAGAGATTTTGTTGTTAATCGTATCAATTAAGATTTTGAAGTGGAGGTTTAATTTCCTTCCTCTAAAAACCGTGACTCCTAGGTAGGAGAAAGGGAGTGTTCCCTGTGTCATGCTGGTCAGATCCTTTATCTCTTTTCTTTAATCGGCTTAAATTTCCTGAGTAAAATGTACTTTTTTGAAAATTTATTTTCTGTCCAGTTGCTTTTTGATAGATCTCCAGATTCATCATGTTTTTTAAGGATTTTTTAGTCCCTTTTAAGAAGATCACTGTGTCATCAGCGAAAGACAGCTGATTTAAGGAATTTGCTGATCCTGGGGTTTGAAATTTATGGATGTTTCCATTTAAGAATTGGATCCTGAGGTTTCTAGTAAGGAGTTCTGTCAAGATGTTAAAGAGGAAAGGTGATAATGGATCTCCTTGTTTTAAACCTCTAGAAGGTTTAAAAAAACCTCAGGGGGATCCATTGACCAATACAGAGAACCAGGTTGATTTTATGTTACTCATTATGATTTTAACTATATGACCATGGAAACTCAATTTTAATAGAAGAGTGTTGATGGTTGACCAAGCAACTCGGTCAAAAGCCTTCATCATGTCTAACTTATGAATTAGATTGAGGGATTCATTTTTCTTATCAAGCAGTCTAACTGCCTCCTTCATCATGAGAATATTATCCGCAATATCCCTACCTTTTAAAAAAGTAGATTGTTCCTCTGAGATTATTGAGTTCATGAACGGCTTTAGTCTTTCCACCATAATCTTAGACATCAGTTTATTAATAAAGTTAGAAAGACTTATAGGTCTGAATTTACTAAAGGATCTTGGAGTTTTTGTTTTTGGTATTAATGCAATCAGTGTGCTTGCCACTGATTTTGGGATGGGAATGCCAGCTTGGTATTCTAACACTGCAGTTAGAACATCATTTTTGATTATGTCCCAGGAGTTCCTATAGAACAGTCCTGGAAAACCATCTGGCCCAGGTGCAGCAGATGGAGACAATTCAAAAACTGATGATTTGACCTCTTCCATGGTTATAGGCTTTAATAGTTGGATGTTATCCTATTCAGAGATAGAAGGGTGGATTTCCTTCATTAAAAATGAGAGACATTGTCTGGAGGGGTCATCATTTTCATCAGACATCAAGGTTTTAAAAAATTGAACTGCTGCCTCACCTATTTGAGTCTGAGAATTCTACCAGTTTCCATCCTGGTCCTGTATCTTCATGATTGATAGTCTAGCATGATTCTCTGTGATGGATTTATGAAAATATTTAGAGTTTAGGTCTCCATCTTTAAGCCACTTCATCATAGTCTTTTGTGTTAAGAAAATGTTTTGTTCAACTAGGTGTCTAGTTAATCTGGCCTTTGCTTTGTTCAAGTTAATTCTGTCAGTAACTGAGTGTGTTATGTCATATTTTGCTTCCAGAGTAGCAACTTCCATTTCTGATGTTTTTATGTTTTCATACACATCTCCAAAAACCAGTTTATTCCATGTTTTTAATTCATTTTTTAGTCTTTTCAGTTTAGACGAGAAGCCTACTAGACCTTGTTCCTGGATGGGCTGGGACCAACTATTTGAGATTAGGACCATGAAATCTTTTCTATTAAACCACATTTCCTGAAATCTGAATGGTCTAGGGGTTGAGATGTCGGAGTTTGTAATGTCCAAAAGCATGGGTGAATGATCTGATATTGTTCTACTTAGGATTTGGATAGTGGAGTGGTTAAATGAGTTAAAGAAATAGGTGTTTCCCATTACCCTATCTAACCTCTTGGAAGTGGGATTGACAGATCTGTGGTTACTCCATGTAAGGTGATTACCAGCTGTATTTAAGTCTGCTATCTGGACTTCATTTATAAAATAGACAAAATCAGAGATGGAGTCTAAGTTTGGAGAGCTAGGACCAAAGTATTCATCCATTGATCTTATTACATTAAAATCTCCTCCAATCAGGGTTGGTGAATTATCAAACTTAGCAGTTAAATCCTTATAGACACTACTTCTTCCATCTCTACTATGTGGAGCATAGATGAAGAAAGACTTAAGTCTCTTATCCATATTTTTAATGTTTATTTCCACATGTATGTAATGGCTATGGGTTTCTATAATATGGAGGTCAATCCTATCAGAGTATATGACCCATATTTTGTTATGAATCATTCCCAGGTGATGTCGAAAATAGAACATCTTTTTATACATATCTATCTGATGTAGTTGTCCTTTAGGCTCAATTATAACTAATAAATCCAGCTTATGTTTCTTAGACAAGTATTTTAACCTAACCATAGAAGTTGATAGACCCCTGACATTCCAAATTATGCATTTAATTGTCATTGGAAACTTTGTTTTTTAAAGCTAACCCGGAACTCCTTTTAGGACGATTAACCTATGTTGATGTTTGTTCATCCGAAGACTCCATTAATTGGGTCTTGATTACCTCCAGCTGGATATCCTGGATGTTTACTTGCTGTATGCCTCTGAGATTGTCTATCTTTCCTTGCTCCTTATCCTATGAAAGATCAATATCTGAAATGATTTGTTTATTAGGTATCCAGGAAAACTGATCATGGAGAAAAATATCTGAATTTATAGGAATTTTAACTTTATCATATAATGTATCATCAGTAAAGGATGTGAAAAGGATATTCTTCGTCAGTGGTGATGATGGGGCAGTGTTATAGCCTCTGGACTCTTGTCCTTCTTCTAAATAATCTTCAATTGAGTCATGTTCTGAGGTAGTTTCTGCAATCTCTATGTTGTGCTGGTTCTGGGATATTTTTTGTGTTAACTCTGTATCTTCTTTTGATTGATCCACGTGAAGACTAACTGTGTTTGCTACCATGAGGGAAGTAGGACTGGGATCTTTTGGCTGCGGTGAAGCATCCTTGCCTTATCATCTCCATGTGAATGACCCTGCTGTTTATTCTGGGTCCGATCGGGTAAAGTAGCCTAATCTTCTGAAGTTGTTACCTCAAGGATAGCAAATCTGTTTGTAGAGGTGGAGGTTTTGTTTTCATCACCTTGGGCTACAGGAAGAGAGGTGGTAGTTTTCTGTTGATTTTGGTTTGGCTTAGGTTAATAGACCTTAATGGTGGGTTGGGGTTTTTCCTTACAGATATTTGGTAGGTTTCTGATTTCCTTTGACTTATCTATCGCAGGATGTTTAGGATCAGCAACCTTCCTAGTGGTTTGTACTCTTGGAAATAAAGGTTCTATGTGATATCCAGCCACAATCCCTTGGTCCCTTTTACAGTATGATTCATTATGACCAAGTTTATGACATTGTTTGCAATACTGTGGGAAATCTTCGTAGGAGATAGCATAAGATTTGTTATGGGCTATCGAACCTAGCCTAATCTTATTTGGTCTTGGCTTAGCAACATCCATTTCTACACATAATCTAATTGTGGATGGCCTAGTCAAGTTCCTAGTTGGGGTATCAGCAAACAGAAGCTCTCCTAAGGAATTTTCCAAATCAGTAATAGCTCTAGGGTGGAAGAAATATACCGGGGAAATTCCACAGTTAGCCAAACGGGAACTAGAGATGATTCTGCTTCATAGTCGAAGTTCTTTGTCCATTTGATGATGCGCATGATGGTTCCTCCCATAGACCAGGTTATTTTGAGCCAACAGCGATGGTAATCCTCATCTAGGTCGAAGGTGATTCTGATGTGCCTAGAATCCATTGCCGATAGCTGCACTTCGCCTTTGAAACCTATCGCCTTCATTTGATTTCTGAGGAAATCCATTGTTGGGCAGCCTTTACTGAATTTGCCGATGAGGGCTTTTGAGAATGGAGCAGCTAAGAGGTCAATTTCCTCCTCTGGGTATAGGACAGCGAGTTCCCCTTTGTAATTAAAATGGGGGTGGAGATCTGGTGTGGATGGGATGGTAGGATGAAGGGATTGTTTCAGCGTTTGAGCAAAGGAAGGTTGTGCCATGTTCCATGGCGTTGCCGCCATGGCAGGAGGCAGAGGACGGTGGTGTTAGAGCCGTTAGATTGTGAAATCGAATTTCCGAGGGGAAGAGTCAGGAAGAGAGAAAGTTTTTAAAAATCTGTTAAGTTCATTGAATTAGTTTTAAGAGGAGACGACATTGCATGCATTCCCAGATTTATAGCCTCATCTAGTAGCTTGTACGACGACAGGTAGGAGATATATGAGGGAGAATAAGGGAAGAAGATTGAAATTTAAGGCCCGGCCCGCAATCAGATCCGCGACTTATCTGCCCAATTTCCTGAATTACACTTAGATCCCTGACCTGTCCATAAACTTATGCACATGCCACCTATCAGGATACCTCCTCTAATTGTTTATCAACAATTTCATATACAGGTGTTTATCTGTGTGGATTTTTCAATTTTCCTTTTTGCAAAATTCTCACAATTGGAGATCACATGATGGGGGGAGTCTGATCATAATCAGTTACGAAGTACCGAGAAATCACAGAGAAGCCATCCATTGAACTTCAGACATTTTTGTAGGAACTGATCTTGGCTCTTCGAGTTCTGATTGTGGTCTTTCTGTATTCTGGAGCACTTAGACCAGGAAGATGAAAACCACCTGCACTTTTTGATTCAGTGTTGTGCATCAACTGGGCCTTTTTGCATGCTTTGAGGGTGCTGCTGCCTATCAGAACAAATGCTGGACAAAGAGGAATGTATTTAGGTGCACTATTGCATAATTTCCTCCCATTCTTGTACACACAAATAGGTATATTGTTTTGTTTAAACAACCCGATACACTCATCTAAATTAGAAGGTATTTGCTTATCTATGACTATCTCTGTACGTGCTTCCTTTGTGTGGTGTCTGGGATACCAATGAAAAACTAACCCCACCTCCTTAGGTGGCTTAGAAAATTAAAAAAAGAGATGTAAGGGGGTAATTAGTGTCATGAAAAGAAAATGGAAAACTAACACTTTCCATTATGAGTGCTTTCTTGTTGGTGTACACCTAGCCCAAAAGGTTGGGGTTAATCCCAGCCCAGGATTTTGTTTCGAACTAGTCTCCCATGCGAACCAATAAAAGTGGAATTAGGTCGAAAGGGACTAGGCTATGAAACAAGAAAGACGGAAACCACGATCAGATTCCAGCCACAACAATAGACACGAATAAGATTTATAGGACCACGACACAACCCATAAACGTAGTCCCTAATAATGCGGAGCCACGATGATAACTTGTTATAAATATAAGAAGAAGAAGACCAATCGAGGTAAGTGCAACTATGCTGAGAAATCCTAATTCTCAAGAGGAAAACTACAGACTTGAGCGTCGAAGTATTTTCCCCAGAATCACTTACGGGATCTCTTTTGTAGGAGCATTAACGGTGAACAAAGGTCACTCTGGCAAATAGGGAATATCACAACATTTGGTGCCGTCTGTGGGGACGGGATTTTTTTTCAAGTCCTTCATTCCCCGCAAAGTAGACAATGGTGTTCACCAGAAATGAAAAAAGCCAAAAACCATCATACACAAGAGCAAACGACTGGACGTAACAGGAGCATGCATCCCAGCCAAGATCCGATATATATCCCTAGTGGAGAACGGGAACACTAAAAAGAAAACACGGAAGATGATGAGGAAGAGGCAGAGTCTCCTAACACGAATAAAGAAAAAGAATGGAGAGCATTCACATATTTTCTAGACGCGAACAGAGAAAAATTGTATAGTCAATTCTTAGCCACTCTCGGAGTAAGTAAAAAATTGAGTCAAAAGAATTGAGAATCTCAAATATAGGGATGAATTAAGAGATATAATGGTAGAAGATGATGTAGAAAAATCACTGTTAGTACCACAACTTTGCGACTTGAAGATGCCAAAGGACTTCAAGTTTCCATTGCACGTCAAAATTTATGATTAGACTACTGACCCAAAGGAATTCCTACATTCCTATTGTAATAGCATCAGATTTTGTAATGCGTAGATTGAGTGTGTAAGGATTTCCCTATCTTTCTATCCGGAACAACGATTACATGGTATGAGGTTGCCAAACGGAAGCATCAAGTCTTGGGAAAAATTGTCAGATCTGTTCTTGCGGTGCTTCCACCGAAAGCAAAAATTCACCAAAACAATAGCAGCCCTAAACAATATAGCTTAATGACGTGACAGAAGTCTTGCAGAATATCACAGAAGGTTTGTCATGGAAAGTTTGCAGGTTCGTGAGCTATCCTTCCAATCTTCCTTGGGTGCGTTCAGAGGAGACACGCGATCAGGAGAATTTTACAAAGAACTCACAAAGAACATGCCGAAAAACCCAAGATAATTACAAAAACTAATTGAGTAGTATGTTCAAACTGAAGAAGCAAATAACCGCAAAATAGAGCGGGAGCAAGGTAAGAAAAGAGTAATGGAAGACTCACAATGAAGTTTTATGAAGAAGGGAAATGGAAGTTTCCCTTTCAAAGGAAGAGAAGCGAGAATGTAAAACACCCTATCCTAAGAAACACCGCTAACGAAGTCACAATAGGAAATCTGGAAAGCAAACATAGATCTATTTTGCAAACAAGCACCGATGATAGCACCTCCAGGTAAAAGATCAAGAGAGTACTATTGTGCCTTCCTTAAAGATCAGGACCATGCTATTGAATACTGCATAAATGTGAGAAGCCAAATAGAGGAGAACTTGAGGAATGTCTATCTGAGCCAGTACAAGAAAGAAGATGGTGGAAATCGATACAATGAAGCTAATATGGCGGGAAGTTCCAAGGCCAATAACCAAGACATTTCAAACACTCAAAACAAGAATTAAAAGATGACAACAGTGGTGGATTAAGAAGAAGACATATCTAATGAGGATCCAGAGATGACAATCTTATCGATACAAGAGTCAACTGAGTCTTTATCAAATAATGCCTAGAAAGCTAAGGTCAGGTATTCATCATCACAAGATCCTGTAGAAAAGAAATTGCGTGTGAATGAAACAATCACATTTAGCGAAGAGGATGCAGTTCCTAATGCTTCACCTCACAATGATCCAGTGGTGGTCATTATCGCTAGGATTGGGAACACAACAGTTCATAGAGTGTTTGTAGATGATGGAAGCACAATGGAAATCATTTTTGTGGATTACTTTGAAATATTAGGATTCAAGCGGCTTGACTTAAAAAAGTCCACATCCTCGCTTGTAGGATTTGATGGGCAACCAGAGACACCGTTGGGCAACATACAACTGCCTGTAACAATCAGTGAAAATGATAGAAACTGTACTATCATTTGTGACTTCATTGTCATGGATGCACCAAGGTTATTTAATGCTATTATTGGAAGACCTTGGATGAATAGAGCAAAGGTGGTATGGTCTCCATACCATTTGGTCATGAAGTTCCCAACCCCAACGGTGAGAGGAAACCAACAAACAGCCAGACAATGCATGGTTATCACGATGAGAGCATGAAAGAATACAGAGCAAGCAAAAATGGTTTGCACTATATCATAGATGGTGACTCGCTCAACTAATTGGACCCTCCAATCAATCTAGAAGAAGAGACTGGAGTTTCCATTTTGGATGACAAAGACACCTCCAAGTGTGTCAAAATAGGAAAGCATCTTCCAGACTTGGAGAAAGAGAAGCTTATACAAATCATGCGAGATCACAAGGACACATTTGCAAGGAGTGTACAAAACATGGGAGGAGTTGATGCAGACATTACGACTTATTCGTTAAATATCAGTGATTTAGTCAAACCAGTCAAGCAAAAGCAACAAAGATTTGCTAGTGACAAAAAAAGTGATTTAAGAAGAAGTAACATCATTATTGCAAGTCTGGTATCATAAATGAGGTGATTAACCCAAAATTGCTAGCAAACCCAGTGATGGTGAAGAAGGCAGATTCCGGGTGGAGAATGTATATAGACTTTGGTGATCTAAACAAAGCATCTCCAAAGTATAATCATCCCTTTTCTAAGATTGAACAGTTAGTTGAAGTGAGTGCTAGATATGAGGTTTTGACTTTCTTAGATGCGTATAAGGGGTACCACCACATATTGATGAACCCAGAAGATGCAGAAAAAAATGGCCTTTATAACAAGCTTTGGGATATTTTTCTATGTGAAGATGTCGTTTAGTCTAAAGAATGCAGGTGCAACATATCAGAGGGTGGTCAACAATGCAATTCGCAGTCAAATATGATGATATATAGAAGCATATGATGATGGCATGGTCATAAAAAGCAAAAGGATATGTAAGGAAACCTTGGATACATTGAGTGTGATTGGAATGAAGCTTAATCCAAAAAAAATGCATAATCGGGGTAGGTGTAGGAAATTTCTTGGGGAAAATACAAAATGGGCTCTTGAATTGGGACAATTTGAGATTCAGTTTCAACCACAAACTGCAATCAAGGAACATGTTTTGGCATACTTTGTTGCAGAGATGACAAGTGCAAGGCACAGGAAGAAAACACACAGAGAAATCTCAGAGTGAACAAAGGAAAATCCAAGTGGGAAAACATTGCATGGAAATTGTTTGTTCATAGGGCATCTAGCAAGGAAGGTTGTGGTGCAGGACTGTCGTTGGTCAACCCAGAAGAAGGAGAACACAGATACTCACTTCATTTTGATTTCCCACTCACCAACAATGAAGCTGAGTATGAAGCGTTAGTATGTGGCTTAGATCTCACAGTCAAGATAAAGGTCGTGAGCGTTCGGGCCTTTAGTAATTCACATATAGTAGTCCAGCAAGTACGGGGAGAATAAGACGTGCGAGAAGAGCATTTGATAAAATATTTAACAAGGGTTCGTCAGCTCATTGCTTACCTTGAGTACTTCAATATCCTGCATGTTCCAAGAAGTGAAAAGAAGAAAGCAATTCGAATCACTAATCGAATACAGGGATGTGAAATTGGAGGTCATTCCAGCCAGGAGCAAAGTAATAACAACCGGGTTAATAGTCTAGACAAAAGAAGTAAACTGGGTGACACCGTTAATAGATTGATTTGAAAAGGGAAAGTTGCCAACAGACAAGGTACAAGCTAGAAAGTTAGAATTGCGATCTCACAACTATGTTTATGAAAAAGGGATCTTGTACAAGAAAGGATTCCTGTCTCTGTGGATATAGTGCATGGGACCATTGCAAGCAGGCAAAATCTTGAAAGAAGTGCACAAAGGATTATGTGGAACACATCAAGGGTCTTAAACAATCTCGAAGAAGATTATTCGAGCTGGATATTATTGGCCAACCATGTTTAATGATGCATACAACTTTGTTCTAAAATGCAAGAGTTGCCACATTAATGCCCCGATATTGCACAAACCACATGCTACTTTAATGGGAATATATGAAGAGTGGTCATTCGATAAATGGGGAATCGATCTAGTCGGAACTTTTCAAAAAGGTGCTGGCAGTGCATGATTTCTAATTGTGGCAATTGATTACTTTACGAAGTGGGTGAAAGTAAAGCCATTAGGAAGAGTCACATCAGAAGTAACTAGAAAAATTGTTTGGCAGAATATAGTTTGTCGTTTCGGGGTGCCACAAACTATTGTCACCGACAATGGCACACAATTCACAAGCAAGACCTTTATTGAATGGTGTTCAAAATTGGGAATTGCACAAAAGTTTACATCTGCAGCTCACCCTCAAGCAAATGGTCAGGTGGAGGTAACAAACGGGATAATAGTTCAAGGTATCCAAAAAAGGCAGGAAGGAAATTGAACTGACTGGGTTGATGAGATACCCAATACCTTGTGGTCGTACAGAACAATTGTTCGGAAACCAACAAGAGAAACACCATACAGTCTGTTCTATGGACATGAAGCAGTAATACTAGTGGAAATCGAGAACTCAAGCCTTCGAGTAGAAGAATACAAGGAAAACGATAATCCTGAAATGATGAGGTTGGATCTAGACGAACTTGATGAAAAAAGAGAAAGGGCAACGATCACAGAGGCAAAGTACAAGGAAATTATGGCTTGAGCATATAATCATAGAGTCGAAGAGACACAATTTCAAATTGGTGATCTCGTGTTAAGGAAGAATGAAGCTAGCCTAGCAGAAGAAAAAGGAAAGTTGAGCCCAAAATGGGAAGAACCATATAAGACAACAAAGACACACCAATCCAACTACTATGAGTTAGAGCATTGGATGGTAGTAGCGTTCCCAATACTTGGCACGTAATCAACTTGAGAAAGTTTTATGTGTAGCTCCAACGGAGAAGACATGAAAAATCTAGTTGTTGTATAGGAACCATGACATGATCATTGGAAATGTTTGTATGTTTCGAAGGCGATATTATCGCAATATAAATATCAAAAAATATCTTTTGGGGCAGGTAACATTTTATCGTTAACTTACATACTATGCCTTGCAGTCGCAAATAATTTAGTATGAACAACAGCTATGCAACAAACTACGAACTCGTCTATTTAGAGATCTTAAACTTTTTCAAAGAACACATGATTACAAAAATACAAATTTTGATTGTGCAAGCTACAAATCATGCAACTTTGCACAGTACAAATCTTCCACTCTGCAAGCTATAGATCTTTCTATAAGGCAGATATGCCTACAAAACAGTGACTAAAGCAAGAGATAGATCATGCGGCTTCGTACAATACAAACTTGTAATTAAGCAAGCTATATATCTAGCTATAAGGTAAATATACCTAGAAAATAGCGTCAAAAGGAAGCAATAGATCTTGTGGCTTCACACGATACAAACTTTTAATTAAGCAAGCTATAGATTTTGCTATAGGGCAGATATGCCTACAAAAAGGGGACAAAAGCAAGCAACAGATCTTGCATCTTTGCACAAAACAAAATTTTAATTAAGCAGGCTATAGATCTTGCAATAAGGAAGACGTGCCTACAAAAAGTGTGGGAAGCAATCAATAAATCATATTGCCTCGCATTGAGCAAAATATCCAAGTTTTCATAATATACGACACGCATGTACACAATGATATCGACAAAAAAATAGATAGATTGCGTAAAAAAAAGACCACACAAGAAAAACTGTGTAAAGTATGACATCTAGTATTATTGAATAGAAACTGCAACATCATCCAAAAGATAGAATGAAAAGAAAATGGTACTTGAAGCATTTAAAGGAAATTATTACATCATAAATTATCTATGCCGTGAGGCACAAGAAGATCCAGAAGAAGAAGGACTACCACAAAGATGAGATTGAAAGGCTTGATGTTCTTCAGCAATCATATGATCAAAATGCCATTTCACATGCAAGTAAGAAGGGTGCCAAATTCGACCACTTCGCTCCGTGCGATCAACATACTTAGCATAATAAGTTTTAAAATCAGTTATAGGTCCAAAATCCTCTCGATCAAGTTGCATACTCATAAGGTCGACATTTTTTTGATAGCTCTTATTTTCTTTCTCCAAATTATGGATCTCGTCCTATAGTTGGTGAATATGCAATCAAACAACCTCATATAAATAAACTATCTGACCGCCACTACGCATAGTTAGATCACCCCGACCGGTGGAACCATGATGGCTAGCAGTTAAAGCCTGCATCTCATCCTTATAATCGGAGCACACTTGCTCAAGTTGATGAACTCTTGGATCAAAACATACACACTCAATGCAAAGGTAATTATTATCACTACACAATTGGATATTCAAAGAAACCTGCTCATCAAACTTGGTTTTCCACTCTATGGAACAGCTGGAAAGATCATCACATTTGCTTTGCTTCTTTTTCAACCGATCAAGTAAGTCATCAATGCGAGAACATTGTTTTTCTATAATACCAGTTTATAGGTACGCTTCGCGCACTTTACTTGCAGCAAAAGTTTTTGCTTTTTCTTGCTACCAAATCATCTTACCAAATTGAGTTGCTAACGATGGATAAGATCATTTTTCTCCGAGTAGAACCTTTTTTAACTCGTGAATACGTTCTTGAGTCTCATTAAGAGTCCTCTTCCATGCAACCTCTAAATCGTTTACACCAAGAAGAACATATTTCAAGCGGAAGCCTAGTGACATTTCCCATTCTTCAACACAATCAGGGAGCTTAAGTGAACAGACATATGCACCAACATATTCAAGATCAACTAAAGTTCGGAGAATATCTTTACCAAGAGACTCAAGATTGTAACCATCAGGAATAAACTTGGTACACGTAAAGTTTCCAGGAGATGATGGAGGCAATGAAGAAGTAGAAGCATGCCATCCAAGACACAAGGCGATATAGTTTAAATCCAAAGTTCTAGCATTAGATAAATGACCACCAGAAAATAACTCAGTGTATTCCAGGGATATAGAACTAGTAGCCCCAGCTAGATGACTAGGACACTGTGAACCGACATATAGAGATCCAAGAGGATGCCCAAAACTATTACTATATCCAGACAAGCAGCGAAGACTTAAAAATTTATGCTCGATGAAAATATCGGAACCCTGCATGATAGCAAATATGAAACAAAGTATAAAATCATATTAGGGAAAATAAATCGTAGTCAAATAAAGTAGTGCAAATATACACAGCAAAGCCATTAGGTATTTCAAACAAAATATAGCACTATCTTAAGTCATATCACATCTCTAGAAATTCAGCTAACTTCGCTATGAGAGGGATTAGTGCTCTGGATAGCAAGGGTACAATCTGCGTGGTTTGCATCCTGGATAGGGTTCTCTACTTGTGCATCAAACTCTGGGTTGGGAGTTAGCGTAACGTCATCAGAAGTAAATAGAAGGCCTTTACAATAATCAACCTGGCAACTCTGAAACTCTGGAATGGAGGGCAAAGAAAAAAGACCCGTGAGATGTGATAGTAAGATATAGGGATGCCCACCATCGGAAATCTTTGATACAAAACCATAATTGAGCATTGCCTTACGCTTCTCTAGTGCAGTACTAGATTTGGCCAAGGTAGGAAAACTCTTCACTTTTGCGGTGGGGCTCAACTCACGAAGATCTTTCATAGCTTTGCAATAACCAACATTGTGAATAGCGCTGGAAATCCCTCAAATACCTTGAAGAAAGACTGCATCTTATAAAGCTAATCAATAAGAATTTGAGGGTAAATAGGAGAAGTAGGACAATTTTTCATTATCTCCCTCAACTTAGAGTGGAGTGTATTGTTTTCTTCTCCAGCGGCATTCACACGCTCCTTGTCAGCTTTAAGGGAGACCTCCAGAACTTCGCACCTTTTCTCCTTAGCCTTATACTTTCCTAGGAGCTGGTCATCATCCTTGGAAAACTTAGCAATCCGCTCACCAATGAGCTAAAGACTCTCTGCAACCTTAAGAAGAAGTGCACAAATAAGTAGGACAGAGGTTCATCAAGATTCAAGATAAGAGAATATCAATTATAACAAAAAGTACTGTAAAATCTTAAATGAACTTACAACAGCCAATGTCTCAGGGAGAAAAAGTTTAGAAAAAGTAGCAGGAATAGTCCCCTCCACAAGTAAGTTAGTATATTCCTTTCCGGAGCCCTAGAACGAGCTTGGATATTATGCCCATTTTTCCCTAGAGGCAATAAGACACTTGAGGACCCATCAGTTTGGTCCCTTTCCATTTTCTTTTCTTTTGAGTCATTGATAGCACGATCACCGCCCACTTCTTTTCCTTTAGTTGTTTTACCTTTAGCAGACACTGTTTGAGAGTTTGAATTTCGAACACCCTCTTGAAGTATATCATTAGCAGTAGAAGCATTGGAAGGAACAAGCGTCTCATCTATCTCTTTATCATCACTGGCAAGAAGCGACCTATCGGGAGCACTTCCAACTAGGTCCATATCTACAAAAAAAGTGTGTGATACACATCAGACGAAGGTATAAAAATTATAAATGATCAGATGAATGTGCAAAAATAGCAAAGCAATGTCAAAAACTAGAGGAAAAAAATAGATCCAATAGGGTGAAACAATAACATAAAAAACAAGCAGAACACATTCAGCGTCAGAATCAGCATGACGAAGATGTTGTGCATGTTCGCGAAGGGTTACTACAACCTCTGAATTAGTAGTAAAATGAACCCCCCAATTAGGAAGCTTGAACTTAGGAACATTATAGTTCCATGATGGAATAACCCCGTCAGATTCTTGCTTTACTTTCACATAAAAATATTGCTACGCCAGGTACCAATATCACTAGGGAAACTACTGACAAACTCAACACCAGGAATAACAGGTTAGAACTTGAACTCATCAATAGTATTTTTTACTTTGCGAAGATGATAGAAGTTACAAAATAAGTTGAGCGTAAAAGGAACGTTTGCATTTTTACACACCTAGTTGAATCCCATAAGGATAGCGATGCCCTTGGGATGAAACTGGGACATAGCAATCTTATATGAAGAAAGGAGATAAACAAGATGTTGAGGAAAGGGAAAGTAAAGACCGAAGTTAAGGTATGACAAGTAGCATGATATATAACCAGGAGGAGGAGTTCGAACACACTTAGACTTTGCAGGAGCCCAAAGTTCGACGGAACACAGAAAAGGAAAGTAGCTCTTTAAACCTTCCAGGTAGCGGTCAGACAATATGGCATTTTCCCCGGGAACACAATCTGGGAAACAAATCGTATGGGTAGATTTTCTCAAATCTCTACCAATCAATTCAATTCTACCCATATTCAATTACCTAACAATAATACAAATGAAATTAACATCCTCATAATGATAATACAACACAAATATTGCCATCAACATTCATGAATAGAACTAAAGTATCAAAACTAATTCAATTAAAATAATACTATCATTCAACACATGATTTGAAACCAATAGCTAGTGATTGAATTGTATAAATTTACATATTTTATCCATTGCACATAGGTACCAAGATTAGTTGTTCATGAAGTCTAAACCCCATTTCTTATCTGTCAAATGAGAATTTCAAGCAACATTGATATGAACATATGAGTTGATTTATCACCCCTCCTACATCTGAGTTCGTAACTATTTCCCCAAAAGCCTCCATCTGAGCTCGTAACATGGATATGAACATACATCTAAACTCGTACGGGGTCCGAACACAGATAGAACATACATCTGAATTCATAAGAACTAGCATCTCTTCTCCATCAAGGAAAAGTTCACGTTCCTCAATCGTAACTTCTTCATTGGTATCTTCCAAGCTCGAAACTTGTCAAATTAAAGGCGGTTTGGCACAACCACCTTTAAATGTGTCCATTTAAATGAAATTAAATGAAAAAATTTCTTCTTTCATAGTCAGTCAAAAATGATTATCAAACTCCAACTTTAATTTCAAATACACCACCTTTATTATGTTCGGGGAGCCAAAATTGCCTGCTTCTGAATTCGGAATGCCCTTCGTAAGGTGATTCCTGGGCAGATGCATAGAACTGCCTTTAATTGCTAGCTTTAATCAAGCCCTCTTCTCTAGTGTAAGATTTTTGGTGAACGGAGAAGAACGGCGAGCAATGAGTAGTGGTGAACGAACGGAAAAATTCTTTTGCATTTGGGTCACAATTTCTTTATTTTGGGGAAGTGGAATATTTGGTTATCGTTTTAAATTTAATAATTCTCAGAATTTCAGAATATTTTTAGAAATAGAGGGAAGATGCGTCCTATAATTTTATTTTGTATTTTTTTATTCAACTTATTTCTCACGTTCAAAAAATATAAAAAAAGAAAATAGAGGATGATTCAACTCCTATATGCATCTAGATTTAATTTCCACCCTAGTTGTGTCCACCTTCAATTATTTTCCTCCTCAACAAGTGTTGTGGGGTGCCCGATTTACCCAAGTGACCTCCTTTCACCGTTAATGCTCCAACAAAAGAGATCCTGGAAGTGATTTCGGGGAAAATACTTTGACGCTCAAGTCTGTATTTTTCCTCTTGAGAAACCTAGTGAGAAACCTTAGTTCTATTTCGCGGAAGACTAGTGAAATTTCCCATTCTTCAACACAATTAGGGAGCTTAAACGAACGGACATATGCGCCGACATATTCAAGATCAACTAAAGTTCGGACAATATCTTTACCAAGAGACTTAAGATTGTAAGCATCAGGAATAAACTTGATACACGTAAAGTTTCCAGGAGATGATGGAGGCAATGAAGAAGTAGAAGCATGCCATCCAAGACACAAGGGGATATAGTTTAAATCCAAAGTCCCAGCATTAGATGAATGACCACCGGAAAATAACTCAGTGTATTCCAGGGATATGGAACTAGTAGCCTCAGTTAGCTGACTAGGACACCATGAACCGACATATAGAGATCCAAGATGATGGCCAAAACTATTACTCTATTCAGACAAGTAGCGAAGATTTAAAAATTTATGCTCGATGAAAATATCGAAACCTTGCATGATAGCAAATATGAAACAAAGTATAAAATCATATTAGGGAAAACAAATCATAGATAGCAGTGTATTATCATTATGAGATGTTTTTTGGTATTCTCCCATTGCCTACTAAGAAATATAGGTAGCAAGTTTATCAACCAGGTCTTAAGCTCGAAGTGCCCGGTTGGTCCAACCAATGGATACTCTATGCACATCGGTTGTTGATCAAGGTTGGGGGCCATAACATCCCTCAATAAAGCTTGCCTAAAAGGAATAGCCCCTCCAAGAGGAGAATCTCCTCCTTAAAGAGGGGGATGTTGAGGTCCTCCTCCCAAATGTTCATTTTCATGTTCATCGTGATGATCCATGGAAGTAGAGGTATCCATAAAATGGTCACTAGGAGGGGTGTTATTCACACTTTCCAAAGAAAGCCTCCTAGCCCTTCTCAAATTCAACTCTAACTTGGGGTCGTAGTGTAAGGGTTCTTGTGAAGAGGATCGCGTACGAACTATACACCAAGAACTCAAACAATGCATCTCCAAGCCAAGCAAAAATGGCAAACCAACTAAAACCCAAAATTAAATCAAACTAACAAATATTCACAACTAGCACATATACACATAATATGCCCAAACAATTAAAAATAAATGCCTCTTCCCTGGAATAGGTCCATGGGAGGTCGTAGCTCTCAAAGTTAATATTTATATGCCCTAATCCTTCCTATCTACAATTAAGTGAAGTTGTGGAAAGTTGGGGCCATCCACGAAGAAGAGTAATCTTTCAAGTGTTTAAACATATAAAGTAAAAAACATACTAGGCATAGATATACACATACATATAAAAGCACATAAATGGGAAGGGGGGGGGGGGTTGGTTGATTTTTCCTAAGTTTTGAAATTAACTAGGAAAGCAAGATAACAATACTAATCATGCAACAACAACTAAAAAGATGATTAAATCAACAATTAACGGAGCCTTGGGGGCAATTGATCCTCACTTCTCTTATAGATTCTAGATTCATTCACTCATTCTTTGACATTTATCGCCTACGAGGAATGCTATCACTTCCCAATTGAAGAGCAACATTCATTCCTTCTTAATAGTAATTTTTAAATGCAAACAATGACATTTTGCAAACCTTGCTGACAATTGCTTTAAACAACAATGCCTAAAGGTATTTCATCAATGACATTTAACACGAAGGCCATAGATTTCACAACAACAAGCCTTCTACCAAAGATGTAGCCATTTAACCAAACAAAACATTTATTAGGTTAACCCTAGAACAAACCACATTCAAGGTTCAACCTTTCTTTTCATCTATAGGAAAAATATGCGAACAATCCATATTACCATACTTATCTAGCAAGAATCACAACACATTATAAAGAACAAGTATTAAATTCATGCTTGGATTTTCATGTCAAATGAGCTAAGAAATTGTACACTTTCCTAACACCCCAACACTTCAATCATACAAACATTTCATATAATCAAACAACCTATGGTATAAATTAAGTAAAACATAGCATTTATGGTACAATAAATGCTTCCCAATAAATGTTCATCAATAAAAAAAATCAAGAATCTCACTACATGGTTTTGGAAGTTTCAGTCAATTGCTCCCAAAAGATTTACTTAGCTACTAGAATCCATACTAATTAACAATAAAAATCCAAAAATTAATCAAGCTAAAACAAAGAAGAAATTGGTGAAAACTAGGGTTAGAACAGTACCAAGTCGGGCTGAGGAAGAAGTGAAGAAAGAGAAGAGATAAAATGCTACTTATAGTAGCAGAAAAAGGAAAAAGTATTTTGGCCACCCGTTCATCGCGAGTCACGATGGGTTCATCGCGACTCACGATGGGAGCCCATGACCAGAAATAGAATTTGTCTTCTTTCCTTTTTCTTATCTCAAGCTCTCTTCTTCATAACAAGTTTCTTCCATTCTTCAAGTCTTCAAATCTTTAAAGCAAGTCTTCAAAGTTTTCAAATGGTGATCTTCAATGGCCCCCGGTCTTTAAGTCTTGATGTTATATCCTTGTCACACAAAATCCACTTAGAAAAGGTAAAAGAGCGTAAAAGTCATTCTTACCTCTCCTAAGAGAATTTCAAGGTAAAACATAAGCTCTTAACAAATGAGCACAAAAGTTATCCCAAAAAGTCCCAAAATATGCACATAAAATGGATGAATCAGTCCATATATATACTAGTAGGGAAATGGGCCTTGAAATAGGGCCAAAATAGTCCTAGAAACCCTAGCAGCCTCAATTGACACATACCGTGTCAGCCGGGTTGTCTTCGTGCAGGCGCGGGCCACTCAGTCTAGCACAACCTGTGTGCTTCATGCTAGCGTGTCCTTCTCGGCCTGGCAGTGATGTTCCTATTTTATATAGTTATTTATGGACTTCTAGGATTCACTTTTGTACAATTTTGTGCTCTAGATGTGGCAATTTGTCTTGAAATTCTCTAAAGAGAGTTAAGAGCGACTTTTACGCTTTTATCACTTTTGTAGAGGATTTTGTGTGAACGGAAATTTGTTTGAAGACTTTGAAGAATACCTTTTAAGATTTGAATACTTGCATTTGAGCTTTTTAAGACTTGAAGAATTGAATATAAGTGGAGTGAAGAGGAGGACTTGAAACAAAAAGAAGAAAGAAATCATGATGCTGAAACCTGGCTCGGTCGTGACTCGCGATGGATTGGTCGGGAGTCGCGATGAACGGGAGGCCAGAACCTTTCTTACTTTTTTGTACTATAAATACTCACCTTATCCTCTCCCTCTCTCTTAACCTCTTCTTCTTTCTGCAATTTTCTGGGTTTCAAAACCCTACTTTTCCTTTCTTTCTTTTCTTAGTTTTTGTAGGTTAGTCATGTCTTTTCATTATCTAGGTTAGTTTAATCTTGGGAGCAATTGATTAAGGCTTACAAGCTTATGTATTTAGAAATCTATTTATCTATTTTGTATTTTTTCTATTGTGCATTTATTGAGCTTTGAATGTGGATTGTTAGTGGCATTAATGTTGTTAGTGTATGAATTGGTTGTATGATTTCTTGTTAGGGTTGGGAAAAATTAGCTAATTTTCTCCTCTTTTAATATGGAATCCAAGAGCATGAGTTAGATATTCTAAATGATATTGATGTGTTGATAATTTCTATGTGAATGTGATGATGTTGAACTTGTTGTCATGTTTGTTTTAGGTAGAATATAAGAGAAGTCTATGAATGTCGATCGTTCTTGACTAATCTTGTGTAAATACATGGATTGGTTAAATTCTTAGACACGGTTTAGTGTTTATAAGTGTTTCCAAGCTTGTTAATTCTTTGTGCTCAATTCCATTAATGAGATACTTTCAGCCGTGTTTCAACTATGGGAGTCATTAGTGAGGTTTGACAAGAGATGTCAAATTCACTCTTGCAAACTACTATCTAAGAAGGATAGAAGATTTATCTTCACAACAAGTAGTTAAAGTGATGAATAGGTTGTAGAATCAAAGATAGATAAGAGGTTTGGAAGTGTTATTTGGCGTGGGCCATCGGTTGGAGGCACTCTTTGCTAAGTAAAATGACGCGGTCCATGTCATCCTTCACACCTCATGAACTGGTCTTTGCATTTGGGACTTGAAACAATGCGCACCAAGTGAAATGGCACAATCCACGCCCATACTTTTCCATTTTTTGAGTGAATTCATAGACATCGAGCATGGGCAATACGGATCAGTATAGTTCGTTCTAAGGGCTGTGGCATGGACCATGTTACTATCACGGTCTATGCTAGCAACCCTTAGCATGAGCTATGCTAGGTATGACTGGTTCGTGCTAGCTTCATGCCGGTTGGTTGTCCAGTTGATGCCATCTTCCATTCTTGACCTCTTTGAACTTTAACTCTGCCTTTCTTGGCTAAATTCCATCTACTACCACACTTAAAGACTGTGGCCTTTTTATCTACTACCATACTTGCGAATGGCTTTCAAATATCTTCTACCATTCTTGCAAATGACCTTCAGATATCTTCTACCATTCTTGCAAATGATCTTCTTCAAAATGATGGAAAAATATTCACAAGCAACCTACTAGTAAAGTGTCCATTAGGTTCAATTAAGTCTATAAAACTTGGGATTTAGACAAGAAAACCAATAATGGTCATCAAGGCCCTTTGTTGTGTAAACCTAACTAAAACAAGCAATCAACCAAGTAAAACATAGTAACAATTGTGTCAAATACATCGGTTAATGTAAGCCATACGGTGCATATCAATCCCCCCACACTTAAACCATTACTCATCCTCGAGTAAACAAAAAAGATAAAAGATCTAAGAGAAATGTAGCATGCAAAGATAAGTCAGCCAATGCATTAAACTTATTGCCAAGCCACCCTAGTTCCCCCAAAGACTGTAAGAACCTTACAGCTCTCACTCTCCACGAAGACTCTAAAGTAACCTAACCACCCAAAATCTTGTGAAGAAAAAGGTAAGAAAAAATGATGAGTGTTGAACTAGCTTACTCCACCGAATAGTCCGCCAAAAGCAATCCAAGAGATGTTGCCGAAAAATCACCTAGGATAATCTAAAAGATCCTAAACTTTGTGGCAACTAAGGACAATTCAAAAGATCCTTAACTTAGTTACAATCAAGGATAGTGCCAAAGGATCCTCAACTTAGTTTCCATTTTCTCTCAATTTCTCTAATTTTGTGTAAGAGCCCTTTCGGGTTTTCATCCTAGCTTTCACACATGTTGAGCTCACTTCTAACCTTTTTCCACACAACCTCTCATTTTTGCCTAGGTTTTTTTAACCTAGCTGGGTCTATCCTCTCATTTTCACCTAGGGCTTTTGACCTATCTGAGATTTTCCCATGTTGCCTAAGTTGCCCTTCCGGGTTTCCAACTTAGCCGGGTATATATAATTTTTTTTATTTTTTCAAAATTTCAATTTTATTTGGTGTAGCACAAAATGCCCCAAATATGGGCTTCATACTACATGAAGATAAGAAAACAAAAATTACACCACCAAAAGTTTCCAAACATATCCACCCAAAAATCTACAAAGACTACCAAACAAATCACACCACCAAAATGTATCCAAAACAACCCCAAAATGAATCAACACCAAAAACACATAGGAATCTCGAGATGAAAAATTCCTAAGTGTTTCACTACTCCCTCCCCAAACTTGAACTTTGCATTGTTCCCAATGCAATGAACTAATATGAATCATAGGTGAGAAAGAGAGAAGTAGTGGAACTCACTTATGTGACCCTGAAGGGTTCTTCCTCAAGTGCCTTGTCTCACGTCTCCTCCTCCTTTATTCATGTTGCATTTCTTATCTCTCGATGGGAATAACATCTCAAAAACCATCAAGCCGTGAGATGTGAAATCTCTTTATCAATTACTTGATGGCTTCCTCTTGGACATCCTCCTTCTCATCCATAATAACAAAATCCTGCTTCACTTCCCACTCTACATAGTCCAATCTAAACCCCCAAACTCGCATAGTGAACTCCATAGATTCCAACCTAGTCCTGAAATCCTCCAATTGTAAACTCATCCTCCAATTGTAAACTCATCCCTCCTACCGCTTGACCAACCTCTTGCATAATTTTAGTAGAAGTTGCAAGTTGTTCCCCAGAAATGCACAATTGGTTAAGGAAGTCCGTAGGTAGGTAAGTGTGACTAGGTGGTTCTATGGATGGAGTCTCACCATTCTCCTTGTTAATGTCTATCTGTGGGCTTGATAAGACCCATTCTTCTCATTAATGTCTATCTCTGGGCTTGATAAGACCCTATAGAATTCTTGCTCAAACTGTGGGTCGAGTGCTAGAAACAAGTCCTTCAATAGAGTGTCATTGTCGATAGCGGTGCACTTCAGTAGTGGAAGAATCATGAATTTCAAAATTGTAGCGCCACCATATAACCATATAAACCGGTCAACCGAGGTGGTGGTAGAGATTATTGATGCACGTGCTAACTTGTCTATGGTGTATTGCATCCCCAAATGACCTAAGTTTGCAATTGCGAATAGAGCAGGAACCGGATGGCCCAAGTGTTGGGCTAAGAGTCCGACCACGCCTCCCATTGATATCTTGCCACCTTTCTTATCACGCGTGGCTAAACATTCTTGCATAAAAGCACCCACCATGTTGGGGTAGAAATTCCCATATGGATTTATTGCCCAAAGGATATAGACATCCGAACCGGGGCACTGTGAAAGCTCTCTGTGGCAGAATATCCCCCCTGGACAAGAGTCGCTGAACATATCACAATACTGGGTAGACAATTGCGGTGCTTTTGCATAGATACTTCCTCTCTGTGCTGGATAGAATTCTCAAAAAGTTGCTCAATGAAAATGGAAGGCCTTGTATGTGCGTCCTTGGAACATCTTTCCCATACTTGCACCCAAATGCTTGGGAAATTTCCCGATTCGACATAGTGTACTCCTTATTATCCAAATGGAAGTGAATGACTCACCTTCTTTCCGTGTCTGTGGCCTATTCCATTGTTACCAATAATTCCAATGTCCATCTAATGTAAGTCTTGGAATTCTTGTCCAAGAAACCCTCCAGGCCTATTCGACTGAGTAGATAAGTGACCGGTTCTAGTAAACCTAGAGCTCCCAATGTTTCTTTGCAAGCAAACTTCATCTCTAGAATGTTTGTCTTCTTGCTATTTATGTACCTCCACCTATGAGCCGCACTTGGAGTCTTTGGTTAACCCCATGAATTCTTCAACAATGAATGCGGGATTAGGAGCGAGGGAAGTCATCGACTCTTTTCTCCCAACCTTGGTCTACTTCCTCCCTCCGTCACCCTAGGAAGTTGTTCCTTTCTCTGACCTATTCCTTTTTTGAGGCATCCTATCACAACAAGAAAATGTGGTAATGCAATAATACACAAAGGCATGCATCAAATATCATTCAATAAGAACATTCTTCTTAAATAGCCCATACATTCCAAATTATGTTTTCTCAATAAAAATGCTATTCAGTCAAGAATCATTCTCTCTAAAAACAAAATCATGGTAAATCATAGAAACCCATCAAAAAATCATACAATCAAGGATCATTCCTCCTAAACCCCCACAACCAATGAATATCATATCATCAAAGCACGAGAGCATATACTTCCCCCCACACTTAGTTTAATACAAGATCATTCAAATAACCCAAATAATTCCCCCAAAATCTATCCACTTTCAAGATTCAAGCTTTATCACATCACCATAATTCTAAATAATGCAAGTAAACATGAAGTTTAAAGGATTTCCCAGAATTTGAAGCTAAGAGTTGAAAATTCCACACAAGAAGAAGTAAAAATGCTAATTGTTTTAGAGAAAAAGCTTCAATTTTTTGAGTTGAACCAAGAAGAAGTGAGAGTGAGTGTTTTTGAGGAACTTGAATGAGCTAAATGATTCACATGGGTGAGGGAACGTACTATGAATCTCTATTTTCAGCAAAGAAGGTGATTTAAAAGGGAGGTACAAATGAGATAAGGATGATATTTTTGAAATTAAAAAATCTAGGGGAAAAAAGTACTTATTGATTTATGCACAAGGGAGTTTTGAAGTACTATTTACATCAAGAAACCTAAGGATTAAGGGATTTTCTAAATTTATGAGCGCAAAATGCATTTTATTTAGCTTGAAATATCAATATTTCGTAAATATGCATTTCGGTCCAATTCACAGGTCACATGAGATATTGACATGTATAGCCTTATGCTGAGGGTGTCTGACATGAGGCATGCCTCATGCTGAAGGGGTGTTTGACACGAGGACAAAGATCTTGAGACTATTTCTAAAAACATCAATTTGACACGAGGACAAAGACCTTATTGAGGGAGACAAAAAGACCTTATTGGGGAGACCATTTCTAAAAACGTCAAGGACAAAGATCGATGTCCACTTGGGAACACTAACCCTAGAGGATGGCATTGATAAGATGGGGTTTGATATTTACAAGTCTAAGCATGATTCATCTAACTCATCCCAAGTGGACACGGGGACAAAGATCTTTGTCCTTGACGTTTTTAGAAAAGATCTTTGTCAAATTGATCATGCTGAAGGGGTGTTTGACACGAGGCATCGATCTTTGTCCTTGGCATTTTTAGAAATGATATTTGGTACTTTTCACTATCTCTACCCACATCCTATCAAATTACATTACGCAATCAGCTAAGATTGGTGTGATGGAAAGTAATCATAGTATTACTCGGATCCCTTGTGCACACACCCATGCAGACACATACTCCATTACCCATTAATACATCCAAGGTTTCTCTTCTCAAGGGGGCATAAATATTTTCACCAACATGAACATAGACTAGTGTGTGTGCTTATATGGAGTGTACTATTCATGCAATACTAACATTCAAGAACAAGTCAAAATAATATCACAAGCACAAATATTATGATGAACTAGGAAATCTCACAAAACATTAAACAACCATGAATACAATTTATCCTCAAGCTATAAATCTACTCTCTAAAAGATAGATCCATGGAAAATATTAAGTTAGATACCATGGATCTATTAAAATAAGATGAAGAAAAGAAAAGAAAAAGAGAAGAAGAAATCTGGAGAGGGAGCTCTTCTCTTCCATCTACCTAGAGAGAGAATAAAAATCTTTAGTATGTCTACTTTGGTTTACTAGAAAACTAAAGGCTCCTATAGTCAAATTTCCCTCTTCCGGCTGAATATTTATTGAATAAATTGATTAAATCCATGAACTTTTTGGAGCTTAGATTTAGTGGGTTGGATAGAGCTTGGAAAGATGAAGATTTAGATATGTGTTAAAGGGAAATCAGATGAAAAATGAGAGAGTTATGGCCAAAATAGTGACAGACGAGGTTGCTGTACGGACCGTGAATAGTACATGCGGACCGTGAATAGTGCTCCACACCGAGTCTATTGGCACGGACCATGGGATCTGGCGAGGACCATGCCTCTTCCTTGGCGTAGAACGTGGTGTCTAGCATGGTCCGTCGTCAGAAATCTCATTTTTCTCAGTAATTTGGCACAAGCCGCTTGATTCTTAACATCCCACCAGCTCATCCCGAGATTTTACACTTAGAATGGCGCGGGCCATCAAAAACGGTATGGTCAGCGCCCATACCTAGCCGATTTTGAGTGAAACTTAGAAGTTATGCACATGGCCAATCGTGTTTGGCACGGTCTATGCAAACCCCTTGGCATGGACCACTTCATCTGGTGCGGCTCGTTGGTGCCATCCATGAACGGTTGGTGCCGACTCATTTGTGCTTCGCTGGCTAAACCTCTTTCCTTCGCTACAGATGAACTGTTGGTCCGTTTTGAGAGTTCTTGTAGTTGATTTTATGGTTCTCGAGGAGAGGAATCCAATGGAACCAATATTAAAGACTGATTCATCTTGGAAAATTCCCAGAAGTTGGCACACTCTCTCGGACCACAATTCTGCATTTCTCCATTGGCCTCCTTGAACTCTAATGCCACCTATCTTTGGCTCCAGTCTCCTTCTACCACAAGTTGGTGTACTGTCCTTGCGAACGACCTTCAATATCTTCTACCGCCCTTGCAAATGGCCTTCACATAGAATGTAATGAAAAGTATCCATGGGCGACCTACTAAAGATGATCACAAAGGAAAATATAGGATCCCGTGGATACAAGATGTCCATTAGTAATTAAGTTTACAAAATGTGGGATTTAGATAAGAAAACCAAACATGGCCATCTAAATCCCTTATCACGTAAACTCAACTAATACTAGCAATCAGCTATATAAAACAAACTAATTATTACACCGAATGCATTGGTTAACACATACATAATGGTGCACATCACTCAACCAACTCTAAGATTTAATGTGTAACATGGCTGAATTAATGCTTCAATCCTCGATAGGTTGCGGGTAAAGTAATCTGATAGGTTGCATGTAGAGATAGTGAAAAGTAGCAAGATAGGGTAGTAAGAGGCATTAGTGTCATAGATAAGGTGCGTACGACCCTCTGCCTAAATTCAATGGCCTTTCGGGAGTAGAGCATCCATGGTGGAATACTTGGGACGTAATCACATAGGGGATAAATAGATCTACAACAATGGTCGGACCTTGTTGTACTCCCCTAATTATGATGGCGGTGTCGATGAAGGGTTGTGAGCGCACCAGACGTGGCAGGTACGGGAAAGTGTATGCCATCGACCACCCACATGTTATGAACACTCTATTAGGTTTGTCTAAATCTCTATGTGAATAAATTGAGGATCAAAGTATTAAATCAACCATGTTGAGGTGGGGCTTGTCAACCCCAATATCCTTGAGGTTGATTGTCTTCCCTCCACCATATATTTGAATGGCCTTAGTACCTTGGGTTGAATGTGTTTGCATAGGGGTCCAGCTTTGTGTCGCCTTGATTCCCCCAGAGCCCTTATGGTTGACCCCTAGCAAACTATGGTCCCTCTCGGTTGTTGTACTCAATGGCCTTCACCTCTTGTAAATTTTATACAACTTTGGGACACCCCTCGGGGTTGTGGTCTAAGTTACACACCCCACACACTTTTACTTAATGGACTTTCCGTATAGAAGTTCCTTTATCATAGAAATAAGAGCTTGGACTTGCTCCTCCAATTTAGGCAATTGTGAGGGTTCATCCAAGACCTTAACCCTTGAACTTGTACTAAACAGCGCATACCATTGGCTATTTCTTCAAACAAGGCCATCGCATCCTTAGGGATTTTGTTGGAAATTGATCCATTACATGCGATATTCACCATCTGCATGTCTTCATCACATAAAACCTCAAAGAAATAGTAAACTAGATCTCTCTCTTTGAAAGGATGGTAAGGGCAGCTCGCTAGAAATCTCTTGAAATGCTCCCAATAAGCATATAACGACTTGGTAGCCCCTTGGGTGATATTTGACAGCTGCTTCTTTAGTCTGAAAAATTTGGATGCCCAAAAGTACTTCTCTAAAAACCACCACTTAATATCCATCCAAGAACCTATGCAACCAGGAGGTAAGTAGTAAAGCCAGTCCTTAGCTCCATCTTTAAGAGAAAACAAAAAAGCCCTCAGATTATAGTCATATTCAAAAACACCCGAAGGCTTCATATTGGTACACACCAAGTGGAACTCCGACAAAGGCTTGTTCGGGTCTTCTTTCGCTATACTATGGAAGGTGGGAAGACAGTGGATCATTCTGTACTTTATCTTACAGCTCACATTTGGTGGTAATGGGGGGAATGCAATGCATAATGGCTGACTCTCCAGATTATGGGCCATAAGTTCCCTCAAGGTTCTGTTTCCCTTCGCTATTTCTCGCGGTTCTTCTACCAACACTACCGACCTAGGTTGAACTTCTAGTCAAGATCTCCACTTCCTTTGCTTTCAACTACCTGTGTTATCAACTGGGTGTTAAAAACACCTAAGTTTGTGGTACGAGTATGTACCATAAACTAGGGGCTAACTATACCCTTTAGAAGAAAACATTAGAAAACAGATCAAAAGGCAACAAGATAACTATCACAAAAGTGACCTGCCTCTACCCAGGTCGTTAATTGTAGCTAATTAACCCAAGCAGAGGTTTTCCTGTGGGAAACGCCAAAGACAAGATTTATAGTTTTACACCCGTTCTGACTGCTATGCAACTTAAAAGGTAGTTAGCGCTAAGCCATTGATTTTTCCACAGAGATACTAGGGATCAAGTATCAACTAAAAACACAATCTCGTATAAGTTGTCAATCCATACAAGTGAAAGGAATAACTAGTAAATGCAAACACAAAGGGGGGGGTTGGTTTTTTAAAATTAACAACTACAAAATATGAAATTAAAAAGCAAGTATTTAATGACAAAATTATTTTTTTGGTCTCTAACATATGACCTAATACCATCTTTTGGTCCACGTTTCCAAAATCACCTAATTTCAATACCTTACAAATTTTTAAAAAAATATGTTTGGTCCCCAAACATGATTCCGAGTGGTTTCTAGGTAGACTACCAAAAAAATAATTTAATAAAAAAAAGCACTTTGGGAGTCATTGCGCAACATGATTAATCTAATATCCCGATCCTCGATTCATTCACATGTAAGATTTACTAGATAGCC
The DNA here is from genome assembly GCA_037428765.1 of Rubia yunnanensis. Taxonomy (NCBI): domain Eukaryota; kingdom Viridiplantae; phylum Streptophyta; class Magnoliopsida; order Gentianales; family Rubiaceae; genus Rubia; species Rubia yunnanensis. The sequence goes on from CM075062.1 coordinate 52,469,452, forward strand.
TAATAAAGTGTTCATAACACGTGGTGTGCTTGATGGCATACACTTCCCCGCACCTATCACATTGGGTGCGCTCGCAACCCTCCATTGACACCACCATCATAATTAGGGGAGTACAACAAGGTCTAACCATTATTGTAGCTCCGTTTCTCCTCCATGTGATTACATCCCAGGCTTCCACCACGAATGCACTACTTCCCCCTGGTCCTATCAATTAGGCCAAGGGGTCGTTGGCATCTTATCTATGATACTAGGACTTATTACAACCCAAGCTTGCTACTATGCATTATCTCTACCTGTAACCTCTCGAACTACTTTACTTAATAAGCTAAGACTGGTGCAATGAAAAATAAGTCAGAGTAAGAATCGGGGTCTCCCGTGCACACACCCATGCAGACGCAACGAACTCCTTTACCTATTCTAACATCTAGGTTTCTCTTCCTAATGAGGCATCATTATTTGAACCATTCATGAATATAGCCCAAAGTGTGTGCTAATGTGGTGTACTATTCATGCATTTCAAACATTTAAGAACAATCAAAATAATACAATGAACACAAAATTAGGATGAACTAATGAATCTCACAAAACAAAGATTAAATTATGCACTAAAATTTATCCCCAAGCTATGGAAACTACTCCATAAATATGGAATTCAAATATGGATTTGAATTCAACATCTAGGATGAAAATGAAAATAAAAGGAAATAAAATAAAAGGATAGAGTGTTTCTCTCTCTAAAGTTGCTCTCCAAATAGCCTAAGAATGAAATAAAACTATCTACTCCAATTTGTACACATTTAACCTAGTAGACTAAGGCTATATTTATAGGAGAAGGGGATTGGGGCTAAAAATAGGCCCAAAATATTCCAAAATTGACTAAACCCTAGTTCAGCCGCCGCCCGAAGTGAGCCATCGTGTATGGTGTGTCCGTGCCATGTACTTGTTGCGGGCTGTGCTCCTTCATCCAGCGCAGGACACTGGATCTTGCGTGGGGTGCATCACTTAGTTTGATGCACAACATAGCCATTAACGTGGGCTACATATATAGGCTAGATTTTGGAGCTCCTAAACCGCGGAGCACAAGTCTTGGCATGGGCCATCGTTTGGATCATCAGTCTGCTTAGAAATATTAGCATGGGGCGTGGCCTTTGGCACAGGCCATCATCTGGAGCATCAATCTACTAAGAAACTTGATGCGGGGTGCGGTCCTAAGCGTGAGCCATTGGCTAGTCTTGGCATTGGACTTGGAACTGTGCTGGCCATTATGAATGGGATGGTCTGCACCCATGCTTTGCTAATTTTAAGCGAAGTCTTGAACTCGTGTGTGCGTGCCGTGAGATTTTGTGCGAGCCGCACCATTGCCTCTTGCTGGACACTATTTGTGCAGGACAAATTCTTTGGCATGGGCTGTTGGTTGCTAACCATGAACGGCCTGCACCAACCTATGGTACCTTGGCAGGCTGAACTTGTTTCCTTTGCTACGGGTGAACTGTTAGTATGATTTTAGAGTTCTGGTAGTCAATTTTGTAGTACCCGAGAATACAGATGCAATGGAATCAGACATGAAGGCTAATTCTTCTCGGATCTTTCTCAGACTTTGGCACAACTCATCGGACAACGATTACTCATTTCTTTGTTGGCCACTTTGATCTCCGTTGCCACCTATCTTTGAGTCCAATCTCCTTCTACCATTCATTAATGCTCGTGGCCTTCGTCTACTACCATTCTAGTGGTGAATGTCCTTCAGTCTCTTTTACCATTTTTGCGAACGGCCTTCAATATCTTCTACTGCCCTTATGAACGGCCTTCACATAAAATTTAACCAAAAAGTACCAAAAGGCAACCCACTAAAGATGATCAAATGGAAGATATAGGAGACCGTGGATATAAGATGTCTATTAGTACTAATTAAGTCTACAAAATGAGGAGTTTAGACAAGAAAACCAAACATGGCCTTCTAAACTCCTTGTCACGTAAACTTAACTAATACTAGTAATCTGCCAAACAAAATAAGTTAAAAACTATGATAAATACAATGGTTAACGACGTAAAATGAAGCACATCAGACTCCACATACTTAACCCTTTACTCATTCTTAAGTAAATAAAGATAAGACAAAGAATTAAGTGAAATGTAGCATGCAAGCATAAGTTAACTGAGGCATCCAACTTATTCCTAGATTACCCTATTTCCTCCAAAATAAGTAAGAATCTCACAACTCTCACGCTCCCCAAAGAACATAAGCAATCTAACCACCCAAAAAGTAGAATGTGGAAAAAGGTAAGCCAAGAAGATAAAATGTCAAGCTAGGTTACTTTTCCCAAATGATCCTCAAAGCAACCAAAGAGTCTTCTCCCAAAAACAATCAACCAAGGAAATCCAAGAGCCGTTGACTTGGTTGTAACATAGGGATAATTTGTGATTTTTGACCTAGTTACAACCAAGGAGTCAAATGTATCGTTAACCTAGTTTTTTTATTTTCTCTCAATTTCTCTCATTTCTCTTAGGAGCCCTTTCAGGTTTTTATTCTAGCTTTAACACACAAAGGGAACTCACTTCTCACCTTTTCCTACATGACCTCTCATTTTTTCCTAGGTTCGTTAGCCTAGCTAGGCCTAGCCTCTCATTTTTACCTAGGTCTTTAGACTTATCCGAGATTTTCCCAATGTTACCTAAGTTTCCCTTTTGGGTTTTCAACTTGTCTGGGTTTTAGTATTTTTTTTATTTTTCAAAATTTTCAATTTTTTTGGTGTAGCACAAACTGTCCCAACAGTTGGCTTCATACTATAAGAATAAGATCAATACAAAAATTACACCACCAATAATCCAAAACAACCTATCCCATGGAAACTAGAAACTCTAGCATAGCATGTCAAGCCACCAAATATCCATCCAAAAACATCCCTCAACAATCAAAAACCAAAATCACCAACACTTAAGAAAAGCTACAAACAAAAATATGAAAATGAACGAAGGAAATCCAAGAATGAAACTCCTTAAGTGCTCACTATTCCCTTCCCTACACTTAACCAATGCATAGTCTCCAATGCAACAAAAATCATGTCAAAACATAAGTGAGGTTGGGAGAAATAGTGATACTCACTTTTGCAGCCCCGAAGGGCCTTTCTCCTCATTGTGGCTAGTAAAGCTCCTATCAAGGTATCCTGTTGCTAGAGGCGCGCCCTCAATGCGATCCATTCTTGAACTAAGGTCCTCCACTTTCATCCTCACTCCTCCTATCGCTTGGACTACCTCTTGCAACACTAGGGTAAAGCTTGAAAGCTAATTCCCAAGTGCTTGAATTCAGTCAATGATATCCGTGGATAGGAAAGAGTGGCTATGATGCGCTCTCGAGGAGGTCTCACCTTCAGCCTCCTCAATGTCTATCTCTGGGATGGCTATGACTCTATAGAACTTTCTCTCAATGTGCCGGTCCAGCTCAATAAATAGGTCATCCAAGCATGTGTCATGGTTGATGGTGCTGTGCTCCGGCTATGGAAGTACCATGAAACTGAAAGTGCTCGCTCCACCATAAAGTCATACATATCTACCCTCCGATTTCATAGGTCCCACAATGGATGCTTTGTCAAACTTCTCAATATTATACCTTGTACCCGATTGTCCCAAGTTAGCCAAAGCTCTATGTGTGACCGGATGCCCTAAGTGTTGTGACAGTAGACCTACCATGCTACCTTTAGCTATCTTACCACTCGTTCTTTCCCTCATCATTGTGCACTCGTGTACAAAGTTCCCCACTAAGTTCAGGTAGAAATTACCCTCACGAGTTATTTCCTGAAGGCAATGAACATCCAAACTTGGACATTGTGTTAGCTCATCGTGGCAGAGAACCTCCATTGCCAATAGTCAGTGAACGTAATGAAATGCTGGATGTACCAAGGTGGTGCTCTTGCACATATTCTTACGACCAGTCCCTGTCAGCTACCTCTAAAAGTTCTTGAGATAATAAGGCATCCCTTGACGGTGTGTCCTAGGGATCTCTTTCACGTACCTCCAACTGAAGGCAAAAGCTATCTCCGGTGTGTCATTTGATACTCCTTGTTGTCAAGAATGAATTTGATTTCCTTGTGTCCATTCTCATTCATGATCGACCAAAGAGTAGTTAGAAACTCTAGGGTCCACCTAATGTACATCTTAGAATGTATTTCTAAGAACCCCTCTAGACCTACTCGGCTCGAGAGATAGGTCATGGGCTCAAGAAAGCACAGAGCCACCAATGTGTCTTTGCATCCGAAGCCAGTCTTTAGTATACTCCTTTTTGTTTCTCTCCAATTCCTCCACCTCCATGTTGTAGTCACGAAAATATGGGATGGTCTCATAAACTTATCGGTCACAATTGTGAGTTTCAAAGAGTGGGAGTTACCGGTTCATGGTTTGCACCATTCACCAGTTTCTTTCTCTTCTCACCCCGAGTGGACTTTCCTTTCTCCGAAGTATTCCTTTTAGGTGGCATCCCATCAAAATGAGAGAAAAAGTGGTAATGTGATCTTCAAAACAAGGCATGGCTCACATTGTCATTCAACAAGTAGATCCTACCCAAATAACCTAGACATTTAAAACATGATAATCTAAGCATGAAGTCCATTTAAATAAGAACATCCTCATTGAAAAATAATCCCATGTAAGTCATCAATAACCCATCAATAAGACTATGCAACAAAGATTCATATCCTCCAAAATCACCCAATAAATGAAGAACATATCATTCAAACAGAATAGCACATCAAACAACCAAACTATTTTCAACACATGATCATACATACAAGCCCAAACATATATCCCTACAACACACATATCCATTCAAAAATCATGCTTTTCATAACACCACCACAATGTCAATCAAGCATATAAACAAATAATTCAATGGATTACCCATAATTTGAAGCTAAGAATGGCAAGATCCACACAAGAAGAAACAAGAATTGCTCATTTTTTGAAGAAAGGATTCAATTTTTTGAGTTTCACCAAGAATGTGTGAGAGTGAGTGTTTCTTGAGAAGAAAGAATGTGTCAAATGGTGAAATTAGGTGGAAAAGTGTACTGTGGATTTAGAATATCAGTATAGGTGATAAGAGAGAGAGGAACAATTAGGATAAGAATGAAATTTTCAAAATTGCATATTATGGGACAATAGTACAAATCCATTAATTCCTAGGAATGTAGGAAGTACTATTTGCATAAATAATTCTAAGGAATTAGGGAATTTCAAAAATATTTAACCAAAAATGCATTTTTGAGTTAGAAATTCAGAATTTAAAAAAATTTATATTTTTGGAACAACTTGGCAACGGATAATTGATTTTTAGCGCAAAATGTGCTTGGCACAAACCAAAGCCTCGTGCCAAATCTCAATTGCAAAACAAAGCCTCGCGCCAAAATTTTTGGCACAAATAAACTCCTCGTGCGAAACTCCATGGCACAAGGCATTCCCCCATGGCAACTCTCTTGGCGCGGACCCTGTCAGGTCTTGGCACGAGATTGAAAGTTTTTTGACCTAATCCTTAGTTTTTCCCTCTTTTTTTGAAAGACTATATCACCCAGCAAATCTAATTCCATCCCAACACAATCACGAGTCTCAAACTTGAATTTTCAAACCAATAATAGTTTCATCTCAAAAATCCTCATTGCAAACAAGAACATGCAAAATCTATCTAATTAACCTGCCTCTACACGGGGTTTTTATTTGTAGCTAATTAACTCGAGCTGATGCTTTTCTTTAGGAAAGGTGAAAGATAAGATTTATAGTTTTGCACCCATTTTCACTGCTACGCTACCTAAAGGGTAGTCAACGATAAGCCCTGGGTTTGTCCACAGACATGCTAGGGCTCAAAAATCAACTAAAAATACAACCTCATATGGGTCGTCAATAAGTACGAGTGAAAGAAATAACTAGTAAATGAAAACAAAAGGGGGTAGTTTTTTGAATTAATAACTACAAAACATGAAATTAAAAATCAGGTAATCTAATTCAGCTAAGCACTCGGGGATTGCGCAACATGATTAATCTAATGTTTTGATCCTCGATTTATTCACATGTAAGATTTACTAGACAACCTAATAGAGTGTTCATAACATGTGGTGTGGCCAATGACATACACTTCTATGTACCTGTTACGTTGGGTGCACTCGCCACCCTCCATCAACACAACCATCGTAATTAGAGGAGTACAACAAGGTCCGACCATTGTTGTAGGTCTGTTTCTCCCCCATGAAATTACATCTTGGGCTTTCACCATGAATGAACTACTTCCCCCTGGTTCTATAAATTAGACCGAGGGGTCATGGACATCTTATCTATGATACTAGGGCTTCTTACAACTCTAGCTTGCTACTATGCATTATCTCTACCCATAACCTCTCAAACTACTTTACATAATCATCTAAGACTGGTGCAATGGAAAATAAGTCAAAGGAATACTCGGGTCTCCCATGCACACATCCACGCAGATTTAACGTGCTCCCTTGCCCATTCTAACATCCAGGTTTCTCTTCCCAATGGGGCATCAATATTTGCACCATACATGAATATAGCCTAAAGTGTGTGCTAATGTGGTGTACTATACATACATTTCAAACATTTAAGAACAATTAAAATAATATAATGAACACAAAATTAGGATGAACTAAAGAATCTCACAAAACAAAGACTAAATCATGCGCAACAATTTATCCCCAAGCTATGGAAACTACTCCATAGATATAGAATTCAAATATGGATTTGAATTCCACGTCTAGGATGAAAATGAAAATAAAAGGAAAGAAAAGGAAAGGAGAGAGTGTTTCTCTCTCTAAAGTTGCTCTCCAAATAGCCTAAGAATGAAATAAAACTATCTACTCTACTTTGTACATGTTTAACCTAGTAGACTAAGGCTCTACTTATAGAAGAAGGGGACTGGGCCTAAAAATAGGCCCAAAATAGGCCAAAAGTGACTAAACCCTAGTTCAGCCACCACCCGACGAGGGCCTTTGTGGATAGTACGGTCTGCGCCATGTACTTGTCGCGGGCTATTGGATTTGGTGCTGCCATCCTCCTTCATCCAGCACGGGATGTTGGATCTGGTGTGGCCCACATCACTGGGTGTGGGCCACATCACTGGGTGTGGGCCACATCACTGGGTGTGGGCCACATCACTGGGTGTGGGCCACATCACTGGGTGTGGGCCACATCACTGGGTGTGGGCCACATCACTGGGTGTGGGCCACATCACTGGGTGTGGGCCACATCACTGGGTGTGGGCCACATCACTGGGTGTGGGCCACATCACTGGGTGTGGGCCACATCACTGGGTGTGGGCCATCATCACTGGGTGTGGGCCATCATCACTGGGTGTGGCCATCATCACTGGGTGTGGGCCATCATCACTGGGTGTGGGCCATCATCACTGGGTGTGGGCCATCATCACTGGGTGTGGGCCATATCACTGGGTGTGGGCATCATCACTGGGTGTGGGCATCATCACTCGGTGTGGGCCATCATCACTGGATGTGGGCCTCATCACTGGATGTGGGCTTCATCACTGGATGTGGGCCATCATCACTGGATGTGGGCCTCATCACTGGATGTGGGCCATTATCACTGGATGTGGGCCATCATATGTAGGCTAGATTTTAGAACTTCTAAACTGCGGGGTGCCGGTCTTGGTGCAGGCCATCGTCTGAATCATCTGTGTCTCAGAAATAATGGCGCATGGCATTGCCTTTGGCACGGAACATTGTCTAGAGCATCGGTCTTCTAAAAAACTAGACATGCGGCACTGTTTTAATCGTGGGCTATCGGCTGGTCTTGGCATCTTGGACTTGGAACGACACAGGCTATCATGAATGGGACGGTCCGCGCCTATACTTAGCCAATTTTGAGTGAAGTCTAAAACTCCTGCGCGCGGGCCATGAGATTTGGCATGGGCCACACCATTGCCTCGTGCTGGAAACTATTGACATGGGATGACTCCTTTGGTATGGGCTGTTTGTTCCTAACCATGAACGGTCCGCACTGACACATGGTACCTTGGCCAGCTAAACTTGTTTCCATAGCTACAAGTGAACCATTAGTCCAATTTTAGAGTTATAATAGTCAATTTTGTAGTGCTGGAAAAGACAAATCCAATGGAGTTAACCTTGAAGGCTAGTTCTTATCAGATCATTCTCAGACTTTGGCACAACTCATCGGACCACGAATCCCATTTCTTCATTGGCCGCTTTGATCTCCATTGCCGCCTATCTTTGACTCCAATATCCTTCTACCACACATTGATTTTTGTGGCCGTGATCTACTACCATTCTAGAGGTGGAAGGCCTTTGATCTCTTCTATCATTCTAGCGAACAACCTTCAATATCTTCCACTGCCCTTACGAACGGTCTTCACATAGAATGTAACCAAAGTGTACCCATGGGCAACCCACTATAGATGATCAAATGGAAGATCTAGAAGCCCATGGATACAATATGTCCACTAGTACTAATTAATTCTGAAAAATGCAGAATTTAGACAAGAAATAAAACATGGATGTCTAAACCCCTTGTCACATAAACTAAAATAATACTAGTAATTTTCCAAAAAAATAATCTAAAAACTATGCCGAATGCAACGGTTAAAGCATACTAAATGAAGCACATAAAAAAGCTCAACACATGAATAACGAAAATAAAACAAAAGCAATACTAACTCCATTGGTGCAGGCTGTGGGATTTGGCGTGGTCCGTGTTTACTCCATTGGTGTGGACTGTCTACTCTTGCGCTGTCCATGCATACTCCTTGACGCGGTTTGTGTCGTCCTCTGTGGATGTTGTTTGGCGTGGATCTCCATCAAAGTCCTCATTTTTGCACTTCCAATCCATGGTATGTGACATTTGGTATGGACCATCATTAAAAACCTCATTTATCTCAGTAATTTGGCATGAGACTCTCAATTCTTCACATCCCACCAGCTGGTCTTGACATTTTACACTTGGAACGAAATGACCCGTAAAAAATGGGATGATTCGTGCCCATACTTAGCCATTTTTAAATGAAACTCGGAAGTTGTGCTCGTGGCCCATTGAGTTTGGTGCGGCACTCATTGGGCCTTGGGACGGTCGGTTCCAAAGATATTTCGTTCGGACCACATTGTCTGGTGTTGGCTGTTGGTGCCATCCATGAGCAGTGCGCGCTGACCCGTTTGTGCTTTGACCGGCTGAACTTCTTTCCTTCGCTACAAATGAACCGTTAGTTCTTTTTAAGAGTTCTTGCAGTTGATTTTATGGTTCTCAAGAACACAAATCCAACGAGACAAACCTTGAAGGTGGATTCTTCTTGGACCTTTTTCAGTAGTTGGCACAACTCTCAGACCATGGTTCTCCATTTCTTCCCTGGCCATTTTAAACTCCAATGCCGCCCATCTTTGGCTAAATCCTTCTACTACCACAAATTGATGCCCTTGGCCTTCATCTACTACCATTATAATGTGAATAACCTTCGTTCTCTTCTACTATCATTGCGAACGACCTTCAATATTTTCTACTGCTCTTGCGAACGGCCTTCCCGTAGGATGTATCAAAAATTATCCATGAGTGACCTACTAATGATGATCCCAAAGGAAGATCTAGGAGCCTGTGGATACAAGATATCCATTAGTAATAATTAAATCTACAAAATGCGGGATTTTGACAAGAAAACAAAACTTGGCCGTCTAAACCCCTTGTCACGTAAACTGAACTAATACTAGCAATCCAATATATAAAACGAGCCAATTATTATGCCAAATGCAATGGTTAACGCATGCATAATGAAGCACATCAAATATCATGTTAGGCTTCATTGCTATCTTGGGAGTGTTAGATTATGAAGTAGGTTCAAGAACACCTGGGAGATGAGTGCATTCATGTTACCTCAAGAAAATATCTTTCCATTTGTGAAACCATAATTCTATTTGGTTATTTGTGTGAGAAATCACATGTCAACATAATTTGTGTGAGAAACCCTTGACTTACCCCCTGATAGATTAACATAATTTTTTGTAGCAACTAGAGTTGTACCGACTCAAGAGTCATCACAAGGTATCAATTCCTTTTCCTCTCTAGACCTAGGGATTGATATCCATAGTGAAGTGTCTGAGATGTAATGCCCTCTTTTCAATATCTAACGGTTATGACCTATGCGAGGAATTACCCTTTTAGGCAGGCTTTGTTCCTCTAAGTAGGAGCGCGTTAGCATTAGGAGTGAGATGAAATGGATGATCTACGGAGTCCTAGGATTATATTTCCTCCATAATTAGGGAGACGATGAGATATGCATGTATTGGTGGTAAGTTCCTAGTGTGACTAACGTAGGGAAATACCTTGCTATCTCCTCACTATGTGACGTAGGTATGAGATAGGTTTGTATGTGAATGAATATAGGATAAGAGTAATTTATCAATCATGTTATGAAAATACCCCCAAGTGCTAGTCTATATAGTTTAACTTCGTGTAATCTCATATGATTGTATTTGTTAGTCGAAAAACCCCCAAAAATATGTTTTACAATATATAGCTATTCCTAACACACAGACAGATTAATGACCCGTGCATGGCTGTGTGTAGTTGACTGTTAGACATCTAGTATCTCTATGGACAAACCCGATCTTGCCCCTATCTACCCTAAAGGTAGCTTAGTAGTAAGTTTGGGACCAGGATATAAATTTTAAATTTGATCTCCTTCTGTTTTGAACGCCATTCGCTCAGGTTAGCTACTCATCGTATTAATGCCCCTGAGTGGAGGCAGGTCAATTTTCAGTATTGCTGTCAGGGATGCTAGTCTTAAAGTTTAATTGTTAACTTGCATAGCATGTTAGTTGAGTAGTTAGTGTTGTTTATTATTTTATTATTTTTGGTTTTTACTATTGAGCCTTTGTGATAGTTATCCATGTACTTCTAATCATTTTGCTAGTATTTGTTTTAGTTAGATATTGTTTGGCTCCTAGTTTATGGTACACACCTGTGCCACAAACTTATGGGCTTTACACTATATAACAGAGTATGCAGGTAGTCAGAAAAGGAGGGGGATAACTAGAGTGGGGGTTCCACCAGAGACAACTTTAGTAGTAGAAGACCCAGTAGTCATGGCGGAGGACAACCGCACTTTGAGTGAGTTGATGTCTCCAAATTTGGAGTATCAACCCCTTTGCATCACTTTCCCCCTGTTTCCACCCAATGTCAGCTGCGAGCTGAAAAGTGAGATGATTCAATGCCTCCCAACTTTCCATGAGATGGATGAGAAGGATCCGAACAAGCACCTTTTGGAATTTCATCTTGTGTGCACAAATATGAAGCCACGTGGAGTCTCGGAGGATGACTAGAACTTGCAGGTGTTTCCTTTCTCACTTCAAGGCACAACAAAGCCTTCCACTGGGCTACATCACATCATGGATGGACATGAAAAAGTGGTTCCTTGAAAAGTAATTCCTAGCTTCAAAGTCCACGATGTTGAAGGAGCACTTGTCCAACATATCTTAGAATGCAAATGAGTCCTTGTATGAGTACTGGGAAAGATTTAAAAGATTGTTGGCTAGTTGTCTCTATCACTCATTTAAGGAGGACGACTTGGTCTATTATTTCATGGAAGGCTTTATGATGATGACATAAGCATAGTTAACTCAACTTGACATGGTTCCATCCTCAACAAGAGTTCGAAGGATGCGATGACCTTATTCGAGGAAATGGCGAATAGAACAAGGAAATTTGGCATAAGATCAAGAGTGGAGACCTTGGATGATTCGACTGAATCTCCCAATTTGGAAGAGCAGGTGTAAGCACTTGCCTCTATGATGAAGGATATCAAGAAGGGGAGGATCCAACAAGCCAAAGTGAGAGGACTATGCAGTATAGACCATCCCACCAACATGTAACTACAAGTGGTCAAAGATTTGGAAGAGGTGAAAGCATTGAACTTCAATGGAGGAAATAGGCAACAATTTGGTAGGAGGAAATAAAAACAAAGGTTCCACGGGAATCAAGGAGGTGAAAGATAAGACCCCTAAGTGATTACCTTCAACCCTATGTACCATGATCACCCCAACTTCCATTAGCGTCAAGAGAATCAAACTCAAGGGTACAACTGAGGTGGACAAGCTCCACCTCACCCCTATCAAAGGGGTGAAGGGTCTTCTAACAACCACACCTCACTCTACAAGTTGGATCGAGAAGAGATCTTGGATGCTATTGGCTAATTGGAAAGGAAGCATGATATGTTCGCAAAGAGATTGAAGATCTTGGGACATATGGAGAATCCATAAATCTCAAAAAGCCAAAATAGTTCATGAATGCAAATACTAACCCAAGTAAATTAACTACTCCCTAAGCATTGAACCCACGTATTTCATTGTATTTAATGCCATTGGGCAAAAGCAAGAAGAAAAGAAATTAGAGAGAGGGATTATTCCCTTTATCTCTCTAGAATGCTCTCAAAAAGTATAGAACGATGTTCTGAACTAAGCCAAACATAAACCCTAGTAGACATAGGCTTATATTTATAGTAGTAGGGAAATAGGCCTAGAAAAAGGCCCAAAATAGGCCAAAAAACCCTAGCAGCAGCAATTTACATGAAAAGGCTTGTGCAGCGAAGGGCGTGCTAGCCATTGTTAGCATGGGCTCTGCGGGTTGGTACGACCGTGTTGGGTGCCTCTTCCATAGCCCATGCTGATTGGAACAGTCATGCTAGTCCCTTTTGGCATGGGCTGCGTTGGCTGACACATGTCGTTGGCCGGTGCTTGGTCTTGAGCTTCTGATTTTGTGCACCCACATTTTTTGGCAAGGGCTGTTGGCTGGGAGTTGTGTCCTGACCAATTGAATGGAACGGGCCATATGGAACTTCATAGGGCATCAGTTGGGAGTTGGTTTCTAAGCAAAACAATAGCATGTACCATTGAGAATTTCACACCCTGTCGAATGATCTTGGAATCTTGAGTTAAAATAACACAGGCCATTTGAAAGGAAAATACATGCATCCATACTTAGCCAAATTTGGGATGCTAGGTGACATGGGTTTGTGCTGGGACTGACGACTCATGCCAGAGGAGGCTGGCACAAGCCGTGCTAATTCAAATGGCTCGTGTTGAGGGGTGCTGGCACAACTGTTTGGATCTGAGCGCTTGTGATGATGGGCACATGGTGTGCTTGACCAGCGCTCATGCTAATACCCTCTAGCACAGGTCGTGCTACTCTATGCAGCTCATGCTGGTGTCTTTTGGCACGACTATGTCGGCTGGCATAAAATGTTTCATTTGATGCGACCGTCCTTCATCTTTGGAAATTGAACTTTGACTCCAAACCTTTTTTTGGCTTCTCTTTATCTACTACCACACTTTTTTCTCGTGGCCTTGTACTATCTTCTACCGCTCTTGAAAGTGGCCTTCTACTATATACTACCATTTTTGCAATGCCCTTCCATAAAATAATGATAAAATACTCACCTACTAGTAAGATCAGAAAGGAATATTAAGGTGATTGTGAATGCAAAGTTTCCATTAGTTATAATTAAGTCTACAAAACTCAGGATTTAGATAAGAAAACCAACAATGGCCATTTAAACCCTTTTTCTCGTAAACCTAATTAAAACTAGCAATCAACCAAATAAAAAAAAGTATGTCCAATGCAGTAGTTAACACATGCATAATGGTGTAGATCATAGAGCATGAGGAGCTTATGCATGCTATAACCAACATAGTCACAAACTTGGATGACCGAACCACCTCTAGAATCACAAACTTGGAAGACCATTCTTCCACGAGATTGAAGAGTTAGGAAATCCAAGTTATTCAAATCATGTCATTTCTAGTCCGGTTGGGATTCCAGGAAACTCCCATCACATCCGGAGTTAAATCCCCAACCCGTTAATGCTAGTGCCATAACCTTGAGGAGTGAGAAAGAGACCAAGAAGCCTGAGAAGATTGTTAAGATCGGGAAGGATGTTTAAGATAAGCTTGTGATGAAAGGAACAAGAGATTGAGAAATTAAAATCCTTCCACCACCACCTTTTTCGGCAGCTTTGCGGGAGAAGAATTGCAAGGATGAGAAGATAGCCCTTTTTAAAGTCTTCCGCAAGTTCGAGGTAGACATTCCCCTTTTTTATTCCATTTATCAAGTTCCTAGGTTCGCTAAATTTCTCAAAGAATTATGTATCCCTAGGAGAAATAAAATGATGAAATGTGGTGAAAAGATAAAAATTGGTAGCCAAGTGCCGGTATTTTTTTAAAAGAAACTTCCCCCAACATGTGATGATCCCTGAATATGTTTACCATTCCTTGTGTCATAGGCCATACTATTTTCAAAATTACATGCTCAATTTAGGAGAATAAATTAATTTGATTCCATTTTCTTTAAATGAACTCTTAGATCTTGGGAAATTGCATGAAACATGGTAGTGATTCAATTGGTCGACCGTTCTAATGCCTACCCTAGGGGAATCAATTTTCCTGGCTGATTCCTATGTTCTGGATATTGAGAATGACAAACGTGCCAACCTTATTTTGTTAGGAAGGCCCTTTGAAAAAACATCTAGAACTAAAATTGATGTCCACAGTGGATGGTTGACCATGGAATTCAATGGAAAAATTGTAAAATTTAACATCTATGATGACATGAAATTTCCTAAGGATGACTATATTTTCCATGCAATTGATGTTGTTTATGACTATGTGCAAGATGTGTTTATGGTTGGCTGTATGTATATCTTGAAAATATCTTTAGAAAGTAGTCTTAATATTGATGATTTGCATGATTATTCTTTAAGTGAGCATTTACTTAAGACTATAGGAGAGCTTGATCTTGTTGAGAAGCTACCTCTCAACCTGTCTCATAAAATTCTCGATGCACCTCATGATGTGAGAATCTTAGAATCTCTTGAGAAGGCACCGACATTGGAATTCAAGCCACTCAAAGCGAACTTAAAATATGCATTCCTGGGTGAAAGGGATACTTTGCCTGTGATATATTTAAATAAACTCACTAAAGAATAAGAAGAGATATTGATGAAGGTTCTTAGAAATCACTTGGAGGCAATTGGGTGGACTATTTCTGACATTAAGGGGATTAGTCTCTCCACTTGTTTGCATCGTATCTTGTTAGACGATGGGGCCAAACTGGTTAGGCAACCCCAACGTCAGCTAAATCTGCTGATGATGGAGGTAGTGAAGAGTGATATCCTTAAGTTACTTCAAGCTGGGATGATTTATCCCATCTTTAATAGGAAGTGCATGAGCCCCACTCAAGCAGTGCCCAAGAAAAGTGGTCGGACCATGGTAGAGAACCAAGAGGGAGAGCTGGTCCCCACTCAGGTACAAAATAGGTGGAGAGTGTGTACAAACTACCATAGGAAGAATCATTTCCCTTTATCCTTTATTCAAAAATGGTTAAAAGACTTGTCAAGCGGGATTTATATTGTTTCCTAGATAGGTACTCCAGGTATTATTAAAATTCCATAGGCTCAGAGGACCAAGAGAAGAGCACGTGCACATGCCTTTTAGGCAATTTTGCCTTTGGGAATGTCTTTCGGTCTTTGCAATGCTCCCGAAACATTCCAAAGGTGCATGTAAGTTTCTTTTCAGAGTCTGCTGAGCACTTTGTAGAGGTGTTCATGGATAATTTAAAAGTTCATGGAGATTATTTTAATATTTGTTTTACACCATCTATCGTTAGTGCTCAAGATGCATAGAAAACAATCTCCTACTAAACTCCAAAAAATGCAACTTCATGGTGAAAAAATATATTGTATTGGGTCACGTGATCTCTTCTCATAGCCTGAAGGTAGACAAATCCAAGGCAGATACAATCCAATCCATGCCTTACCCTTAAAGTGTTGGAGATGTGAGATCATTTCTTGGCCACGCGGGTTTTTACCGGTGTTTCATTAAGGACTTCTCTAAGATTGACTCCCCTTTGTTCAAGTTGTTGCAAAAATAGGTGCATTTTGTGGTTTGCAAATATAGGTGCATTTTGTGGTTGACTTTTATGCTTTGAAGGAAATACTTATTTCCACCCCTATTATCCAACCGCCTATTTGGGAATTCCCTTTTAAGTTTATGTGTGATGCTAGTGACTATGCCATTGGAGTGGCTCTAGGTCGAATGGTAGGGAGAATCCCATATGATGTATACTATATCTCGATAACTCCCAATGGTGCACGACGCAGTTACTCCACAATAGAGAAAGAGTCATTAGTGGTAGTGTTTGCTTTTAATAAGTTTAGGTCATAGTCTTTGTCTTCACGAACTATGCTGCTCTTTGCCACTTAATGACCAAGAAACAAGACAAACCTAGGTTGATTAGATGGATGCTTCTTTTGAGTGAGTTTGACTTTGAGGTTGGGATAAAAAGGGGAGTGACAATGTAGTGACCGACCATTTGAGTCAATTGGTGTCATCTAATGAGTTAGAGACCACTGTAGAGAGACTAAGGAGAGATTCTCTCCCAAAAAAAAAAAATCCTCGATGAGTATTTATTTGCGATTAAAAAGCTCATCCTTGATATGCCTACTTAGTGATCTTTCTTGTATCCAACCAAATCCCCCCAGATTTCTCCAAAGCCCAAAGGGATAGGTTGAGAAGTGAAGCTAAACACTATGTGTGGGATGATCCATATCTATGGAAGCATTTTTAAGATCAAATGATTGTGTCCTGTAGAGATAGGTGAGTTCAATCTTTAATTTTTGTCACTCTCTTACATTTGGTGGGCACTTAAGTGCTAAGATAAACTCTTTGAAGGTGTTAGAAAATAGTTTCTATTGGCCTCATATGATGAAGCATGCCTACCAATGTTTCCAATCTTGTGACAAGTGTAAAAAAATGGGAAATATCTCCCAAAGGAATGCAATGCCATAAACAAGCATCTTGTATTGTGAAATATTTTATGTGTGGGGGAATTGATTTCATGGGACCCTTCCCAAAATCTTTTGGTTTCACTTACATCTTACTTGATGTCGATTATGTGGCCAAGTGGGTCTAGGCAAAGGCCACTAGGACCGATGATTCAAAAGTGGTGGCAGAATTATTAAAGGCAAACATCTTCTCCCAGTTTCGCGTTCCCTGAGCCATGATTAGCTACCAAGGTACCCACTTTTTCAATCTCATAATCGAGGCATTAATGAAGAAGTACAAAGTGACTCAAAAAACCTCCAAGGCCTATCATCCACAGTTAAATGGCCAATCCATGGTCTCCAATCGAGAGATCAAATCTATCCTTGATAAAATGATCGACACGACTAGGAAGGATTGGAGAATTCAGCTAGATGATGCCTTGGGGGAATATAGGATGGCCTATAAGACTCTAATTGGTTTGTCACTATATTGGGTAGTTTTTGGGAAATCATGTCACTTACTGGTTAAGCTAGAACACAAAGTATATTGGCCATCAAAAGCTTCAATATGAATTGTGATGAGGTCGGTGTACATAGAAAACATCAATTGCAAGAGCTTGAGGAGATTCGAAATAACTCCTTTGAGAATTCCACATTTTACAAGGAGAGAACAAATGAAATTAATGATTATATCACTAGAATGAACTTTGATGTAGGTCAAAAGGTCACTCTCCAATCACGCCTTCGTTATTTCCCGGTAAATTGCGTTTTAAGTGGCTTGGTCCTTTTGTGGTGGTGAAAGTTTTCCCACATAAAGTGGTTGAATTTAGGAGTGAGGAGACTTCCAAAGTCTTCATGGTAAATGGTCATTGCTTGAAGCCATATTACGAGAGTTTTCAACTGGAACTAGTCGAGAAAACCCTTCTCGATGACCCGGTTAGTGAGTAGAGGCTTCAGAATGTGAGTACGTCATTCCAACGATGCTAAATAAACTTGGTTTTGATCATCCATATAATAATTGACATTTTGTAGATGTAATTGTGCAATTCTTTTTCTTAGAAGTAATTTCGTAGAAATAATGTGATTTTAATGGCTTTCGTTGTTTCATTTTGAAATTTATTATATTTTTCCTTCCTTTTTTTTTGAGCGATATTATGTTTGGTTTGCATTTTATTTATTTATCTATAAAATAGGAATTTGGTGAAATAAAAAAAATCGGAAGCAAAAAAAGTGGGGTTTTTTGAGATTTTTCGGTATGGGGCAGCATATATGCCACGGATCGTGGCCTATTTCACAGTTTGTGGAAAAAAATACAGGATTGAAAGGTTAGACCAGTGCAGGTTGGACCATATAGGCTGATTTTATTTTTTTACTGAGCATGTGCCACAGATTGTGGCCCATTTCATGGTATATGGCGATGGTAGTTAAGGGAGCATCAACTTCACTCAATCCGCCACATTTCCCAAAAACTTCCTCTCCTTCTCTCCTCTTCTTCCTGTTAGCCACCCCCCTATTTCCCCCTCCACTTTATTTCGCTCTCCCCTCTTAACCAAATTCACACACTCTCATCTCCCTTCTACATCCCTGATGTTCCCATTTTATATGGTTATTTTAGGAATTTTATAATTCACTTATGTACACTTTTGTGCCTTAAATGTGGCATTTTGCCTTGAAATTCTCTAAGGAGAGTTAAAAGTGATTTTTACTCTTTTTTTCTAGAGGATTTTGTGTGACAAGACACTTTGTTTAAAGACTTTGAAGAATTTGAAGAATACCTTTTAAGATTTAAAGATTTGAAGACTTGCATTTGAGCCTTTGAAGACTTAAAGAATTGAAGATAAGTGAAGTGAAGAGAAGGACTTGAATCAAAGAGAAGAAAGAAATCAAGATGCTGAAACTTGGCTTGGTCACGACTCGTAAAGGATTGGTCGCGAGTCGCGATGAACAAGTGGCCAGAACTCTTTTCTACCTTTTTTACTATAAATATTAAACTTTATCCTCTCTTTCTTCCTCTCTTCTTCTTCCTGCGATTTTCTAAGTTTCAAAACCCTGGTTTTCTTTTTTCTTTTCTTAGTTTTTGTAGGTTTATCATGTGTTTCCATTATCTAGGTTACTTTTGTACTTGGGAGAAATTGATTGAGGCTTCCAAACTCATGTCTTAAGAATCATTTCTATCTATTTGTTGATTTTTCTATTGTGCATTTATTGAGCTTTGAATGTGGATTGTTAATGTCATTAATGCTCTTGAAAGCTTGATTATATGAAGTACTTGTATGATTGCTTGTTAGAATTTTGGAAAAAGTAGCTAAGTTTCCCCCTTCTTGATATGAAATCCAAGAGTATGAATTAGAGCTTTTGATTGTGTTGATGGGTTGATAATTGCTAAATGAATGTGATGATGTTGAACTCATTGTCATGTTTTTTTATTGTAGCAAATAGGAGAGGTCTATGAGCATTGAACGTTCTTGACTAATATTGTGTAAATGCACGAATTAGTTCAATGCTTAGACACAGTGTGGTGTTTATGAGTGTTACCAAGTTTGTTGATAATTTGTGCTCAATGCCATTAATGAGATACTTTTAGCCTTTTATTAACTAAAGGAGTCATTAATGAGGTTTGAAAAGAGATTTTGAATTCACTCTTGCAAAATACTATCTAATAAGGATAGAAGATTTATCTTCACAGCAAGTAGTTAAAGTAATGAATAGGTTGTTTCACTCGTTCTTGAAGCTTTTGTTATTTATCATTCATGTGTTCCAAATGATATGTCTTGCTTCATTTATATCATGGGTTGTTTATGAATAGGAAGTGTTTGTATGATTGAAGTGTTAGGGTGTTAGGAAAGTTGCAAATTTCTTAACTCATTTGGCATGAAAATCCAAGAACACGGACTTAGAACCTCTAGTGTATAATGTGCTGTAATTCTTGCTAGATAAGTATGTTAGTGTGGATTTTTCTCATATATATCCTATAGAAGCAATGAAAGGTTGAATATTGAATGTTGTTTGTTCTAGGTTTAGCCTAATGAATGCTATGTTTGGTTAAATGAATATGTCTTTGATAGAAGGCTTGTTTTAATCAAATCTATGGTCCTTCGTGTATAATGCCATTTTTAAATACCTTTATGATGTGTTTTTCCTAAAGTGATCATCAATGAGGTTTGCAAAATATCGTTGTTTTCGTTTGCAAATTACTATTAAGAAGGAATGAATGTTGATGTTCAATTGGGAAGTGATAGCATTCCCCATAGGTAATGAATGTGATAGAATGAGTGAATGGTTCAATGATCTACATGTGGTTTACAAGTGGATATCAATTTCCCCCTAGACTTTGTCTTTTGTAGTTTTTACCCCCTTTTCTTAGTTTAGCATGATTAGCATAGTTACTTGATTTTGCTAGTTAGTCTATTTTTTAATTTCATAACTTAGGACCAAAACCTACCAAAACCCCCCCTTTCTATTTCTATTCTAATATTAACCTTATATGTTTGAACCTTTAGAAAGATCCCTCTTCTTTGTGAACGACCCCGACATGCCAGTATCTACTTAGTTGTAGATAGGAAGCATTTAAGGGTTATCAATTTAACTTTGAGAGGTACGACGATGGCCTCCCAAATTTTGGTGCCGCTGCCAGGGAAGAGGCATTTATTTTTAAGTGTTTGGGCATATTTGGTTGCATATTATGAAGAGTGCTACCAAGAGGTTGGAGATGTTGGTTTTCAAGGGCAAGAAGCTCAAGAATGGTATCCATACCACAATTATTATGATCTGGAGTGGAGTAGTAACCCAGATTGGTGGTATGAGAATGAGCCAAAAAACCAACAATACGAGCGAAATAGTTATCCTCCACCACCTTATACCATACCCCAAAACTAAGCCCAACAAGAAGGTTCAAGTTTGACATGTGAGGAAGTCATGAATGCGATAGGAAACTTGAACACCTTGGCCAAGACTAGTGAGGAACCGGACACTGGGATCTCCTCTAGTGTTGAGGCTATTGAGGGGCATGTGAGGAATATATTGGAAGCGGTGGCCTGAATGGAAGCTCGTGATTCTAAAAATGCACCATCCCAAGTCAAACTCGAAGATTTGGTGAGTGGGGTTACCATGAGAAATGAGTTCATGTTCGAAGGGGATGAGGAGTTGGTTGTGGAAGACAATGAATTGAAGGAAGAGGTGATTGTGCTACATTCATCATTATTTACATCATCACCCCTGCCCCCACCTATTGAACCAACTCAATCACTCTCGGATATTTTGAAGGGGATAAGAGAGGAGACAAAAGATTATCTTAAGCCTCTTAACCACTCTACCCCTCTAAGACTAACTCCACCTCTGCAAAACTTTCCTCTTGAAAGTTTGTACCCCCACCTCTCTACTTTTGGATGATTATGGTGAAGGGGTTCAAACCTTCACCACATGGATAACATTAGGTTCGTGCCAACGACCTCAAACATACAGAGCTATGTCGTGCCGAGGATGTAAATAAATTTCACTATTATTTTGGTTTTGGTTAATTATTTTTTTTCATTTTCTCTTGTTCTTTTCACGGTGTATTTTTCTATGATTTTGTAGCTAAGTAAAGTGCATTTTATTGGTGGTTATGAAGGAATGAGATCAACGAGAAAGGGGAGAAAGCTTGGAAAGTTGGTAAGAAAGTTTTTCTAAGTGCTGGGAAGCCCTGTCTATTGCAAGTCACGACAGTGGCATTGCAAGTCGCAACAAATGGGGGAGCAAAAATTAACTCCCAGCACTAGCTTGTCGTGAGTCGCAACATAGGCATCATGATTTACGATGGAATAAAAAAATGTATAATATAAGTGAGCTCACAGACCTATGATTTTACGAGTCGCAAAGGCTTGGTCGCAAGGCACGACCAAAGCAGGAGAAAACTGAGAAACTTGAGTTCACATGTCTAACTTTTTGCGAGTCACGGAGGCTTTGTCGCGAGTCGTAACAAGGCATCGCGAGTCGCGAACAGGACTTTTGCGAGTCAGGATGGAGAAACTGGCTTTTCAACCATGCCTAAACACTGCATAATCCTTTCTTCTTCTCCACCAAATACTCCCAAGAACCACCACACCTCCACTCATTCTTCTACCATCTTACATATGTAGAAATGAATATTCTTGCATTTTTATGATGCCTTTGTTGATCGTAATATGGCAACTACATCATTGTGCTTTTGATTTCTATATTTTATAATGATGCTTGAAAATTTGTCGATATATGTTAGATATTTTTATTGGATAATTTCAAAGTGGTGATTGCATGATGGATTGGTTGTTCTTTTACAATACTAGGGTTATTAACATTTGATGCTAAACTAGTATTACAAATTCTTATGTACTTGTGAATTTGATGTTGTTCTCTGTGGTGTTAGTCTTGATCAAATGGCGCAAAGCTTTCCCCATTTTCTATTGTATGCAAAGATTTCCCCATTTTCTTATCGGGAGGAGCAATTACATAGTATGACGACCTACCAAGTGGAAGTATTTGGTCTTGGGCGTAGCTATTAGACTTGTTTTTAGGGCTTTTCTATCAGAAGCAGAAATTTATCAAAATGATAGAAAACTTAAACAACATAACCTAGTGAGGTGTTGAAAGCCTCACAGAATATCTGGTTTGTTGTGGAAAGTTTGCAAGTACAAGATCTATCATTCCAATCGTCACTAGGTGCATTCATGGGAGGTATGCGATCAAGAGTGTTTTACAAGGAACCACTAATAATATGCTTGAGAACCCAAGAGAATTGCAGAGGATGATTGAAAAGCATGTGCAGACTGAAGAAGCAAACAACCGCAAGATAGAGCATGAATGAGGTGAAAAAGGATAATAGATCCACAGAGAGGTTTTGTTAAAAAAGGAAAAGGGAATATCCCTTTTAAAGGCAAATAATCGGGGGCACAAATGACACTATTTCCAGAAACTCATTTGACGAAATTGCAAAAGGAAATTTGGCAGGCGAACAGGGAATTCTTTTTACAAACCTATGCCAATGATAAAACCACCAGACAAGAGGTTTATGAATATTATTGCACCTCTGACAAGGAAAATGGACACAACGTAGAATACTGCAGAGACTTAAAAAAAGGCAAATATAGGAGAATTTGCAACATGGTTATTTAAGCAAGTACATAAAGGAGGATGAAAGAAACCATTATAGAGAAACCAACAAGGCAGGAAAATACATGTCAAAAAACCAAGGTGCAGTGAACATGCATAGGAAGAATCAGAAGATGGCAGTAGCGGTGGAATATGAATAGGACTTGGCAAACGATGCCCCGGAGAAAGTAACCCTATCA
Organism: Rubia yunnanensis; assembly: GCA_037428765.1. Lineage (NCBI taxonomy): Eukaryota > Viridiplantae > Streptophyta > Magnoliopsida > Gentianales > Rubiaceae > Rubia > Rubia yunnanensis. The sequence goes on from CM075062.1 coordinate 52,492,579, forward strand.
ATCCATGGATCGACTGAAGCTCCGTCTAACAACGTCTGGAAAGCTAGGGCTAGATACTCCCCACCACAAGAACAAACTGACAAAATACTTTGTTGTGATGAAACAATAACATTTAGCGAGAAAGATGCGGTTCTCAATGCTTTGCCTCATAATGACCTAATGGTCATTATCTCTAAGATTGGAAATGCCACAGTTCACGAAGTATTTGTTGAACGCTGGTGTACTCAAGATTTTAGTCATTGATTGCTTCGAAAAAACTTGATTTCAAACGAACTTATTTGATGAAGTGTACATCCCCTCTTGTAGGCTTTATTGGATGAGCGGAGACACCTTTGGGTAGCAAACAACTGCCAGTTACCATAGGTGAGAATGACAAAAATTGCACAATCATGTGTAACTTTGTTGTCACTGATGCACAAAGCCCATTCAACACCATCATTGGTTGGCCATGGATGAACACAACGGAAGTGATATAGTCCTCATATCACTTAGTAATGTAGTTTCCAATTCAAATGGGGATAACAACTATACGATGAAATTAGCAAATAGCTAGACAGCGCATGGTTATTGTAATGAGGGCAGGAAGAAGTGTTGAACAAACAAAAATGGTCAGCACCATCTCGAATAAAGGCTTGCTCCAGCAAGTGGAACCTCAAGTGGATCTCGGAGAGGAAATTGAAATTGTCATTCTGGACGAAGAGGACACTTCCAAGTGTGTAAAGATATGAAAATATCTTCTAAGCAAAGTAAAAGAAAAAGTGACAGAAATTCTGCAAAGTCACAAAGATACATTCCTGTGGATTGTGCAGAACATGTGAGGAGTCAATGCAGATATAGCTACCCACTCCTTAAACATTGATAAATTGATTAAGCTAATTAAGCAAAAGCAAAGAATCTTCGCTAGTGATAGACAAAAAGTGATCAAAGAGGAGGTTATAGCACTGCTCCATGCCGGTATCCTTAAGGGGGTAATTTATCTGAAGTGGTTAGAAAATCTAGTAATGGTAAAGAAAGCAAACACATGATAGAGAATGTGTATAGACTTCACTGATCTAAACAAAGCATATCCAAAATACTTCTATCCATTACCCAAAATTGATCAGTTGGTGGAAGCAATATCATGTTATGAAGTCCTATCATTATTGGATGCATGCAAAGGATACCACCAGATACTGATGAATCCAAAAGATGCGGAAAAAACAGCTTTCATAATAAGGTTTGGAGTGTCTTGCTATGTGAAGATTTCATTCATCCTAAAGAATGTCGGCATAACATATCATAGAGTAGTTGATGCTACATTTCACAATCAAATAGGATGAAATGTTGAAACACATGTTGACAACATGGTAATCAAAAGAAAAATGTGTGATAGTTAATGCATGAATTTAAAGAAACCCTAGATACACTAAGCACGATTGGTGTGAAAATCAACCCCAATAAGTGCATAATTGGTATGGGAGTAGGAAAGTTCACGGGGTATAAACTATCCTCTAGAGAGATTGAAGCTAATCTAGAAAAAAATCAGGCAACAGTCGGCCTGCTTCAGCCGCAAACAGTCAAAGAAGTGCAGGTGTTGATGGAATCTCTGGCAGTGCTTAGCAGGTTCATCTCCAAAGCTTTGGATAATATTTCCCACTATTCGACATCCTCAAAAATTCTAATAAATTCAGCTAGAATAAGGAAAGTCATAAAGGGTACGAGCCATTAAAAGAATAGCCCAAGCGTTGCTAATGGTGAAGCCACCAATACTAGGGGAGACTCTATACATGTACCTATAAATTTCAAGAAAAGCAGTGAGTTCGGTCTTAGTTCATAAAGAAGGGAAAAGATAAGTGCCAACATACTACATCAGTACAATACTGCAAAACACAGAAATGACATACTTGCTGATTGAAAGGTTAACTCTGCATTAGTCTACTAAGCAAGGAGGCTGCAAAGCTACTTTCAAAGACACAATGTAGTTGTTAATACTCACTAGGAAATCAAAAATATGTTGAGCAAGCCAGAATATTTCATCAAAATGACTAAATGGGCTCTCGAATTTCGATAGGATGAGATCCAGTTTCAGCTGCGAACTACAATCAAGCTGCAAGCCTTAGCAGATTTCATAGCATAAATGATGAGCCTAGATGTACAAGAGGCTGGTACACCAGTTAACCTTGGAGTATGCAAAGGAAAATTAAAGTGAACAAACATTGCATGTAAATTGTTCATTTTTGGAGCATCTAACAAAAAAGGATGTGGTGCATGGTGCATGATTGCTACTAGTAAATCTAGATGGAAGAGAGCATAGATATTCGCTTCATTTTGATTTCCCACTCACATACAACCAAGATAAACTTGAAGCATTAATACGTGGTTTGGACCTTAGAATCAGGATGAAGGTGAAGAGCGTTAAGTGCTTTAGTGATTCCCAGATAGTGGTCCAAGTAGTTCATTGAGATTATGAGGTGATGGAGGAGTAATTGATAAAGTATTTGAGGATAGTTTGCCAAATTGTTGTCTAACTTGAATACTTTGACATTCATCATATACCGCAGATAGAAAATACCAAGGCAGATGCTTTAAGTAAACTGGCGACAACTGGTTTCAATTTGTTGCTGGGAGAGAGCTATGTCAATATAGAGATCATACCAGTAAGAAGTACGGCCACAACAACTTTGTTATCAATCCTGATAGAAGAAACAAACAGGAAGACGCCATCAAGGGACTACTTCGAAGAAGGATGACTTCCAAAAGATAGAGTTCAGGCTAGAAAGTTGGAATTAAGGTTGCTCAACTACGTTTATGAAAGAGGACTCTTATACAAAAAAGGTTTCCCATCTCAATAGATAACGTGTCCAAGACTATCCAAAGCAAGCAAAATCATGAAAGAAGTTCATGAAGAACTATGTGGGACACATCAAGGATCTCGAACAATTTTTTTTACAAAAAAGATAATTCGAGCAGGGTATCGTTGGCCAACAATGTTGGGAGGTCGTCGCCGTTCCTCTCAAAGTTAATACTTTTAAGCCCTAATTCTTCCTATCAACAATTAAGTAGATAATGGCAAGTCGGGGTCGTTCATGAGAAGAGGGATCTTTTTAAGTGTTTAAACATAGATAGGAGAAAACATACTAAGCATATAAATATATAGATACATATAAAAGCATGTAAACAAGGGGGGAGGGGGTTTGGTTGATTTTTTATACAACGTTATCAAATTGAAATACAACTAGCAAAGCAAGTGAACTATGATAATCATGAAATACAACTAAATATATGATGTAAATGATAATTAATGGAGCCTTGGGGGCAGTCGACTTCCATTTCCAAACTTCATATAGCTTATTGACTCATTCACTCATTCAATTACATTTATTGTCTATGGGTAATGTTATCACTTCTCATTCAAAGATCAACATTCATTCCTCCTTAAGAATAGTTTGCAAAGAAAAACAACGACCAGTTACGAACCTCATTGATGATCACCCTAGATAAACAACATCATAGGGATATTTCATCAATGGCATTTCACCCAAAGGACCATAGGTTTGATAACAACAAGCCTTCTACCAAAGAAATAATCATTTAACCAAACAAAGCATTTAATAAGTTTAACGTAGAACAAACAACATTCAAGGTTCAACCTTTCTTTGTATCTATGTGACAAATATGAAAACAAATCACATTAACATACTCATCTAGCAAGAATTACCACACATTATACACAAGAAGTTCTCAATCCATGCTTTTGGATTTCCATATCAAATGAGTTAAGAAATTTACAACTTTCCTAACACTAACATTTCAATCTTACAAGCATTTCATATACTCAAACAACCCATGGTATAAATGAGGTAAAACACAACATTAATGCCATAATAAATGCTCTCCAATAAATGTTCAAAAATGAGCAAACATAGAATCTTACTACATAAGTTTGGAAGCTTCAATCAATTGCTCCCAATAACTAGATTTAGCTATTATAAGAGTTCACACTAATTAATGCTAAACAACAAAACACAATACAAGAGAATACAAAGATGAAAATGGAAGAAAATAGGGTTTAAAACAGTACCAAAAATGTAGAAGAAGAAGATATGAATGAGAGGAAAGAGAGTGTTATTTATAGTACAGAAAGGATAAGGTTAGATTCTAGCCACCAATTTGTTGCGACTCGTGACAGGTTCTTCGCGACTCGCGACGAGTGCTCAAATTTAACCCTGTTTTCTTTTCTTCTTCTTGTGGTAAAAATTTATCTTCACATTTATTCCTCTCATTTTTCAAGTCTTCAAGGTCTTCAAAAATGGTCTTCGATGGCCTCCGTTCTTCATGTCTTCGAAGCAACTCTTCAAAAGTCTTCAAAAAAGTGATCTTTAATGGCCTACGGTATTCAAGCCTCCGTATTCTTCCTTTGTCACACAAAACCCACTTAGAAGAGGTAAAAGAGTGTAAAGTTGTACTTACCCCTCCTAAGAGAATCTCAAGGTAAAACACAAGCTCTTGATAATAAAAGAGCACAAAAGTGACCCAAAACAGTACTAAATTATGCACATAAAATAGACATATCAAACCTCCCAACACTTAAATCTTACTAGCCCTCGAGTAAGAAAAGATCCAAGCATACGAAGGAAATGGTGTATCCACATCCTAACTACTATTCCCCCAAGTCAATACCTCACAAAACTATCAATATCACACATCCCAATATTAAGCTTAAATGAGAAGTTTCCCACAACCCCCATTCCTAAATCTACCCAAACCATATCAACCCATCAATTCATTGATATCCCTAAAACATCTCCAAATCCCAAATCGACAATCCCAAATCCAATGGTATAATGTGAAGCTAAAGACATGTATAAGGTTAAAAACACATGCTCCACTTTATATCAATGTATCAACCTGAAAACAAAGTATATCAACGAACAAGAGTTTCATAACTTACTTCGTCTTTTCCCATTAAATTTTCAACTCCCAAAAGGTCCTCAAGATGTCCAGCTACCTGATCCATCTGTATGGTCACCGTAACCTTATGACTCCAACGCTGGCAATTGAGTGAGCACTTAACATTTTTTAATTTCTCTCATTTTCTCTCATTTTTCCTAGGAGCCCTTTCGGGTTTTCATCCTAGTCACACATCATGTTTTTTTTAAAAAAAAATTCGGCTTACATCTCACCTTTTTCCATACATTTAGCCTCTCATTTTTTCCTAGGCCGCCCTCTCAGGTTTTTTACCTCCGGGCCCCCAATGTTGCCTAAGATGCCCTCTCGGGTTTTCAACTTAGCGAGATTCTTTTTTTTTTTTTTTTAAATTCTTCATTTTCTATTTTTTTCAAATTTTTCAAAACTTTTCATGTTTCTGCAATCCAAAAAGTAGCAAAGTGCTTTCCAAATGTTAATGCTAAGAAAAATATCAAAGCTAACATTATCCAAGTACATCAAAAGAAAAACATCCCAAAACAAAAGGGAAAATTACCCAAAACAAAACAAAAGAGTTATCCAAATGTAGCAAGTCTCCAAAAGTATCTCCAACCCCAATCACCTCAAAGTAGATACCCCTCCCCACACGTAGAACACTACATTGCTCTCAATGTAGAAAATAGGGCAAAAACGTACAAAGTGAAGTATGGAAAGGGTAAAGATATGGTGCTCACAAATCACCGATGTGAGGAAGAAGGGCCACCGCCAAAATAATGCTGCTGATAATGAGCCAGCCAATCCATGCTCCTCTGCCTCCTAGCTCTCCTCCTCTCTACTCCCGGATCAGGGCCTGAGACACCGCCTGCCTAGGACCGCATCTCATGGATGCGAGCTAACAGGTGATCAATCTCCTCATCTATGTCGATCAAGGTCTGGGAGACAAACACATTCTGCTCCGGTATCATGCTATCCTAGCAGCGGAATTCGTCCTTCATGGTCTACATCATCCTCTCATAAAAATAAAGTGAAGCCTAGGAGTAGTGATTTGGCACATCTTCCTTTTGCATCGGCTCGGTCTCTGGTGGAGGATGCGGGGAGTGCTGTTGCTGCTGTCGCTCCAAGAAAGGTAGGCTGCTATCATTGCACTGGACAGGAGCTGGACCAAGGTTGTGGAGCTCGAGCTGGAAGTCATCTTTGCACGAGGAGTCATGTGAAATTGCTAAGTCTCCTAGAGGTGTATCAAATTCCAACTTCGTCTTGTTGGGTTGAGGAAGTGCCATGAATGTGACATTCCTGGTGCCGTACCACCAGTGGAATAGCCCGTGGTCCAGGTGGCACTGAGCATCTCAAATCTAACTAACCTCTCAACAGTGATGAGGTAGGAAGTGCACCTCCCTAAGCATAGAAAGTCAGCGGGAGGAACCAATCCTAAGTAGTCCGCTAAGATGCATATCATACCTCTAACCATGATTTTTCCCTTTGGCTTTCCTTCCACCTCCACGATCCTCTTCATCCACAACTCAGCCCATAACCCAATATCATGTTCCCTCACTTGTCAAGTGCCACAGAAAGTGAATGTCATTTTCTAGCACATTTGTCGGCTTTGTCAAGCAAAGTACTGTGCCAGGCAATGGTCGGTGCACATAACGAAGTGCAAGGTGGATAATGACACTGCTCTTGTCATAGAAGTACTTTGGACTCATGTTGATGAGATTCCAAAATTTTATGTCATCCTCGATTGATCGCTCCTGGGCCTGTGGGTCCAGCCTGGCCCATATCTCTGCAGTGTCAAATCTAAATGCCTCCTTAATCTGCAAGACAATCATTTGCCTAGATATACAATCCAAGTGGAAAGAAATATACCCCTCACATGGTTGAACATCTCTCATGCTGCATATCCTGACTGTGGACAGGAACTCTAGCGTGTATCTCCGGTAAGAGGGTGCGCTCCTGCTCATTAATCCTTCCATTACCCCCTTGGCGAGAAGGCATCTGACAGGCTGGGTGAGCCCAAGAGCATCTAGTGTGGGTATGTCTACAAAACTTATCTCCTTGAGTTGACGACTCGCCAGAGCTTTCCACTTTTCAGCATAAGACCAGGTGATCCGGGTCAAACCCATGTACCTTTCTGGTGGGAGAGGTACAAGGCTTCCAGAGCTGGTGGTGGAGATAGAGGTGGAGCGGCGGTGCACCCACCTCGAGGAGGAGCCCTGGGCCTCTTTGTAGGGGCCATATCTAACAACCACATCATTCAAGTCAAATGCATAGGAATATGTGTATATGCAATATTGCAAATTCACACTAAACCTTAAACTAATTCATCATCACAAGCTAAATGAAGTTCAAGCCTACTAGTTCAAGTTCTACTAAAAATTACACATACAATCCCTATTATGTCCCACATGGCCATATTCTCAATTCCATGAAGTCCTCGCATAGTTGAAATCGAATATGCTATATCTCAAAATCACAGTCATTCCTAATTAGTTTAGCCACCATTAGTACATTCACAATGTCCACATTTAAGTCCCATGGCTAAACTACCCTAAGCAAAATACAGTTTCAAAGCATAATAACATTTTATCCAAATAACAACTAAGTGTCATCAAGGGCCAACATGCCTTATATCTAGTATAAACCACAATACATTCTCAACCAAAGCAACACTAATAGCGCAATGCAAGCATAAAACCAACACGAGCAACTCAACACATTCAAAGTGATTATAATGTTATCCTACATTCAACCAAGCACTAAACACCAAATATTCATACAATCTTTCCAAATCAACTTACAAGCACAATATATAACAACATCTACAATGTTGCAATCAATCAAACTAACCAAAGGTATCACACAAATTTCATACAATATCCCACAAAATAATTGATTCAATCATAATCACAATTAAAGCTTGAGATATTAAAGAATTGTACCACTTATAAGCTTAGGATTATAAAGGAGTGAAACCCACAAGTTTAATTGCAAAATATCACAAAACCTCCGAATTCTAGGGTTTGTGTTCTTCAACAATTTTAGGTGGATTTGGGGGTGGAGCTTGGTAAGAAGGAATAGGGGTATGGAGTAGTGGTTGTGAGCGGCGGTGAGAAGCGGTTGGAGAGAGATAAGTTGGTGAAGGAATGACGGAGAAGATGAAAAGCAGTGGAGGGAGACTGTGTCTGTGGTAAAAAAGAATTCTGCCCATTTTTTTAAACAAGGCTCGTGACTCGCAACTTGCGATGGGTAGGTCAAAAAATACTAGAAGTCACTGGTTACGTCGCGACTCGAGACAACTTTGTCATAAATCGTGATGGTCAGTCGTGACTTGCAACAAGGCCATCGCGACTCATGAAAAGTGGAGGCCAAGAGCTCTATTTTCACACAAAATTACTAATTTAGTTGCGACTTGCGACCACTTCGTTGAAACTCGGAATGGTCCATCGCGACTCACAAAAAGTGGAGGTCGAGACCTAAACTTTTCAGCCAAAATCCCTGATTTGGTCGCGACCCACGACGAGGCCTTTGCGACTCGCGACGGACTACTAACCTAGTACTTAGAAAATTTTTCTGATTCTTTCTCTTGTCCAAGTCTTTCCTTCTTGACTCCAAGCATTTATACCTTCAAAATTCGAATGCCTTGGCTTCAAAATTTCTACAAAATCATGGGAAAAACCTGTGAAAAGCATAAAGCAAAACAATGAAACTAATGACAAAATCCAAAACCAAGCAACATCAACGGAAAGTCACAAATGATGATCTGGATGATCAAAACTAAGTTTATTTAATATCTTTGGCATGACTTACTCCCTTTTCTTATAGTTTACTCACAAACGGATTGAGGAGATCAACGTCCTCTCCCTTTTCTGGCACAAAATTCTCGTGGTAAGGTTTCAAACGTTGTCTATTAACCTTGAATATATTGGACTTAGCTTGATCTAGAATCTCCACCGCACCATGCGAGAATACCTTAACCACCTCAAAATGACTGATCCATTGGGACCTCAACTTACCTAGGAATAGGCAAAGGTGGGATTGGAATAGGAGGACCTTTTGACCAACATCAAATTCCTTCCTAATGATCATCTAGTCATGCCACACCTTTGTTTTCTCTTTATAGATTTTGGCGTTCTCATAGGATTCACTCCGGATCTCATCCAGTACATCCAATTGTAACTTCCTATGCATGCCAGCCTTATCTATATCAAGATTGAATTCCTTGACCGCCCAGTAAGCCTTATGTTGATTTTCCACCGGTAGATGACAGGGCTTACCAAACACTAACCGGTATGGTGACATACCAATTGGTGTCTTATAAGCCATTCTATACGCCCACAAAGCATCATTCAACCGAGAACTCCAATCTTTCCTGTTAGGGTTAACCATATTTTGAAGGATGGACTTGATTTCCCGATTGGAAACTTTGGCTTGCCCATTGGTTTGCGAGTGATAGGCGGTGGATGTCTTATAAGTGACGTCATACTTCTTTAAGAGTGCCTCTATGGTCTGATTGCAAAATTGGGTGCCACAGTCACTAATCAAGGCTCAGGGTACCCTAAACCTAGAGAAGATGTTATCTTTCAGGAATTCTGCAAGTCCTAGTGGGTTTTCCTTCAACCCAGTTTGACACATAATCAAAGGCAGGAAGAATATATGCAAAGCCATAAGAACTAGGGAAAGGTCTCATGAAGTCAATACCCCAAACATCAAAGATTTCACAATATAGCGTAGATTTTTGGGCATCTCATTTCTAGATGAGATATTTCCTACTCTTTGGCACTTGTCACAAGGCTTACAAAATATGTATGCATGTTTATTCAAAGTAGGCCAATAAAAACCACTTTCCAAGACTTTCTTAGCAGTCCTTTTAGCTCAAAAATGACTGCCGTATGCATGAGAATGACAAAAGGTGAGAATTGAATGCACTTTATTATTGGGGATGCATCTCCTAAAAACTTGGTCTACACAATGTTTCCAAAAAAAGGGATCATCCCACACATAATATTTAGCATCGCTCTTTAGCTTATCTTTCCATACTTTAGAAAAGTGAGGAGGAAATTTACCAGAGACAAGAAAGTTCACAATGCTGGCCTACCACGGTTAGAGGTCTCACATAGCGAACAATTGTTCACCGGGGAAGTCCTCTCGTAGTTGCTCCTTCATTAATAGATTTACCTCACTATCATGGCAGGGTGCCAACCGGCTCAGGTGATCAGCCATGAGGTTCTCCGCGCCCTTCTTGTCTCGCACCTCTAACTCAAATTCACTCAGGAGAAGGATCCACCTAATCAATCTTGTCTTGGCCTCTTTCTTCGTCTTTAAATGAAGCGCTTCACGGTCAGTGTACATAATAACGTTTGTACCAAGCTAGTAAGATCAAATTTTTTTCAAAGAAAATACCACTACTAGCAACTCCTTTTCAGTGGTGGAATAGTTTCTTTGGGCTTCATTGAGAGACATGGGTGCATAGTAGATGGTGTGAGGCGCTCTCCCCACCCTTTGACCAAGCACCACTCCAACGGCATAATCACTAGCATTGTACATAATCTGAAAAGGCAACGACCAATCCTAGGGTTGTATAATAGGGGCCAAAACTAACCTTCCTTTCAATGTATCGAAGGCCCCTTTACAACCCTCATCCATCACAAATTCCACCTCTTTTTGCAAAAAATTTCATAAAGGATATGCTATCTTTGTGAAGTCCTTGATGAACCGGCGATAGAATCCTGCATGGCCAAGAAAAGAGCGCACTTCGCACACATTAGTAGGATGAGCTAAAGTTTGAATTATGTCTATCTTTTCCTTATTAACCTCAATACCATTAGAGAAGACAACATGGCCTAAGACAATGCCTTTCTCTATCATAAAATGACACTTCTCAGAATATAACACAAGATTAGTATCAATGCAACGTTTAAGAACTTGCGCCAAATTTGCTAAATAGTTGTCAAAAGAATTACCATGAATGGTGATATCATACATGAATACCTTGACAAAACTTTCAAAAAATTCTGAGAAAATGCTTACCATACACCTTTGGAAAGTTGCGGGGGCGTTACATAACCCGAAAGGCATACACAGGTAAGCAAATGTACCAAAGGGGCACGTGAAGATGGTCTTTTGGGGCGATAGCCACTTGAAATTACCCCGAGTACCCATCCAAAAAGAAATAGAATGGGTGGCTTGCTAACCTTTCGAGCATTTGATCTATGAATGGAAATGAGAAGTGGTCCTTCCGGGTCTCCGCATTTAGCCTTCGATAGTCAATACAAATGCGCCACCCATTTTCAACTCAAGTGGGTACCATTTCACCCTTCACATTTTTTACTACCGTCACCCCCACTCTTCTTAGGCACCACTTGAGTTGGACTCACCCATTTACTATCCGAGATTGGATAAATCATGCCCGCTTGGAGTAACTTTAGGAATTCTGCCTTTACCATCTTTATCGTATGCGGGTTTAAATGGCGTTAGGGTTTTTGCACGGATCTTGTATCTTCCTCCAACAAAATTCTACGCATGAATGTGGATGGACTTATGTCTTTGATGTTGGAAATAGTCCATCAAATTGCTTCCTTGTTCTCCCGTAACATCACCATCAACTTTTCTTCTTGCTCCTTGGTGAGCTTGCTTGAAATGATGACCAGAAGCGTCTCCCCTTCCCCAAGAAATGCATACTTGAGGTCACTTGGAAATGGTTTAAGCTCAATCACCGGAGCTTTCACAAGTGATGGGAGGAATTCCAGTTCTTCGGGTTCCTCTAAGACTAGAGGGTCAGGACTCTGCACCACTTCCTCAAGAATGCTTAACTCCTCAATGCTTTCCTTCAAGTTAGTACTCATGGAATACACAAGACATGCATTTTCAACATCATTTTCCAAAGAAACTAACAAGGAACCATCACCACTCAATTCAAACACATCTTGCATAACATTGTCAACAAAATCAATAGCATGGCAAGAATACTCTTCCAAAGGATACTTCATAGAGTCATTTATGCTAAAATATACTTTAATCCCATCAAATTCCATGGTAAGGGTACCATTATGCACATCAATGACGGTCCTAGAGGTTTTCAAAAATGGCCTCCCCAACAAGATTGGGGCGGCATGTTTATCATGCTCCATGTCTAGGACATAAAAATCCACAGGGAATATTAAGGAATCCACCCTAACCAACACATCCTCGTTGATACCCTTAGGGTATGCACTAGAACAATTGGCTAGTTGGATCACCAACTCGGTTTTGTGCAAAGTACCATGATTGAGGCTTTCATAAAAAAAATAAGGAATCACATTTATTGATGAACCTAAGTTAAGCATTGTTTTTTTAAATGTGCATTTCCTATCATGCAAGGGATCGTGACATGCTGGGATCGCTACATTTACGGGGTAACTCCCTTTGGCACAAAGCGGAGACATGTTCACTTCTCTCATTCTTAAGCTTGTTCTTCATTCTTTGTTTCCTATTTACTACACATAATTCCTTCAAATTTTTTTCATAGCTAGGGATTTGTTCAATCGCATTCAAAAGAGGGATATTTACCTCACACATACAAAAGACTTCGTAGACGTCTTTGTTGGATTCTTTCCTCCGTTTGTCTTTTAAAGCTTCCGAGAATGGTGGTTCTGGCACATATGGAGGAATATCCACTACTCTTACCTTCTTGTGGGGGGGGGGGATGAAGGTTTGGAAATGGAGGTTGATTTCTCAACGGTGATCTCCTCTTCCTTCTCCATTCCCTTCCTTGCTTGGTCCTTGGCCTCCTCCTCATTGTCTTGTTTCACTTCTTTCTCAAGCATTTCAATTTTCCTAGGTTCATCCTCAACAACTTCACCAACCGTGGGAGAGCCAACCTCTTTACCACTTCTCAAAGAGATAGCACTTGCATTTTGTCGAGGGTTGATCTCTGGTTAGGAGGGTAGCTTACCCTTTTCCCGGGCTTCCATCTGATTCACCACTTGAGCTATTTGGCTCACTTAAGCTTCCAAGTTTTTGATACTTTATTTGGCTTCATCTTGGAATTTCTCACTTTTCTCTGCACACATGCCCAACCGGTGAATGACTTGCATCACCTCATCCTTTGTTAGCCCCGAGCTCTCCCCTTGGTCTCGGGGTTTGTCTTGGACCCTTTGAAATTGTTGTTGAGGTGGCCTATATTGTTGTTGAGAAGGCCGATATGGTTGAGGGTTTTGGCTTCCTTAAGGGTTTTCATACCGGAGGTTCGAGTTATCATGATTTCCCGAATTGTACGCCGGTTTTAGTACCCTTGATAACCTTAGTAGCCTGGCCCACCTTGATATCCTTGGTTTCCTTGGTAGCCTTGATTTCCTTGAAATCCCATGGCACTCACCTCCTCAACATAGTCCCCTTGCAAAGTAGGGCAAGCGTCCGTAGGATGGGCAGATAACAAATTTCACATGATTTAACATGTGGCGCATTTTCGGGCTTTGTCATCAAAGATTTCACCATGGACGCAAGGGCCAAGACTTGATCCTCAAGCTTCCCACTATTTGAAGAGTGACTTGCGGGCATTGGATTTCTCCTTCTCAAATCGGGCCTTGAGCTAAAGTTTCTCGATTCTTCTGCTAGCTCCTCATACAATTGCATAGCCTCGGAGGATGTTTTGTTCCCAAGGGTGCCACCACAAGAACTTCTTACCAACCTTTGATCTTTATCACGAAGGCCATTGTAGAAGTAATAAACTAAACCCCCCTCTGAATAACCATGGTAAGGGAACTTGCAAGAGGCTTCTTGAACCTTTCCCAATAGTTGAAGAGAGATTCTTCATACCATTAGAGGATGTTTCTTATGTCCTTCTTCAAGGCGGCGGATCTAGAGGCCAGGACGTATTTGGCTAGAAACTTCGTTTTCATATCGAGCCAACTCTTGATGCTCTTGGGTGGTAAGTAGTGGAGCCAATCTCTTGCACCATCCCTTAGTGTGAACGGGAATGCCTTCAACTTATAGAAATCTTCATCCACTCCATGGGGGACCGTACCACCACACAAGAAGTGAAATTCTGTGAGGTGTTTGTTGACATTCTCCCCTTGCCTACCAAGGAAGATGGGTATCATATTGATGAACCCGGTCTTTAGCTCAAAGTGCCTGTTTGGTCCAACCATAGGATACTCAATGCACATAGGTTGTTGATTGAGGTTGGGAGCCATGATGTCTCTTAGCAAATCTTTCCCCAAAGGAATCTCTCTTTGGTGGAGAGTAGGAGCTCGCCCTTGGAGAGGAGGATGTTGAGGTCCCACTCCCTGATGCTTATCTTCGTGCTCATGTTAATGTTTCATAGAGGAATAGGTATCCACAAAATGGTCACTAGGAGGGGTGTTATTCACACTTTCCAAAGAAATCCTCCTAGCCCATCTCAAATTCAACTCTAACTCAGGGTCATAGTGTAGGGGTTCTAGTGAAGAGGATCGCGTACGAACCATACACTAAGAACTCAAACAATACGTCTCCAAGCCAAGTGAAAATGGAAAATCAACTAAAAAATCAAAATAAAAGAAAACTAACTAATATTTACAATTAGCATATAATCACACATAATATGCCCAAACACTTAAAAATAAACACCTCTTCCCCGGCAGCGGCGCTAAAATTTGAGAGGTCGTCACCGTACCTCTCAAATTTAATACTTTTAAACCCTAATTGTTTCTATCTACAATTAAGTAGATTATGGCATCCACGAGAAGAGGGATATTTTCAAGTGTTTAAACATATATAAGAGAAAAAAATACTAAGCATATATATATAGATAGATACATATAAAAGCATGTAAACAAGGGGGGAGGTTTGGTTGGTTTTTTATCCTAAGTTATCAAATTGAAATACAACAACTAGAAAAGCAAGAGAACTATGCTAATCACGCAATACAACTAAAGATACGATGTAAATGATAATTAACGGAGCCTTGGGGGCAATCGGCTTCCACTTCCAAAGTTCATATAGCTCATTGATTCATTCACTCATTTAATTACATTTATTGTCTATGAGGAATGTTATCACTTCTCATTCAAATATCAACATTCATTCCTCCTTAAGAGTAGTTTGCAAAGACAAACAACAACCATTTGAAAACCTCATTGATAATCACCCTAGACAAACAACATCATAGGTGTATTTCATCAATGGCATTTCACCCAAAGGACCATAGGTTTGATAACAACAAGCCTTCTACCAAAGACATAGTCATTTAATCAAACAAAGCATTTAATAGGTTTAACGTAGAACAAACAACATTCAAGGTTCAACCTTTCTTTGTATCTATGTGACACATATAAAAACAAACCACATTAACATACTCATCTAGCAAGAATTACCGCACATTATACACAAGAAGTTCTAAATCCATGCTTTTGGATTTCCATATCAAATGAGTTAAGAAATTTGCAACTTTCCTAACACTCTAAGATTTCAATATTACAAACATTTCATATACTCTAACAACCCATGGTATAAATAAGATAAAACACAACATTAATTGCATAATAAATGTTCTCCAATAAATGTTCATAATGAGCAAACATAGAATCTTACTACATAAGTTTGGAAACTATAATCAATTGCTCTCAAGAACTAGATTTAGCTATAAAAGTTCATACTAATTAATGCTAAACAACCAAACATAATACAAGAGAAGACAAAGATGAAAATGGAAGAAAATAGGGTTAAGAACATTACCAAAAATGCAGAAGAATAAGATATGAATGAGAGGAAAGATAGTGTTATTTATATTATAGAAAGGATAAGGTTAGATTCTGGCCACCGATTGGTCGCGACTCGCGACGGGTTCATCACGACTCGCGACGAGTGCCAGAATTTAACCCTATTTTCTTTTCTTCTTCTTGTGGTAAACATTTATCTTCACAGTGATTCCTCTCATTTTTCAAGTCTTCAAGGTCTTCAAAAATGGTCTTTTATGGCCTCCGGTCTTTATGTCTTTGAAGCAAGTCTTCAAAAAGTCTTCAAAAATGTGATCTTTAATGGCCTCCGGTCTTGAAGCCTCCATGTTCTTCCTTTGTCACGCAAAATCCACTTAGAAGAGGTAAAAGAGTGTAAAGTTGCTCTTACCCCTCCTAAGAGAATTTCAAGGTAAAACACAAGCTCTTGATAATAAAAGAGCACAAAAGTGAAACACTAATAAATTATGCACATAAAATGGATATATCAAATGTTCAACGATGTGTACAACTTTGTGCTAAAGTGCAAAAGCTACCAAGTTAATGCACCTGTAAGGTATAAGCCACAAGCTACTCTAATAGGGATACATAGAGCTTGGCCATTCGACAAACGAGAATTGATTTAGTTGGACCTTTCCCTAAATGAGTTGGTAATGTGAATTTTCTAATCGTAGCAATTGAGTACTTCACTAAGTGGGTGGAAGTGAAGCCATTAGGAAGATTCACTGCAGAGGTAACAAAAAAGTTTGTTTGGAAAAACATTGTTTGTTTGTTAAGTGTTCATCAAACTATCATGACAGATAATGGCAAGCAGCTAACAAGTAGAACTTTCAGTGAGCGGTGCTCAAAGTTAGAGATTTTGCAAAAATTCACCTCTATAGCTCATCCCAAAGAAAATGACCAAGTGGAGGAGACCAACAAAAGGTTAGTCTAAGGAATTCAGAAATGATTGGAGGGAAAGCAAACTGGATGGGTAGATGAGATACCCAACACATTATGGTCATACAGAACAACAGTGCAAACACCCACTGGAGAAACACCGTACAACCTAGTTTACGGTTATGAGGGAGTAATACCAGTTGAAATTGGTAACTCAAGCCTTAGAGTGGAACATACAACGAAGGCAGTAATCCCAAAATGATGAGATTGGATTTGGATGAACTCAAAGAGAAAAGGCAGCATTCAACGATAACAGAGGCAAAGTACAGGGAGAAGGTTTCCAGAGCATATAATGAGAATGTCAAGAAGACATAGTTTTGAGTTGGTGATCTCGTGCTACGAAAGAATGAGGCAATTCTAGCAGAAGAAAAAGGAAAACTATGCCCAAATTGCGAAGGCCCATACATGGTAACGAAAGCGAATTGATATAATTGCTACGAGCTACAAAGATTGGATGGAAGCAGCGTGCCAAACACCTGGCATGTGGTCAACCTAAGTAAGTTCTATGTTTATATCCTTGGTAGGCGTTTGGGAAAATCTTAGTTGCCTTTTTCGAAAGGTTTCATTGTTTTGTTTCAAGCACGATATAATCCCTATCACAGAAACCCCCCTTTAGCACTAGTTTTTTTTGTTGTTCTAGCACCAGTTTTTTTGTAAAAAAAACCGGTGCCTAAGTAACCGATGAAACGGTTTCACCGATTAGGAAAAAACCTGTGCTAAATTCCTACTTTTACCACCGATTTTTTGTTAGCACCAATTTTTAAACAAGTGCTAATATGTACCATGATAGCACCCATTTTTTTGTTAGCATCGATTTTTAAACCGGTGCTAATTTTCGCACTGGTTTTCTTATTAGCAAAGACTAAAGAAAATCCCTTCTTCTGAAAGCGGAAGGGAAAAAGACTCAAAATTAACAATTTATTGGGACATTAATTTAATAATAAAATTAAATTCACAAACTTGATAATATAGAAATAAAACCCAAAAAAAGTTATGATACAATATTAATAATCTGTGAGACTAAACATTGCGGTGGAGACCTTGGAGAGGAATCAATCTCACCACCACCGACACGACACCCTCATCCCGGCACAACAACAAACCAACAGTCAGTGATTAAGACTCTACATACATGAGAAAATCACAAAAGACTCTACATACAAAATGACTAAAACAATTCGGAATATTAACATGTTATCTTTAGTTTAGCTATCACTATCAACCACACTTGACTTCACCATTTTAGGCTTTGCAAACTTGATCAAGTACTCATATTCTTCATTAGACTACACACGTAAACAACATAGAAGAATCTCTAATTAGATGCAATTCGCAAGTAATGAAACTAAAAAATCGACACAAGTAAAATCCTAACTCTCCATTTTCCCTCTTATTCCAGATAACAAAGACATAATCACAAAAGAGCACCACCAAAAGATAGCGCACTTGAGAAAATGTTCACCACAACTGAAACTCTTGCGAACAACCAAAAGACTAAGCCCACAATGTAAAAATGCAACACTCACATTTGTTTTGCATTTGGACCATACTTGGCAAACTGAACCATTATCTCCCTTCCATGAACAACTCTTCCTACAGTGTCAAATTAATCAAAACAATGTAAGATATATTTCTAGGAGGGTAAGTAAAGAACCATTATTGCTCATGCATCAAATTTTCAGAAAATTAAAGAATTGCCAAGAAGATAAAGTCTATCACCATTAAATCTCATGGTTTTAACATTTTCCTCTACAACATAATATCCACTACAGAAATTACCTCAAGTAAAGCTAGGAATGAACTTAAAAGTACCCAGAACCATAGAGGAACGATTCTACTAACATCTAGAATGACAATATACCTATTCTTTGCATAAATGCCAAACAAAACAAAAGCCAATTTGTAGTAAAAATTTGAAACTATCTATATACTATAATTCATCAATAGTCACAAAGCAACAATAGTAAAAATCAGAAGTGAACATATTTTAAGGGACCAAAAGATGTAAAAATCTGTTAGCTTATTTTTACTACTACACTACTACAGAAAAGATGGTACAAGTCTATCACTACTACAGGAAAAAGTACAGTAGTAAAAATAAGTTAGCTTATAAAGTTCAAAGAGGTGAGAAGTAAACTCTCTCAAAATTCATGAGAAAAACAAAGAAACTCAAAACGATTTCCAGCAAACATTATTTCAACATAGTGATACATCATCTTATAGAATTATGATTAAGGGGAAATTTTGGAGCATCATTTCATACATCGGTTATATCCAAGACGAGAACCATATACATTATACAGTATAATGAAACTACAAATGAAGGGTAAAAGTGATAACCTTCGGTATTAACTCTGTAATCAAGCTGGTTTCCAGTCCCCCGTCGCAATGTTTCTAGTTCAACGTCCCAACATTCATCTTCTTCTTCCCCTGCAATTTAAGCATTTTTTTTCTATCAAACAAAACATCAAACACTTGGAGAGCAAGAATAAGAAAACCCCAGTACTCCCATTTTAGGATTTTACTGTCGACAACTACGTAACACCACACAACCTTTACACAAGCAAACAAAAAATAGCCTAGCATCTCCAACACCCCAGAAATCACAAGAAAATGAGCAACATTCTAAAAAGTATAAAACTGATGTGCCCATTTTATATGGTTATGTTAGGACTTCTGGAATTAGCTTTTGTAAACTTTTGTGCTCTAAATGTGACTTTTTGCCTTGAAATTATCTAAGGAGGGTTAAAAGTGACTTCTACGTTTTTATCACTTTTTAGAGAATTTTGTGTGACAAGGTAATTTGTTTGAAGACTTTGAAAACTTTGAAGACTTTGAAGAATATCTTTGAAGATTTGAAGACTTGGATTTGAGCTTTTTGAAGATATGAAGAATTGAAGAAGTGAAGAGAAGAGAAGGATATGAGATATAAAAGAGAAAGAAGAAATAATGCTGGAATTTGTGTCCGTCGCGAGACTGTTACGGCACGCGAGGTTCATCACGAGCTCATTGCAAGCACGTCGCGACTCACAACAGATGAGTGGTCTAAATTTCTTCTTGATTTTTGTGCTATAAATACTCCCCTTATCCTCTCCTCTTCAGCAGCTTTTGCCCATTTCTTTCTTCTGCATTTTTGGGTGTTAAAACCCTAGGTTTTCTCTTCTTTATTTTCTTAGTTTTTGTAGATTAATTATGTCTTTTAGTTCTCTAGCTTAGTTTTATCTTGGGAGTAAAGGATTGAAGCTTCCATTTCTATGTAGTAAGAACCATTATATTTATCTATTTTGTGCTCTTGCTATTGTGCATTTATTAGGCTTTGAATGTGAATTGTTAATTACATTGATGTTGTTGGAAGCTTGAG
Source organism: Rubia yunnanensis (assembly GCA_037428765.1). NCBI lineage: Eukaryota > Viridiplantae > Streptophyta > Magnoliopsida > Gentianales > Rubiaceae > Rubia > Rubia yunnanensis. The sequence goes on from CM075062.1 coordinate 52,512,472, forward strand.
TATATGAATTGTTTGTATGATTACTTGTTAGGGTTGGGAGAAAGTAGCTAATTCTTCCCCTTTTTAATGTGGAATCCAAGAGAATGAGTTAGAGCTTCTTAAATGATGTTGGTGTGTTGATAATTGCTAGATGAATGTGATGATGTCGAACTCGTTGTCATGTTTGTTTTAGGTAGCAAATGATAGAAGTCTATGAATGTCGATCGTTCTTGACTAATCTTGTGTAAATGCATGAATTGGTTAAATGCTTAGATACAGTGTAGTATTTATAAGTGTTGCCAAGCTTGTTGATTCTTCGTGCTAAATGCCATCAATAGGATACTCTTAGTCCTAAGGGAGCCATTGGTGAGGTTTTAAAAGAGATGTCGAATTCACTCTTGCAAACTACTATCTAAGAAGCATAGAAAATTTATCTTCACAACAAGTAGTTGAAGTAGTGAATAGATTGTTTCACTCGTTCTTGAATCCTTTATTATTTAGCATTTATGTATCCTTGATGTTATGTTTCACTTCATTTATTCCATGGGTTGTTTGAGAATAGGAAGTGTTTTTATGATTGAAGTGTTTGGGTGTTAGGAGAGTGACGAATTCCTTAGCTCTTTTGCATGAAAATCTATGAACATGAACTTAGAACTTCTTGTGCATAATGTGTTGTGATTCTTGCTAGATAAGTATGTTAATGTTAAGTCAAGTAATGAATGTGATAGAATGAGTGAATGGTTCAATGATCTACATTAGGTTTGGAAGTGGATATCAATTGCCCCCAAGGCTTTATCTTTGCAGTTTTAAACCTCCTTTTCTTAGTTTTGTTTGATGATTAGCCTAGTTACTTGACTTTGCTAGTTATCTTGTCTTTTTTCATAACTTAGGACCACCAAACAACCAAACCCCCCCCTTTTACACGCTTTTATATGTGTATGTATATATGTCTACTCCTAGCCTAATATCAACCTTTTGTGCCTAAACGCTTAGGAAGATCCTCTTCTTTGTGGACGACCTCGACTTGCCGCTATCTACTTAGTTGTAAATAGTAAGCATTTAGGGCTTATAAATATTCACTTTGAGAGGTACGCCGACGACCTCCCAAAAACCCTAGGAAAATCACCCCCCAAACCCATATTTTACCCCTAAATCTTAGAGAGGGAATATGAGAAACTAAATACACGCAATCATAGAGCAAAAATGAGACAGGATCAAGGGAAAAATACCAAGTTCTTAGCATTTGTGGCGAAGACCTATTTTTTGGGCAATCGACACCGTCGAATCTCCGTTGCCAGCTATCGATCGATGGCATTCATCTCATACAGGAGGATAAAGGTGACATCGAAGAGACCTACAAGCAATGTCAGCGATCGGCGGAGATATTAGCAAACCGTGGGTTCTGTGCATCGAAGGAAAAGGGACAAGGCTTTGAGTGGGAAGACAAGATGCCACGAGATTGTCTCCCTCACCAGCAACGGTGCTGGTGCCATCTCCTCTTCCTTCAATTTTCAGATGATGGGTGACCAGTGGCTGATCGGCAGAGAAAACTAGAGGATGCAGAAGAACGGTGGGTCAATCGAATGAAATTGTGGCAAGGGAGAATAAATGTTGAGTATAAGAAAATAGGACATGGGGTTTGGGCCAAAATTATGTGTTTGAGCCCATTAAAGTTTCATTAGCTAAAAAAATAAAGTGTGATAGTTAATTAGTTAAAGTTAACTTAGTTATTAGTGTTTATATATTGAAAGTCAAGCAAGGGTTGATCGTTGATTAGACAAAGTTAAACATTTTTATTAGTATTTATTATATACTAATTAAAATACAGTTTGACCGTTAATTAGTTAAAGTTAACTTTGTTATTTGTATTGTATGTAGAAAGCCAAGCAAGGGTTGACCGTGGATTAGTTAAAGCCAACTTTGTTATTAGTATTTTTATGTAAAAAGCCAAGTAAGGGGTTGACCATGGATTAGTTAAGTTAACTTAGTTATTAGTGTTTATATATTGAAAGTCAAGTAAAGTTTGACTGTTGACTAGACAACGTCAACCTAGTTATTAGTGTTTATATCTTAAAATTCAAGTAAAGTTTGACAGTTGATTAGTTAAAGTCAACTTAGTCACTAGTCGAAGGTAACGGTAAACAAAAAGAAACCGTGAGAGTCTACGGGAGTGGGAACATTGTCCCACTCCCGTGATACAATGAAACCTACTAAACTACCCCTAATCTAGATGATACAATCAGGTGGCCCAGAGGGAACCGGAAAAGTCTACGGGAATGGGAACCTTGTCCCACTCCGTGAATACATAATACCTACTAACCTACCCCTAGACTAGATGATACAGCCAGGTGGCCCAAAAGATGCTACCCCTTCGTGATGATAGGGGCCTGTAGAAATCATCTGTGAAAATACCGAGGGGCATGAGAATAGCCTCACTAGCCCCTCACTCCATGCTATTTCCATACAACTGGTTGTGTGAACCGGTTCTTCATTCATGGTTTGTTCCCCACGGGTGTCTTCCAAGCTGAGAATGGTCTCGGCCTTCAAGTGAAGTAGTATGACGTCTTCTCCAGGAAGAGCTGGCACACCACTTCTACCATGTACACCTCTAAGATGAAGATAAAGAGGTGTTATTGGCCTTCGATAACGATCTCTGGATGAGTGCCAAGGTTTTCTCGGTGGGGTTGGGAGTAGATTGACCGTAGTCTGTGTTTCTCCATAGTGTTCCCCGCCGATAGACCTCATAATAATGAAGAGACCGGGCATGACTTCTACCGCGCACGCCCCGCGTAACGGTTTTGTAACCATCCTCTCCATTTTAGGCAAATGGACAGCCTGATGCCATTTTGCACTTTTAAGTGCAGTGCAGGCAAATAGCGAAACCAATAATACAACTACCATATAACTGTGTGTGAACCTGCTGTCGATGCGTGGTATGTTCCCCATGGTTGTCAAGCCAACCGTCGCTGAAGTGCGGCGATGGCCTTCCGAATGTTCCCAGCCTTTCTAGACAAGTGGCCATGCAAATAACAGTAGAAGAGCTAATCAGCCTGATGAAAAATAAAATCTTTTTTTTGAACCACCGTAACCCTCAAACCGCTATACCCCTCGAACCACCTTACCCCTCGAACCGCCATACCCATCGAACCACCCTACCCCTCGAACTGCCAGGCCCTTTGAAGCTCCTATACCCCTCAAACCACCATAACCCTCAAACCGCCACACCCCTCGAACCACCACCATACCCCTCGAACCACTATACCCCTCGAACCAATGTACCCCTCGAACCACCAGCATATCCCTCGAGCCACCAGATCCCTCGAACCACCAGCATACCCCTCGAGCCACTAGACCCCTCAAACCACTAGCATACCCTTCGAACCATCCTTTGATGCTCGAACTACCAGACCCCTCGAAGCTCCTACCTCTCGAACCGCCATACCCCTCAAACCACCATACCCCTCAAACCACCATACCCCTCGAACCGCCCTATGATGCTCGAACAACCATGCCCCTTGAATCACTACACCCCTCGAACCACCACGCCCCTCGAACCACTACCATGCCCCTCCAACCACCATACCCCTCGAATCACCACCAGACCCCTCAAACCACCAGACCCCTCGAACCACCATACCCCTCGAACCACCATACCCTCGAACCATCGTGCCCCTCGAACCTCCACCGTGCCCCTCGAACCACTACCATACCCCTCGAACTACCATGCCCCTCGAACCACTATACCCCTTGAACCACCACCCTACCCCTCGAACCCCCATGCCCCTTGAACCACCAGTCCCCTCGAACCACCATGCCCCTCGAACTAGCATACCCCTCGAACCCCCATGCCCCTCGAACCACCTGACCCCTCAAACCACCATGCCCCTCGAACCCCTACCATGCCCCTTGGACCACCATGCCCCTCGAACTCCTACCATGCCCCTTGAGCCACCATACCCCTCGAACGACCATACCCCTTAAACCACCATACCCCTCGAACCACTATTTCCCTCGAACCACCAGCAGACCCCTCGAACCACCATACCCCTCGAATGTCTTAGGTCGAGGGTCAGGGCTCGAGGGTTGAGGGTTGAGGGTCGAGGGTCGGGGATGTTACGAAGAATTGAATCCTCGAACCCCCGAAGCCTTGGACCATCTACCCATCAAGCCTCAGACTAACTACCCTTCGAGTCTCGAGGGTCGAGGTGTAAAATTATTATTTTCCCCCTATGCTACGAGGAGGGTATCCATGGATTCCCAGTCTTGCAAAAATATTAGATGGGATGACTCCTCCATGTAACTTCTGCAAAAAAGATGAAGTTGTGTAGACTGGTTCTACCATATACACCTATATTGGTTGTGGTGTTGTTGGCCTTCCAAAAACAATCTCCAGGCAATTAGGAGGTCCAAACCGTACGAAATATTTACCACCCTTGTAATTACCTGCAAGAAATATTTACCGCCCAGATGGGCTTCCGAAGTCCGCCAATGAGTTTACCTGCAAGAAAACTTTTGAGAAAATCTTCGACCAAGGTTGGCCGCATTTGTGTCATTTGTTAGAACAGAAACTCATGGGGAAATAATCTATTGAGGATGAGGTAGCAGTCTTTTTTAATAAGCTTGAATGCCCTTGCTGAATCCGTTCGAAGACCTTTTTTGAAAACTTTATTCCTCTCACTCCATATGTAGTATACAGTAGTTGCTAATGCCAGCGGTCCCATTTTCCTTTTCAACTTCGATCCTCAAACCTATCTTCTGATCCATTTTTCAGAGGCGGCAATGGAATCTGTGGCTCTTCTCAAACCCATCCAGATTTGTACCCTATCTCATACAGTTCGGGCGAAGTCACACTGGAAAAACAAGTGTTTGTGCATCTCGACCTTCGAACGACATAGGGATCATATATGATCTATGTGTGCATCTTCGCCTCCGTGGAACCTATCTTTGGTTTGAAGTCGACCAAGAGAAGTAAGCCAGGTAATGAACGAGAACCGGGGGGAATGGATCTACTCCAAAGGGAATTTTAAAATCTGGCCCTTGGGAGTGTGGGTATATCATATAAGTGAGGATAGGTTAACCTGTGTATCTGATCATGGGCCATCACCGTGAATTTACCAGATCCTGCCCAAACTGCCAAAATGTCCTTGAGTGAGTCGACTGAGCCACCGGATATGATGATCAATTTGTCCCAGAGTTCACACAAATTTGTGAAGTAGAGTGAAATATTTTCCGAGACTGCCACATGGAGCCCTTGGATGTGCAAGCCAAATACTGCTAGTGGCCAGGAATTGTGAATGAACCCATCGGACCCAGAGCGAATCCTTCTTTGAGCGTATATCCCATAACTACTGTGCGATGATGGCCATATTCCATATCTTGAAGTTCCGAAGACCCCCATTACTTTTCGGAGTACATTGCCTCTTCCATGATACCTTATTCTGTTTCTTTTTCGCCCCACAGGAAGTGTTTACATTTTTTTCAAGTGATTCCATGACATTACCCTGTATGATGAAGTGATGTATCCAGAAACCAATGATACCCTGGACCACGGATTTGATGAGTTCTAGTTTTCCTGCATATGATAACGTGTGCCCTTTGAATTTTGCAATTTTGTTGTCGATGCTTTCGAGGAGCTTATGAAACTGAGAGACCTTCAATTTTCTGGAGTCCAGCGGGATGCCCAAGTACCTGACCGAGAAAGTAGCCCAAGGTATACCTGTGAAGCTTAAGTCATCTTTAATACCCACCCCGAATAATTGCGACTTTGCGGCATTGATGGCCAAGCAAGAGGTCTATTGAAAATCATTAAGAACAGACATGAGGGTAAGAATCGAGTCTCGGTCCACCTTCGAGAAGAGCATCAAGTGATCCGCAAAAGCTAGATGAGTGATTTTCAATTTTCCGTATCTGGGGTGAAACGAGAATCGAGTGGATTCTGTTTTTCTTTTCAACAGCCTGGAGAGGTATTCTATGCAAATGACAAAAAGTAGGGGGAGAGTGAGTCGCCCTGATGAACACCCCTTTTTCCTTTGAAGAAGTCTCATAATTTGCCGTTGATCGCAAAGGAGAAAGTCGTAGTTGTTACGCATTCCATAATTCTGTCGACCAATAAGTGCGGGAAGCCCAGGCTGGTTAGTACCTCTTGTAGGAAGTCCCAAGAAACCATGTCGAATGCCTTTGAAAGGTCGACCATAATCATACAGCGGGGGGATGATCTTGACTTTCCGTATCCTCTTACCATCTCTTGGGCCAACATTACATTATCTGATAGCTTCTGACCTTTCACAAATGCAGCTTGGCAGGGGTCAATGAGACTGGGGAGGGAAGGTTTGATTCTGTTGGCGATGATTTTGGAGATGACTTTATAGATGATGTTGCAGCAGGAGATGGGCCTGAAGTCGCCCACCCTTAGATTATCTTCCTTCTTGGGTATGAGTGTAACGGCTGTATAGTTGAGTCTTTTCAGTAAATCTCCATTTTGGAAGAATTCCAAGACTAATTTTGTGACATCTTGACCCAGGGTCTCCCAATGACTCTTGAAGAAGGCCGCTGTGAAACCATCGGGGCATGGTGCTTTGTCATCAGACATGGAGAAGAGGGCAGAATTTATTTCATGTCTTACTATATCTTGGCTCAATGTTTCTCTCTCCATATCATTGAGTAAGGGACCTGAGCGAAGTGTATCTACCTCTATCGATGTTCGTGAAACTTCCGTACCGAATAAGCCCCTGTAAAATTCAGCAAATAGTGTCCCCTTTCTTTCACTGGATGTGACTATCCTATTTTCATCGTCCAGGATTGCCAAAATCCTGCCCCCTTTCCTGTTGGCCACTAAACCGTGAAAAAATCTTGTTCCCTTATCCGTCATAGTGACAAAGTTAATTCTTCCTTTTTAGGAAAGGAACTTCAACTCCGCCGTATAGAGGAGCAGTGTGTTTTGCTTTAAGACAGTTAGCTGATGTACCAGCTCAGGTGATGCATTCGCCAAAGTAAGATTCTTCAATGTTGCCGCATACTCCTTGTCTACTCTTTTTGCCTTTTCTGAAATGTGATTGAAATCTTTTTTCCCAAGTTCCTTCAGGGGCTTCTTCAACCTTTGTAGCTTACGTCATAAAGCATATTGTTTGAATCCTTGTACCTCTGGTGACCAGTGATCATGTACCACCTATTTGGACTTTAGATGTGCATTCCACATGTTTTGGAACCTAAAGGGCCTGTTTAACTTGTCTATATCTTGCGCTAGGGATGTTACAAATGGTAGGTGATCAGAGAGTGCCGACCCAGGAAGAAAGGTGGTGCGGCATAAGTCACCATCCCATTTGTGGTTGAGCAGGACACAGTCCAGTTTGCGCCTAATTGTGTAATCCACATTGTGCCACGTGAAATGATCGCCAAGTGCTGGAGCATCTCTGAGACCACATGCAGTGCAAGCTTCTTGAAATTCTCTCATTTGGTAGATCCCAGGGGATGTGCTTCCCATGTGAGCATTAATGTCGCCACGTACCATCCATGGTGAGTCTAGGTTTGCACTGTATCTCTTTAATTCTGCCCAAAGGAGAAATCTTTGTACTCTTCCTTCATTATTTCCATAAGCGTAAGTGCATAGAAATTGCACATTCAACGACAGGCTGCATACTTTTAGGTGAATCAGCTACGCCATTCTACCTGTTATCTCAACAAAAAACGTTTTGGGATCCCAAACTATGAGAATCCTAGAGTTGGGTGCCACGTCAAAATTGTGGGTGTATCTCCATCCTTTGAGACTCTTCATGAAGAGGTTCATCGTTCGTTCACTTGCCTTTCTTTCCAGAATACCTAAAAGACCTATATTGTTTTCAGAGATGATGTTCTTCGCCCATCTTCTTTTTTTTGGGGCACTGAGGCACTTGATGTTGAGGCAAGCTGCATTCATTAGGAACCCAAGGTCCCTTTAGGCCTCAGACCGCCGCCTTTGCTACTATCAGTTGATGATGAGCTCTTCGCTGCTTCAGCCACTTTTTGATAAGTCTTCTTCAATGGATTGAGCAAAATGGAAGATGATCTAGTTTTGCAATTGCCTCTGATCAGCTTTCTCCCACCTGTGATTTGTGATTTTGGCGTAGGAGGTTGCCATGCTCGTGGGGGGTTGGTCTGTCTTGCCTCCGGATACAGCATACTATCCGGTATGTTTCCTGCACCTTGCATTGGTCTTTTTGCATCTCCAAAAGTGAGGGGGGGTCTATCCGGGCTGGTTTCTCCCCTGAACTCCTTGTTATGAACTTGAGAATTTGACTGTGTAGTAGCATCTCCCACCTTGTTCTGATCCATCTCCCTGTCCTTCCCCATGTCATCATCTTTCTCCTTTTATGAGTGTAGGTCTTGTCCTGCGCTGTTTGATCCCGTATTGTCTGAATTGTTACCCGAAGCTTTGTCCCCACAGGTATGAGAAGGCACCTCATTAGGAATGTTGCAGTCTTCTTCCTCCGCATGTGCTGCAAGAACGCATTTGTCACAACCGGCAATTATGTTTCCTCTTTGCCCTGCGCTCCTGAATGGCCCGGTCCCTGGCCTGGTAGAATTCATCACAAACCTCAAAAAGATGGGTATTTTCTCCGCAGTTAGGGCACCACAGTTTACAGTAGTCGTAAAGAATATATTGCGAGTGGGTGGCTCCATCTGGCATGCGGTCCTGGCATGGTATCCAATGAGGGCTCGTGTTACGTTTTCTATGAGAATGGGATCTTCTAATGTGGATGCTATCTTCTCCAGGGTTTTTTTGTGCTAGCAAGACTTGGGCAAGTGATTCATACGTATCCAAATCGGTTTTTTTCCATGATTCACATGTCGAACTTCCCGGACTCTGGCAGAGGGACGATAAATAGCTTTTTACCATTGAGGTAATGATCCGGACCCTGCAGCACTTTGTCCCTGTCCTCTGCTGTCTTGAATCCAAATTTAAGGTAGCCATTAGCCACTGTTTGTATCCAGCACTGGACGCCCCATTTTTCCATGAGCAAGTTCCGTACTGCATGTGTTCTGGGGAAAGACCCTGGGAATATGCCAAGAAAACCATAAAAAGCCTATTTTTTCCTTGATAATTTCATCCTCGGAGAGAACGAAATCCACATCCTGTGCTGCAGATATATCGACTTTGTCCATGATGATTTTGGCATCATTCCATGCCCTTTTTCTCTCTAGTAGCAGATCATACCATTCCCTTGGCTTGAAAGTCGTGGTTGATTTTGTGGCCTGGCCCTATGGAACAGTGGGTTTGGTGGAGGAGGCAGCATTTGGATCCATATTTAACCGACAAGGTAATAAGATAAGACAAGAGAGGGTTAGGAAAGCAATCCGACTAACTTATCGGATGCACAGGAGGAGACTAACGTATCTACCGCACAAAATCCACACAAAATAGATAATACACACAATTCTAGTACCTATCCCAGCAACAGGGGATAAGTATGAGAGTAGCATAATATTGGACACAATCCACACAATCTATACACGAGGATAGAAAAGTCCTCAAACAGAAAGTATAAATCCACACTTAGAAACAAGTCCACGCAGAGAACACAAGTACACACAGAGTTAGTGCAGAAATTGACACAATCCATGCAAAATACAAATCCTCCCAGAGAATACAAGTACGCATAGAGTTTGAGCTTCACATAATATGATCGGGGAACTAAATTCAAGAACAAAAGGTTTCAGTAGAACCTATTTGTGGTTGAATTAAATTCCCGCCGTTCAGAATTCAACTCGCTACTGGTGGAGGCGAAGCCTTCAAACAATGTCGGCCATTCAGAATACCGTGAGAACAAACTCAGTAGCCCCTCCCTCCATGCAACTTCCATGCAACCGGTTGTGTGAACCAGCTCTCCAGCCGTGGTTTGTTCCCCACGGGTGTCTCCCAAGCCGAGAATGGTGTCGGCCTTCAAGTGAAGCAGTATGTCGTCTTCTCCAGGGAGCTGGTACACTACTTCTACCATGTACACCTCTAAGATGAAGATAAAGAGGTGTTATTGGCCTTCGATAATGATCTATGGATGAGTGCTGAGGTTTTCTCGATGGGGTTGGGAGTAGATTGACCGTAGTCTATGTTGCTCCCTAGTGTTCCTTGCTGATAGACCTCATAATAATGAAGAGACCGGGCATGACTTCTACCGCGCACGCTCCGCGTAATGGTTTTTTAACCGTTCTTTCCATTTTAGGCAAATGGACAGCCTGATGCCATTTTGCACTTTTCAGTGCAGCGCAGGCAAATGGCGCTACCGTCAAATCCAAGTGATACCTAGCAAGAGGTTAATTTACTTGCGTACGCAGAATTAATTAACCCCCTACCCGACCTGCATGGCCATGCGACTACCATAGGAGATGTTTTAGGCCAGATGATGAGAGGACAAAGCACTCGAACACCTTCAATCCTCAAATGCCCCCCACCGAGCACTCGAGAGCTTCCAACACTCGAATGGCCCCCTCGAGTACTCGAGCATCTCCAGCACTCGAATACCTCAATCCGTCTATCCTCGAACCAGCCTTGAGTTCTCGAATCCTCCAGGAGTCGAACACCCCCGAGCACTCGAATGCCTTCCTCGATCTCTCAAGCATCTCCGGGACTCGAATGCCCCCCTCAAGTACTCGAACACTTCCAGCACTCGAATGCCGTTTTCGAGCAGTCGAATGCCTTCAACACTCTATACCTCAATCCAGCTAAACCCCTCGAGATCTCTTCCACCCTCGTACCTTCCTTCCATCCTCGAACCATCCCTCAACTTCCTTTCTAGTAGCAGATTTCACAAAAACAGCCCCTCCCCCATCAGCCCAGATTTTCCTTTAGAACTCCATAAGAATCCTTACATTGGTGTTCATGAGGCAGCAAAATAGATCAGAATTTTGGCATAAAAAACATAGCACTTGGTCGAAGATTGCAATCAAACCAGCAAAACAAGGCCAGCGAGGGTTAGCCGGGATTTAAACACAGGTTTTGCCGGAATGAGAGCACCCAAGTGCTATGAGTTGTTATGCCTAATTCATCACTGTTTTGCCGCAACAATTCCACACAATTTTGAAACACAAAACAGAGTTCCATAAATCCGAACCTTTCCACAGCAAGCACAAAATAGTTTTGTACAATTTCCACCAAATAAATCGAAAACAGCATTCCCTGTATTCCACCAAATAAGATTTTGCCCAGATTCAAATAGCATTCATCCACACAAAAATTCTGAAGTTCACAATTTCACAAATCCACACAATTGCGGCACAGATTTAAAGCCACACAAACAGAGTACTGTACGACCAGAAAATCCTCATAATCCACACAAATCCTCCCAAATCCACAGAATTCAGATATGGAGTTGTCAGACAAATCCCTACAGTTCTGCACACATTGATCCGCACACAAAATAGAGTTTTGGAGAGTTACTTGGGAACTCTCCTCTTCAGCAGCACGGATTGAGAACCGTATTCTGCGAAATTTGCCATCCTCCAAGTTCAAAGGTGTGAGGGCTCCGTTTACTTGGGGTCATCTTCCTTCTTGTTGCGCGTACATCCAAGTCCTAGAATTCCATATTCGAGCTTCAAGAACTGCAAAGCTCCAGACATCTTCCCAGAAAACCCAAAAGGGAGCTACAGGTTTTTGAAAACAAAGACCAAAAAATCCGATCTTTCTCCAGAATCGAACGTCATGGTGGAGAAGTGATTCTTCCTTCAAGGAAACCCATATTCAAGGTATGGGTTTTTGGAATTCAAGAGCAAAAGCCAGCTCTATTCCCAAAATTACGAGCTACAAGCGTAAGCAAAAAGCCCAGATCCAGTTTTCATGACTTCCGAATAGTGAGAATTACTACAAATTGAAGCACCTATTATACATTAAAAGATTCCCGATGAGGAGCCCAACATTAATGTTGGACTCCTCACTGGAGAAGAAGAGGTGTGGAAGAGAAGCCCAGCGAAAATTGAACACGATGAACGATGCAGGGCTGCGCCCTATTTTTACCTCAGAGTTCTCTCTCAACTTCAACTCGGTTTAGTCACTAGTGTTTCTATATAGAGGGAGTAAAGTAAAGTTTGACCGTTGATTAGTTAAAGTCAACTTAGTCACTAGTATTAGAAAGTCAAGTAAGGTGTGACCGTTGAGTTAAAGTCAAATATTTTTATTAGTATTTATTATATAATAATTCAAATAAAGTTTGACCGTTAATTAGTTAAAGTCAACTTTGTTATTAGTGTTTATATATTGAAAGTCAAGTAAGGGTTCATCGTTGATTAGTTAAAGTCAACTTAGTTACTAGTGTTTACATATAGAAATTCAAGTAAAATTTGACCGGTGATTAGTTAAAGTCAACTTAGTTACTAGTGTTTACATATAGAAATTTAAGTAAAGTTTGATCGTTGATTAGTTAAAGTCAACTTAGTTATTAGTGTTTATCTATTGAAAGTCAAGTAAAGTTTGACCGTTGATTAGACAAATTCAACCTAGTTATTAGTGGTTATATATTTAAAGTCGACTAAAGTTTGACCGTTGATTAGTTAAAGTCAGCTTAGTCACTAGTGTTTCTATATAAGGAAAGTCAAATAAAGTTTGACTGTTGATTAGTTAATGTCAACTTAGTCACTAGTATTTATATATAGAAAGTCAAGTAAGGTTAGACTGTTTATTAGTCAAAGTCAACCTATTTATTAGTGTTTATATATTGAAAGTCGAGTAAAGTTTAACCGTTAATTATGAAAGTCAGCTTAGTCACTATTGTTTACATATAAAAAGTTAAGTACAATTTGACCGTTAATTACATAAAGTCATCTTAGTTTTAAGTGTTTAATTTAAAGGCAAGTAAAGTTCGAGCGTTCATTAGTCAAGTCAACCTAGTTATTAGTGTTCATATATAGAAAGTAATGTAAGGGTTGAACGTTCATTAGTTAAAGTCAACTTAGTTATTAGTGTTTATGTATTGAAAGTCAAGTACAGTTTGACCGTTGATTAGTCAAAGTCAGCCTAGTTATTTGTGTTTATATATTGAAAGTCAAATAAGGATTAACCGTTAATTAGTTAAAGTTATATTTTTGAATACTAAATCGATTGAGGGTTGAACGTTAATTAGTTAATGTAAATTTTATTCTTATTTATATATATTATGTTAGTAAAGGTTGATCGTTGAATAATTTAATTTAGTTATTAGTCAAAGTCAACAAAAGTAGTGAACGATTATGAAAAGAAAAAAAATTATTTTAGAGCGGCTATGCGGAGCTGCTCTTAACCCATGAAATTCTTGGCAAGAATATTTGAAACTTCTGGTGATTTGTTTTTAAAATATTTTGAATTCTTTGGCAAAAAGATTGAGCTTTAAAAAATTTCGACGAATATTTTGAAATTTTTGGCGGGAAGATTGAATTTTACAAAGTTTTGGCAAATTCTTTTGTGGGAAAAAAGAATTTTTAAAATTTTTAGCACTAATTTTTAAAAACCGGTGTAATCTTTTTCCAAACAAGTGCTATTTTTCAATTTTTAGCACCGGTTTTTAAAACCGGTGTTATTTTTTTCAAAACCGATGCTATTTTGATTTTTTGGCAATTTTTATGGCGGGAAATTAGAATTTTAAAATATTTAGCACCGGTTTTTTAAAGTCGGTGCTAATATTTCCAAAACTGGTGCTATTTTAAAATTTTTGCCTATTTCTTTGGCGGGAAAATGAATTTTGATAATTTTTAGCTGTTATTTTTTCAAAAATCAGTGCTATTTTGAATATTTTGGCAATTCTTTAGTGGGAAGATAGAATTTTAAAAATTTTTAGCAAAAACCGGTGCTATGTTTTCCAAACCGGTGCTAATTTATAATTTTTGGCTAGAAAAATGAATTTTAAAAAATTTTAGCACTGGTTTTTAAAAACCGATTTTAAAAAATTGGTGTTATTTTAAAATTTAGCACCGGTTTAAAAAATTGCTGTTAAAATTAAAATTTTAGCACCGGTTTTTAAAAACCTTTGTTAAAATTTAAAAAACTAGTGGTAAAATTAAAAAACCCGATGCTATTACATTTTTGGCACCATTTTTGAAAACCAATGCTAAAAAAGCGGTGCTAGAGAGGGGTTTCTGTGATAGTGAATTACGGGCGTACATAATCAACATCTAAAAACATCTTCGTGGGCAACTCACATGTAGTATTGTTCACTTACATTTTATGCAAATTTCACCGTAACACATCGCGAAGAAAGAAAAATATCACATCTTGCAACCGCAAACGAGTACATTTGTACAATTGCAACATGGCAAACTATAGATCTTGACAAAATACAAATCAAAGAAGTAAACAAATAAAGCAATAGATCTTGCAGCTTTGCATAATATAGGTTTACAACCTCAATCTTACAAGCTATAGATCTTTCAAAAAGCTGCGCGTTCCTATAAAAACATCAACAAAATCATGCAATATATCTCGTGGCTTCGCACAATATGGGTCTACAACCTCAATCTCGCAAGCTATAAATCTTGCAAAAAGAAACGGGAAGACACATATGCCAACAAAAACAATGACAAAAGCGAGCAATAGTTCTCGCGGCTTCGCACAACATATACTTACAACGTCAAATTCACAATTTACAGATCCTATAAAGAAAACACAAATGCATATTGCTTACAAAATCAGCAACAAAAGCAAGCAATAGATGTTGCAGTTTTGCAAAATATAAGTTTACAGCCTCAATCTCGAAAGCTATAGATCTTGCAGTAACAAATACAAACACATTGAAAATATAAATGTGACATTTTATTGAAATAGAAAGGTAGCACAACACAGAAGTACATGGATAGTGCTCGAAGCATTTGGAGAGGTGAATTACCACATTGAACAAAAGCAAGTTATCTACATCATGGTGTGCGAGATGGCCCAGCAGAAGACGAACTACTAGACCAATGAGATTGCTCAGCCTGATGTCCCTCATTAGATAAAATAATTATAGCACCATTTCATATATAAGTAAGCAAGATGGAGGGTTTGACCACTTCACTGCATACGAACAAGATGCTTGGCATAGTATGCTTTAAAGTCAGTTGTAGGACCAAACTCTTTGTGATCAAGTTGAACACTCATCACATCCACGGTGGCTTGATAACTTTTATTCAAATTATCCAGGTTATGTATCTCCTCCTGTAGCTAACAAATATGTGACCTAACAGATTTAGATAAATTAACCCTCTGACCTCCAATATTCATAGTAGAACAACAAGGCTCTGTAGAAACAGCCTTCACTTTATCTTTATAATTAACACCAACTTGTTCAAAATGATGTACACATGAGTCAAGGTGCTCGCACTTAGCACAAAGGTGATCATTATCACTACGCATATGGATATTCACATCGAACTTTTAATTAAACCTACTCTGCCACCCTGCAGAACATGTAGAAAGATAGTCGCATTCTTATTCTTTTTCTTTACACGATCCAATAATTGATCAATACGAGAACACTGCTTATCTATGATGGCGGTTTTCTGATAAGCCTAGCATGCTTTATTCCCACCAAAATATTTTTCTTTTTCTTGTTGACCAATCATGTTAACCAAGCTTAGCTGCTGCCACTGAATAAGGTTGTTCTGTTTGGTGCAAAATCTTTTCAACTCACAGATATAGTCACGTGACTCGTTCATGGCCTTCTTCCAAAAATTCTCCAAATAATTAACACTAAGAAACATATATTGTAGATGAAATAATAATAACATTGCTCAATCCTGAACGCGACTAGGAAGCTTGAGCGAATGAATATACACACAAACATATTCAAGATTAACTAAGCTGCAAACGATATCTTTGTCATGGGATTCAATATTGCAACTGTAAGGAACAAACTTCTTACAAGGGCATTTCATAGGAGGAGATAGAGATGATGAATAAGTAGACATATGCCATCGAAGACGTAAGGGAATAGATTCCAAATCAAAACTCCCAACATATGAAAAATGATCACTGGAAAGCAGTTAAAGATATTCCTTGGATAGGGAACTAGTAGCTTTAACCAGCCTAATACAGCAGCAAGAATTAGAAGATATAAACTCAGGATGACGCTCAAAGTAAACACTAGATCCCAACTAGTTAAGAAGATTTAAAAACTTATGGTCGATCAAAATATCAAAACCTTGCATATGAATAAATGTGAGGAAAAGTACAAAATTAGAGTTCATATACCAAACTTAAATACAAAATAGTACATATTCAAAAATACAACAAAATATAATTAAATATTACAGAAAAAATTAAAATATTCCTAAATTAAGCCATAGCTATGAAATTAACTAACATTAGAACGAGTAGCGGATGCATCCCGAGTAACAAGAGTAGAACTCTCATTGTTCACATTCTAAGAATGAAACTCAATGTCTACATTGGCCTCAGAGTTAGTAGAGGGATAAGGATCAGGAGATGTAAATGGAAGGAAGTGAAGATAATCAAATTCATTTTTTTGCAGCTCAGAAATAGAAGGCAACGAGCGAAGCTCAGCAAGATGAGACAGTAAGGCATAAGGATGCCCACCACCAGAAATCATTTTAATAAATTCAACATTAAATGCAGTCTTCTGCTACTCTATTACCCCCTCATACTTAGCCAGTGATCAGGGTGATCCCTTCGCTTTTAGGGAAGGATTCGCCTTCCGCGGATCCACCAAAGCCTCTCACTAACCAACGTGATGGGCAGAACTGAAAATCTCTTCAAAAAGGTTGAAGAAGGACTTCGTTTTGAAAATCCAATCAGCAAGAACTTGGGGATAGCTGGGCAAAGCCGGACTATTACTCTGCATCTCCTCCAACTCAAAGTGGAGCCCTATTGGCTTCTTCTTAAGCAACTTGTGCATGCTTCAAGGTAGCTTCAAGTGAAATTGTCAGAGCCTCGCGCTCTTTCTCGTTAGCCTTATACTCATCCAGCAGCGAACTATTCTCCTTGGTAAATTTAGCAACCCGCTCACCAACAAGCTTGAGACTTTCACCAAACCTATGACATCGTCAGAAAAATATATAAATGAATATACCAATTAGACATCGTAATAAGGGTATATCAAAATAAGATAAAAACCATTTTCAAAAGCTACAAAAAAATACCATGGCTACTAATTCGTGAAGAGAGATTTTAGAGAGAGTGGAAGGAATAGTCCCTTCTATCAACAGACTATTGCTTCGCGACAGCGGCCTAGAACGAGGGTGAATGGTGCGACCTCTTTTTTTAGGGAGCACCAAGGTGGCTGATGAACCATTGCCCCATTTTTTCCCCTCTTTTTTACTCTAGCGATGGAAGCAATGTCATCTATATATACCTCCTGCCCTCCTGGTACCTTACCTTCAACATCTGCTAACTGAGGGTTTGGTAGAGTAAAGTTCTTCTGGGGGACACCTCCAATATCAGTATTATGTGGTTGGATGGATGCGTTCTCTATTCCGTATCCACCTCATCAGGAATAAATGACATATTAATCTGTCACCCGACTAGATCAATATCTAATATTCAACACACATCTTGAGTCAAGGAAACATACAAACACATATGAGCAACACAAAAATAACAAGGGATAAAAATAATGCATGAAAATAAGGGAAACCATATTATAGCAACAAACAAATACCTTCAGTATCATATTCATCATGGCTTAGACCTATTGAGTGTTCGCTGAGTTAACATAACCTCAGAGTTAGCGGTGAGACGAGCCTCATGCCTTGGAAGCTTAGACTTAGGAACATTATAGTTCTAGTACGGAAGGATCTCTTCACATTCTTTATCTAGTTTTACATAAAAATAATTTGCTCCATACACCACAATTACTAGGGAACACACTGATGAACTCAATAGCAGGAATAACAGGATAAAAAGTGAATTTGTCCAAGGAGTTTTTCAACTTATGAAGCTATTACAAGCTACGAAATAAGTCAATAAGAGTTCTAAAATTCGAAATGAAAACCCTTGTTAGGGATAAAAAAACACAGATACAAGTATTCCAGCAAAAGTTTAAATGAAAACAGGTAGTACGTCGGAGAATATAACTGGAAAAGATCCCGATGTGCTCGATTTTGCATGCATTAACCATTGCATCCGGCATAGTTTTAGCACATTTTTGGCGGATTGCTAGTATAAGTTAATTTTATGTTACAAGGGGTTTAGATGCCCATGTTTGATTTTATTGTCTAAATCCTGCATTTTGTAGACTTAATTAGTACTAATGGACATCTTATATCCACGGGCTCCTATATCCTTCATTTGATCATCTTTTGTAGGTCGGCCGCCGGTACTTTTTGGTTACATTCTATGTGAAGACTGTTTGTAAGGGCGGTAGAAGATATTGAAGGCTGTTCACAAGAATGGTAGAAGATATCAATGGCAATTCACCTCTAGAATAATAGTAGAGAAGGCCACAAACATCAATGTATGGTAGAAGGAGATTGGAGTCCAAGATAGGCGGCAACAGAGGTAAAAGCGGCCAATGAAGAAATAGGGAATCATGGTCCGATGAGTTGTGACAAATTCTGAGAAAGATCCGAGAATAATTAGCCTTCGAGGCTAATTCCAATTGATTTGTCTTCTCAAGCACTACAAAATTGACTTCTAGAACTAAAAAAATCAGACTAACGATTCACCCATTCCAAAGGAAACAAGTTCAGCCAGCCGAAGTACCATGGGTCGGCGCGGTCCGTTCATGGTTAAGCACCAACGGTCCGTGCTAGAAGAGACGTCTCCCACCAATAGTTCCAACACTAGGAAATGGAATGACCCGCACCACATCCCATGGTCCACTCCAGAGCCTTACGCCATAGCCCGCGTCATATCCAGCGCCCCACGCCGGATGCAAGACCACGGTCTGCACGCGATCGTGCATCTTGTGACATGTACTTGGCGTGGACCGTACCATCTGCAAAGGCCCATGTTGGGCGGTGATTGAACTAGGGTTTTAGCATTTTTGGCCTATTTTGAGTCTATTCTTAGGCCCAATCCCCTTCTCCATTTTATATGTGACCTTAGTCTACTTGGTTAAACATGTACAAAGTAGATTAGTTCTTTAAGAGAGCACTTTTAGAGAAAGAAACACTCTCTCCTTTTCTTTTCTCTCCTTTTATTTTTGTGTTCATCCTAGATGTGGAATTCAAATCTGCATTTGAATTCCATATCTATGGAGTAGTTTCCATAGCTTGGGGATAATTGTAGCACATGTTTTAACTTATGTTTCGTGAGATTCATTAGATTCATCCTATTATTTGTGTTCATGATATTATTATGATTCTTCTTTAATGTTCCGAATGCATGAATATTACACCACATCGTCACACACTTTGGGTTGTATTCATGTATGGTGCACTTATTGATGCTCCTTTGGGAAGAGAAACCTGGATGTTAGAATGGGTAAGGGAGTACGTTGTGTCTGCATGAGTGTGTGCATGGGAGACCCGAGTATTACTCTAGCTTATTTGCCATTGTACCAATCTTAGCTGATTACGTAAAGTTTTTTGATAGGATGTAGGTAGAGATAATGAAAAAGTAGCAAGCTAGGGTTGTAAGAGACCTCAGTATCATAGATAAGATGCCTACGGCCCTTGGGCCAGTTGATAGGACCCATGGGAAGTCGTGTATTCATGGTGAAAGCCTAGGATGTAATTGAACGGGGGAGAAACAGACCTACAACAATGGTCAAACCTTGTTTTACTCCCCTAATTACAATGGTAGCGTCGATAGAGGGTTGCAAGCGCACCAAACGAGACCGCTACAGGGAAGTGTATGCCATTAGCCACACCACGTGTTGTGAACAATATATAAGGTTTCTTAGTAAATCTTACATATGAATAAATCGAGGATCAAAACATTAGGTTAATCATGTTACACAATGAATCCCAAAGTGCTTAGTTTAATTAGATTACTTGTTGGTTTACTTTTATGCATAGTAGTTGTTAATAAGAAAATCAACCCCCCTAATTTCTGTTTGCATTTACTAGATATTTCTTTCACTCGTACAGATTAACGACCCGTATGAGGTTGTGTTGTTAGTTGGTACTTGAGTCCTAGCATATCTATGGACAAACCTAGGGCTTACCGCTAACTACCCTCTAGGTAGCGTAGCAGTGAGAATGTGTGCAAAACTATAAATTTCTATCTTTGACCTTCTCAGCCTCTGCTCGGGTTAATTCTAATATATGTTTTAATGACTCCAGGTGGAAGCAAGTCAGATCCAATTCAAGCATAAATAATGAATAAGTAGAAGGAAGACACCTTACAAATTCAATATTGAGTGAAATGAGTACTATTAAGAAAAGGAGAGAAAGAAAAAGCCAGAAAAAATTACTATTAGAAGGGATGGAAAAAAATGCACATAGAGATTAAGAAGAGGAAAGGGCGATGAATGACTGAGTTTTTTGAAGAAGCAATAAATTTCAATAGTTAAGTACAGACACTGGAACGTAAAAAATAGACATTATATCTATTAGAAACATCATGATTAAATTCTGATACAAAATCATGTTACCTTTTCCAGAAATTAATATGACGGCTGAATTTGAGTAGGTGGTACACTGAATAATGATGGAATTAAGTTAATCGATTCAAACAAAATTTTAAGGGAAGAAACGATAACAGAATGTGAGAAAAATTGGAACAACATTGCAAATAATAAGGAGAGAATCTCGGCTTATATCTCAACATCTAAGCCTATCAAATCCAAATTTTAATTCAAAAAATAGACATCCCAACAAAAACTCAAGTGTAGCCAACAAGCAAGCAAAAATCTGCGAAGATAACATATGTTACCATGATGAAAAAAATGTTTTTACTTATAAAATAAATAGAACAACAGTTTCATACACATTCAACCAATATAGTTATCGCTTTGCGTTACATTGACTTCATGGCTAAGGGGGGGCTTATGGTGTATACCTAGCCCAGAAATGAAAGGTTCCTGGCCTTTAGGCCAAGCCTAAGACTAAGACATGAATAGGGATAACCGAAGCCATGACTAGGAGGCTCAGCCTCGAACCGAGAAAGGTGGAGTCATATTCGAAAGACTCAGCCACAAAACGATAAAGGCGGAACTATGTTCAAGGTTTAGCAATGAACCACGATGCAACCCACGATCTCAGACACTTGCAATGCAGAACTATGATTGCGAACATCTACAAATACAAGGAGAGCAACACTGACTCAAGTAAGAGATACAAAACTAAGTAATAGCATTTCTCTTAAGGAAGGAATTGACCTGAACATCGAAGCTCTTTTTCGTCGAAATCACTTTTGGGACATTTCTTGCAGGTTCATGCTAATCATGTGGTGAAGATTAACTATTTGGCCTGAGTAGACCACATCACCTAGTCAATGTGTCAACATAAAGCATATGACTAAATATAGACGTGTCCAGATGGGGGAACTAATCATCGAGAAATCATTTTGAAGACAATACGGGAATCTATTGGTGGAAGTTTGGGGTCAAAAGTCTCCGGCTTAGCCAAATCCCTTGCATCACGGGCAAATATGAAACACTACATTGGATAGGATCAACGTATGGGTAATCAACAAGTAGTGGCCATTTCCCCCTAAAATAACAATCATCCAATAGACCACCAGTGTCTTCCGGATATACATGTTCGGGGTTCCTATACAGGAGATCTAGGGCTCAATTCCCCCTACCTTAGTAGTGTAATCATCATTCACCTCTCTTAAATTGCTATAGAATTGACTATATACAATTCAAAATGCGAAGATTCATTGCACAACAAATTTTCAACATATTGGTTCTTAAACTTGTCTAATGGATCGGCCAATCCAATTCTCAAGTACTCATTGAAATAAAAAAATGTTGTAATCATGTAACTTTCCCTTCTCATGTAAAATATAATACCTAGATTGTGCAGGCAAGAACACAAATTTGACGGTATCATGCTTGTGATTGTTGCCGGTCTACCAGAATGTGATTGTTGCCAGTCTACCAGGTGGTTCAAGTCGCATCACTCATTCTGGTAGACCGGCAACAATCACAAGCATGATACCGTCAAATTTGTGTTCTTGCCTGCACAATCTAGGTATTATATTTTACATGAGAAGGGAAAGTTACTTGATTACAACATTTTTTTTATTTCAATGAGTACTTGAGAATTGGATTGGCCGATCCATTAGACAAGTTTAAGGACCAATATGTTGAAAATTTGTTGTGCAATGAATCTTCGCATTTTGAATTGTATAGTCAATTCTATAGCAATTTAAGAGAGGTGAATGATGATTACACTACTAAGGTAGGGGGAATTGAGCCCTAGATCTCCTGTATAGGAACCCCGAACATGTATATCCGGAAGACACTGATGGTCTATTGGATGATTGTTATTTTAGGGGGAAATGGCCACTACTTGTTGATTACCCATACGTTGATCCTATCCAATGTAGTGTTTCATATTTGCCCGTGATGCAAGGGATTTGGCTAAGCCGGAGACTTTTGACCCTAAACTTCCACCAATAGATTCCCATATTGTCTTCAAAATGATTTCTCGATGATTAGTTCCCCCATCTGGACACGTCTATATTTAGTCATATGCTTTATGTTGACACATTGACTAGGTGATGTGGTCTACTCAGGCCAAATAGTTAATCTTCACCACATGATTAGCATGAACCTGCAAGAAATGTCCCAAAAGTGATTTCGACGAAAAAGAGCTTCGATGTTCAAGTCAATTCCTTCCTTAAGAGAAATGCTATTACTTAGTTTTGTATCTCTTACTTGAGTCAGTGTTGCTCTCCTTGTATTTGTAGATGTTCGCAATCATAGTTCTACATTGCAAGTGTCTGAGATCGTGGGTTGCATCGTGGTTCATTGCTAAACCTTGAACATAGTTCCGCCTTTATCGTTTTGTGGCTGAGTCTTTCAAATATGACTCCACCTTTCTCGGTTCGAGGCTGAGCCTCCTAGTCATGGCTTCGGTTATCCCTATTCATGTCTTAGTCTTAGGCTTGGCCTAAAGGCCAGGAACCTTTCATTTCTGGGCTAGGTATACACCATAAGCCCCCCCCTTAGCCATGAAGTCAATGTAACGCAAAGCGATAACTATATTGGTTGAATGTGTATGAAACTGTTGTTCTATTTATTTTATAAGTAAAAACATTTTTTTCATCATGGTAACATATGTTATCTTCGCAGATTTTTGCTTGCTTGTTGGCTACACTTGAGTTTTTGTTGGGATGTCTATTTTTTGAATTAAAATTTGGATTTGATAGGCTTAGATGTTGAGATAT
This sequence comes from Rubia yunnanensis, assembly GCA_037428765.1. NCBI lineage: Eukaryota > Viridiplantae > Streptophyta > Magnoliopsida > Gentianales > Rubiaceae > Rubia > Rubia yunnanensis. The sequence continues at coordinate 52,535,663 of CM075062.1, forward strand.
AAGCCGAGATTCTCTCCTTATTATTTTCATTGTTGTTCCAATTTTTCTCACATTCTGTTATCGTTTCTTCCCTTAAAATTTTGTTTGAATCGATTAACTTAATTCCATCATTATTCAGTGTACCACCTACTCAAATTCAGCCGTCATATTAATTTCTGGAAAAGGTAACATGATTTTGTATCAGAATTTAATCATGATGTTTCTAATAGATTTAATGTCTATTTTTTACGTTCCAGTGTCTGTACTTAACTATTGAAATTTATTGCTTCTTCAAAAAACTCAGTCATTCATCGTCCTTGCCTCTTCTTAATCTCTATGTGCATTTTTTCCATCCCTTCTAATAGTAATTTTTTCTGGCTTTTTCTTTCTCTCCTTTTCTTAATAGTACTCATTTCACTCAATATTGAATTTGTAAGGTGTCTTCCTTCTACTTATTCATTATTTATGCTTGAATTGGATCTGACTTGCCTCCACCTGGAGTCATTAAAACATATATTAGAATTAACCCGAGCAGAGGCTGAGAAGGTCAAAGATAGAAATTTATAGTTTTGCACACATTCTCACTGCTACGCTACCTAGAGGGTAGTTAGCGGTAAGCCCTAGGTTTGTCCATAGATATGCTAGGACTCAAGTACCAACTAACAACACAACCTCATACGGGTCGTTAATCTGTACGAGTGAAAGAAATATCTAGTAAATGCAAACAGAAATTAGGGGGGTTGATTTTCTTATTAACAACTACTATGCATAAAAGTAAACCAACAAGTAATCTAATTAAACTAAGCACTTTGGGATTCATTGTGTAACATGATTAACCTAATGTTTTGATCCTCGATTTATTCATATGTAAGATTTACTAAGAAACCTTATATATTGTTCATAACACGTGGTGTGGCTAATGGCATACACTTCCCTGTAGCGGTCCCGTTTGGTGCGCTTGCAACCCTCTATCGACGCTACCATTGTAATTAGGGGAGTACAACAAGGTTTGACCATTGTTGTAGGTCTGTTTCTCCCCCGTTCAATTACATCCTAGGCTTTCACCATGAATACACGACTTCTCATGGGTCCTATCAACTGGCCCAAGGGCCGTAGGCATCTTATCTATGATACTGAGGTCTCTTACAACCCTAGCTTGCTACTTTTTCATTATCTCTACCTACATCCTATTGAAAAACTTTACGTAATCAGCTAAGATTGGTACAATGGCAAATAAGCTAGAGTAATACTCGGGTCTCCCATGCACACACTCATGCAGACACAACGTACTCCCTTACCCATTCTAACATCCAGGTTTCTCTTCCCAAAGGAGCATCAATAAGTGCACCATACATGAATACAACCCAAAGTGTGTGCCGATGTGGTGTAATATTCATGCATTCGGAACATTAAAGAAGAATCATAATAATATCATGAACACAAATAATAGGATGAATCTAATGAATCTCACGAAACATAAGTTAAAACATGTGCTACAATTATCCCCAAGCTATGGAAACTACTCCATAGATATGGAATTCAAATGCAGATTTGAATTCCACATCTAGGATGAACACAAAAATAAAAGGAGAGAAAAGAAAAGGAGAGAAAAGAAAAGGAGAGAGTGTTTCTTTCTCTAAAAGTGCTCTCTTAAAGAACTAATCTACTTTGTACATGTTTAACCAAGTAGACTAAGGTCACATATAAAATGGAGAAGGGGATTGGGCCTAAGAATAGACTCAAAATAGGCCAAAAATGCTAAAACCCTAGTTCAATCACCGCCCAACATGGGCCTTTGCAGATGGTACGGTCCACACCAAGTACATGTCACAAGATGCACAATCGCGTGCAGGCCGTGGTCTTGCATCCGGCGTGGGGTGCTGGATATGACGCGGGCTATGGCGTAAGGCTCTGGAGTGGACCATGGGATGTGGTGCGGGTCATTCCATTGCCCTTAGGGTTTATGGGCCGAGGAGCTTCCGAGTTCGTAAAGAAAACATGTCTTAAAAAATCCCCGCTTTCTTATGACCCGAGGCAGTCTGGATTTGTAGCCCGAGCTCGAAACCAAGCTTTCCGAGCTCATAACCTAATTTGGCCTTATACTTTGTATAGGACCCCTCCTGTTCCGAGCTCGAAAACTGATATGTCCTATTATTTTTAAAGGGCTGACTGGGTTCCGAGCTCGGAAATCTATTGGTGTTATGGTAAATTTTTCAATGAAAAGGGAATTTTATAGTTGTTTGTATTGAACATTAAATCTTTCTAATTTTCTAATTTATTATTGAAAAAGTATGCATAAATTTGAAGAAATAGCCAAATTTATCTTATCAAACAAAAAGGCCAACTTAGTAGGACCCGAAATTCTATAAATAAAGTCATAATCTCAATCTTAACAAAATAAAAGACATTGTACAATGACTTTGAAGATAAGTCTCAACCCTACTCATTCCAAAATATTTAATTATAAAAATATTGCATTTTTATTGACTGGCTAGTGGGAGGTCGTTGTCGTACCTCTGAAAGTTATAATTTATAAGCCCTTTATGTTTACTAAATACAATTAAGTAGATAGTGGCAAATTGGGTCGTCCACAAAGAAGAGAGATTTTCTTAAGCATTTAAACATATAAGGTTTATATTAAGCTAGAAGTAGATATATATATATATATAGATATATAAAAGCAAGTATTAAGGGGGTTTTTGGTAGGTTTTGTTCCTAATTTATGAAATTAAAAGACAAGATTACTAGCAAAGTTAACTATGCTAATCATCAAACAAACTAAGAAAAATGGGTAAAAACTACAAAATACAAATCATTGGGGGCAATTAATATCCACTTCCAAGCCTAATGTAGATCATTGAACCATTCACTCATTCTATCACATTCGTTACCTATGGGGAATGCTAAAACTTCCCATTTGAAAATCAACATTCATTCATTCTTAATAGAAATTTGCAATGAAAAATAACGACCATTTTAAAACCTCATTGATAATTATATTAGGCAAACCACACCATAAAGGTATTTCATCAACTACATTATACATGAAGAACCATAAATTTGATAACAACAAGACTTCTGCCAAAGACATGGTCATTTAACCAAACATAGCATTCATTAGGCTAAACCTAGAACAAACCACATTCAAGATTCAAATTTTCATTTCATCTATAGGATAAACATGAGAACAATCCATATTAACATATTTATCTAGCAAGAATCACAACACATTATGCGAAAGAAGTTCTAATTCCATGTTTCTGGATTCTCATGTCAAAGAGCTAAGAAACTTGCAACTTTCCTAACACCCTAAACTTAAATCATAAAAAATATTCATATAATCAAACAACCCATAGAATAAATGAAGTAAAACATCACATTAAAACACATGAATGCTAAATAACAAATGCTTCAAGAACGAGTGAAATAGAGGTTCATACTACATAGATATGGAAGCTTCAATCAATTGCTCCCAAGTACAAAATTAAGATAGATAATCAAAACCCATGACATAGAATAATAATCTACAAAGAAAGAAGAAGAAATGGAAGAAAATGGTGAAAAACTAAGGTTTTAGAGCCCCCAAGTCGGGTTTAGAGAGCTGGGGAAGAAGGGGGTGAAAAGCTATTTACAGTACAAGAAAAAAGGGAGTAAAAAGCAAGTTGCAGGGAAATTATCATGAGTCACGACGCCTCTGTTGCGAGTCGAGACCAGATCAAGAAATTGTGACCTCTCAGGTCAACATTTCGCGAGTCGCGACGGAAAAAAGTCCCATTTTGTTTTGCTTCCTCCGGGTGAACCGTTGATCCTTTTTGGGAGTTCTTATAGTTGATTTTATAGTGCTCAAAAGGAGGAATCCAATGGTACCACATTTGTAGGCTTATTCCTGTAGGAAAATTCTCATAAATCTGCTTCAAAACATAGATAATTCTTCACCCTTTGCTTTGCTCTCCTTTCTCCACTTTATCTTCTACCACTTTGTGAGTGGCCTTCCATCTTCTACCATCATTTTGAAAGCCTTCACTAAACCACTCCTAAGTACTCCCAAGAAATCTAAAAATTAAGCTTACAAAAAGGAATCTAGATACTCGTAAGGACCAAAAATCCATTAGACTAAACGTAGGTTACAAAATGAAGGATTTAGATATAAAAACCGAAAATGACTATCTAAACCCCTTATCATGTAAACCTACATAAATATAGAAATCTTTAAAAAAAAATATGAAAAAAGAGATGTTAAATGCTTTGAAAAATACATGTATTTGACGTCTCATCAGCAAGCCGGAATCAAACATGTGCTCAATCTCGGAGTCATTTCATTCTGTTGTTTACCACCTTCAACCGCACCTAGCTTGCCACCCGCATCACTATCTGTCATCACTGTATCAAATTTATGGGGCTATTCATCCTTTCTCAGTTCAAGGTGGATTCCTGGAGCTTCTATGAATCGTTGTTGTTGGGCATCCACTCTAGCAAACATTTCCGAGGTCTTTTCAACATTGCCACAAATACCATTCAAGTAATGACCTATGGTAGTCTTTCAGCTACTTTGGGAACCTACTAAACAAAAATTAATTTAAAATGTACAATTAGCAAGAAGAGCAAAAAGTGTATGAAATTGTATGAAAATTATAAAAGAATTTGAAATGCTTGCGAGATCCCAATCCCCTGGCTTTTCCAAGTTCCACCTCCTTAGCCCTTTTAGCATTCTTTGCTGCCTATTGTAGAACAACCCTTAGCTCCCATTTATTGTCATGACTGAGGTGGAGGTGCTTATGCTGAAACCATGCCTTGTCATAAAACATTAAGCGGAGTCTGCAGCTTTTGGGTTGGACATCGGCCTTCTTTATCATCGTAGCGATCAAAGTCACCATATCGGAAAACATTTTTTTGAGCATTTGTGGCCATGAGCATACTCATCAAGATGTTATAACCGGGGTTAATCTTCACAGCCTCCATCACATAGTAGAAAATCATAAGATTCCCAATGGTCAGCTCACACATGTGTCCACCCGTGGGCAAAACATTCAAACACACTCACTCATAAGGTAGCCTCTTATCCACTGACAAAACCCTTATATCACAGCTATTCGCTGGGTGGGTTCTGTAATGGATGGCCAACTTTGTTAGTGATAAATTTCTACGGGGCCATGCATGGCCATCCACGGGGTTCAATTTCCTGGAGAAAGAGTAAGAGCTACCTAGGGCCACACATATTGTAAACTTTATTAACTGTGATTACTTGTCCATTCACCTTAGTACTACAATGAATGTTCATGCATTGTCCCAAATTAGCATAAAATTCATAACCTCATCTACGCACACGTTTTCCTCTGAACACAACAAATTGTCTGGATGTTTGTCCTTGAAACCTAGACACAAATCTCCAATTGATGATACACGAATAACTTGGGAATTGATAATCTTACGCTTGGAGAATTCCACATACCTCTCCTCCGCATTTTCGTTGAAAAATCATTAGGATGCTGAGAGCTCGGTGTAGGGTTCATAGCTGCGGTGGCCCGTTACCCTGGTATTCGTCTTCGTGTATCTAGGCCTCAAAAGCATGATCGAAATAAAAAATTGGGTGATTCAATTTTGGATAATAGGGTTCGAGGGGTTTTGAATTTGGGGGTTATTGGCAAGTGTCGATTTAGTTCGATCTATTTTTTATATATTAAAATAGGGTCCAAGTTTGGAACTAGTTCCTAGGTATTCTTTTAAAGAGAAGATCCTATTTTGAGTTCGAAAGGCCACTCAGACGGGAAAAAAAAGAACGTAAATATGGGTTTCCAAATGGTAATAAATACCCTAAGGAAGGCCGTCATTTTCATCACTTTTCCCCAAAAAAACCCTTTCAACCCATTTCTTCCATTTCTCTCCATCTCTAATCCATTTTTTCTTCAAGTGGTGATTGAAGGTAAGTTTTCAAGCATCCAACTCCTATATTCCTCATCACTACTTCTATTTTGTTCTCATTTCATTTTATCATTATTTTAAGGGGATGATCAAAACAAGTGCTATTGGACTTGATGGTGCGCAATGTTTTATGAAATGGAAGTTCCCCCTTGTTTGATATATAGGTTGTGTTTTAAAACCCTAGATTATGTAGTGCTCCACAATAGATTCTTGTTTGGTTGATAATTTTTGGGGTTTTGATTAGTTGGAATATTTATTGTTGTTATTCAGTGATAACATTGTGATTGTGAGTTCAGTCCTACCTCGGGTAGTGAACACCTAATGACGGTTCATTTTTGGCTAAAAATTTAATAAATGTTTGAAAGTGATATTAAATGTGGTATTTTCTTCTTATAGTTTCTTTTATGTAGTTAGCGTCATAATTGAGTGGAGAATATTTGGATGTAGGTTCAATAATGTTTGAAAAGGACTCGTGACAATATGTCGTGTTCACAAAATAGCCATCCCACGACATTGAGATTTGGTTGTGATGACAATGATGGATTCGACGAGGTAGGAATAGGTAAAACACATTGCAGAACATTAGAATATAGGATAGCAAGAAAATAGTTAACTCGATTGGTTTTTAATAAGTGGGGCAAATGTTTGTCCAAAAAGAGTGCAAAGTTGTCTAGTTGAGTTGTGATAGTCAGTAGAACAAGGTGGAAATAAAGTATGATAGTTGGCATAAGGTACCCCAGGACTATAAGGAGACCCTGTGGATTGAGTGCAAGGTACCATTATTGGCCTACATGAACTTCCCCACCTAATTTTCCCATACTCTTATTTTTTAAATTAACTATAACTTATTGTCACTCCTGTCATTATAAATCCCCATAGAGACAATTCAAAATTGATGCACCGGATATAACATTTCTAAGAAAGAAGGCAACAACCATGATGTTCAAGAGTTGGTGGGAGCTGGGAGGTCGTCGCCGTACCTCTCAAAGTTAATACTTTTAAGCCCTAATGCTTCCTATCTACAATAAAGTAGATAATTGCAAGTCGGGGTTATCCACGAGAAGAGTGATCTTTTCAAGCATTTAAGCACAAAAGGTTGCTATTAGACTAGGAGTAGATATATATACACATACATATAAAAGCATGTAAATTGGGGGGGGGGGGGTTGGTGGTCCTAAGTTATGAAAGTTAAAAGACAAAACGACTAGCAAAGTCAAGAAACTATGCTAAATCATCAAACAAAACTAAGAAAAAGGGTTTAAAACTACAAAAGATAAAGCCCTGGGGGAAATTAATATCCACTTTCAAACCTAATGTAGATCATTGAACCATTCACTCATCCTATCACAATTGTTACCTATGGGGAATGCCAATGAAAGATCGACATTCACTCCTTCTTAAGAATAGTTTGCAAACACAAAAAATGACTATTTGCAAACCTCATTGTTGATCACCCTAGACAACCAACGACCATGGGGGTATTTCATCAATGGCATTTTACACGAAGGCCCATAGATTTGACAACGACAAGCTTTCTACCAAAGACATAGCCATTTAACCAAACATAGCATTCATTAGGCTAAACCTTAAACAAACCACATTGAAGGTTCAACCTTTTCATGGTATTTATCAGATAATTATGAGAACAATCCACATTAACATACTTATCTAGCAAGAATCACAACATATTATGCGCAAGAAGTTCTAAGTCCAGGTTCCTAGATTTTCATGCAAAGGAGCTAAGAAATTCGTCTCTTTTCTAACACTCTAACACTTCAATCATACAAAAACTTCCTATTCTCAAACAACACATGGCATAAATGCAGTGTGACATAGCATTTAGAACATATGAATGCTAAATAACAAAGGCTTCAAGAACGAATGACAAAATCTATTCATTACTTCTACTATTCATACATTTACACAAGATTAACCAAGAAACTTACAAAAGATAGACTCAATACAAAAACTTACACCACCAATATCCTAAAAAACAACCAACCCCATGCAAACTAGGAACCCTAGCTAGCATGTCATGCCACCAAGTATCCATCCAAAAGCATCCCACGACAATCAAAAACCAAAATCACCAAACAATTAAGAAAAAACTACCAAGAAAAACATAAAATGCACCGAGGAAATCCAAGAATGAAAACTCCCTAAGTGCTCACTACACACTACCCCACACTTAAATGATGCATAGTCCTCAATGAAACAAAAACCATGTAAAAACACAAATGAGGTTGGGAAAAATAGTGACACTCACTCTCATGGCCCCAAAGGGCCTTCATCCTCGTCGTGACTAGTGCTTCTCTTCTCAATGTATCCAATTGCTTGAAGTGCAGCCTCAATGCGATCCATCCTCGTGTTAAGTTCCTGAACTTGCATCCTCACCCCTCCTATTGCTTGGACTACCTCTTGCAACACTAGAGTAGTGCTTGAAAACTTATCCTCAAGTGTGTGCAGTTGGTCAATGCTGTCTATGGATAGGCGAGAGCAGCTAGGATGTGTTCTTGAAGAGGTCTCATGCTTGGCTTCCTCTACATCTATCTCTAGGGTGGCTAATACTCAGTAAAACTCTCTCTCAAAGTGCAAGTCTGGCTCAATAAATAGGTTACTCAAACACGTGTCATGGTTTATGGTGATGCACTCCAGTTGAGGAAGTACTATGAGCTACAAGTGCTTGCCCCGCCAAAAAGCCATACATACGATCCTTCGATGTAGTAGGCCCTACCTTGAATGCCTTTTCTTACCTCTCAATGTTATACTTTGTACCAAAGCATCCCAATTTAGCCAACGCTCTCTATGTGAAAGGATGCCCTAAGTACTGTACCAGTAGACCTACTATGCCGTCCATAGATATCTTGCCACTCTTTTTGTCCCACGTTTCTAAACACTCCTGCAAAAATAACCCTAACAAATTTTGGTAGAAATTACCCTCGGGAGTCATTTCCCATAGGCAATGAACAATCAAACTGGGATATTTCGTTAGTAAACCATGGTAGAAAACCCCAATTGCCAATAGTCGGTGAACGTAACAAAATGCTGGATGAACCAAGGCGGTGCTCTTGCACGAGTCCTTTCAATCGGTCTCTGTCAACTGCCTCCAAAATACCCCAAGAGAAAAAGGCATCCCTTGACGGTGTGTCCTAGGGATCTCTTCATCATACCTCCATCCGAAGGCATAAGCTATCTCTCGGTGTGTTATCTGATACTCCTTATCATCAATATTTAATGTTGACCGCCTTGTGTCCTTTCTTATCTGTGACCGACCAAAAGGTAGCTTGGAACTCTAGGGTCCACCTAATGTAGGCCTTAGACTGTTTCTCTAAGAACCCTTCTAGACCTACCTTGCCCAATAGATAGGAAATGGGCTCGAGTAAGCCTAGAGCCTCCAATGTGTCCTTACATGCTAAGCCGGTCTTTAATATACTCCTCTTTGGCTCTCTGAAATTCCTCCACCTACGAGCTGCAACCATGAAGATGTTGGTCAATCCCATAAACTCTTCAGTCACGAATGCGGGGTTGCAAAGAATGGGAGTCACCAGCTCGTGGTTTGCATCCTTTGCCAGTTCCTTCCTCTTCTCACCTCGTGAGGACTTTCTTTCTTTTCTCTGAATTTTTTTTCTTAGGAGGAATCCTAACAAAATGAAGGTAAGAGTGGTAATATGATCATAAAAAAGGAATTATCTACAATTTCATTCAACGAGACAAAATTCTCCTAAATAGCATAACCATACAAAATATAATAATCTTAGCATGAAATCTATTTAAACAAGAACGTTCCTCATCAAACAACAAACCTATGTAAGTTCTCACCAACCGTTCGATAAGATTATACAATCAAGGTTTGTCTCCTCCTAAATCACCCAACACATGAAGAACATATCATTCAAGCATAATAGCACATCAAACCACCCAAACTTTCTTCAACACAAGATCATGCATACAAACTCAAACATATATCTCAACAACACACATACTCATTAAAATTTCATGCTTTTCATAACATCACCACAATGTCAATAAAGCATGTAAACAAATAATTAAATGAATTACCCGGAATTTGAAGCTAAGAGTTACAAGATTCATACAAGAAGAAGCAATAATTGCTAATTTTTTAGAGAAAAGATTCAAATTTCAAGTTTCACCAAGATTGTGTGTGAGTGAGTATTTCTTGAGAAGGAAGAATGTGTCCAATGATAAAAGTAGGTGGAAGAATGTACCATGGGTTTATAATTTCAGCATAGGGGATAAGGGAGGGAGGTACAATTAGGATAAGGATGGAATTTAAAAATTGCAAATTAGGGGACAATAGTTCCAATAAATTAATTCCAAGGGATGTTGGAAGTAATATTTGCATCCAAAATCCTAAGAAATAGGGAATTTCAAAATATTTGAACCAAAAATGCATTTTTAAGTTTGAAATTCAGATTTTTAAAAATTTCCATTCTTGGAACAATTTGACAGCGGAAAGTGGAGAATCTAAGTAGAAGGGTTTCTGGCACAGACCAAAGCCTTATGCCAAACCTTCTAGCACGAACCAACCCCTCGTGCCAAATATTTTGGCACAAAGCAACCCTTTGTGCCAAAATATTTAGCGTGAGTTATCCCCTCGAGCCAACTCTCCTGGCACGGACTGTGGCACTTGGAGCGGACTGTGTTAGGCTTTGGCATGAGGTTGCCACAAATTTTGACCTATTCCTTAGTTTTTCCCCCTCTTTAAAAAAAACTATATCAGACATTAAATCGAATTCCATCCAAACAGAATCACAAGTATCAAACTCAAATTTTCAAATCAAGCAAGGGTTTGATCTAAAAAATAATCATCGCAAACAATAACATGCAAAATCTATCTAATCACTGTTCAAAACTAAAGAAAAAAAGAAAACCCGTATATTTATTGTCGTCCTCAAGACTTATTATCTTTTCATGCAATCTAGTTGGAACCACCTACCTGTGGCTTTTTGAAATTTCCATCACCAACTTCACCCACGATGACATCGTTGTGGAAAGGTCTCCACAATGAGTCGCCCTTACCTTTGGATCCATTGTCCATCATAGGAAATGAATCTCTATATCTTGCTAAAATAGAGTCTGTGAATGTCACTTTAGGGTTAGGAGGAGGTCAATGAGGTTTAAAACTCTCGACACTCTTCTTTTCCCACTGTAAGTTAGTTAGCATGGAAAACAGTCTAGCACAGACATACTATCAATCGCATCATGCAATTAATCATTCTCATAAAAAGTATCGTCAACTTGGAACTCATCCAAGTATTCATGCTCGTTGTTGGCACAAGAATTTTCATGGAAATCATGGTTATCACATAGGGTCACACCTCTACACATAAAAGAAGAATTAGTCGAGTCATGCCTAGATTTATAGATATCAAACTCCACTTTGTCTATATCATCTTCTAGAATCAAGGTCCCCAAGTGGACATCAATTTTAGCCCTATAAGTTTTAAGAAAAGGTCTCCCCAAAAGTATTGGGGGTGCACTTCCGTTGTGCACCATGTCTAGGTGATGTGCCCATTTTATACGGTTATATTAGGAATTTTAGAATTCACTTTTATACACTTTTGTGCTCTAAATGTGGTAGTTTTCCTTGAAATTCTCTAAGGAGAGTTAAAAGCAACTTTAATGCTTTTATTACTTTTGTAGAGAATTTTGTGTGACAAGGCAATTTTTTTTGAAGACTTTGAAGAATACCTTTGAAGATTTGAATATTCGAAGACTTTTATACTTGAATAATTGAGGAAAAGTGAAGTGAAAAGGAGGACATGAAATAAAAAGAAGAAAAAAATGAAGATGCTGGAACTGGACACCGTCGCGAGTCGCGACGAATGTATGGCCAGAAATCTTTCTTTCCTTTTTGTACTGTAAATACTCACCTTATCCTCTCCTCTTAAAAACTTCTTCTTCCTGCATTTTTTTGGGTTCAAACCCTATTTTTTCTCTTCTTTCTTTTCTTAGTTTTTGTAGGTTAATCATGTGTTTAATTATCTAGGTTAGTTTCATCTTGGGAGAAATGGATTGAAGCTTCCATATCTATGTAGTAAGAACCATATCTATCTATTTAGTGCTTTTTCTATTGTGCATTTATTGAGCTTTGAATGTGAATTGTTAATGGCATTTATGTTGTTGGAAGCTTGGGTATATGAATTGCTTGTATGATAACTTGTTAGGTTTGGGAGAAAGTAGCTAATTATTCCCTCTTTTAATGTGGAATCCAAGAGCATGAGTTAGAGCTTCTTAATGATGTTGATGTGTTTATAATTTCTAGATGAATGTGATGATGTTGAATTCATTGTCATGTTTTTTTTAGGTACTAAATGAGAGAAGTCAATGGATGTCAATTGTTCTTGGCTAATCTTGTGTAAATGCATGATTAGTGGAAGTAGTGAATAGATTGTTTCACTCTATCTTTAAGCATTTGTTATTTAGTATTCATGTGGTTTGTTCTAGGTTTTTCCTAGTGAATTCTATGTTTGGTTAAATGGCTATATCTTAGGTAGAAGGCTTATTGTTATCAAATCATGGTCTTTCGTGTATAATGTCGTTGATGAAATACCTCTATGGTGTTCTTTGCCTAGAGTGATTATCAACGTGGTTTGGAAATGGTCTTTGTTTGTCTTTGCAAATTACTATTAAGAAAGAATGAATGTTGATCTTCCATGGCATTCACCATAGGTAACAAAAGTGATAGAATGAGTGAATGATTCAATGATCTAAATTAGGTTTGTAAGTGGATATCAATTGCCCCCAAGGCTTTTTTTTTGTAGTTTAAAACCCTTTTCTTAGTTTGTTTGATGATTAGCATAGTTACTTGACTTTTCTAGTTATCTTGTCTTTTAATTTCATAACTTAGGAAAACTAGCCAACCAACCCCCCTCATTTGCTCGCTTTTATATGTGTATATATATATATATATATATCTACTTCTAGCTTTATGTTTAAACACTTATGGAAATCCCTCTTCTTCGTGGACGACCCTGACTTGCCGATATCTGCTTAGTTGTAGATAGTAAGCATGAAGGGCTTATAAATTATAACTTTGAGAGGTACAGTGACGACCTCTCACTAGGACATAAAAGTCCGCCTGAAAAACCAGTTTGCTAGCTCGCACCCTCACATCCTTTACTAGCCCACGGTGGCTAGCTTGGGAATGATCGCCGAGTTGGACAATCACTTTGGTTTCCCTAAGCTCACCTATTTCTAGGTGTTCATACAGACTATATGGAATAACATTGATTGATGCGTCTAAATATATCATGGCATTTTCAACAAGCTTTCCACCAAAGAAGATAAGGATAGAGAACATTCCGGGATCGTGGCATTTTTAGGTTAATTTCTATGGTTCAAAACAACAACTCCCCCCCCCCACCATTTTCAAATTTCCTAACTTCTTAGTTGTTCTACTTCTCTTCTTTGTGCATGAAACTTTAAGAAACTTAGCATACAATGGCATATTTTCAATTAATTTCAATACATAGATTGTTACCTCAATCTTTTCAAAAACTTTTAGAATACTTGCATCATTGATCACCACCTTTGGCCTTCCCTTCAATGAATTATAGAATTGAGGTGGGAAGGTAATTTGAGCCTCGAGTGGTGGAAGCTTCTTGGAAGGGGCTTCTTTGACCACAATGTCATCCTCTTCGAAGTGTGCCTTGGTAGCCTCCAATACTCGATCATCTTCTTAAATCACCTTATTCTTGAACTCGTGAAATTCCATCCCACTTATCAACTTTAGTGCACTCACATTCCTTGGATTGACTTCCGGTTGGGAAGGGAGTTTTCTTAACTCATTGGATTCAAGCAGGCTCACAGAGGTGGCGAATTGCCCAACTTAAATTTCAAGATTCTTGATACTTGAGAATGCCCTATTGCCAAGGTCTTCAATCTCATGCCTTGTCCTCTCCACGAAGACTTCATGTTTCTTCCCCAATTGACCAATGGCTTCTAAGATCTTCTCTCGATCTGACTTGTAGATTGAGGCATGATTGTTGGAAGGGCCTTCACCTCTAGGGTATGGTAGAGGTAGAGCTTGTCCACCTTGATATCCTTGAGGTTGGTTATCCTACTATCATTGGAAATCTGGATGACCTTGATACCTTGGACTAAACTAGTTTTCATATGGATCCAGCCTTGCCTCATCTTGGTTCCCCCGAAACCCTTGTTGTTGACCCCTAGAAAAATGTGGTCTCTCTTGCTTGTTATAATCAACGAACTTCATCTCTTGAAAATCTTCTACAACTTAAGGACACACCTTAATGTTGTGGAATAAGCTGCATACCCCGCACACTTTAACTTGATACACTTTTCCTCACAAGAGCTCATTCATTATGGAAGCAGGAGCTTGGACTTTCTCCTTCAACTTAGGTAATTGTGCGGGTTCATCTAAGACCCTAACCCTTGACCTTATGCCAAATTGCCGCATATCACTGGCCATTTCTTCAAACAAATCCATTGCATCCTTAGGGCTTTTGTTCTTTATCGAACCATTGCAAGCAGTGTTCACCATTTGCATATTTACCCTCCTCCAATCGGGGTCATTAAATCGTAGAAAATTAAATTTGAGAGGGAGGCAACCAAGGTCAAAAGGAATCAAATTTAACTTTATAGTTCTGCATCCAATCTAACTACTATGCTAGCTAAAAATGTAGTTAGTGGTAAGCTCTAGGTATGTTTTTAGAGTTGCTAGGGCTCAAGTATCAAATAAAACATAACCTCGTACGGGTTGTCAATCTGTACGAGTGAAAGGAATAGTTTGTAAAGCAAAAAAGGGGGTTTTGTTTTTCAAATTAACAACTATGGGTCATAAAAGAAAAGAACAATTAATCTGTAAAGCTAAGCACTTGGGGAGTAAATGTGCAACATAGTTAATTTATTATTTTGATCCTCGATTCATTTACATAGACATCTAGACAAACCTAATATAGTGTTCATAACACGTGGTGTGGCTGATGACATACACTTCCCCATCCCTATCATGTCGGGTGCGCTCGCATACATCCATCGACACTGACATCGTAATAGGGAAGTACAACAAGGTCTGACCATTATTGTAGATCTGTTTCTCCCACGTGCAATTACGTCTCGGGCTTCCACCATGAATGATCTTCTTCCCAATAACCTATCAATTAAGTCAGGGAATCATTGGCACCTTATCTATAACACTAGGGCCTCTTACAACCCTAGCTTGCTACTTTTTGCTATCTCTACACGTAACCTCTCAGACTACTTTACGTAATCATCTAAGACTGAAGAAATGACAAATAATTCAGAGTATGACTTGGGTCTCTCCTAAACACACCCACGCAGCCCCGTATTCCATTACCTACTCAAACATCCAGGTTTCTCTTCCCAGTGAGGCATTAATATTTGCACCAAGATCAATATAGAACAAAGTGTCTGCTTATATGTGGCATACTATTCATGTAATTCAAACATTCAAGAACAAGTCATAATAATATCATGAACACAAAATTAGGATGAACTATAGAATTTCACAAAACAAAGATTAAACCATGCGCATAAAACTATCCCCAAACTATGGAAACTACTTCATAGATATGGAATTCAAATATATATTTGAATTCCCCATCCTAGGACTAAATCAAAAGCAAAGAAAGAAAAGAAAAGGGGAGAGAGTGTTTCTTCCAATACAAGATGAACTAAGGATGAATATACTTCTTTCTATGTCTACCTATATCTTTAACACTTAGGCTATATTTATAGGAGAAGGGGATTGGGCCTAAAAATAGGCCCAAAATAGGCCAAAGTGTCCAAAACCCTAGGTCAGCTGCAGTTGGCGAGATCCGTGCCGTGTACTTGTCACGGGCTGCTCGATTTGGCGTAGTCTGTGCCAATGCCTGGGCATGGGGTGCTGCATCTAGCGTGCACCATTAGTTTATGCTGCTATAGATTGCTTGATCTGGTGCGGCCCATGCTAACACCATTGGCACAGACTGTGGACTTTAGCATGAGCCGTTGTCTGGGAAGAAAACCAAACATGGCTGTCCAAACCCCTTGTCATGTAAATTCAACTAATACTAGTAATCCGCCAAACAAAAAAAGCTAAAAATTATGTCAATGACAATGGTTAACGCGTACATAATGAAGCACATAACATGTCTTTGTTGCATAGCCCCTCGAAGAAATAATACACTAGATCCTCCTCCTTGAAGAGATGGTAGGGGCAACTCACTAGCAATATCTTAAAGTGCTCCCAATAATCATACAAACTCTCGGTAGCCTCTTGGGTGATTTTTGAAAGTTGTTTCTTCAGTCCAAAAAATTTGGACGCTGGAAAATACTTCTCTACGATCCTCTGCTTCATGTCCATACAAGAACCTATCCATTCTGGGGAGAAGTAGTAGAGCCAATCCTTGGCTCCGTCTTAAAGGGAAAATGGGAAGTCTCTAATATTGTAGTCATCTTAAAAAACTACTAGTGGATTCACGTTCGTACACACCAAATGGAACTCCAATAAATGCTTGTTCGGGTCCACCCCCGCCATGCCATGAAAGGTGGGAGGACGGTGGATCATTCCACTCTTTAGCTCACAGCTCACATCCAGTGGATATGGGGTAAATGTGATCCATAGTGGTTGACTTTCTAGATTAGGGGATATAATCTCCCTCAAGGTACGGTTATCTTCCCTCATTCTTTGTGGTTCTTCTACCAACGCTACATGCCTCGGTTGAACTCCTGCCATAGTTTTCCGCTTCCTTCTCCTCCGACCACCTGTATTCTCATTTTGAGTGATGTAAAATGACTAAGTTTGTGGTAAGAGTATGTACCATAAACTAGGGCTAACAATAGCCTTCCAAAGACAACATTAGCAAACAGATAAAAAGGTAACAAGATAACTATCACAACACCTCCACACAAGAATTAACAAAACAAAATCAAATACTAACTACTCTTCTAACATGTTAGGCTAATTGACAATTAAGCTGAATAGCATCCCCAAAAGAGGTGCCAAAATTTGAACCACTCAAGATCATTAATTGTAGCTAATTAACCCGAGCATAGGACGGTAGGTCAAAGACAAAATTTATAGTTCTGCACCCAATGTCACTACTTTGCTACAAAAAGGGTAATTAGCAGTAAGCCCTGGGTATGTCCATAGAGATGCTTGGGCCTAAGAGTCAATTAAACATAACCTTGTACAGTTAATCAATCTGCATAAGTTATAGGAATAGTTAGTATAGCAAACAAAGGGGGGGGGTTGGTTTTTCAATTAACAACTACAAAACATGAAGTAAAAAAGCAATTAATCTATATAAATAAACACTTGGAGAATGATTGCATAACATGGTTGATCTAATGCTTCGATCTTCGATTCATTCACATATGAGATTTAATAAAACCTAATAGAGTGCTCATAACACGTGGTGTGGTCAATGGCATACACTTACCCGTACCTTTCACGTCGGGTGCGCTCACAACCCTCCATCCACCGCCTTCATAATTAGGGGAAAATAACAAGGTCTGAGCATTTTTATAGATCTATTTCTCCACCGTGTGATTACAACTTGGGCATTCCACCACAGATGCTCTATTCCCCAAGGCCTATGAATGACGAAAAAGGTCGTAGGCACCTTATCTATAACCCTAGGGCCTCTTACAGCCCTAGCCTTCTACTTTTCAATATCTCTACCCACAACCTATCAGATTAGTTTACTTAATCAGCTAAGACTATTGTGATGAAAATAATTAGAGCATTAATCGCATCCCATGTGCACACACCCATACAGACACGTACCACAATACCAATTAAGACATCCGAGGTTTCTCTTCCCAAGGGGGCATCAATATATGCACCAACATGAATATTGACTAGAGTGTGTTCTTATATAAAGTTTAGTATTCATGTGATTCTAACATTCAAGAGCAGTTCATAATAATATCATAAGCACCAATATTAGGATGAACTAAAAAATCTCACAAAACATTAATCAACCATGAATACAATTTATCTCCAAGCTATAGATACTACACCCTAAAAATGGAATTCAAATAGAGATTTGAATTCCACATCTTAGGATTAAAGCAAAATAAAATGCTCTCCCAATATACAAGAGTAGGATGGACATATGATCTAAAGTCTAACTTCTTCTTCTTTATCAAAGTAGACTAAGGCTATATTTGTAGTAGTAGGGCATTGGGCCTAAAAATATGCCCAAAATAGGCTAAAAAGTGGGAAACCCTAAGTCATCCGCCACCTGGCACGAACCGTAGCAGATGGCGGGGTATGCGATGTGTACTTTATCCTTGTTGGTGTGGGTAGCGTAGTGCCTTCTGGCGCGGATGCAGCATCTGGCGTGGGCTGCCTGGTTTGTGCTAGCATGGGCCACTGCTTCTTTCACAGTCTGTGTCAACTTCTTTGGTACAGACCATGGCCTTTGGCCCGGACCGTCGTCAGCATCCTTGATCTAGTGTGTCTGATCCACGGGACGCGACCCTTGGCACTGACCACATGATTCTCCACACCCCACCGGCTGATCTCAACATTTTTCACTTAGAATAGCATCGGCTCTCGAAATAGGGATGGTCTGCACCTATACTTAGCCAATTTTGAGTGAAGATTGAAACATGTGTGCGATGCCCATGGCGATTGGCTCGGTCCGTGCCATGCCTTCGTGCCAAGTCATTTGGCATGGGCTAACACCTTTGGTGGGGGCCATTAGTACCATCCATTAGCGGTCCACGCGAACCCATTTGTACCTTGGTCGGCTGAACTTCTTTTATTTACTACGGATGAACCGTTAGTCCAATTTGAGATTTCTAGTAGTCTATTTTATAGTTCTCAAGAAGAAGAATCCAATGAAATAATCCTTGAAGGCTTATTCTTCTCTGATCGTTCTCAATCTTTGGTGCAACTCAACGGACCACAATTCACCATTTCTTCACCGCCTTGAACTCCAATGCAGCCTATCTTTTGCTCCATCCTCTACCACGCTTTGATATTCATGGCCTTAATCTAGTACCATTATAGTGTGAATGACCTTCGATCTCTTCCACTGTCCTTGCAAATGGCATTCAATATCTTTTACCTCCGTTACAAATGGCCTTCATATAGAATGTATCAAAAAAGTATCCACGGGTGCCTGCTAAGGATGAACACAAGGAATATCAAGGTGCCCGTGAATACAAGATTTAAGTCTACAAAATGCAGGATTTAGACAAGAAAACTAACATGGTTGTCTAAACCCCTTGTCATGTTAAATCAACTAATACTAGCAAACCACCACATAAAACAAGCCATAATTATGCCAAATGCAAAGGTTAACACAGGCATAATGAAGCTTATCAAATGTAGTTGGTGTCGATGTAGGGTTCCCACGTGTGTGAGCTATACATTGATCAAGACATTGGTGGTAGACCATTCCATGTAGCTGATGGAATTTTGCATCATTATCACCGCGTACCAATTGTAGAAAGTTTGTCAAGAGTGTCTTTGGAGAAAGAATTGGTGAAGGGTGCCCCGTTACCAATTTCAGACTGAGAATACAAGAATGTTGGTCCAGCTCATGGAATGTTTCTTTTGTGGTTGCATTGACTAGTATATGCCTGCACCAGAAGACACGGTCTACGCCAAGGGTCTTTGGAATAGACCTTGCCAAGGCCCAGAACAGACCGTGTGAAATGAAATGGTCCACGAGTTCAGGTTTCAAGTTTTACTCAAAAACGGCTAGGTATGGGTATGGACCGTCCTATTTTCGACGCCTTGTGCCATGCCAAGTGCAAAATGTAAAGACCAGCTGGTAGGGTCTGAAGAATCGAGTGGACCGTATCAAAATACTGAGCAAAATGACCTTCAAGAAGATGGGCTACACCAAATGTCGTAAACTGTGCCAAGCCCCCGAAATGGGTCACGCCAGATGTGGTGGTCTGCGCACAATATTCACAGGTCAATGCCAAATGACTCAGCATGGAGCAAAGGTCCGAGCCAAATGACTCGTCACGGAGCAAAGGTGTGTTCCAAATCTATCAGCGCGGAGCACAATGCATGGTCTGCGGGTACTATTAACAGCCACCCCTTCTCTCACTATTTTGGCCATAACTTTCTCATTTTTCATCCGATTTCCCTATACCACATATTGAAAATTTCATCTTTCCGAGTTCTAACCAAAATAAAAATTCTCAACCCCACAAAGTTCACACATTTGAGCAGTTTATTAAATAAAGATTCGACAGCAGGCTTTTCCAGGAAAGATGACTAGGGTTTGACCTAATTTTGGCCTATTTTGGACCTATCTTTAGGCCCAATCCCCTGCTAATATATATAGAAGCCTTTAGTCTTCTACGAAACCTAATTTTGGCCTATTTTGGGCTATCTTTAGGCATAATGTAGATTTTCTTTCTCTCTCTAGGTAGAAGAAAGAGGAGAGATCTCTCTCTAGAGATGTTCTTCTCTTTCCTTATCTTTCTCTCTTTCTCTTCTTTTCTTCATCATTTTTTCTTAGATCTATGACATCTAATACCTTATTGGGCATGCATCTAATTTCTAGAGAGTAGATCTATAGCTTGGGAATAATTGTATTCATGTGTTGATTAATGTTATATGAGATTCCTAGTTCATCCTAATTATTGTACTTATGGTATTATTGTGACTTGCTCTTGAATGTTAGTATTACATGAATAGTACACTCCATATAAGCCCACACTCTAGTCTATATTCATGTTGGTGCAAATATTGATGCCCCCTTGCGAAATGGAACCTCAGATGTGTTAATGGGTAATAGAGTACGGGTCCACGTGGGTGTATCCACGGGAGATACCGAGTAATACTCTGATTATTTGCCATCCCACCAATTTTAGCTGATTACATAAAGTAATCGGATAGGTTGCAGGTAGAGATAGAAAAAAGTAGCAAGCTAAGGTTGTAAGAGGCCCTAGTGCCATAGATAAGGTGCCTAAGACCCTTTGCCTCATTCATAGGCCTAGGGAGTAGAGCATTTGTGGTAGAATTCCTGGAACGTAATCGCACGGGGGAGAAATAGATCTACAACAATGGTTGTACCTTGTTGTACTCCCCTAATTACAAAGGCGGTGTCGACGGAGGGTTGCGAGCACACCTGACGCGATAGGTACGGAGAAGTGTATGTCATCGACCACACCACATGTTAAGAGCACTATATTAGGTTTTCTAAATCTTACATGTGAATGAATCAAGGATCAAAGAATTAAATCAACCATGTTACGCAAGAATTCCCCAAGTGTTTAGCTAAATAGATTAATTGTTGTTTACTTGTGTTTTGTTCTTGTTAATTGAAAAAACCACCCCCCTATTTTCTATACTAGCTATTCCTATCGACTCGTGCAGATTACCAACCCGAACGAGGTTATGTTTAATTAATTCTTAGGGAATAGCATCTCTATAGACATACAATGGGCTTATTGCTAACTACCCTTTTCGTAGCATAGTAGTGAGTTGAGTGCAGAATATAAATTATATACTTCACCTTTGAGATCCCTTTGACCTTTCAGCTTTCACTCAATTTAATTAGCTACAATTAACAACCCCGAGTGGAGGCAGGTCAATGCCGATCCTATAAAGGATTGCTATTTCAAAGTCAAATGGCCAACAACACCGAAAGCGGTCCAAAGGTGGTTCGAGTTTGAAACATATTAAAGGCGGTTCCTCTGGGATTTTAAAGGTTGTTTATAACTTCCTTTAATGAGTGTTTTTAAAGGTTGTTCTTGGAAATGCCTTTAGTTGATCAAGACTACAAGTGTAACCTGAGAAGACACTTTGAAAGTGTCTTCTCTAGTCTGATAGAACTGACTTTAATGGCCCATCTGATGTGCTTCATTATGTGTGTTAACCATTGCATTTGGCATACTAATTGGCTTGTTTTATATGTTGGATTTCTAGTATTAGTTGGGTTTACATGACAAGAGGTTTAAACGGGCATGTTTGTTTGTTTTCATCTAAATCTCGCATTTTGTAAGACTTAATTAGTACTAATGGACATCTTGTATCCACAGGCTCCTAGATCTTCCTTTGTGATCATCTTATGTAGGTCGCTCGCAGATACTTTTTGTTACATTCTATGTGAAGGATGTTCGCAAAAATGGTAGAAGGCATTAAAGGTCGTTCGCAAGGACGTTAGAAGAGATCAGAGGCAATTCACATTATAATGATAGCAGATGAAGGCCATGGGCATCAATTCATAGACGTAGAAGGATGGAGCCAAAGATAGGCGACATTAGAGTTCAAAACAACCAGGGAAAAATGGAGAATCGTGGTCTGAGAGTTGTGAAAACACTTGGAATGATCCAAAAAAATAGCAATCCAAGTTGGTTCCATTGGAATTGTCTTCTCGAGAATCATATAATTGGCTGCAAGAATTCTCAAAATGGACTAACAGTTCATCCATAGCAAAGGAAAGAAGCTCAACTGGCCGAAGCATAAACGGGTCAGTGCGGACCACTTATGGATGGCACCAATGGCCCGCACCAGATGACGTGGTCCACGCTAAATGTCTTTGGCAGGAACTATGCCAAGGGCTGGCACGGACTTCGCCAAACTCAATGGGCCTTGCACACAACTTCTAAGTTTCACTCAAATACATCTAAGTATGGGTGGGCCGTCCCATTTTCAATGGCCTGTGTCATTCCATGTACAAAATGACAAGACCAAATTGCGGGATGTGAAGAATTGAGCAGCCCGTATCAAATTACTGATAAAAATGACATTTCAGTTGATGGCTTGTGCCAAACATCACGTCCCGCAGATCTGAAGTTAAAAAATGAGGACTCTGGTGGCAGCCTGCGCTAAATGATGCAGACCGCGTGGACACAACCTGTAGAGGACGACACGGCCTATGCCAAGGAGTATGCACAGACCGAACAAGAGTATATGGTCCATGCCAATAGAGTAAACATGGACCACACTAGATCTCGTGGCCCACAACAGCGTTAATCAAGCAGGATACGCTAGATCAGGCATCTCACGCCGGCACACACCTAGTACATGGCCTGGACAGTTCTATCTGCGAGGTCTGCTCCAAGTGGCGGATAAACTAGGGTTCCACACTTTTTGGCCTATTTTTAGGCCCAATGATATGTCCATTTTATGTGCATAATTTAGTACTTTTTGGGATCACTTTTGTGCTCTTTTAATATGAAGAGCTTGTGCTTTACCTCAAAATTATCTTAGAAAAGGTAAGAGCAACTTTACGCTCTTTTACCTCTTCTAAGTGAATTTTTCATGACAAAGGAAGAACATGTAGGCTTGAAGACCGGAGGCCATTAAAATATCACATTTCGAAGACATTGAAGACTTGCTTTGAAGACACGAAGACTTGAAGACCATAGGCCGTCAAAGACCATTTTTGAAGACTTTCTTCAAAGAGTTGAAGACTTGTAAAATGGGAGGAATCATTGTGAAGATAATTGTTCACCACAAGAATAAGAAAAGAAAACAAGGTTAAGTTCTGGCGCCCATCCCGAGTCGCAACGAACCCATCGCAAGTTGCGACCAACGGGTGGCCAGAATCTACCCTTATCCTTTTTGTACTATAAATAGCACACTCTTTCATCTCATTCATATATTTTTATTCCTACATTTTTGGTACTGTTATAATCCTAGTTTCTACCATTTTTCATCTTTAAATTCTCATGTATTATTTTGGGTTTGTTAGAATTAATTAGTATGAACTCTTGTAGCTAAATCTAGTTCTTGGGAGCAATTGATTAAAGCTTCCAGACTTATGTAGTCAGATTCTATATTTGCCCATTTATGAACATTTATTGGAGATCATTTATTATGCCATTAATGTTGTGTTTTACCTCATTTATACCATGGGTTGTTTGAGTATATGAAATGTTTGTAAAATTGAAATGTTATAGTGTTAGGAAAGATGCAAATTTCTGAGCTCATTTGATATGAAATCCAAAAGCATGGATTTATAACTTCTTGTGTATAATGTGTGGTAAGTCTTGCTAGATGAGTTTGTTAATGTCGATTGTTTTCATATTTCTCATATAGATGCAAAGAAATGTTGAACCTTGAATGTTGTTTATTCTAAGGTTAACCTAATAAATGCTTTGTTTGGTTAAATGACTATGTCATTGGTACAAGGCTTGTTGTTATCAAACCTATGGTCCTTTGGATGAAATTCCATTGATGAAGTACCCTTATGATGTTGTTTGTCTTTGGTGATTATCAATGAGGCTTGCAGATGGTTGTTGTTTGTCTTTGCAAACTACTCTTAAGGAGGAATGAATGTTGAACTTTGATTGAGAAGTAATAACATTCCTCATAGACAATAAATGTAATTGAATGATTGAATGAATCAATGAACTATAGGAAGTTTGAAAGTGGAAGTCGATGACCTCCAAGGCTCCGTTAATTATCATATACTTCGTATCTTTAGTTCTATTGCATGATTAGAATAGTTCTCTTGCTCTACTAATTGTTGACTTTCAATTTGATAACTTAGGCTAAAAAACAAACTAACCCCCCGCCCCCCCCCCCCCCACGTGTACATGCATTTATATGTATCTATGTATGTATATGCCTAGTATGATTTCTCCTATATATGTTTAAACACTTGAAAAGATCCCTCTTCTCGTGGATGACCCCGACTTGTCACTATATACTTAGTTGTAGATAGGAAGCATTAGGGTTTAAAAGTATTAACATTGAGAGATACGGCAACGACCTCCCAAATTTTGGCGCCGCTGCCGGGGAAAAGGCGTTTATTTTTAAGTGTTTGAGCATATTATTTGTGATTATATGCTAATTGTAAATAATTTTTAGTTTATTCTTATTTTGATTTTATTAGTTGATTTGCCATTTTCACTTGGCTTGAAGACGTATTGTTTGAGTTCTTGGTGTATGGTTCGTACGTAATCCTCTTCACAAGAACCCCTACACTACGACCCCGAGTTAGAGTTGAATTTGAGATGGGCTAGGAGGCTTTCTTTTGAAAGTGTTGATAACACCCCTCCTAGTGACCATTTTCTGGATGCCTCTTTCTCTATGGAACATCAACTTGAGCATGAAGATGAGCATCCGGGAGGGGGACCTCAACATCCTCCTCTCCACCAAAGGGTGATTCTTTGGGGCAAACATTGTTAAGAGACATCATGGCCCCCGGCCTTTATCAACAACCAATATACATTAAGTATCCCGTGGTTGGACCGAACGGGCACTTTGAGCTAAAGATATGGTTCATCAACATTCTACCCATCTTCCTTGGTAGGCAAGGGGAGAACGCCAACAAGCACTTCACCGAGTTTCACTTCTTGAGTAGTGGTAAAGTCCCCCATAGAGTGGATGAATAGTTATATAAGTTGAAGGCCTTCCCGTTCACACTTAGGGATGGTGAAAGAGATTGGCTCCACTACATACCACCCAAGAGCATCAAGAGTTGGCTCAATATGAAAATGATGTTTCTAGCCAAATACTTCCCAGCCTCTATATCTGCCGCCTTGAAGAAGGACATAAGAAAAATCCTTCAATGGCATGAAGAATCTCTCTTCGACTATTGGGAGTGGTTCAAGAAGCTTCTCTCAAGTTGCCCTTACCATGGTTATTCGGAGGGAGTTTGGTTTATTACTTCTACAAGGGCCTTCTTGATAAGGATCAAAGGTTAGTAAGAAGTTCTTGTGGTGGCACTCTTGGGAACAAAACTTTATCTGAAGTGTTGCAATTGTATGAGAAGGAGAAATCCAATGCCCGCAAGTGACTCTTCTAATAGTGGGAAGCTCAAGGACCAAGTCTCAGCCCTTGCATCTATGGACAAATCGTTGATGATGAAGCCTGGGAATGCACCACATGTTAAATCATATGAAATTTGTTACTTGGCGCATCCTACGGACACTTGCCCTACTTTACATGAGGACTATGTCGAGGAAGTGAGTGCTAGGGGATATCAAGGGAATCAAGGCTACCAAGGTCACCAAGGCTACCAAGGTGACCAAGGCTACCAAGGTTATCAAGGGTACCAAAACCGGCCGTACAATTTGGGAAATCGTGATAACCCAAACATCCGGTATGGAAACCCTCAAGGAAGACAAAACCCTCAACCGTATCAGCCTCCTCAATAACAATATAGGCCACCTCAACAAAAATTTCAAAGGCTCCAAGATAAACCCCGAGACCAAGGGGAGAGCTCGGGGCTAACAAAGGATGATGTGATGCAAGCCATTCACCGATTGGGCATGTGTGCGGAGAAAAGTGAGAAATTCTAAGATGAATCCAAGGAAAGCATCAAGAACTTGGAAACTCAAGTGAGCCAAATAGCTCAAGTGGTAAATCGGATGGAGGCTCGGGAAAAGGTAAACTTCCCTTCCAACTGGAGATCTACCCTCGACAAAATGTGAGTGCAATCTTATTGAGAATCGGAAGGGATGTAAATGAAGAGCTCCAAGAAAGGGTTTTTATTGAGCGGATGGTTGAGAAAGAAGAAGACCATGAAATGAAGGCTGATGAGTGTGCCAAATAAACAAAACAAGAAGAATTCAAGGTGGAGACATTTTAGCCAAAATCGGGACCAAATCCTGAAACATCCTCCCCACCACAAAAGAAGTCAAGGGGGGCAGAGATCCATATCAATGCGCTAGAACCACCATTTCCAGAGGCATTAAAGGATAGGAGGACCAAGGAGGACACCAAGTACATCTAAGAAGTCTCTCATAGATGCGAGGTTAATATTTCACTCTTAAATGCTCTATATCAAGTTCCTAGGTATGCTAAATTTTTAAAGAATTGTGTACCGTCAATAGGAGACAACAATTGAAATGTAAGAAAAAAGAGTGTGAAGAGTGATTATGTCTCCACCGTGTTTGATGATGAGATGCCCCCTAAATGTGATGATCCAATAATATTTACAATTCCTTGTGAGATAAGAGGTAAATGTGTTAACAATTCCATGTTAGACTTAGGTTCTTCAATCAATGTGATCCCATATTCCTTTTATGAAAGTCTAAATCCAGGCACTTTGCACAAAACCGGGGTTGTTATCCAACTAGCCGATCACTCTAGCACATACCCGAAAGGTATTGTGAAGGATGTATTGGTGAAAGTGGACTCTTTGACATTCCCCACAGACTTTTATGTTCTGAAATGGGAGGTGACAATGGTTATAAGCCTATTCTTTTATGAAGGCCATTTCTAAAGACTTCAAGAACTATAATTGATATGCATAAAGGAACATTGACCAAGGAATTTAATGTGCGGAAGGTAGAATTTAACACTAATAATTATATTGACCATCCTAGTAGATACCATTCTTGCCAAGCTATTCATGTTATTGATGATAAAGAACAAGATGTAATTAAGCCCAAAGATGGTAGTTCCTTAAACATTGCCATAGATGATGTTTTGAGCGAGGCTTTGATTTCAAATGTTGTTAGTACTAACTTGAAGGAAAACAACAATGGCAAATATACTCTTGGTAAAGCAACATCCAACACTTTTCGTGCGTCTACGGGTAAGCCAATAAGGGTGGTTTTCCCTCCTTCTCTTGAGAAAACCTTCGGTGGAATAGTGCAAACCACCACCGAAAGCTCTTAAATGTTCACCCCTTAGAGAAGGAGAGAAACCCCCTGAATGCTCACGTGCTTGAGATCACCATAGAACAAAAAGGTGAGTTGTTGGAAATGTTGAGGGAACATGAAGAAATCCTAGGCTATTTGAAGAAGGTTTTGTTGGGGGATGATGTGAATCCCAATTGTTTTGACCCGGATAGGAGAAAGGGGACTGATCATCTCGATCTAGTTTGTGAGTAAACTCAAAGGAAAGGGAGTAAGTCATGCTGACAATGTTAAATAAACTTGGTTTTGATCGTCCGGATCGTCATTCGTGACCTTCCGTTGGTGTTGCTTGGTTTTGGATTTTGTCATTAGATTCATTTTTTTCTTTGTTCTTTTCACGGGTTGTTTTTCCATGATTTTGCAGCAATTTGAAACCAAGGCATTGGAATTTTGAAGGAAAAAAATGCTTGGAGTCAAGAGGGAAAGACTTGGAGAAGAGATAAAAGCATAAATAGTTTCTAAGTACCAGGTGGGTAGCCCGTCGCGAGTCGCGACCACCTTGCCGTGAGTCACGACGAGCTCAGAATATTTTGTTCCCATTTTGGGTTCCAACCTCCACTTTCCATTAGTCACAATGGCCTCGTCATGACTCACGACAGACCATCGCGAGTCGCGACCAGATCAGAAATCTTGACTGAAAAAATGGAGCTCTCGAGCCCCACTTTTCATTAGTCACAGTGGCCTCGTTGCGAGTCGCAACGTACCATCGCAAGTCGCAGCGTACCATCGCGAGTCGCAGTGAAGTGTTCGCGATTCTTGATGAAATTAGAAATTTTGGGTAAAATAGAGCTCTCGGCCTACACTTTTCGTGAGTCACAATGGCCTCGTTGCGAGTCGCGATAGACCATTGCGAGTAGCGATAAAGTGGACGTGAGTTGCTACGTAAACATTGACTGAAGTCACCCATTGACGGACCCGTCGCGCGCCGCGATACTTACCCTATTCCTCCCACACTTCTCTGCCATTTTTCCTCCACCCTCCCACTTTCTCTTCACCTTCTCCGACCACCAACTGACTACCACTCACCACCACTCAACGCCACTCATCGCCGCCGCTCCATACCCCATACCATCTTCCCAAATCACCCTAAAATTGTTGAAGAACACAAAACCCTAGAATTTGGGAGTTTTGTGATTTTTGGAAATTAAAATTCAACTTGCTTGTGGGCTTCATTCCCTTCTCATCATAGGCGTCTAAGTGGTACATTTCTTCACTTTATTGAAATTCAATTGTGATTTTTATTGTATACTCTATTTATTGGATATTGTATAGATTATGTGTGATGCCTTAGGAAATTAGATTTTTGGAACTTGGTTGATTTTTGTGAATATTTTAGGCTTGCAATTTGATTTGATGGGGATTGTGTGAATATTTTGTGTTTACGGCTTGGTTGGATGTAGGATAACATCAATAATCACTTTGAGTGTATTGAGTTTCTCGTATGGTCTTGTGCTTGCATTACACTATTAGTGTTGCTTTGGTTGAGAATGAATTGTGGCTTATACAAGATATGTGGCATGTTGGCCCTTGATTAAACATAGTTGTTATTTGGATAAAATGTTATTGTGCTTAGCAATGTTATTTTACTTAGGGTAGTTTAGGCATGGGACTTGAATGTTGACATTATGAATGTACTAATGAAGGCTAAACTAGTTAAGCATGACTGTGATTTTGAGATATAGCTTATTAGATTTCAACTATGAGAGAACTTCATAAACTTGAGAATATGGGCATGTTGGACATAATATGAACTATATGTGCAATTGTGATTAGGACTAGAACTAGTTGTCTTGGACTTGATTTGGCTTGTGATGATTGACAAAAACTAGTTTAAGGTTGAGTATGAATTTTCAATATTGCATATACACATATTCCTTTGTATTTGACTTGTTTGCTATGGTTGTTAGATATGGCCCCCACAAAGAGACCCAGGGCTCCTCCCCGAGGCGGGCACTCCGCCGCTCCACCTCCGCCTCCACTACCAGCTCCAGAATTGAGCCTTGTACCTCCCCCTCCGGATAGGTACATGGTTTGACCAGGGTCACAGGGTCCTATGCTGAGAGGTGGAAGGCCCTATCAAGTCGTCAGTTCAAGGAGACAAGCTTTGTAGACGTACCCACGCTGGATGCTCTTGGGCTCACCCAGCCTGTCCAATGCCTTCTCGCCAATGGGGGGTGGAAGGATTCATGAGCAGGAGCACACCCTCTTACTGGAGATACACGTTAGAGTTCCTGTCCATGGTCAAGATATGCGGCATGAGAGATGATCAACCATGTGAGAGGTACATCACTTTCCACTTTGATGATATATCTTAACAGATGACCATGTCGAAGATTGAGGAGGCGTTTGGATGGAACACTGCGGAGATATGGGCCGGGTTGGACCCATAGGCCTACTAGGAGCGATCGATCGAGGATTCCATGCAGTTTGGAATATCATCAACAAGAGGCCAAAGAACTCCCATGGCAAGAGTAGTGTCATCATCCACCCTGCACTCTATTATGTGCACCGACTGTTGGCGGGCACAATACTTTGCTCGGCGGAGCTGATGAATGTGCTAGACAATGACATTCACTTTCTGCGGAACTTAACGAGTGAGGGACCAGGATACGGGTTATGGTCTGAGCTGTGGATGAAGAGAATTATAGAGTTGGCAGGAAATAAAAAGAGGAAGATTATGGTTGGAGGTATGATAGGCTTCTTGACAGAGTACCTAGGATTAGTTCCTCTAGCTGACTTTCCGTGCTTAGGGAGGTGCACTTCCTACCTCATCACTGCTGAGAGGTTGGTTCTATTTGAGATGCTGAGTGCCACCCGGACCATGGGGGTATTCCATTGGTTGTATGGCACCAGGAAGGTCACATTCATGGCACTTCCTCAGCCCAAAAGGACGAAACTGGAATTTGATACACCTCTAGGAAACTTGGAAATTTCACCTGACTCCTCGTGCAAAGAGGACTTCCAGCACGAGCTTCACGTCTTCGGTCCAGTCCCTGTCCAGTGCAATGATAGCAGCCTGTCTTTCTCCTACCGACGGCAGTAGCACTTCCCACAACCTCCACCAGAGATCGAGCCGATGCAGGAGGATGATGTGCCACCTCACTACTCCCAGCCTCCACCATATTTTTATGAGCGGATGATGCAAACCATGCAGGATGGATTCCACCACAAGGATAGCATGATACTGGAGCACACTGTGTTTATCTCCTAGACCTTGATCGACATGGATGAGGAGATTGATCACCTATCAGCATGCATCCATGAGATGCAGTCCCATATAGGCGGTATCTCAGGCCCCAATCTGGGAGCAGAGAGGCGGAGAGCTAGGAGGCAGAGGAGCATGGATTGGCTGGCTCATTATCACCAATGCTATGTTGGCAGTGGTCATCCTTCCTCACATCAGTGATTTGTGAGCATCATATCGTTACCTTTTTCATACTTCGCTTTGTACGCTTTGGCCATATTGTCTACATTGAGGGAAATGTAGTGTTCTAAGTGTGGGGAGGGGTATCTACTGATTGCACGGTTGGGGTTGGAGATATCTTTGAAGACTTTGATACTTTTGGATAAATCTTTTATTCTGTTTTGGATATTTTTCCCTTTTATTTTGGGATGTTTTTCTTTTGATGTACGGGGATAATGCTGGCTTTGACACTTTTCTTAGCCTTAACATTTGGAAATCATTTTTCTACTTTTTGGACTGGAGAAACATGAAGAAAATTGAAAAAATAGAAAAAACAATATAGAAAATGAAAAAAAGAAAAAAAATTTTAAAAAAGAATCCCGATAGGTCAAACCCGAGAGAGCAACCTAGGAAAAATGAGAGATTAAATGTGTGGAAAAAGGTGAGATGTAAGCCAAAGAAACATGATGTGTGACTAGGATGAAAACCCGAAAGGGCTCCTAGGCAAAATGAGAGAAAATGAGAGAAATTGAAAAATGTTAAGTGTTCACTCATTTGCCAGCGTTTGAGTCATAAGGTTGTGGTGGCCATACGGATGGATCGGGTAGCTTGATATCTTGAAGACCTCTTGGGAGTGGAAAATTTAGCAGGAGAAAACGAAGTAATTTATGAAACTCTTGATCGTTGATGTACTTCATTTTTAGGTTGATACATTGATATAATGTGGAGCATTATACATGTCTTTAGATTCACCTTATACCATTGGATTTGGGATTGTCAATTCGAGATGAGGAAATGTTTTAGAGATAGCAATGGATTGATAGGTTGATATGGTTTGGGTAGATTTAGGAATAGGGGTTGTGGGAAACACGGACTACACCAGATCCCGTGGCCCACGCCAATGTGGATCAAGCGGGCTGTGCTAGATTAGGTGCCCCACGCCAGCACACACCCAGTACACGGCCTGGACCGCTTCATTTGCGACGGTCTGCTCCAAGCGGCGGCTGAACTAGGGTTCCACACTTTTTGGCCTATTTTGGGCCTATTTTTAGGCCCAATGATATGTCCATTTTATGTGCATAATTTATTACTTTTTTGGGTCACATTTAGCTCTTTTAATATGAAGTGCCTGTGTTTTACCATTAAATTCTCTTAGAAGAGGTAAGAGCAACTTTACCCTCTTTTACCTCTTTTAAGTGAATTTTGCATGACAAAGGAAGAACGTGGAGGCTTGAAGAACAGAGGCCATTAAAAGATCACTTTTCGAAGACTTTAAAGACTTGCTTCGGAGACACGAAGACTTGAAGACCAGAGGCCGTCGAAGACCATTTTTGAAGACTTTAAAGACTTTCTTCAAAGAGTTGAAGACTTTGAAAATGAGAGGAATCATTGTGAAGATAAGTGTTCACAACAAGAAGAAGAAAAGAAAACAAGGTTAAGTTTTGGCACCCGTCGCGAGTCACGACGAACCCATCGCGAGTTGCGACAAAAAGTGGTCAGAATGTAACCTTATCCTTTTTGTACTATAAATAGCACTATCTTTCCTATTATTCACATCTTCTTTTTCCTGCATTTTTGGTACTATTCTAATCCTAGGTTCTACCATTTTTCATCTTTAAATTCTCTTGTATTATTTTTGGTTTGTTTGCATTAATTAGTATAATCTCTTGTAGCTAAATCTAGTTCTTGGGAGCAATTGATTGAAGCTTCCAAACTTATGTAGTAAGATTCTATATTTGCTCATTTATGAACATTTATTGGAGAGCATTTATTATGCCATTAATGTTGTATTTTACCTCATTTATACCATGGGTTGTTTGAGTATATGAAATGTTTGTAAGATTGAAATGTTAAAGTGTTAGGAAAGTTGAAAATTTCTTAACTCATTTGATATGAAATCCAAAAGCATGGATTTAGAACTTCTAGTGTATAATGTGTGGTAATTCTTGCTAGATCAGTATGTTAGTGTGGATTGTTTCCATATTTCTCATATAGATGCAAAGAAAGGTTGAACCTTGAATGTTGTTTGTTCTA
Source organism: Rubia yunnanensis (assembly GCA_037428765.1). NCBI lineage: Eukaryota > Viridiplantae > Streptophyta > Magnoliopsida > Gentianales > Rubiaceae > Rubia > Rubia yunnanensis. Next base: position 52,568,562 of record CM075062.1, read on the forward strand.
AGTTTAACCTAATAAATGCTTTGTTTGGTTAAATGATTATTTCTTTGGTACAAGGCTTGTTGTTATCAAACCCATGGTCCTTTAGGTGAAATGCCATTGATGAAGTACCCTTATAATGTTAATTGTCTTTGGTGATTATCAACGAGGTTTGCAAATGGTCGCTGTTTGTCTTTACAAACTACACTTATGAAGGAATGAATGTTGATCTTTGATTGAGAAGTAATAATATTCTCCATAGACAATAAATGTAATTGAATGAGTGAATGAATCAATGAGCTATAGGAAGTTTGGAAGTGGAAGTCGATTGCCCCCAAGGCTCCGTTAATTATCATTTACATCATATCTTTAGTTGTATTGCATGATTAGAATAGTTCTCTTGCTCTACTAATTGTTGGCTTTTAATTTGATAACTTAGGCTCAACCCCCCCCCCCCTTGTTTACATGCTTTTATATGTATCTATGAATGTATATGCCTAGTATGTTTTCTTATATATATGTTCAAACACTTGAAAAGATCCCTCTTCTCGTGGACGGCCCCAACTTGCCAGTATCTACTTAGTTGTAGATAGGAAGCATTAGGGCTTAAAATTATTAACTTTGAGAGGTATGACAACGACTTCCCACCCAATCTCCTACTACTATAAATATAGTCTTAGTCTACTAGGGTTTTATCTAATCATTCATTTTTCACATTATACTCTTGTGATTAGGAGAAAATTCTTGAGAGAGAAACATTCTCTCCTCTTTCTTTCTTTCCTTTTTATTTTTATTTGATCCTATGATGTGGAATTCATATCTTTATTTGAATTCCATGTCTAGGGAGTACTTTCCATGGCTTTGGGATAATTGTATTCATGTGTTGATTTATGCTTTTGTGAGATTCTTAGTTCATCCTAACTATTGTGCTTATGATATTATTGTGACTTGTTCTTGAATGTTGGAATTGCACGAATTGTACACTCCATTAAGCACACACTCTAGTCTATATTCATGTTAGTGAAAATATTAATGCCCCCCAGGGAAGAGAAACCACGGATGTGTAATGGGTAATAGGGTACGAGTCCGCGTAAGTGTGTGCACGAAGGATTTTTCTGAGTATTGCCTCAGTTATGTTTCCCACACACCAGTCTTAGCTAATTAAGTAAAGTAGTCCGATGGGTTACAGGTAGAGATATTGAAAAGTAGCAAGCTATGGTTGTAAGAGGCCCTAGTGTCATTGATTAGGAGCCTACTTCCCTTTTCTTCATTTATAGCCTAGGGAGTATAGCATATGTGGTGGAAGTCCAGGACATAATCGCACGGGGTAGAAATAGACCTACAACAACAGTTAGACCTTGTTTTACTCCCCTAATTAAGAAGGTGATGTTGATGGAGGGTTGCGAGCGCACCCGACAAGACAGGTATGGATAAGTGTATGTCATCGGCCATACCACGTGTTATGGGCACTATATTAGGTTTGTCTAAATCTCACATGTGAATGAATAGAGGATTGAAGCATTAAATCAACCATGTTACGCAAGTATTACCCAAGTGTTTAGCTATATAGATTACTTGTTTTTACTTTCATTATGTGTAGTTGTTAATAAAAAAAATAACCCCTCCCCGTTTACTATACTATTTATTCCTAGTAACTCATATGGATTGACAACCCAGACGAGGTTGTGTTTAATTGACTTTTATGCCTTAGCAATTCTGTGGACATACCCAGGGCTTACCGCTAACTACCCTATCAGTAACATAGTAATGGGTTGGGTGCTGAATATAAATTTTTTCTTAAACCATTTATCTCTTTGATCTTAGCCTTTGCTTGGGTTAATTAGCTAAAATTAATGGGTCACCCTCCCCCCACTAGTGCATGTTGATTTTTGTGATTTGAGTAATATGCTTATATTTATTTTGTGGACTTAGATTGTTAGGCATGTGCTTATAGCATTGATATTAATGTATGCTTGATGGATGGTGCCCGATACTAGTTTAGGTTTGGCCAAGAATGTGATTTCAAATTGTGATAAATCTTGAACTCTTGCCTAAGATGCCTATGCCTATAATAATCTTTAAGGATGATACATGTGCCTATGATAATTGTGATATATATTGTATTCTTGCTATGATGTTGTTCTTAGGAGATTGCGTATATATTTTTAGCTATGTAATGATCTCGTGTTGTTGATGGTGATTTGCAATGTATGGCCAAGTATCTTGATATAGAACATAAGCATGTTGATGGAATTATCGAGCAGTGAGCTATGATTAGATTTTACATGTATTGACATATGAATATTCTTGCATCTTTATAGTTACATTTTGTTGATTGTTGTGTGCCGACTACATCTTTGTGATTGTGATAGAGAAATTCTATAATGATACTTGGATATTTGTCGCTATATGTTGGATATATTTTCATGGGATAATTTCATAGTTGTGATTGCTTAATGGATTGGATATTATTTGAGAATAGTAGGGTTTACTAAGTTTTTGATGCTATACCTAGTACTATATCTTCTTATATCCTTGTGAGTTTGACGTTGTTTTCTGTGGTGATAGTTATGGCACCAAAGAGGCAACGTGTTACTCGAGGCACGGATTATTTTGCTTACTCCGACTACAGAGCCAGCCCTGGTGCCACCTCTAGACAGTTTTATGGGCTTGCACTGGATTACCGGTGATTATGTGGGGCGATGGGAGATGTTGGCCACACAAAAATTTCAAGAGATAAATTTTATTGATAAGAGAGCATGTGGGCCCTGGGATTGAGAGAGTTGTTCCTTTTTCTTCTCACCAAAGGTTAGGATATTCCATGAGTCGTGGTGCACCAACATATAGGAGATACACCATGGAATTCCTTTTTACGATGCGGGTGTATAACTCAAGGAGCGGGGAGCCTTACGAGAGGTTCATCAGGTTTCATCTCAATGACACATCTTATGAGATGACCCTCTCAAATAGTGAGGTGGCATTTGGTTGGGACACAGTGAATATTAAAGCGTGGTTTAATCTGTAGGCCCCGTTCTGCAATCTTCAGGATGATTTTCAATTCTGGTATACCATCACGAAGAAATTTTGCGATGTGAGAGACAAAAGTAACATCACCATCCACCCCGCTCTCCGCTTTGTGCATCGCTTCTTGTCGGGCACATTGTTCTATCAAGCTGAGGCGATGAATGTGCCCAATGTTGAGATCATCTACCTATAGCACCTGACTAGCAAGGGCGAAGGCTACGGGAAGTGACCCAAGTTGTGTGTTGATAAAGTTATCGAGACAGCGGGGAAGGTGAAAAACATGAGAAAAACATGAGAAAATTTTATTTGCAAATTTGCAAATTTTAGAAAAAAATAGAAACTTAAAAAAATACAAAGCAAGTCTGCTAAGCTGAAAACCTAAGAGGGAAATTAAGGCAACATTGGGGGCTCAGATAGGTCAAAATCTTGAAAGAGTGGCCAAGGTAAAAATAAGAGGCTAAATATGGGTGAGATGTGAGCCAAAGAAAATGATGTGTCGCTAGGATGAAAACTCGAAAGGGCTCCTAGGCAAAATGAGAGAAAGAGATAAAAGAAACTAAAAATAAAAATTTGTTACAATTCTACTCATTTGCTGGCGTTAGATTCATAAAGTTGCGGTGGACATATGGAGGTATTGGGTAGCCTAAAATCATAGGACTTCTTGGGATTGGTGACTTAGCGGGAAAACAAAGTAGGGTTATGAAATTCTTAATTCTTTGTATGCTTCATTTTTTGGGTTGATATACACTAGTGCAGGTACCCCCCTATGGCACTGGTCGTTGGGGCCTCTGGCACCAGTATTTCGTGACCCTAATCAACTATGCCTAAATAGGGTGGGTGCTGAAACGTAGTTACTATGGCACCGGTAACCAAAAGTTGGTGCTACAAACGTAGATTTCAGCACCGGTATTTTAGATATTAGTGCTGACTACCGAATCGTTATTTAGGCACATTGATAATGATCACCGGTTCTTTTGTAGCACCGGTATATGAACATAAACCAGTGCCTTAAACTGGAGAGATTACAAATACCAGCACCAGTATGTATTGATTTTTATGTGCTCTAGCTTTGGAGGACTAATGTCTAAAGCACCTGTGCTAATATTTGTAAAACTAGTTCTTGATTTTTTTTTTCAATTTGCAATTTCCTTTTTTAATTTATCTAGGCCCACCCAGAATTGAAATGTGGGGAAAAATCATAGGAAAAACTTAGAAGAGGCAAGAATAAAGAATATAAAAATGAAATTGATGCTAACCAAGAACATTTGAAAAGGTTAAAATCCAAACAAGTGAAAAAAATGAATCCATCCATATGATAATTTAAGAAAAAAAGGTAAATGTGTCCAAATCAAATACACGTTGAAATACAATAGTCCCACCAAAGTATTGGATTGTTAGGAAGACGCGTTCACCCAAGCTTCACACCTTGTGTAAGTGACGTGTCTTATCTCCTTACCATTGTATGTTGCTCTTGTCGGTGGGGGGGGGGGGGGGGGGGGTTGGATGGGAATATCTATTGTGCACAAAATAACTCAATGATTAATTACATGAAAGTAATCAATAAGTAAGAATAAGTAATGTTTAGTTTTTAATATGTCAACTAACCTCCAGAATATCTCTACAGGTATTGTTCAGCACTAGTTTTTCCATTAAGTTCATAAACAGTACGATTTGTTGAAGTAAACAATTTTAAATGTCTAAATTATGCAGTGTTTAAGAACCAAGGAAACATGGTGTGTATATTTGTGCTTCAATTATGTATTTAAAATTAACTATGTTCTAATGTTAAATACACCATGTTAAACACTTAATGATAAACACACTATGTTAACTTGGTGATCATACACTGCAAAATCTCCACATTTTAAATTGTGGATTGCTACAAATGTTACTGCACTTTTCACAATGGAAGAAGCATTTCTTAGTTAGAGGGCACTACATGAATAGAGATCAACCAATACACCATTGAAAAATTAAGATTCATCACAAACTAGGCATAAACATGAACATCAAATCATTAAAACAAGCAAAAATTTTGCATGCAGTGCTCTATAACTAATGCTTCTTCCATTACGTTTGTGCACAATGCGATTTGTCAAAGAAAATGATTTAAAATGTTCAAATGATGCAGTATTTAAGCACCAAGGAAACATGGCTTGTATAACTATGTTTTGAGTATGTATTTAACATTAACTATGTTTTAACGTTAAACACCACGCTAAACAATTAATGTTAAACACCCCATGTTTACTTGGTGCTCAAAGACTGCAATATCTCTAGATTTTAAGCATCAACTTGAAATCATCAAAACAAGCAAAAGAGACCTACAAATATTAATCTAGTTCCTCATACAATCAAATCATTGTAGTTGTTTGAGGAAATTCAAACTATATCATAAATACTTCAACATCATTTTACTAAAAAATATTCACCATCATACATTCCCCAATATATCTCACACGCTTTATAACAAACACTACAACATCACACAATCAATTATATCACACTTCAACATAACACAATCAACAATAAGACATTCATTTTATAATATGATTCACATTTTATGGCAAAAACCTAAACATCACATAATCATCTACATCATAGTTCAACAAAATAAAATCAACAATATCTCACACATTTTAGGACAACCACCTAAGCATCAAACTATACTCCACTATATAATAGCTCACACATTTTAGGACAACCACCTAAGCATCAAACCATAATCCACTATATAATAGCTCACACATTTTAGGACAAACACCTAAGCATGAAACCATACTCCACTATATGTCAACCATTTTAGGATGAACACAAAAAGATCACACAATGAACCATATCACTATATCTCTGATGTGCACTATTATGCATGCGTTAACCAATACATTCAATGTAATAATTGTTTTTTTATATGTTGGATTGCTAGTATTATTTGAGTTTATGTGACAGGGGATTTGGATGGCCATGTCTAGTTTTCTTATCAAAATACTGTGTTTTGTAGACTTAATTAGTACTAGTAGACATCTCGTATCCACATGCTCCTAAAACTTCCTTTGTGATCATCTTTAGTAGGTTGCTCATGGATACTTTTTGTTACATTCTATATGATGGCCATTCGCAAGGGCAGTAAAAGATAATTAAGGTTTTTCACAAGGAAAGTAGTAGAGATCAAAGGCCATTCACACTAGAACGGTAGTAGACGAAGGCCCCAGACATCAAATCGTGGTGGAAGGATATTGGAGCCAAAGAGAGGCAGCATTAGAGTTCAAGGCGGCCGATGAAGAATTGGAGAATCATTGTCCAAGAAGGTCATACCAACTTCTGGGAATGATCCAAGAAACATCAGCCTTCAAAGTTGGTTTCATTGGATTTTTCTCCTTAAGAACCATATAATTGACTACAGGAACTCTCAAACTGGATTCATAGTTCACCCGTAGCAATGGAAAGAAGTTTAGTCGGCCGAAGTACAAACGGGTCAGTGCGGACCGTTCATTTATGGAACCAATGGCTTGCACCAGATGAAGTGGTCCATGCCAAATGCCTTTGGCACGAACCGTGCCAAGGGGTTTGCACGGACCGCGCCAAGGGGTTTGCACGGACCGCGCCAAACTCAACGAGCCATGAACATAATTTTGTGTTTTTCTTGGTAGTTTTCTTGATTGTTTGGTGATTTAGGATTTTGATTGTTTTGGGATGTTTTTGGATAAATACTTGGTGGCATGACTTCCTAGGTATGGTTCCTAGTTTGCATGGGGTTGGTTATTTTAGGACATTGGTGATGTGACTTTTGTTTTTATCTTATCTTTAGTAGTATGAAAGCCCACTTTTGGGGCAATTTTGTGTTACACCAAAAAATAGAATATTTTGTAAAAAGGAAAAAATATAAAAACCCAGAAAAGTAGGAAACCCGAAAGGGTGAATTGGGTAACATTGGGAAAGGCCTGGATAGGTCGAAAGAACTAGGTAAAAGTGAGAGGCTAGGCCCGGCTAGGCTTATGAGCCTAGGAAAAAATGAGAGGCCATGAGGAAAAAAGTGAGAAGTGAGTACCCTTTTTGTTAAAGCAAAGATGAAAACCCAAAAGGACTCCTACGCAAAATGAGAGAAATTGAGAGAAAACAAAAAACTAGGTTGATGATGGTTTTGCATCCTTGATTATAACTAGGTCAAGAATCACAACTTATCCCTATGTTACAACCAAGTCGACGACTCTTGGATTTCCTTGGTGGATTGTTTTTGGGAGATTACTCTTTGATTTCTTTTAGGGATCATTTTGGGAAAAGTAAGCTAGTTTAACACTGATCTTCTTGATATATCTTTTTCCACATTTCTATTTTGGGTGGATAGGTTACTTTAGGATCTTCAGGGAGTGTGAGAGTTGTTAGGATTTTCACTTCTTTGGGGGAACTAGGGTAGCTTGGGAATAAGTTGAATGCATCGGCAAACCTACACTTACATGCTACATATCGCTTAAGCCATCTCTTCTTTCTATTTACTCGAGGACGAGAAAAGGTTTAAGTGAGGGGAGTCTAATGTGAACCATTATGCTGCATTAACCAGTGTATTCGGTATAATAATTAGTTTGTTTTATATGTTGGATTGCTAGTATTAGTTGAGTTTACGTGAGAAGGGGTTCAGATGGCCATGTTTGGTTTTCTTATCTAAATCATGCATTTTGTAGACTTAATTAGTACTAATGGAAATATTTATCCATGGGCTCCTAGATATTCCTTTGTGATCACCTTTAGTATGTCACACGTGGATACTTTTTGTTACATTCTATGTGAAGGCCGTTCACAAGGGCGGTAAAAGATATTGATGGTCGTTCACAAGTACAGTAGTAGAGGTTGAACTCCCTTCACATTAGAATTGTAGTACATGAAGGCCAAGGATATCAAATTGGGTTAGAAGGAGATTTGAGCCAAAGATAGGCGGCATTGGAGTTCAAGGCGGCCAATGAAGAAACAGAGAATCGTGGTCCAAGAGAGTTGTGTCAACTTCTAGGAATGATCTAAGAATAATCAGCCTTCAAGGTTAGTTCCATTGGATTCTTCTCCTTGAGAACCATAAAATTGGCTATAAAAACGCTCCAAATGGACTCACGGTTCACCCGTAGCAAAGGAAAGAAGTTCAACCATCCGAAGTACTGGGAGGCGGTCGTCGCACCTCTCAAAGTTAATATTTATAAGCCCTTTTTGCTTACTTTCTACAACTAGATAGATAGCGGCAAATCGGGGTCGTCCACGGGAAGAGGGATTTTCTCTAGCATTTAAGCACAAATGGTTGATATTATGCTAGGAGTAAATATACACACACACACATAAAAGCGAGTAAATGGGGGGGTTGGTTGGTTGTGGTTTTCCTAAGTTACGAAAGTAAAAAGACAAAATAACTAGCAAAGTTAAGTGACTATGCTAATCATCAAACAAAACTAAGAAAAAGGGGTTTAAAACTATAAAGATAAAAAGGCCTTGGGGGCAAGGGATATCCACTTCCAAACCTAATGTAGATCATTAAACCATTCACTCATTCTATCAAATTCATTACATTTTTTTAATAAAAACACCCGCAGGTGGGGGAGATATGTATTAGGTTCCCCAAGCCTTTGCGCAAGATCAACAATAGATACATTGAGTGAAACAAGTTCATCATGAGCAGTGAGACAATATGGTTGCCACCAAAAGTCCTAAAACTATCTATATCTGAGGATATATGAACATATTCCGTAAGGGAAACGAGATCTAAATTAAAGTTGCGATCCAAAAGAGAGAATCTCCACCCCTTGTGTTAATTCTCTCCTTTGGCCAGGCAACTCCAATGTCCATGAAGTATAGAACTAAACAATGACGTCCAGAATTACACTGAAATGCTGTCAATCGAAGATTAGATTAGTTGATTTATACTGCACAGCCAAAAATGAGTATTTGCAGCAGCATGAGGAGGCCTATGATGTGTTAGAGTAAAAGCTGAGACCCCAGATCAATATCAGAGAAGCAAGTATTTCAAATCATCGTAACATCTGTCCATAAGGAAGTTAGACTGAGAAAGAGGTTGCAGCGGAAGACCTGTAGAAACCCAGCACCCATCAGCAGTATCTATTCAAACCATCAGAAGTTTTGAAAACCCGAATGTGTGGTGTAAGTTCTTTGTCCAAATTAATAAGGCCTTTAATGTGCACATGGATATTAGATAGATGCAGACCTTGATTATGGTTGAGATGGTGCTTGGCTACCGCATCCGCCACACTATTACACTCCCTAAAAACATGTTTAAGTCCAGCTCTACCAAGCAGGGATTTCACTTTGAAAACCATGTCAAAAATTTTCCAATGAGCAGAATATGGATCATTGATCATACTAACCGCAAGTTTAGAATTAGATTCAATTATGAAGGTATGATCGAGATGAGGGAAAATGTGACAAGCATACAAAATGGCTTCAATTTCAGCATGTAGAGGGGTCTCAGCAGAGGAGACTGCAGAGCTGATCAGAATAGGACTACCAGAGGGATTCCTAGCAATCAGGCCAACAGAAGCTTTGTTAAGGGTCCAGGATGCATCCACATTAATTTTTGTGAAGCCATACTTGGGCCTTTCCCACAGAACCGTCAATATATTTGGCTTAGGGAGAGGTCTAAGCAAAGGAGATAGATGCCTAAAGGATGCTGGGATAGTTGCGGAGGATAGCAATTTGGGGGGGGCATACATGCAATGTTAATTTAATCAGTTCCTGAACCTCCTTACAAATCAGATTAACAGAAAAAGGTTTATTATCAAATAAAAATCTATTCCTAGCTTTCCAGAGAGACCAACACACCAGAGAAGGCAGAATTCCACAGTAGATTTGCTGAAACTTAGGGAGATCAGTGCAATTCCAAAAAATGTGAAATCTATGAGGAATGGAATGCTGAGCATTAAGGTTAAACTGGAGCACAGAGGTCAGATTTGACCAGACAGCATGAGCCAAGTGACATGAAATGAAAAAATGCTGGATCGAGTATGAATGACAACAAACAGGGCATTTCAAAGCTAAACTGAATCCACAAGTAATCAGCACATTGAAAGGGAGAAAAGAATGCAACAGTTTCCATGTAAAAATAGTGATATTTTTTTGCAATGGAATTTTCCATAAAGATTTACTTGCAGGGAAATTACCTGATGATAAAGTCAGGGCCATATAGGCTGACTTGAAAGAGAAATTACCAGAGAGTTCAGGTTTCCAAACCAATCTATCATCTCTATCTAATGTCAGTTGAGCACCCTGCAGAAAAGAAAGCGTATCATGTTCCAGAAAAGGCAAGATCAGATCTAAAATAGGGTTTCTGTTACTGATGAAATCAGCCTCGGAGATGTCAGTCAATACAGAGATAATACTATCTGGAACATAGTTAAGAAGAGGTCCATTTGGGCACCAGTTAGCAGATAAAAAATTACAACTGTTTTTGCCATGGATAATAATCGAATTATTTTCAGCAAACGAATTTATAGCACAAATTCTTTTCCATGTCACTGATTTCCTATGGGATGGTGGTGCCCATAACAATTTAGACCACAAGGAGGTACCTAGTTGGCTCTTCCACCATAGTTTAACTGAACAGGAGTCTATAATAGCTTTGATTGATCTGAAACCTAAACCATTCAAATGTGTAGGTTTAGCAATTTCTGCCCATCTTTTCCAAACCCTATTATTTTTATCCTCGGATCTTCCCCAGAAAAAGTGAGACATTTTTTTCTCAAATAATTTTGTTATACCTTTAGGGGGATTTGTGACAGACCAAATATGTTGAGGAATAGAGTACAAACAAGACTTAATTAAGATCATTTTACCTCATCCACTAAGCCATTTATTTTTCCAGTTTTGAAGCTTATGGTCAACATTAGCCAGCAAGGGATGGAAATATCTCTTTAAAGTTCTTCCTCTAAAAATTGGACATCCTAAATATTTAAAAGGAAAAGATCCTTTTTTCATTTTTAGAATAGCTTTGACCTGATTAAGTCTAGCTGGTGTAGCCCTTTTACTTAGATAAAAATCAGATTTGTCAAAGTTAAACTTTTGTCCTGAGGTATATTCAAATATTTCAAGGAAGACTTTGATCTTAATAAGGTTCGACCTAGATGCTTGCATAAAAATAATCGTGTCATCCGCATACATAAGGTGAGAAACCGCTGGAATTGAAGCTGGAATTTGATAACTAGCCAGACTACGATTAAAGAATATGAATGATAGACTCCTAGAGAAAGCTTCAGAAAATATGTTAAAAAGGAAGGGTGAAAGAGGATCACCTTGTTTTATTCCTCTTGTAGCCCTGAAAAAACCTACAGGATTGCCATTAACAAGTATAGAAAAATAGGCCTGGGACAAATTATTCATTACAGCATTTAGAAACTTCCCTTTGAAACCAAACTTTAGCAAGATTTGTCTAAGAAAATTCCAGTTAATTCTATCAAAAGCCTTTCTTAGATCTAGTTTAAGAATGCAGTTTGGAGTTCTATTTTTTTTATCAAGAAATCTAATCATTTCCTGTAAGTACAGGATATTATCTAATATGTCTCTATTTTTCATGAAGGCTGATTGATTAGGAGAGATCAGATTATCCATGTAAGGTTTCAACCTTTCCATTAGGACTTTAGAGCAGATTTTATTTAACACATTGGAAAGGCTAATTGGCCTAAAGTCATCAAATGAACATGGGGTAGGCTTTTTTGGTATTAGGGTAATCCAAGTGCTAGAGATACCCCTAGGCATTTCAGAACTGGCTATGAATTCATTAACTGCAGAAATCAGATCCAATTTTATGGTAGGCCAGCATTTGGTATAAAATTTTGGAGAGAAACCGTCAGGACCAGGACTACTGTTCTTATTCAAGCCTTTGATCACATTGAATAACTTAGATTCAGAGACCAGGGAGGCTAACACTTGGTTATCCCTATCCTTGATAATCTCAGGTATTTGACTTAGGAATTGAGGGAAGTAAGTTTCATCAGTGGATAGAGAAGGTTCAGTTAGCAATTCAGAAAAATAAGCAATTGCTTCTTTTTGAATTTCCAACTGAGAATTAATCCATTGGCCAGCACCATTTTTTATTTTTGTTATCTGCAATTTACAGTTTCTTTCCTGCACCACTTTATGAAAGAAGGAAGTGTTATTATCTCCTAGCTTGTGCCATTTAAGTCTAGCTTTCTGCTTCCAATATTTTTCCTTTTCTTTTAAAGCTTTTAGCAGTAAAGCATTTTTCTCATTAAGTTTTATACGCTCAGAGACAGAGGGGAGCAGATCATACTTAATTTCCTAAGTTCTTAAGGCCTCCTCTGCATTTTTAACATTTAGGTCAATATTACCAAAGTTATCTCTATTCCAGCTTTTAAGAGTTTTCTTAAGCCTAATTAATTTCAGGTAAAATCTGAGCATGCCAGTTTCAGCTATAGGAAGGTTCCAGCAATCATTAATTAATCCCATAAACTCATTACATGACTTAACATTAACATACCCATCTAGCAAGAATCACAACACGTTATGCACAAGAAGTTCTAAGTTCATGCTCATAGATTTTCATGCAAAGGAGCTACGGAATTCGTCATGTTCCCAACACCTAACCAATTCAATCATACAAACACTTCCTATTCTCAAAAAACTCATGGCATAAATGAAGTGAAACACACCATCAAGAATACACAAATGCTAAATAACAAATGCTTCAAGGATGAGTAAAACCATCTATTCACTACTTCAACTACTTGTTGTGAAGATAAATCTTATATCCTTCTTAGGTAGTAGTTTGCAAGAGTGAATTCGACATCTCTTGTCAAACCTCACCAATGACTCCCTTATTGCTAAGAGTATCCCATTGATGGCATTTAGCACGAAGAATTAACAAGCTTAGCAACACTTATGAACACTACACCGTGCCTAAGCATTTAACCAATTCTTGCATTTACACAAGATTAGTCAAGAACGATCGACGCTCATAGACCTCTCTCGTTCGCTACCTAAAACAAACATGACGAAGAGTTCGACATCATCACATTCATCTAGCAATCATCAATCCATCAACACAATCAAAAGCTCTAAATCATACTCATAGATTCCTAACAAGAAAAAGGGGGAAATTAACCCAAATCCCCCAAACCCTAGCAAGCAAATCATACAAGTATTTCATATGCTCAAGCTTTTAACAACATTAATGATATCAACAAACACATTCAATACCCATAAATGCATAATAGCAAAAGCACCAAATAGATAGATAAAAATGGTTCTTACTAAATAGAAATGGAAGCTTCAATCCTTTGCTCCCAATACAAAACTAAGCTAGATAATCAAAACACATACCATAGAGCAAAAATCTACAGAGGAAGAAGAAGAAATGGAAGAAAATGGTGAAAAACTAGGGTTTTGGAGCCCCCAAGTCGGGTTAGAGATTTGGGGAAGAAGGGGTAAAGAGGTATTTATAGTGGAAGAAAAAGGGGAGAAAAAACGCTGCTGCAGGGCTGAATTTGCGCTGACGTCGCGACTCGCGACCAACCATCGCGACTCGCGACCAAATCAGTAAAATCCAGCCCTGTTTTGTTTTGCTTCCTCCGGGTGAACCGTTGATCCGTTTTAGGAGTTCTTGTAGTCGATTTCATAGTGCTCGAGAGGAGGAATCCAATGGTACCACTTTTGAAGGCTGATTCTTCTCGGAAAATTATGAAAACCCTGGACCATCCTTCACCCGTTGCTTTGCTCTCCTTTCTTCACTTTATCTTCTACCACTTTGTGAGTAGCCTTCAATCTTCTACCATCCTTTCGAATGACCTTCACTAAACCACTTCTAAATGCTCATGAGCAATCTACAAATTAAGCTCACAAAAAGAAATCTAGATGCTCATGAGGACCAAAAATCCCTTAGACTCAACATAGGTTACAAAAATGAAGGATTTAGATATAAAAACTGAAAATGGTCATCTAAACCCCTTATTATGTAAACCTACATAAATCTAGCAATCTTACACCAAAAATATAACAAAAGTGATCCTAAATACTACTAAATAATGCATATAAAATGGACACATCAAGTACAAACGGGTCAGCTCACACCAGATGATGTGCCAAATTCCTTTACCACGGACCGTGCCAAGAGGTTTGCATGGACCACACAAAACTCAATGGGCTACGAGCACAACTTCCCAATTTCACTCAAAATTGGCTAAGTATGGGCACAAACCATCCCGTTTTCGAAGGCTCGTATTATTCCAAGTACAAAATTTCAAGATCAGATAGTGGGATATGAATAATCAAGTGGCCTGTGCAAAGTTACTGAGCAAAATGGGGTTTCTAATGACGTTCCATACCAAGCGTCACATCCCGCGGATCAGAATTGCAAAAACAATGACTTTGATGGTAGCCTGCGCCAAAGGATGTGAACCACACGGACACGACCTGCAGGGGATGACACGGACCGCGCCAGAGCAGATGGCCTGTGCCATAGAGCAAGCACGGACCGCACAAGATTTTGTGGCCCACGCCAGCACGAACGTATTGCATGAAGCGGACTGCTCCATCCGCGACGGTGCATGCTAGGCGGCAGCTAAACTAGGGTTTACACAATTTTGGCCTATGTTGGGCCTATTTGTAGGCCCAATCCCGTACTACTATAAATATAGCCTTAGTCTACTAGGGTTTTATCATAAAGTTAGTTTAGATCATATTTTCATTCTATTCTTGTAAATTGGGTAATCATTTTAGAGAGAGAAACATTATCTCTTCTTTTTTTCTTTCCTTTTTATTTTTCTTTAATCCTAGGATGTGGATTTGAATTCCATGTCTAGGGAGTAGTCTCCATAGCTTGGGGTAAATTGTATTCATGTGTTGATTTGTAATTTTGTGAGATTCCTAGTTCATCCTAATTATTGTGTTTATGATAGTATTGTGACTTGCTCTTGAATGTTAGAATTGCATGAATAGTATGTTCATTCATGCTGGTGCAAATATTGATTCCCCTTGGGAAGAGAAACCTGGGATCTGTGATGGGTAACAGGGTACAGATCCGCATGGGTATGTGCACAAGCTATACCGATATTCTGTCTGTTGTGTTCTAACACACCAGCCTTAGCTAATTATGTAAAGTAGTCTAATGGGTTGCGGGTAGATATAGTGAAAAATAGCAAGCTAGGATTGTAAGAAGTCCTAGTGTCATAGATAAGGTGCCTACTTCCTTTTGCCTCATTTATAGGCCTAGGGAGTAGAGCATTCGAGGTGGAAGCCTGGGTCGTAATCGCACGGGGAGAAATAGATCTACAATAATGGTCAAACCTTGTTGTACTCCCCCAATTACGAAGGCTGTGCCGATGGAGAGTTGCGAGCGTACCCGACATGACAGGTACGGGGAAGTGTATGACATCGATCACACCACGTGTTATAAGCACTATATTTGGTTTGTCTAGATCTCACATGTGAATGAATCGAGGATCGAAGCATTAAATTAACCATGTTACGCAATCATTCCCCAAGTGTTTAGCTAAATAGATTAATTACTTTTTACTTTCATGTTTTGTAGTTGCTAATTGAAAAAAAACAAACCCCCTCACGTTTACTGTACAATTTATTCCTAGCAACTCATACAGATTGACGGCCTAGAAGAGGTTGTGTTGAATTGATTCTCAGGCCCTAGCACCTCCGTGGACATACCCATGGCTTATCTCTAACTACCCTATTGGTGGCATAGTAGTGAGTTTGGTGCGGTACTATAAATATTTATCTTTGACCCTCTCATAAGTCCTCCGCTTGGGTTAATTTAGTTATTGTCTTAATGACCCAAGTGGAGGCGTGTCAATCTCATACACTTTGGATTGAATCACTAAATGATTTTAAAAAACACGGTGGAAAACTTTTCCTACAAAGGAAAAACACGGTGTTTGTTCAAGGGGTGGAACATCCTCTTTCTTGCCTTTATAGGTAATTTGTTTGTTATCCACCGTGTTTTGATTCGGTGGAGGAAAAGTTTTCCAACACACCATTTGAATGAAAAAATCTCACACACCCCTTGAATGACAAATTGAACAAAATCAGAAAAAAAAATACAAAATTCAACACAAACAGTAGCTTAGGTTTTAATTGTTGGATCTTCAAGGCGGGATTGGACGGTAGCAGGGTTAGGCATGGTTAGGCGGTGGCAGATATGGAGAGGTGATAGAGGAGGAGGGAGGGCAGGTAGAAGTCTGATGATGGGAGGGCAATGAGAGAGGGTTAGATTTAGGGATTGAAATTTACTTTTTATAGACAAAGTTTTAATGGTTTAGATTAAATCAACAGAAAAAATCAATGGTTCAGATGAAACCAAGTTAGGCCCTTTTTAATTATTTTTACCGATGCTCTTTCATCCGAAAAACCGTTGCTAAGTATTTTTAGAGCAGCTGCTTGATGTTGCTTGGATATTTATTTTTTTTCAACCCGAGAGCAAACTTATGAAATTTTGTCTAAGTCCATAGCACCGGTTGGTAAACCGATGTTGGTTAAGGAAAACTAGTGCCATTACAATGATGAAGCAGCTGCGTGGAGCTGCTTAATCCCTACCTGCATTTATAATCCCAGCACCAGTTTATGATGTCGGTGCCTATGGAATTGACGAACCGATGCCAAAACTGAATTCACAAAAATTTAAATCCCTCCCTCCAGGAATAGACCAATATTTTCAGCTTTTCCAACCCTAAAAACCTTAGCACCGGTTCTTCAACACACTTAACCGGTGCAAGTTATCATTTTTACTATTTTTCAATATTGAATTTAAGTCCATCTCTAAGAGGATAGTTTTGTCCATTATTTTTTATATGCTATTGGACTCAAAAATATTCAATTCAACATTCAATAGAGCTCATGTTTCGAAATTGTATCCGATGGATACTCGAAAACCCTCCAATCAAAACTTTGTTAAAATAACATTGTTGCCTAAAACTAAACTACACCTTATTTTTTGTAGCCAAATAACCCCATATTGTGTATTCTTGGGGGTTTTTTTTTTAAATAAGAGCACCCGCAGGTGAGGGATATGTATTAGGTTCCCCAGGCCTTTTAATCAACAGCAAAAGAAATTCTTACATCATGTGATTGATTCATGTCCATTAAGGCAACATCGTTGCCTACAAAAGTCCTACAGCTAAACTATAATTTCGGATGACTATACAAAGGTGATCCTAACAGTTTTGCAGTTGCGATCCAAAGGGGAGAATTTCCATCCCTCGTGTTAATTCTCTCCCTTGGCCAGGCAACTGCAAAGAAAGAGATTCCCAAGGTAATCCTAAACATTTCGAGTACCAGAAAAGGAAAATGAAGAACTTAGAGCTGAATTTAGCTGCCTCCAAGAAGTGATATGAAACATTGTAGCATCCATGAAGTCCTTGTTCAGATTTGTTGGGAGGCTGTGAGCATCCGCATGTGTGGAAACTGGTTCCACAAGACTGCTGTCCAAGTGGTGAGTAGAGCTGCATACAAATGTAATAACAATCAGCAGTATCATGTCCTATGAAAGCTCTATTTTATACTTCTAATATGAGGAACCTGCTGCATATCTAACGAAATGAGTCCCCTAATTTGTGGTGGCAAATTATAGAGGTTGAGAGGCTGGTTATGAGAAGAGTGGTGTTTTGCTATTGCATTCGCCACAGAGTTACATTCTCTGTATATGTGTCTTAGATCAGCTCCCTGAAGTAATTTGTTAATCTTATAAGCCAAATTGAAATGATTCCACTTTGCTGAGTTTGGATTTAGGATCATTTTAGTGGCAGAGAGTGAGTCAGACTCAATTGTTAAGGGGCTATGTCTATGTGGAAAAGATTGAACAGCTACCAGAATAACTAGAAGCTCAGCATGAAGAGGAGACTCTGCCTAAATTGAGATAGACTTAACAAGAAGAGGGCTACCTAAACTGTCCCTAACAATGATCCCAACAGCAGATGTATGAGGGAACCAAGATGCGTCAGTATTCATTTTTATGGAATTAACCATAGGCTTTTCCCACCAGACTGAGCACAGGTTTGGTTTGGGGGGAGGTCTATGAGGGGGAAGAAGATTTCTAAATGTCATAGGAAATGCAGTAGAGGGGTTCATCTTTGCAGGATAAGAGTATAAGGATAGTTTAAGAAGCTCAGATATCTCTTTGCATATTAGATCAGCAGAGAATGGAACCTGGTCAAAAAAATATCTATTCCTAGCCTTCCAAAGCCCCCAACAAATAAGAGATGGGAGCAATTTACAGATCTGTTGCATGCTCTTGGTTAAATCTGGGCAGTACCAACAGGAGTAAAATCTTCGAGGCAGAGATTGGTGCTCAGAGAAATGAAGGTCTATTAGAGAAGTCATTTTACTCCATATTAATTTAGCCAGTGTACAGGAAATAAAAAAGTGATCAATAGAATCATAGTGGCAACACACAGGGCATTTAGAAGCCAAACTAAATCCACAGGTTATCAGAACATTATCAAAAGGAAGGAAAGAATGTAGCAACTTCCAGGTAAAAATTGAAACCTTTTTTTGTAGCATTACATTCCACACATTTTTGGAGATGGGGAAGTTACTTGTATAGTTCATGATGGTATAATAAGCTGACTTAAAAGAAAAGGCCCCCGTAGTATTGGGTTTCCAAATGATCCTGTCATCTCTATCTTCCACCAGTTCAGCATCCTGCAAAAATAATGCAGTATCATTGTCTAGGTAAGGAAAGATTTGCACAAGAATATTAGTTTTATCTGTAATGAATTCAGATATTGTGTACTGCATAAAGGACTGTAGTACATTGCTTGGGATCTTGTGAATCAGTGGTCCCATAGGGCACCAGTTAGATGTCCAAGCATTACAAGCACCTCTACCATGTATAATCATAGAATTTTCTTCAGCAATGGAGTTGATGTTACAGATTCTTTTCCATGTAGTAGAGGTTCTGTATGATTCAGGCAAAGACCAAAGCAGTTTTGACCATAGAGTTTGGCCCAACTGGCTTTTCCACCAAAGCTTAAGGGAACAAGCATCTATTATGCCCCTAATAGATCTAAAGCCTAGGCCATTTAGAGATGTTGGCTTAGATAAGTCAGACCATTTTTTCCATGTTTTATTTCCCTTCCCATCATTTTCTCCCCAAAAGAACTTAGCCAATTTTTTTTCAAACAATCTAATTATATATTTTGTGGGGTAAGTCACTGCCCATAGATGCTGAGGTATAGAATATAAGCAACTCTTGATCAAAATTAATTTTCCCCCCGAGCTTAACCACTTGTTTTTCCAGTTTTTCAGCTTGTTATCAACTCTTTCCATTAATGGGTGGAAATATCTATTTAAAGTTCGACCCTTAAAAATTGGGCAGCCAAGATATTGAAATGGAAAGGTTCCCTGTTTCATTTTCAGTACTGGGTTAATATATGTTTTAAAAAAAGAATTTCATGTTTTAATAGAATTTGGTAAAGCGCTAGTATATGTCCTAAAGTATCTTACTCTAGATGACTTAGAAGTTAGGAAGTCCTAATGGAAATTTTTCTTTGTGAGTTATTTCCACCAAATATGAAACTTTTTTTTTTGTGAGTTCTAGGAATTCAATAGTGTAACTGAGTATTGTGTGATCATAACTACACGATTACGACTTGATTGGGTAAATGGAACATCCTCAAAACTGATCATAGAAAATAAGTGCTACATTTTCAGAAATTGCAGTGTTACCCAAAACTAAGTTTCACCTTAAACATTAATTTGAAGCACTTGATTTTTGTTTTTATATCATAAATAAATTAATTCCAAATAATGGAATTTTTTATTGTGTAAATTTCAAAGTAGTAGTACATGTACATGGCCTAGACTAAATTGTGAAAAAAGTTTGGAAATATGAACATAAAATCATATTTCTTTAACACCATAAATTTAATTTAAAAGCATGATAATCCTCGAAGTAGTGGATAATAACTATATTCCGACCGTAAAATAACATATAATTGTACCAAACCACCACAAACAAAATAATTTTTCAAAAATCATAATATGAGGACAATGAGGATTGAAATTCACGAATAATATCTAACAAACGGCTCTTCGTCCAACATCTGTGCATCTTCTAAGCTGGTCCCAATGTCACTTTGCCCAACGCATGGGTCTGGATATGTAGGGAAAGGTCCAACTACTTTCATGGCGTCTGGGACTAGTATTGAAACACTTTACCCATAAGATCGCACCAGGACCTTTAATGTTGTGATTCCGTCAGCAGACTTTGTACACCTGCCACCAACGCCGTCACTCTAAATTTCAAAGAAGGACCCACATTGTCCTGAGGAATTTTGAAGAAAAAGTCTTCTGTAATCTTACCCATTGGATGCCCATATATATCGTGCAGATAGTGGGGGGCACCTATTTTTGTGCACAGTTCAGAGATTAGGCTATATAAATCATAACAATTTGTTCTCTCTGCACCATGTCTAAAATCATTCATTATTTACATACCACATTCCATCACTACTTTTTTTTTAATGGCGTACAGATATGTTAGCCTCACACTATGAACCTCATTTTTTACTGTGACATGGTCAATTCTGGATGCTATGAAATAGTACCATTCATCCATCTAGAGAGTGAGGAGATTCTTTGGAATCTTTTTCCAGCTTGGTTTCACAATAGACTAAACATCGTTTCCCTCCCTAGTTACCATCCTCACAATCTCCCATCTTGTGGAATCGTCAAAATCCCAACCCTAATCGGTCTTTCTAGTGGAATGCAAGAAATTCATCCTCCTCGGGGGATAGTTGGCAACCCGTACAACTCGTTTATGGATTCACCAGTCAATTTCACAATTTTCACTTGATAGAATGCCTCACCCACCTCATACCACACCAAAATATTAGCATAGAACTCACTCACTATGGTGAGGTTGAACGTTGGAAATGTCTCGCACAATTTCTCCCACCCAAGTGCCAGGATAGTTTCTTCAAAGGAGGGAGCATTTTTTATTCCTCTCTACGGAAAATGTCATCGTGTTCTATACATTTGTTCAATTAAATTAGCCTGCTCTGAAATGAACCTCGTCTCATGTTGTTGAATATTGGATTGTATCTCCGGAGAGGAAGGGGATGTATTGTGTGTCCTTTTGTAGGGAGTTTTTAGTGTCATATCCTCCAATGTAAAATGAGACATTTCAACAACACCTTCCATGCAACCAAAAAAACCTATAGAATACTTGTTTTCATGAACATCAACAAACCTTCAATGAGAGTTAATCAAATTCAATGTATACATATATGTAGTTATTACACATTAAAGCTATGTACATGATTGCATCATCGAACAAAGTTGGAGAGCAAAGTGAACCAACATTAAAAAAATTGTTATTTTTCCAAAAAAATTGGGTTCATGATTAATAATCTTGTAGAATAAAGAGCAATGTTTGAAAGAGAACATACCTCAATCCTTTACAGAACTTGGGAGTGTGAACCTATGGGAAAGATATGTTAGATTTGCTCTCCAAGATTTAGAAATTGAAAAGGAACCCACAGTTGATCTGTATAGATTTTGGAACTTAAAAAAATTAGCACTGGTATGAAGCCCACACTCTGCCACAAATAGAATAAGCAACTGCTTGAGGCTGCTTTGAATTAATTTTGGCCTTTTCTCCCAACCCGAGAGCAAACTTGCAAAATAAATTCTAAGTAGCTAGCCCCGGTATTACAACCGGTGATGAAATATAGCAATCCTGGTGCCTAAATAAGGAAAATCAACTGCTTATGGCTTCCTTGAATGATATTTTGAAATCCTTTTCCCAACCTAAGAGCTAATTCAAGAAATTTTGTCTAAGTACACAACACCGGTTTATATTTCGATGTTGTATAAACAAAAACCGGTGCCTTACATGCAATAGAGAACATACTCTATTTTTCAACCCCCAAAAATAACCGCGAACTTGACTATTTTCAGCATTGGTTTATTGTTTCAGCTAAATCGATGTTGAAGCTACAAAAATAATTTCATCATCCCAAATGGGTCCCATTTTCCAGACACCATTTTTATGGATTCCGGTGACATAAGTTAACATAGGCACCGACACACTGATTCAAACCGGTGCTATTAGTTTCCCTCCTTTCTTTTGGCACGAAATAAATTATTGCCTAGTTGTTGCCCTGTTCCAGCATCGGTCATGTGTACACCCATTTACGGAACAGGTCCTAGTTCTTATGTATGTCACCAGTTTGGGGTACCGGTTTCAAAATTCAGGCATTGGTAATAAAAATCAATACCGGTTTTGTACAAATATGTTCTCATACCAGTGTCATACATAAACTCAGCACCGATTCTGGAGGCCTCTAGGAAAAGTGCCTATTTTCCAGTAGTGTATATTGGTATGAAGTGAAGTAGGTGCTTGGACCTCTTATGTGGTTTTGAATTCATTTTGTGCCATTGAACTTTGGGATTATCAATTCGGAATTTGGACATATTTTTATGGGTTGTAGTGAATTGATAAGTGGTAGGTTTGGGTAGATTTAGGAATTGGGTTGCGTGAAAATTTCTCATTTGATCTTTGATTTGGGATTTATGATATTGAGAGTTTTTGTGTGGAATTGATTGGGGGAATATTAGTGTTAGGGGGTGAATATATGTATCTCTTTGTGTTCTTGAATCTTTTTTTTACTCAAGAATGAGTAACGTTCAAGTGTGGGGAGGTTTGATGTGTTCATTTTATATGGTTATTTTGGGACTCTTTGGACTCACTTTTGTACGTTTTTGTGCTCTAGATCCTCTATTTTGCCTTGAAATTCTCTTAGGAGAGTTAAGAGCAACTTTTGTGCTCTTATTACCTTTCTAGGGAGTTTTGTGTGACAAGGTAATTGATTTAAGATTTAAAGACCTTGAAGACTAAATTTTGAAGAATTGAAGACTTGAAGAATAGAAGAAGAAATGGAGAGGAAGACTTGAGACAAGAAAAATAAAGAAATGGAGATGTTGCATTTGGTCTCTGTCCTATGTCACGAGTCGCAATAGACGTGTGGCCAGAATTAGTTGTTACTTATCTTATACTATAAATGACAAACTCTATCCTCTCTCATCATACACTTCTTCTTCCCGACTTTACTTTTGAAAAATCTAGTTTTCCCTTGTTTTTCATCTTATTTCATCTTAGATTATGTTTGGTTTTTTGTTGATTATTGATATGAACTCTAGTAGCTAAACTAATCTCTTGGGAGCAATTGATTGAAGTTTCCAAACCCAGATAGCGATAATCTCTATTCCGCTCTTTCTTGAAGCATTTATTGTGTCATTAATGTGTATGTTTATTTCATTTATACTATGGGTTGTTTGAGAATATGAAAGGTTTGTATGATTAAGTGTTAGGAGGTTGGAGATGTGCAAAATTCCTTAACCCTTTGACATGAAAAATCTAAGAACATGGAATTAGAACTTCTTGTTGTGTGATGTGAGGTTAATATTGCTAGATGAGTGTTAATATGGGTTGTTATCATATTATCCTAAGGTAGAAATTGAAGGCTGAATCTTGATTGTTGATTGTTCTAGGTAAAACCTAGTAAATGTTTTGTTTGGTTAAATGGTTAAACATTTGGTAGAATGCTTGTAGTTGTTATCAAATCTATGGTTCTTTGTAGGTAATGTCATTGATGAAATACCTTTAGGATTTGTTTGTCTAGAGTGATCATTAATGAGGTTTGCAAATAGTCGTTGATTGCTTTTGTGAATTACTCTTAAGAAGAAATGAATGTTCATCTTTAAAATGGAAGTAATAGCATTCACCACAGTAATGAATTGATTGAATGAGTGAATGATTCTATGATCTACAAGAGGTTTGAAAGTGGGAATCAATTGCCCCCCAAAGCTTCGTCATTGTTGATTTTATCATCTCTTTGTAGCTTGTTACATGTTTAGCTTAATCTCCAGTTTATGATAGTTCATTGTCTTGAATTTCATAACTTAGACAAACCAACCAAATTAACCCCCCCCCCCCCTCTTTAATTTATTTTATATATCTGTATATAATTGTATATATGCTTATATCCACCTTATATGCATTAACCCTTAGGAAAATCTCTCTTCTTCGTGGACACTCCCGATTACCACTATCTACTTATTTGTATTTAAGAAGCACTTTAGGGCTATAAATTTATATTTGAGAGGTACTGCAAAGACCTCCCTCCCATCAATTTGTATCCTCTTTTTTGGCACATTCGAAGTCTAATTTTGCTATAGATTTAGGATTTAATTGGAAGGAAATCGACATTTTATCCTATTTTTACATGTTTTATGTCCTAATTCTTTAATATATGAAGTGTTTTGAAGATCATTTTGAAGACTTCTATTGAAGAGCTCAGGTTTGAAGAGTTTGGGATTAAAAAGGCGATGAGATTCTGAAGAGAAGGCCAATTATTCTGATAATTGGTAGAAACCATGCTTATTGCTTCCTACGAACAATGATATAGCCCACGGTCCGTGGAATACACATGTATATTTTTTATTAAATATTTCCTATATTTTATTTAACAACGGTTTTTGTTAAACATTCTACAAATATTTACATAATTGCATTGTACAGAGGTTTCAAAAAAGAAATTTCTCTTGGAATTGAAACTAAAGTAAAGAAGTGTTCTCATACCCACCGTTACAGATGTATGATGACAGCCTTGAATGTGATGAACAAGGTATGAGACAGTCGAGTACAAAAATGAAAAAGGACTACTTGAAGCACAATGCAAGTACTTTAAAGTGTCAGGTATACTTTACTTTCACACTTTTAGTGTATTGCACATCAACACTATCAGTGAAATATCAGAGAAGTGCATTCTCAAAAGATAGACAAAGAAGTCCCAAACATAAACAAGGGACAATGTTCTTGCACAAAGAAAACATCAATGGTGTAATTTCATGGCGGAATCATATGTCGAGGAAATGCTACAACTTAGTTCTAAAAAGCGAAGGAAAATTAGAAGTTAGAAGAACTCTTGAAGAAATGTTTGACACGTGCTCAACAAGAATAGAATAATTATTGGCTTTAAAGACCAATACCAATTGAACAATTGGCCACAAGTAGCCAATGCAACTCCAAAATAACAAGTTCACCTATGGTGCCTGATCCAACCCAAGTCAAGACAAAACAGAAGAGGCAAAAGGCTAAGGGCGGGATTGGGAAAGATAAAACCAAAGATGAAAACTACTAAATTTGTCACAAAAATGCCAATTGTAAAGACATTGCATGAGTGGAACTTTTTGCCATACATGTAGCATTTATTTACATATACATTGCATTTGTTCTAATAAATTATTATTATATAGCCCTGAACATCGATAACATGTTATATTTGTTGGCTTACATCTATAACTACTTAAACTATGACTTGCATTTGTTTTAGATAATTTCAGTGGTATGAAAATGCTTTACTAGAAATTAGTGAATACATATAGTATTGCTTGGCTTACAACTATCACTTGTTGATATATGACTTACATTTGTTACAAATCATTTTGGTAATTTGAAAACACAAAACAACATATCATTGACTATATGCATCATAGCCCGGCTTACGATTCGCACATGTTAAACCAAATCAGGTATTTGTTTTCATATAAGTTCAGTAGTTCATGTCAATGAACTATGTAACATAACTAAAAAAAACTTAGTATTAATAAGCTTACAAATAGTACTTATTAACATTCATCATGCGTTTGTTTGATACAAACTTCACCCATAAAATCTAGAACACCGTTTCAAATTTGCTTAACCATAAACCAATCAGTCTCAAAAATAAGCTTATTACAATCCATGGAAATAAAATCATCCAAAACAATTTTTCGATGACATCAAAATAATTTTTCAACTTCAAAGCTAAGGATAATCAAGTCCTTCGATCCCAAGAGAAAATACCAGAAGCGAGGAACGAGTTTTCTTATTGAACTCTTGAGTCATCTTATTTATCAAGCCATGTATCCTCATATCATCCATAACTTTCTGCATGGTCATGACATGCTCAAACTCATCATTTGAGGCATCTGGTTGCACGATGGAACTTGCACTTTCTTTGATTCTTCATTAGTTTTAGTGCGGCAGAAGAGGTAAATGGCAATCTAATGGCATGTTAATTCTTCTATAACAATTCGTGCACCCATATTTGTTTTTCAAATAACCAAACCAACACAGAAACAAACATATAGAGCATTATATCATTATATGTTACTACTGCATATGATTCCGTTGGTGAAATTAACTTTCCAAATACCAATTTCTGAATATTTGTTTATGTGTTGGTCATACAGCATCTTAACCATGCAACATCACAAATTATAGTAAAACTCAATTATATAAACCAAAACTAACCTATACTAAAACACCCCCCAAACCCTCATGGCTATCCAGGAATAACCCAAATAACCGTGTCCCATAACTTTCCAATTTCTATCACCATACACAATTTAAGAATGTTTTTCATGAGAAAGTGGTAAACACAAAGAGTGGATCTCCTGACAAGCGATCTGTCCATAAGCTTGTGGACAAGCCAGAGACCAATTTACAAATTAGGAAAAATTGGAGAAAATCGTGGGCCTTTTATACTGTTCTCTCCAACCCCGCTTCTTCCTCCCCCCGCTCAAAACAATTGCGCCACTGCAATCCACTGATTCTCCGAATCACAAATTAAAGCTACAGCTGTAATTGGCTTCGATTTTTGGTGGTCCTTCGCACCCATCACGTCTGTAGATATGCCATTAAATTTCCTACTATATCCCCAATTTTGATTCTCTAGTTTTAGTTCAACCAGTTGGATGGGGTTTCGCTTTCTTTTCTTCTTCTTTTCTCTCTTTGCTCTTCCTGGAGCTATCAACGCCAGTCCCGGAGTTGCTGATCCCATTTATCGGTAACCTCTGGGTCTCTTATTTTCTTCAAGATTGGGTTTTATCTGTGATTTTGCTCTTTTTTTGTTTTACTTAACTGGTTCTGATCCAATTTAGTCATACGTACGCCTAAATAATTGGTGAGATTTCAATCAGGGTACATCTCGTTTCGTTCGTAATCAAACCTCGTTCAAAGATTGTCAAAGCTCAAGAAATCCTTGTCTCGAAAGTCATCAGCCTCTCGAAGCTCAAGGCAAATTCCAAGGCATTTGAGTCCCGTAGGAAGCTTTGTGATTCGTAGGAGCTTTTTTGGTTGACAAGATGATTGTTCATTTGCTTCCTAGGTTGCTGGGGAATTCTTTTTTCAAGAAAAAGAAGTTTCTTGTGCCGGTGGAGTTGACTCGGAAGGACTGGAAGAAGCATGTTCAGAAGGCAATGGGTTGTGGGTTTTTGTTCATGAGGACTGGGACTTGTTGTGTGATAAAAGTTGGGAAAGTTTCTATGGAGAGAGAGGAGATTGTGGAGAATGTGGTTGAGGCTATTGATGAGGTTGTAAAAGTTATGCCTAAATAAGTATTTCCATTCACTGACTTGCACTAGGAGTGGCATCCAGAGATGAGCACCCAGAGATGAAGATGTAGGAAATAAGGGTAATAATGTGTGTCTGTATTCATGAATTCGGGATACATTATATAGCAGTACAGGATACCTATACAAGCTAGAAAAAGGTAACAGAA
Source organism: Rubia yunnanensis (assembly GCA_037428765.1). NCBI lineage: Eukaryota > Viridiplantae > Streptophyta > Magnoliopsida > Gentianales > Rubiaceae > Rubia > Rubia yunnanensis. The sequence continues at coordinate 52,596,122 of CM075062.1, forward strand.
TACAATTACATCTATAATTATGGTAAGAATATAAATCTCATTCCAATTCCTTAACACTCCTCCTCAAGTTGGAGCATGGGGATCGGAAATGCCCAACTTGCCAAGTAAAGAATGGAACTGGTTATGTTCGAGAGCTTTAGTGAACAAATCTGCTGGTTGGTCTGTCGTACAGATATATTGAGTAACAATAGTGCCAGATTGGACAAGATCTCGGACAAAATGACAATAAACTTCAATGTACTTCGTGCGTTCATGAAAAATCGGGTTGGCTGCTATGTGGAGAGCAGATTGACTGTCACAAAACAATTTCATAGGAAAAGAGTGAGAAACCCCTAAGTCCTTCAGTAAGGACCTAAGCCATAACAACTCACAGCAGGTAACTGCCATAGCACGATACTCTACTTCATCAGAAGACCGAGAAACAGTAGCTTACTTCTTAGTCTTCCAGGAAACCGGAGAATTACCAATCATAAAAAAATAACCACATAAAGAACGCCTAGTAATTGGATAGGCGGCCCAATCTGAATCACAATAAGCAGTCAATTGTAGAGTACTACGGGAAGAAAGAAATAAACCTTGACCAGGATGACTCTTCAAGTAGTGCAACACACGAACCGCAGCTTGCCAGTGAGGAACACAAGGAGACTTCATGAATTGTGCAAGAGTATGAACTGAACAACTAAGTTCAGGATGAGTAATAGTCAGAGATATCAGGCGCCCAACCAAACGGCGATACTGCTTCGGGTCATGGTAGGCTGGACCTTCAACACGTGCCAAATCATGTTGTTGCTCCATCGGAAAATCAATTGATTTGGAAGCAGATAAACCTGTATCAGATAGGATGTCCAAAGCATATTTCCTTTGCGAGAGAAACATCCCCTCCGGTCTTCTAGCAATCTCTATGCCCAAAAAATACTTAAGCAAACCAAGGTCCTTCATATGAAAATAAGAACCCAAGTATTTCTTGAACTCAGAGATGAGCGAAGAAGAACTACCATCAATAACCAAATCATCCACATAAACCAGAACATGTAAAGAAAGTGATCCACGGAAATAGACAAATAAAGAGTAATCGGCCTTACTCTGAACAAAACCAAAAGCCCATAAAGCCTGAGAGTTTAGCAAACCAATTTCGAGGAGTAATGCAGAAGGCGACTCAGTTCAAGCCAAGAAAAGTAACAAAATGTAAATGCACCAAAAATAATGGGTCAGAGTAATGATTGGTGCATTGATAGGAGCTCTCTTCTCATCGTTATAGTTTGGCGCTCTTCATTCTCTTGAAAAGAAGAAGAAGAAAGGTGAAGTTTGTTTTGGAGTTGTATAGTTATAGAACATATGGGATTTTTGTTCTTGTAACAATAGAGAGTTTTTGACGATCAGAATAGGATATTGACATGATTATTCGGACTATGTGATACCAAAGATTCATCATAATATGAATTCTGCTGCTATGAACATGTAAAAAACATGTATCAAACATTCAAAAAATAAAATAAATGTTGTTGAACTTTTTTGCATATAATATGCACATATTATCTTACAATACGTATCGTTTGTATTAAAATATGCACTTGTTTTAAAACGCTGAATATGAATTATGAAACTTTTCTAGGAGATCATGTATAAGTTAAGATACGAATCGTTTCTTTTTTGTTAAAACATGAATATGTTAGTCTACAACTAGTATATGTTATAGTTTATACAGATAGAGAAGACTAAAATTTGACAAAAATTGTCAAATTAAATCTGCATTAATTACATTACAACATGTATTGTTTGAATAGAAATACGCATATGATTTTAAAGTATTAATTCCTTTTATAAACAGAAAAAATTCCATGGGGCGGTGCATAAGTTACTTTATGAATCGTATATATCTTTTTAAAACATGTATACGTTAGCCTACCGTTAGTACTCTCTTATACTATACATAACAGAGGTCATATTTTTTCGTAGTTTTGAAAATTTTCACATGTATTGCATTTAATACTTTACAATATGTACTTATTACATTAAAGGATGTGTTTGTTTTAAAAAAACATGAGCACATTTCCCTGATTTAATAAAATCAAAGAGAGGTCACAGACGGTATTGTCGACGTGAAAGCAACATTTTAAAGCATTCCATACTTTGTATAGAAAACATTGAAATTTTGTCAATTTCAAACACGAGAGGGGGCTTTGAACATCTAAATAAAATGGCCAGAAACATCTAAACATCTAAACACAAGGTTGTCGAATGGCCAGAAATTCTTCTTGCTTTTTGTACTATAAATACTCACCTTATCCTCTCCTCTTCACAACATGAATCCATTCTCTTCTTCTTGCATTTTTTCTGGGTTCAAACCCTAGTTGTTCTCTTTTTTTCTTTTCTTAGTTTTTGTAGGTTAATCATGGCTTTTAATTATCTAGCTTAGTTTTATCTTGGGAGCAATGGATTGAAGCTTCTATTTCTATGTAGTAAGAACCATATTTATCTATTTAGTGTTTTTTCTATTGTGCATTTATTGAGCTTTGAATGTTAATTGTTAATGGCATTGATGTTTTTGGAAGCTTGAGTATATGAATTGCTTGTATGATTACTTGTTAGGGTTGGGAGAAAGTAGTTAATTCTCTCATATTTTAATTTGGAATCCAAGAGCATGGGTTAGAGCTTCTTAAATGATGTTTGTGTGTTGATAATTGCTAGATGAATGTGATGAAATCAAACTAGTTGACATGTTTGTGTTAGGTAGAAAATGAGAGAAGTCAATGAATGTCGATCGTTCTTGACTAATCTTGTGTAAATGCATGAATTAGTTAAATGCTTAGACACATGTAGTGTTTATAAGTGTTTAGGTTTGACAAGAGATGTCGAATTCATTCTTGCAAACTACTGTCTAAGATGGATGGAAGATTTATCTTCACAACAAGTAGAGGAAGTAGTGAAAAGATTGTTTCACTCGTTCTTGAAGCCTTTGTTATTTAGCATTCATGTGTTCTTAATAATATGTTTTATTTCATTTATGTCATGGGTTGTTTGAGAATAAGAAGTGTTTGTATGAATTATGTTTTAGGGAGTTAAGAAAGTGACGAATTCCTTAGGTCCTTTGCATGAAAATCTAAGAACATGAACTTAGAACTTCTTGTGCATAATATGTTGTGATTCTTGCTAGATAAGTATGTTAATGTGAATTGTTCTCATATTTATCCTATAGATGAAATGAAAGGTTGAACCTTGAATGTGGTTTGTTCTAGGTTTTGCCTAATGAATGCTATGTTTGGTTAAATGTCTATGTCTTTAGTAGAAGGCTTATTGTTGTCAAATATATGGTCCTTCGTCCATACGTAACAATTATGATAGGATGAGTAAATGTTTTAATGATCTACATTTGGTTTGGAAGTGGATATCGATTGCCTCAAATGCTTTATCTTTTGTAGTTTTAAACCCCTTTTTCTTAGTTTGTTTGATGATTAGCATAGTTACTTGACTTTGCTAGTTATCTTAGCTTTTAATTTTCATAACTTAGGATAACCAACCAACCAAACCCCCCATTTACATGCTTTTATATGTGTATATATATCTACTCCTAGCCTAATAGCAACCTTTTGTGTCTAAACGCTTAAGAAAATTCCCCTTCTTCGTGGACGACCCCAACTTGCCGCTATCTACTTAGTTGTAGAGAGTAAGAATTTAGGGCATATAAATATTAACGTTGAGAGGTACGTCGACGAACTCCCAAATTTTGGCCCAGCTGCCGGGGAAGAGGTATTTATTTTTAAGTGTTTAGGTGTATTTGGTTGCATATCAAATAGTTTTTATTATTTTCCACTCCTTGGTGGTTGTTTTTGTTCGGAGTAGGTATTGCTTGAGTTCATGTTAAATTTTTATTGAGAATCCTTGCAATACGATTTCAAACTTTTGAAAATTTTTAAAAATAAAATAATAAAATAATGGAGCATCTCACCTTTAGGGGACTCATGATGAGAAGAGAGGCTCAACAAGCAAGGTTTTGTAGGATGTGTCATTCCGACCATTCTACCGAGTCTTATTATTTGTTGTGGGAAAAGCACTATGAATTGGAAAGAACCATTGGTTTCCAAAACCAAGGGTATTATGAAGAGTGCTACCAAAAGGTAGGAGATGTTGGTTTTCAAGGGCAAGAAGCTCAAAATTGGTATTCATACCACAACTCTTACAATCCAGAATGGAGTGGTAATCCGGATTGGTGGTATGAGAATGAGCCAGAAAACTGACAATGCGAGCAAAATAGTTGGCCATCACCACCTTATACCATACCCCAAAACCAAGCTCAACAAGGAAGTTCAAGTTTGACACATGAGGAAGCCATGAATACAATAGCAAACTTGAACAACTTACTAGTGAAGAACCGGACACCCGGCTCTCCTCTAGTGTTGAGGCTATTGAAGGGAATGTGAGGAGTATATTAGAAGCATTACCCCGAATGGAAGCTCGTGATTCTAAAAATACACCATCCCAAATCGAACTCGAGGATTCAGTGGGTGAGGTCACCATGGGAAATTATCTTGAGTTCGAAGGGGACGAGGAGTTAGTTGTTTAGGATGATAAAAGGAAGGAAGAGGTGATTGGGATACATTCATTAGCATCGTCACCCCTACCCCTACCTATTGAACCAACTTCACCATTTTTAGAAGTTTTTAGGGAAATAAGAGAGGAGCCAAAAGACTACCCCAAGCCTCCTAACATTCCAACTCTCCTTAAACTATCTCCACCTCAACAAGACTTTTCTCTCAAAGGTTTTGTACCCCTACCTCTCTACTTTTGGATACTCATGGTTAAGGGGTTCAAGCTTTCACACATGGATAACATTAGGGTCATTTTGACAACATTAAATATACGGAGCTTTGTCGTGTCGACGACGTAAATAAACTCAGCCTTTTATTTTAATTTTTGATTGTTTAGTTTTTGTTATTTTGTCTTGTTCTTTTTACGGTGTGTTTCTCTGTGATTTTGTAGCAAAGTGAAGTGCATTTCATTGGAGAAGATGAAGGAATGAGATCAATGAGAAAGGGAAGAAAGCTTGGAATGTTGGTATAAAAAGATTGAATTCTTTCCTAAGTGCTGGGAGGTCTTGTCATCGCGAGTCGTGATGACCTTGCGATGGACCATCACCAGTCGCAATATGATCAGAAGTTTTTTGCTAAAAATTCAGCTCCCAGCCACCACTTTCTGCAAGTCGCGATGAGTCATCGCGAGTCGTGACCAACGGGTTCTTGAGACATCATCCCCTCAAGACTGCAAAGTCCTTGGCTTGAGTTGAACCTAAAAAATCCATAAGTCCTCGAGACCATCATCCCTTGAGACCAGTCCCTGGAGACCAGTCAGCCCTCGAGATCTCAGGTCCTCGAGGCCGCAAGCCCTTGGCTCGAGCAGAACTTTAAAGTCCATCACCCTCTAGAGGCTAGTTCTCCAGACCAACCCTTGAGACATCATCCCCTCAAGACCTCGAGGTGGCAAGCCCTCGACTCGAGCAAAACTTGATAGTTCATCACTCTCTCTGGGCCAGTTCTTGAGACCAGCCCTCGAGACATCATCCCCTCGAGACATCATCCCTTCGAGACCTCAAGGCCGCAAAGTACTTGGCTCGAGCCAAACCTAAAAGACCATCATCCCTCGAGACCATCATTCCTCGAGTCGAGCCGAAGCCCTTGATGCATCAGCCCCTCCAGACCTCAAGTTCTCGAGGCCACAAGCCCTCGACTCATGCAGAAGTCCTCGAGGCTGTAATCCCCCAACTTATGCTTAAGCCCTCGAGACCTTGGGTCCTCGAGGCCACAAGCCCTCGATTCGAGTTGAACCCAAAAGTGCATCATACCCTCGAGACCTCGGGTCCTCGAGGCCAAAAGCCCTCGACTCGAGTTAAAGCCCTCGGGACCTCAGGTCCCTCGAGATCTTGAGTGCTCAAGACCAGTGAAACCCCTCAAGAAGTCATCTTTCATCCTCAAGCCCAACCAGACCCAAGCCTTTCCTACATGTCTCGACACCTAATGATGCATCGCGAGTTGCGACCAATGCTATCGCGAGTCGCGATGAAAAATCCAAATTTCCAGTTGAGCTTAAACACTGCATAATCCTTCCTTCTTCTCCACCAAATACTCCCAAGAACCACCACACATCCACCTATTTCTCCATCATCTCACATATATTGACATATGAAAATTCTTGCATCTTTATAGTATCTTTGTTGATTGTAGTATGCCGACTACATCATTGAGTCTTTAATCATTATATTCTATAATGATGCTTGGATATGTGTCGATATAAGTTCGATATTTTTATTGGACAATCTTAGAGTGGTGATTACATGATGGATTGGTTGTTCTTTGATAATACTATGGTTATCAACTCTTGATTCTAAACCTAGTATTACAAATCCTTATATACTTGTGAGTTTGATGTTGTTCTTTGTGGTGTTAGTCTTGATCACACGGAGCCAAGGAGACAACGTTTCGCTCGAGGGGTGAGTTCTTCTACTGCACTTTTGCTCCCCCTTCCAGCTTTGAAACTAACTTCGGGATCGATTCTATACAATTACATTGGATTGCACCACATCACCGGTGACTATGCAGAGAAACCAGTGTCACTCTACCTCTTACCTTGAGTTTTATTATTCTTGCCTTACATGTTTATATTGAGGGCAATGTAATGTTTTAAGAGCGGGGAGGGGTTAGAGGACTGACATGCATGCTAGCTTCATTTGGAATGCTCTTTGCTACTTTTGATTGGAAAAAAATGAGAAAAAGAAAGGAAAAATTGAAAAATTTGAACAAAAATAGAAAATGAAAAAAAATAGAAAGAAAAGAAAACCTGCTAAGTTGAAAACCCGAGAGGGCAACTTAGGCAACATTGGAATCCCGAATACGTTGAAACCCGAGAGGGCGACCTAGGCAAAAATGAGAGGCCAAAATGTGTGGAAAAAAATGAGATGTGAGCCAAAGAAACATGATCTAGAAACATGATCTGTGGCTAGGATGAAAATCTGAAAGGGCTCTTAGGCAAAATGAGAGAGAGAAAAAGAAAAGAATGCTATGATTTCACTCATTTTCCAGCGTTGGAGGCATAAGGTTGCGGTTGTCATATGGATGGATCGGGTAGCTCAATATCTTTAGACCTCTTGGGATTGGGTACCTTAGTGTGTTGAAAAACAAAGTATGGGTATGAAATTCTTGATTAATTTATACTTCATTGTGGTTGATATATTGGCATTGGGTGAAGTATGTGTTTAAACCTCCTCTATGGTTTTGACTTCATTTTGTGTCATTGGATTTTGGTTGATATATTGGTATGAAGTGAAGTATGTGCTTGAACCTTTCCTATGGTTTTAACTTCATTTTATATCATTGGACTTTGGGATTATCAATTCGGGACTTTGGAATATTTTTATGGGTAGTGAATTGATAAGTGGTAGGTTTGGTTGGATTCAGGAATTGGGGTTGTGTGTGTGAAAATTTCTAATTTGAACTTTGATTTTGGGATTTATGATATTGAGAGTTTTTGTGAGGTGTTTATTGGGGGATTATTAGTTAGGATGTGGACATATGAATTCCTTCGTGTGCTTAAATATTTTCTTACTCGAGGGCGAGTAAGGTTTAAGTGCGGGGAGGTTTGATGTACCCATTTTATACGATTATATTAGGACTTTTAGAATTCACTTTTGTGCTCTAAATGTGACATTTTGCCTTGAAACTCTTTAAGGAGGGTTAAAAGTGACTTTTACGCTTTTATTACTTTTCCAGAGAATTTTGTGTGCCAAGGTAATTTGTTTGAAGACTTTGAAGAATACCTTTGAAGATTTGAAGATTTGAAGACTGGTATATGAGCTTTTGAAGACTTGAAGAATTGAAGAAAAGTGAAGAGAAGAGGAGGACATGAAACAACAAGAAAAAAGAAATCAAAATGCTAGAACTAGGCACCGTCGCTAGGTCGTCGCAAGCCCGTCGCGACTTGCGACAGACTAATGGCCAGAAATTCTTCGTTCTTTTTGTACTATAAATACTCACCTTATCCTCTCCCCTTCACAACACGAATCCATTCTCTTCTTTTTGCATTTTTTCTCGGTTCAAACCCTAGTTTTTGTTTCTTTATTTTCTTAGTTTTTGTAGGTTAATCATGTCTTTTAATTATCTAGCTTAGTTTTATCTTGGGAGCAATAGATTAAAGCTTCCATTTCTATGTAGTAAGAACCATATCTATCTATTTGGTGCTTTTTCTATTGTGCATTTATTGAGCTTTGAATGTAAATTGTTAATGGAATTGATGTTGTTGGAAGCTTGAGTATATTAATTGCTTGTAAGATTACTTGTTAAGGTTGGGAGAAAGTAGCTAATTCTCCCCTATTTTAATGTGGAATCCAAGAGCATGAGTTAGAGCTTCTTAAATGATTTTGGTATGTTGGTAATTGCTAGATGAATGTGATGATGTCGAACTCGTTGTCATGTTTGTTTTAGGTAGCAAATGAGAGAAGTCTATGAATATCGATCGTTCTTGACTAATCTTGGGTAAATGCATGAATTGGTTAAATGCTTAGACACAGTGTAGTGTTTATAAGTGTTTCCAAGCTTGTTGGTTCTTCGTGCTCAATGCCATCAATGGGATACTTTTGGTCATGTTTTCGCTAAGAGAGTCATTGGTGAGGTTTGACAAGAGATGTAGAATTCACTATTGCAAACTACTATCTATGAAGGGTGGAAGATTTATCTTCACAACAAGTAGAGGAAGTAGTGAATAGATTGTTTCACTCGTTCTTGAAGCCTTTGTTATTTTTTATTCATGTGTTCTTAATGATATGTTTTACTTCATTTATGCCATGAGTTTTTTTTGAATATGAAGTTTTTGCATGAATTAAGTTTTAGGGAGTTAGGAAAGTGACGAATTCCTTAGGTCATTTGCATGAAAATCTAAGAACATGAACTTAGAACATCTTGTGCATAATATGTTGTGATTCTTGCTAGATAAGTATGTTAATGTGAATTATTCTCATATTTATCTTATAGATGCAATGAAAGGTTGAACCTTGAATGTGGTTTGTTCTAGGTTTTGCCTAATTAATGCTATGTTTGGTTAAATGTCTTTGTCTTTGGTAGAAGGCTTGTTGTTGTCAAATATATGGTCCTTCGTCCATGGGTAACAATTGTGATAGGATGAGTGAATGGTTCAATTATCTACATTTGGTTTGGAAGTGCATATCAATTGCCCCCAAGGTTTTATCTTTTGTAGTTTTAAACCCTTTTTTTCTTAGTTTGTTTGATGATTAGCATAGTTACTTGACTTTGCTAGTTATCTTGTCTTTTAATTTTCATAACTTAGGACAATCAACCAACCAAACCCCCTATTTACATGCTTTTATGTGTGTGTGTGTATATCTACTCCTAGCCTAATAGCAACCTTTTGTGTCTAAACGCTTAAGAAAATCCACCTTTTTGTGGACGACCCCGACTTATTGCTATCTACTTAGTTGTAGATAGTAAGCATTTAGGCTTTTAGTTATTAAATTTAAGAGGTATGTCGATGACCTCCCATCCAGTATCATGTTGTCCTAGCGGTAGAATCCATCATGCATGGTCTGCATCATCCGCTCAGAGAAATCTGGTGGAGGCTGGGAGTAGTGAGGTGGCACATCATCCTCCTGCATCGGCTCGGTCTATGGTGGAGGCTACGGGGAGTGCTGCTTCTGCTGTCGCTCAGAGAAAAGTAGGCTGCTATTATCACACTGGACAAGAGCTGGACCAAGGTCATGGTGCTCACGCTAGAAGTCATCTCTGCATGAGAAGTTAGGTGAACTTTCCAAGTCTCCTAGAGATGTATCAAATTCCAGCTTTGTCTTGTTAGGCTGAGGAAGTGCCATGAATGTGACCTTCCTGGCACCATACAACCAGTGGAATAGCCCCGTGGTCCTAGTGGCACTGAGCATCTCAAATCTAACTAACCCCTCAGCAGTGATGAGGTAGGAAGTGCATCTCCCTAAGCCCAGAAAGTCAGCCAGAGGAACCAATCCTAAGTACTCCGCTAAGTGACCTATCATACCTCCGACCATGATCTCCCCCTTTGTCTTTCCTGCCACCTCCACGATCCTTTTCATCCACAACTCAGCCCACAGTTCGTATCCTTGTCCCTCACTCGTCAAGTGCCACGGAAAGTGAATGTCGTTGTCCGGCACATTTGTCGGCTCCGCTGAGCAAAGTACTATGCCAGCCAACAGTCAGTGCACATAACAAAGTGCAAGGTGGAGGATGACATTGTTCTTGTCATGGGAGTTCTTTGGCCTCATGTTGATGACATTCCAAAATTGCATGTCATTCTTGATCGATCGCTCCTGGGCCAGTGGGTCCAGCTTGGCCCGTATCCCTGCAGTGTCAAATCCAAATGCCTCCTTAATCTGCAAGACAGTCATTTACCTAGATATATCATCCAAGTGGAAAGAAATGTATCTCTCACATTGTTGATCATCTCTCAAGTTGTAGATCCTAACCGTGGACAGGAACTCTAGCGTGTATCTCCGGTAAGAGGGTGCACTCCTGCTCATGAATCCTTCCATTCCCCCATTGACGAGGAGGCATCTGACAGGCTGGGTGAACCCAAGAGCATCTAGTGTGGGTACGTCTACAAAACTTGTCTCATTGAGTTAACGACTCACCAAGGCTTCCCACCTTTCGGCATAGGACCCGGTGATCCGTGTCAAACCTATGTACCTATCTGGTGGGGGAGGTACAGGGCTCGATTTTGGAGCCCATGGTGGAGGCAAAAGTGGAGCAGCGGTGCACCCACCTCGGGAGGAGCCCTGGGTCTCTTTGTAGGGGCCATATCTAACAACCACAGCAAATAAGTCAAATGCACAGGAATATGTGTATATGCAATATTTCAAATTTGTACTCAATCCTTAAACTAGTTCATCATCACAAGCAAAATCAAGTTCAAGCTTACTAGTTCAAGTTTTACTCACAATTTCCCATACAACCCATATTATGTCCCACATGCCCATATTCTCAAGTCTATGAAGTTCTCACATAGTAGAAATTGGATATGCTATATCTCAAAATCACAGGCATGCCTAATTAGTTTAGCCATCATTAGTACATTCACAATGTCCACATTCAAGTTCCATGGCTAAACTAACCACATTCAAGTGACGCCATACTTCTTTAAGAGTGCCACTATGGTTTGATTGCAAAAATGGGTGCCACGGTCACTAATCAAGGCTTGGGGTACCCCAAACCTAGAAAAGATGTTATCTTTCAAGAATTCTGCAACCACTTTAGAATCGTCAGTCCTAGTGGGTTTTTCTTCAACCCACTTCGACACATAATCAACAGCAAGAAGAATGTACGTAAAGCCATAAGAACTAGGGAAAGGCCCCATAAAGTCAATGCCCCAAACATCAAAGATTTCACAATACAAAATAGGTCTTTGGGGCATTTCATTCCTAGTAGAGATATTTCCTACTCTCTGGCATTCATCACAAGATTTGCAAAAGGTGTATGCATGCTTATTCATCGTAGGCCAATAAAACCCACTATCTAAAACTTTCCTAGCGGTTCTCTTTGCTCCAAAATGACCGCCACGTGCATGAGAATGACAAAATTCAAGAATTGAGTGTACTTCATTATCAGGGATACATCTCCTAACAACTTGATCCGCACAATGTCTCCACAAAAAGGGATCATCCCACACATAATACTTAGCATCACTCCTTAATTTATGCTTTTGGGCCTTAGAAAAATGAGGAGGGAATTTACCGGCAACAAGAAAATTTACAATGTCGCATACCACGGTTAGAGATCCCTAATGGTGAACAATTATTCATCAGGGAATTCCTCCCGTAGTTGCTCCTTCGTTGCGAGGTTTACCTTAATGTCTTCGCTTGGAGTCAACCGGCTCAAATGATCAGCCACAAGGTTTTCCGCACCCTTCTTGTCTCACACCTCCAACTCAAATTCGCTCAAAAGCAGGATCTACCTAATCAATCTCAGCTTGGCATCTTTCTTCATCATCAGATGATGAAGCGTTGCATGGTCAGTGTACACAATAACTTTTGTACCAAGCAATTAAGATCGAAATTTTTCTAAAGAAAATACCATTGCGAGCAACTCCTTCTCGGTGGTGGAATAGTTTCTCTGGGCCTCATTGAGGGACATTGATGCATAGTAGATGGTGTGAGGCGCTCTCCCCACCCTTTGACCAAGAACCGCTCCAACGGCGTAATCACTAGCATCACACATAATTTCAAAGGGCAACGACCAATCCGGGGGTTGTATGATAGGGGTCAAGACTAACCTTCCCTTCAATGTATCTAAGGCCCCTTTACACCCCTCATCCATCACAAATTCCACTTCCTTTTGCAACAATTTGCATAGAGGAGATGCTATCTTCGAGAAGTCCTTGATGAACCGGCGATAGAATCCTGCATGGCCAAGGAAAGAGCGCACTTCGCGCACATTAGTAGGATTAGGCAAAGTTTGAATTGTATATATCTTTGCCTTGTCAACCTCAATACCCTTAGAGGAGACAACATGGCCTAAGACAATGACTCTTTCTACCATAAAATGACATTTCTCAGAATTTAGCACAAGATTAGTATTAATCCAACGTTTAAGAACTTGCGCTAAATTTGCTAAACAATTTTCAAAGGAATTACCATGAATGGTGAAATCATCCATAAACACCTCGACAAAATTTTCAACAAATTTTGAGAAAACGCTTACCATACACCTTTGGAAAGTTGCGGGGGCGTTACATAACCCGAAAGGCATGCGTCGGTAAGCAAACGTACCAAAGAGGCACGTGAAGGAGGTCTTTTCTTGGTCTTCCGGGGTGATAGCCACTTGAAAATACCTGAGTATCCATCCAAGAAGCAATAGAAGGGGTGGCTCGCTAACCTCTCAAGCATTTGATCAATGAATGGAAATGGGAAGTGATCCTTCCGGGTTTCCGCATTCAATCTCCGGTAGTCAATGCAAACACGCCACTCGTTTTGAATTCAGGTGGGCAGCATTTCACCCTTCTCATTTTCGACTACCATCATCCTGCTCTTCTTGTGTACCACCTGAGTTGGGCTCACCCACTTGCTTTCCGAGATTGGATAGATCATGCCCACTTGAAGCAACTTGAAGATTTCCGCCTTCACCACATCCATCATAGATGGGTTCAAACGACGTTGGGGTTGTCGGACGGGTCTCGGATCTTCTTCCAACAAGACTGTGCATACAAGTGGATGGGCTTATGCCTTTGATGTCAGCAATAGTCCATCCAATTGCCTCCTTGTTCTCCCACAACACCACCATCAACTTTTCTTCTTGCTACTTGGTGAGCTTGTTCGAAATGATAACAGGAAGCGTCTCCTCTTCCCCAAGAAATGCATACTTGAGGTTATTTGGCAACGGTTTAAGGTCAAGCACCGGGGCTTTCACAAGTGAGGGGAGGAATTCCAGTTCCCCGGGTTCCTCTAAGAGTAGAGGAGGAGGTTTTGAGACACTCGGTCTCATTTCATCAAGCAGGTTCAAATCCTCAAAGCTTTCCTTCAAGTTAGTGGTCATAGAGTATACATTGTGGGCATCATTAACATCACATTGCAAAGAAACTATCAAAGAGTCTTCACCACTTAGTTCAAAAACATCTTGCACAACTTCTTCAACAACATCTAGGGCATGGCAAGCATGTTCTTCACTAGAATACTTCATAGAGTCATTTATGTTAAACTCTACTTTTATTCCATCAAACTCCATGGTGAGGGTACCTTTATGCACATCAATCATTGTCCTAGATGTTTTCAAAAATGGCCTTCCCAACAAAATCGGGCCGGCATGTTTATCATGCTCCATGTCAAGGACATAAAAATCCTCGGGAAAATTAAGGAATCCACCTTAACCAACACATCCTCGAAAATACCCTTAGGGTATGCACTAGAATGATCAGCTAATTGGATTACCACCCCGGTTTTGTGCAATGTACCCAAGTTGAGATTTTCATACAGAGAGTAAGGAATCACATTTATTGATGCACATAAATCAAGCATAGCTTTTTCAAAATGTGTATTTCCTATCATGCACGGGATCATGAACATGCCGGGATCACTACATTTAGGAGGTAGCTCTTTTTGACACAAGGCGGAAACATGCTCACCTTTTCCATTTTTCAACTTATTCTTGGCCCTTTGTTTTCTATTCACAACACACAATTCCTTAAGAAATTTAGCATATCTAGGAATTTTTTCAATGGCATTCAAGAGTGGAATGTTTACCTCACGTCTACGAAAGACTTCGTAGATGTCCTTGTTGTCCTCCTTCCTCCTTTTGTCTTTCAAGGCTTCCGGAAATGGGGGTTCCGGCACATATGGAGGGATCTCCACCATCTTTGCTCTTTTGTGTGGAGGAGATGAGGGTTATGGGATGGAGGTTGACTTTGGTCTTAGTGGCAATGTCTCCAACTCGATTTCTTCTTCCTTGCCCTTATTGGCTAACTCTCCGGTCTTCTTCTCATTGACTTCCTCCTTCTCAACTCCTTTTTCAAACACCTCAATTCTCTTGGGCTCCTCTTCAACAATTTCATTATCCGGTGAAGCCCCAACCTCTCTACCACTTCTCAAAGTGATAGCACTTGCATTTTTCCTAAGATTGATTTCCGGTTGGGAGGGTAGTTTACCCTTTTCCCGGGCTTCTATCCGGTTCACCATTTGGGCTATTTGGCTCACTTGGGTTTCCAAGTTCTTGATGCTTGCCTTGGCCTCATCTTGGAATTTCTCACTCTTTTCTGCGCTCATGCCCAACCGGTGAATGGCTTGCAACACCTCATCCTTGGATAGCTCCGAGCCCTCCCCTTGGTCTCGGGGTTTGTCTTGGAGCCTTTGGAATTGTTGTTGAGGTGGCCTATATTGTTGTTGAGGAGGCCGGTATGGTTGAGAGTTTTGGCTTCCTTGAGGGTTTCTATACCGGAGGTTCGGGTTATCACGATTCCCCGAATTGATTGGCAGGTTTTGGTACCCTTAGTAGCCTTGGTGACCTTGGTAGCCTTGACCACCTTGATACCCTTGGTTGCCTTGGTATCCTTGATTCCCGTGATACCCCATGGCACTCACCTCTTCAATGTAGTCCTCTTGCAAAGTGGGGCAAGTGTCCGTAGGATGCGCCAAGTAGCAAATTTCACATGATTTAACATGTGGCGCATTTCCTCCGGGCTTTGTCATCAAAGTTTTCACCATGGATTTGAGGGCCAAAACTTGATCCTCTAGCTTTCCACTATTGGAAAAGTCACTCGCGGGCATCGGGTTTCTCCTTCTCAAATCGGCCCTTGAGCTAAAGTTTCTCGACTCTTCCGCTAGCTCTTCATACAATTGCATAGCCTCAGAGGAAGTTTTGTTGCCAAGGGTGCCACCCCAAGAACTTCTAACTAACCTTTGGTCCTCATTAAGAAGGCCATTATAAAAGTAATACACCAAATCTCCCTCTGAATAACCATGGTAGGGGAAACTTGCAAGAAGCTTCTTAAACCTCTCCCAGTAGTCGAAAAGAGACTCTTCATGCCACTGAAGGATATTGCTTATGTCCTTCTTCAAGGAGACAGACCTCGAGGCCGGGAAGTACTTGGCTAGAAACTTTGTTTTCATATCAAGCCAACTCTTGATGCTCTTGGGCAGTAGGTAGTGGAGCCAATCTCTTGCACCATCCCTCAGTGTGAAAGGGAATGCCTTCAATATATAAAAATCTTCATCCACTCCATGGGGGACCGTACCACCACACAAGAAGTGAAACTCGGTGAGGTGCTTGTTAGCATTCTCCCCTTGCCTACCAAGGAAGGCGGGTAGCATGTTGATGAACCCGGTCTTTAGCTCAAAATTTCCATTTGGTCTAACCACGGGGTACTCGATACACATCGGTTATTAATCGAGGTTGGGAGCCATGACGTCTCTCAACAAGGGTTGCCCCAAGGGGATCTCTCTTCTGGGGAAAGGAGGATGGCGAGGTTCCCCTCTCAGATGCTCATTTTCGTGCTCGATTTGATGTTCCATTGATGAAGATATATCTGCAAAATGGTCACTAGGAGGGGTGTTATTCACACTTTCCAAAGAAAGCCTCCTAGCCCGTCTCAAATTCAACTCCAACTCGGGGTCGTAGTGTAAGGGTTCTTGTGAAGAGGATCGCGTGCGAACTGTACACTAAGAACTCGAACAATACGTCTCCAAGCCAAGCAAAAATGGAAAATCAACTAAGAAATCAAAATAAAACCAAACTAACAAATATTTACAAATAGCACATAATCACACATAATATGCCTAAACACTTAAAAATAAATGCCTCTTCCCCGGCAGCGGCGCCAAAATTTGGGAGGTTGTCACCGTACCTCTCAAAGTTAATACTTTTAAGCCCTAAATGCTTCCTATCTACAATTAAGTAGATAATGGCAAGTCGGGGTCATCCACGACAAAATGGATCTTTTTAAGTGTTTTAAGCATATATAGGAGAAAACATACTATGCACATACATACATAGATACATACAAAAGCATGTAAACAATGGGAGGTTTTGGTTGGTTTGATCCTAAGTTTACAAATTAAAGTAAAACAACTAGCAAAGCAATAGAACGATGCTAATCATGCAATACAACTAAAGGTAAGATGAAAATAACAATTTACGGAACCTTGGGTGTAATTGACTTCCACTTCCAAGCCTCTTATCCATCATTGAACATGCAACTTATTTACTACTTTCACTACTTGTTGTGAAGGTTAAACTTCTATCCTTTTTAGATAGTAGTTTGCAAGAGTGAATTCGACATCTCTTGTCAAACCTCACCAATGACTCCCGTAGTCGAAACACGACTCAAGGTATCCCATTGATGGCATTTAGCACGAAGAATCAACAAGCTCGGCAACACTTATAAACACTACACCGCATCTAAGCATTTAACCAATTTATGCATTTACACAAGATTGGTCAAGAACGATCGACATTCATAGACTTCTCTCGTTTGCTACAAACGAAAAACATGACAAAGAGTTCAACATTATCTGTTCCACCTAGCAATCATCAATCCATTAACACAATCAAAAGCTCTAAATCATACTCATAGATTCCTAACAAGAAAAAGGGGGGAAATCAACCCACTTTCCCCAAACCCTAGCAAGCAATTCATACAAGTATTTCATATACTCAAGCTTTCAATAACATTAATGAATCAACAAACACATTCAATGCTCCATAAATGCATAATAGTAAGAGCAATAAATAAGCTACAAATTGTTCTTAAGACATGGGTTTGGAAGCCTTAGTCAATTTCTCCCAAGAGATAGATTAGCTACAAGAGTTCATGCTAATCAATGCTAAATAACTAATCATAAAAACAAGAGAATTCAAGGATGAAAACTGGAAGAAAAGGGTTTGAAATCGTACTATAATCGCAGCAGAGAAAAAGGTATGAATAAGAGGAAAGAGAGTGGTATTTATAGTACAAAGAAGATAAGGTGAAATTCTGGCCACCCGTCGGTCGCGACTCGTGACGGTCTCGCGACGAGGCCATCGCGACTCGCAACGGGTGCCAGAATTTTGCATTGTGTCTTTTTCTTCTTCTTGTGGCATGCAGTCATCTTCATAGTCATTCCTCTCAATCTCCAAGTCTTCAATGGCTCCAAAAATGGTCTTCAATGCCCTCCGGTCTTCATGTCTTCGAAGCAAGTCTTCAAAAGTCTTCGAAAGTGTAGTCTTCAATGGCCTCCGGTCTTCATTTCCTCTGTGTTGTTCCCTTGTCACACAAAATCCACTTAGAAGAGGTAAAAGAGCGTAAAGTTGCTCTTACCCCTCCTAAGATAATTTCAAGTTAAAACACAAGCTCTCGATAATAAAAGAGCACAAAAGTGACCCTAAATAGTACTAAATTATGCATATAAAATGGACACATCAGAAAACCCACAAGCAACTTGAATTGTAATTCCAAAAAATCATGAAACACCAAATTTTAGGGTTTTGTGTTCTTCAACAATTTTAGGTGGATTTGTGGGTGGAGTTTGGTAAGAAGGAATGGGGGTATGGAGTGGTGGATGTGAGTGGCGGAGAGCGGTGGTTAGCGGTGGTCGGAGGGATATGGCTTGGTGGAGGAATGGTGAAGAAGATGAAGAGAGGCGGAGGGAGATGAGTGTTTGTGGCAAAAGGGAAATCTGCCCATTTTTTTAAAAAAAAATAGGTTTGTACGCCTGTCGCGACTTGAGACATGTACGTCGTGGCTCGAGATGGGTAGGTCAAGGAATGCCAAAAGTCACTGTTTACATTGCGACTCGGGACCACTTAGTCACGACTCGCAATGGTTTGTTGCAACTCGCGATGAGGCCATCGCAACTCACGAAAAGTGGAGGCCGAGAGCTCTATTTTCACTCAAACTTTCTAATTTGGTCGCGACTCGCGACCACTTCATCGCGACTCGCGACAAGGCCATTGCGACTCACGAAAAGTGGAGGCCAAGACCTCCATTCTGCAGCCAAAATCCTGATTTGGTGACGACTCATAACCGCTTGATCGCAACTCGCGATGGTCCATCACAACTTGCGACGAAGCCATTGCGACTCACGACGGACTACTAACCTGGTGCTTAGAAAATTTTTCTGATCCTCCTCTTGTCCAAGTGTTTCCTTCATGACTTCAAGCATTTCTACCTTCAAAAGTCCAATGCTTTGGCTTCAAAATTGCTACAAAATCATGGAAAAAAACCTGTGAAAAGAGCAAAGCAAAACAATGAAACTAATGAAAAAATCCAAAACCAAGCAACATCAACGAAAAGTCACGAATGATGATCTGGATCATCAAAACCAAGTTTATTTAACGTTGTTGGCATGACTTAATCCCTTTTCTTGGAGTTTACTCACAAACCAAATCAAGGAAATCAATGTCCTCTCCCTTTTTCGGCACAAAATTCTTGTGGTAAGGTTTCAAACGTTGTCCATGAACCTTGAATGTATTGGACTTAGCTTGATCTAGAATCGCCACTGCGCCATTCGGGAATACCTTAACCACCTCAATAGGACCGATCCATCGGGACCTCAACTTACCTAGGAATAGGCGAAGGCAGGATTGAAATAGGAGGACCTTTTGACCAACGTCAAATTTCTTCCTAATGATCATCTTGTCGTGCCACACCTTTGTCTTCTCTTTATAGATTTCAGCATTCTCATAGGATTCACTCTGGATCTCATCCAGTTCATCCAATTGTAACTTCCTATGCAAGCCGGCCTCATCTATATCAAGATTGAATTCTTTGACCGCCCAGTAAGCCTTATGTTGAATTTTCACTGGTAGATGACAGGGCTTACCAAACACTAACCGGTATGGTGACATACCGATTGGTGTCTTATAAGCCGTTTTATACACCCACAAAGTATCATTCAACTGAAAACTCCAATCCTTCCTGTTAGGGTTAACCATTTTTTAAAGGATGAACTTGATTTCCCGATTGGAAACTTTGGCTTGCCCATTGGTTTGCGAGTGATAGGTGGTGGATGTCTTGTGAGTGACGGAATACTTATTCAAGAGTGCCTCTATGGTCCGATTGCAGAAATGGGTGCCACGGTCACTAATCAAGGCTCGGGGTACCCCCAAACCTGGAGAAGATGTTATCTTTCTGCAACCAATTTAGAATCGTCAGTTCTAGTAAGTTTTGCTTCAACCCACTTCGACACTTAATCAATGACAAGAAGAATATATGTAAAGCCATAAGAACTGGGGAAAGGTCCCATGAAGTGAATACTCCAAACATCAAATATTTCACAATGTAGCATAACTTTTTGGGGTATCTCATTTCTAGATCAGATATTCCTACTCTTTGGCACTTGTCACAACCCTTACAAAATATGTATGCATGCTTATTCAAAGTAGTCCAATAAAAACCACTTTCCAAGACTTTCCTAGCGGTCCTTTTAGCTCCAAAATGATCGCCACATGCAAATGACAGAAAGTGAGAATTGAATGAACTTCATTATCGGGGATGCATCTCCTAAAAACTTGATCTACACAATGTTTCCACAAAAAGGGATCATCTCACACATAATATTTAGCATCGGTATTTAGCTTATCTTTCTGTGCTTTAGAAAAGTGAGGAGGAAATTTACCAGAGACAAGAAAGTTCACAATGTCGGCATACCACTGTTGGAGCTCCCTGATAGCGAACAATTGTTCATCAGGGAACTCCTCTCGTAGTTGCTCTTTCATTAATAGATTTACGTCACTATCTTTGCAGGGTGCCAACCGACTTAGGTGATCAGCCACGAGATTCTCCATGCCTTTCTTGTCTCGCACCTCTAACTCAAATTCACTTAGGATCAGGATCCACCTAATCATTCTTGGCTTGGCCTCTTTCTTTGTCATTAAATGACGAAGCGCTGCATGGTCAGTGTACACATAACTTTTGTACCAAGCAAGTAAGATCAAAATTTTTCCAAAGAAAATACCACTGCTAGCAACTCATTTTCGGTGGTGGAATAGTTTCTTTGGGCTTCATTAAGAGACATGGATGCGTAGTAGATGGCATAAGGTGCTCTCCCCACCATTTGACCAAGTACCGCTCCAACGGTGTAATCCATAGCATCGCACATAATCTCATAAGGCAACAACCAATCCGGGGATTGTATAATAGGGACCAAAACTAACCTTCCTTTCAATGTATCAAAGGCCCCTTTACAACCTTCATCCATCACAAATTCCACCTCTTTTTGCAACAACTTTCACAAAGGAGATGCTATCTTCGAGAAGTCCTTGATGAACCGGTGATAGAATCATGCATGGCCAGGAAAAGAGCGCACTTCACGCACATTAGTAGGATAAGGAAAAGTTTGAATTGTGTCTATCTTTGCCTTGTCAACCTCAATCTCCTTAGAGGAGACAACATGGCCTAATACAATGCCTTGCTCTACCATAAAATGACACTTCTCAGAATTTAACACAAAGATTAAAATCAATGAAACGTTTAAGAACTTGTGCCAAATTTTCTAAACAGTTTTCAAAAGAATTACCATGAATGGTGAAATCATCCATGAATAACTCGACAAAATTTTCAACAAATTTTGAGAAAATTCTTACCATACACCTTTGGAAGGTTGCAGGGGCATTACTTAACCCGAAAGCCATACACCGGTAAGCAAACGTACCAAAGAGGCACGTGAAGGTGGTCTTTTCTTGGTCTCCCGAGGTGATAACCACTTGAAAATACCCCGAGTACCCATCTAAAAAGCAATAGAAAGGGTGGCTTTCTAACTTCTCCGAGCATTTGATCAATGAATAGCAATGGGAAGTGGTCCTTCTGGGTTTCCGCATTTAGCCTCTGGTAGTCAATACAAATGCACCACCCGTTTTGAACTCGAGTGGGTACCATTTCACCCTTCTCATTTTTTACTACCATCACCCCACTCTTCTTAGGTACCACTTGAGTTGGACTCACCTACTTGCTATCCGAGATTCGATAAATCATGCCCAACGATATCCAGTGGGAATATTAAGGAATCCTCCCTAACTAATAAATCCTCGACGATACCCTTAGGGTACGCACTAGAATGATCGGCTAGTTGGATCACCATCTTGGTTTTGTGCAAAGTGCCAAGATTGAGGCTTTCATACAAAGAATAATGAATCACATTTATTGATGCACCTATTTCAAGCATTGCTTTTTCACAATGTGTATTTCATATCATGCAGGGGATCGTGAACATGTCAGGATTACTACATTCAAGGGGTAACTCCCTTTGGCACAAAGCGGAGACATGTTCACTTCTCCCATTTTTAAGCTTGTTCTTCGTTCTTTGTTTCCTATTTACTACACATAATTCCTTCAAAAATTTTGCATAGCTAGGAATTTGTTCAATTACATTCAAAAGAGGGACATTTACCTCACACCAACGAAACACTTCGTAGATGTCCTTGTTGGATTCCTTCCTCCATTTATCTTTTAGAGCTTATGGGAACTGTGGCTCCAGCATATATGGAGGAATATCCACTACTCTTGCCTTCTTGTGAGGAGGGGATGAAGGTTCGGAAATGGAGGTTGATTTCTCAATGGTGGTCTCCTCTTCCTTCTCCTTTCCCTTTCTTGATTGCTCCTTGGCCTCCTCCTCGTTCTCTTCTTTCACTTGTTTCTCAAACATTTCAAGCTTCTTAGGTTCGTCCTCAACAACTTCACCAACTGTGGGAGAGCCAACCTCTTTACCACTTCTCAAAGTGATAGCACTTGCATTTTGTCGAGGGTAGCTTACCCTTTACCCGAGCTTCCATCTGATTCACCACTTGAGCTATTTGGCTCACTTGAGTTTCCAAGTTCTTAATACTTTCCTTGGCTTCATCTTGGAATTTCTCACTTTTCTCCGAACACATGCCTAGCCGGTGAATGGCTGGCATCACCTCATCCTTTGTTAGCCCCAAGCTCTCCTCTTGGTCTCGGGGTTTATCTTGGAGCCTTTGAAATTGTTGTTGAGGTGGCCTATATTGGTGTTGAGGAGGCCTATATTGGTGTTGAGGAGGCCGATATGGTTGAGGGTTTTGGCTTCCTTGAGGGTTTCCATACCGGAGGTTCGAGTTATCACGATTTCCTGAATTGTACAGTCGGTATTGGTACCCTTGATAACCTTGGTAGCCTTGGTAACCTTGGTAGCCTTGCCCACCTTGATATTCTTGGTTGCCTTGGTAGCCTTGATTTCCTTGATATCCCATGGCACTTACCTCTTCAACATAGTTCTCTTGCAAAGTAGGGCAAGTGTCCGTAGGATGCGCCAAGTAACAAATTTCACATGATTTAACATGTGGCGCATTTTCAGGCTTTGTCATCAAAGATTTCACCATGGATGAAAGGGCTGAGACTTGATCCTTGAGCTTCCACTATTTGAAGAGTCACTTGCAGGCATTATATTTTTTCTTCTCAAATCGGCCCTTGAGCTAAAGTTTCTCGATTCTTCCTCTAGCTCCTTATACAATTGCATAGCCTCGGAGGATGTTTTGTTCCCAAGGGTTTCACCACAATAACTTTTTTCCAACCTTTTATCTTTATCAAGAAGGCCATTTTAGAAGTAATAAACCAAATCTCCATCCCAATAACTATGGTAAGGGCAACTTGCAAGAAGCTTCTTGAAATCTCCCAATAGTTGAAGAGAGATTCTTCATGCCATTGGAGGATGTTGCTTATGTCCTTCTTCAAGGAAGTGGATCTAGAGGCCAGGAAGTATTTGGCTAGAAAGTTTGTTTTCATATCGAACCAACTCTTGATGCTTTTGGGCGGTAGGTAGTGGAGCCAATCTCTTGCACCATCCCTTAGTGTGAACGGGAATGCCTTCAACTTATAGAAATCTTCATCCACTCTATGGGGAACCGTACAACCACACAACAAGTGAAATTCTGTGAGGTGTTTATTGGCATTCTCCCCTTTCCTACCAAGGAAGATGGGTAGCATGTTGATGAACCTAGTCTTTAGCTCAAAGTGCCCGTTCGGTCCAACCACGGGATACTCCATGCATATTGGTTGTTGATCGACGTTGGGGGCCATGATGTTTCTTAACAAAGCTTGCCCCAAAGGAATCTCCCTTTGGTGGATAGGAGGATCTCACCCTTGGAGGGGAAAATGTTGAGGTCCCCCTCCCGGATGCTCTTCTTTGTGCTTAAGTTGATGTTCCATAGAGGAAGATGTATCCAAAAAATGGTCACTATGAGGGGTGTTATTCACACTTTCCAAAAAAAACCTCCTAGCTCGTCTCAAATTCAACTCTAACTCGGGGTCGTAGTGTAGGGGTTCTTGTGAAGAGGATCACGTACGAACCATACACCAAGAAATCAAACAATAAGTCTCCAAGCCAAGTGAAAATGGCAAATAAACTAAGAAGTCAAAATAAAAGCAAACTAACAAATATTTACAATTAGCATGTAATCACACATAATATGCCCAAACACTTAAAAATAAATGCCTCTTCCCCGACAACGGTGCCAAAATTTGGAAGGTCGTCACCGTACCTCTCAAAGTTAATACTTTTAAGCCCTAGTGCTTCATATCTACAATTAAGTAGAAAATGGCAAGTCAGGGTTGTCCACGAGAAAAGGGATCTTTTCAAGTGTTTAAACATATATAGGAGAAAACATACTTAGCAGATACATACATAGATACATATAAAAGCATGTAAACAAGGGGGGTTTGGTTGGTTTATTATCCTAAGTTATCAAATTGAAATACAACTACTAGCAAAGCAAGAGAACTATGCTAATCATGCAATACAACTAAAGATACGATATAAATGATAATTAACGGAGCCTTGGGGGCAATCGACTTCCAATTCCAAACTTCATATAGTTTATTGATTCATTCACTCATTCACTTACATTTATTATCTATGGGAAATGCTATCACTTCTCATTCAAAGATCAACATTCATTCCTCCTTAAGAGTAGTTTGCAAAGACAAACAACGACCATTTGCAAACCTTATTGATGATCACCCTAGACAAACAACATCATAGGGGTATTTCATCAATGGCATTTAACCCAAAGGACCATAGGTTTGATAACAACAAGCCTTCTACCAAAAACATAGTCATTTAACCAAAAAAAGTATTTATTAGGTTAAACTTAGAACAAACAACATTTGAGGTTCAATATTTCTTTGCATCTATCTGACAAATATGAAAACAAATCACATTAACATACTCATCTAGCAAGAATTACCACACATTATACACAAGAAGTTCTAAATCCATGCTTTTGGATTTCCATATCAAATGAGTTAAGAAATTTGCAACTTTCCTAACACTTTAACATTTCAATCTTACAAACATTTCATATACTTAAACAACCCATGATATAAATGAGGTAAAACACAACATTAATGGCATAATAAATGCTCTCCAATAAATGTTAATAAATGAGCAAACATAGAATCTTACTACATAAGTTTGGAAGCTTCAATCAATTGCTCCCAAGAACTATATTTAGCTACAAGAGTTCATACTAATTAATGCTAAACAACCAAACATAATACAAGAGAATTCAAAGATGAAAATAGAAGAAAATAGGGTTTGGAACAATACCAAAAATGCAGAAGAAGAAGATATGAATGAAAGGAAAGAGAGTGTTATTTATAGTACAAAAGGGATAAGGTTATATTCTGGCCAACCGTTGATCGCGACTCGCGATGGGTTCGTCGCGACTCACGATGGGCTCACGATGGGTTCATCATGACTCGCGACGAGTGCCATAATTTAACCCTCTTTTCTTTTCTTCTTCTTGTGGTAAACATTTATCTTCACATTGATTCCTCTCATTTTTCAAGTCTTCAAGGTGTTCAAAAATAGTCTTCGATGGCCTCCGGTCTTTATGTCTTCGAAGCAAGTCTTCAAAAGTCTTCGAAAATGTGATCTTTAATTGCCTCCATTCTTCAAGCCTCCATGTTCTTCCTTTGTCACGTAAAATCCACTTAGAAGAGGTAAAAGAGCGTAAAGTTTCTCTTACCCCATCTAATAGAATTTCAAGGTAAAACACAAGCTCTTGATAAAAGTGACCCAAAACAGTACTAAATTATGCACATAAAATGGACATATCAAACTAACAAGTACACATTGAACACTAACATATGCAACATATAAGTAAACAGATGCATCTCGTAATTCAAAATGAACGATCAACAAAAAAGAGAAGAAAAAAAGGTCATTAACAATACAACTAACAAATACACGTTGGATAATAACAACTGCAACATATAAATAAATAAATGAACGTCATAATTTCATAAAGCATACACTTAAAGAAGGTTTAAGCATAGAAAATCACCAATTCAAAAAGAAGTAAAAAAGCATCAATTTGCAAAATAAAAAGGCATATCCTATGACGAACAAATCTTGTGATGCATCCACCTACACATATCATTAATCAGTGAGTTCAAGATCGATAAATAATGAATCGGTCTTATCATTAATCTATATACTGCATACTAGTGTGGATGCACCGTGCGTTGTGCTGTGAGCTTGATAACAATTTATAGAAATTGTACATAAAATTGAAGCTATAAATGTACCAATTATACATGTAATTCAAGCGTGGATATGGTGAGAGGTGAAGGTTCAGGTGAAGAAGGTTAAAGAGGAGGGGTTTGAGAGATACTGATTCAAGATGTGAAGGTTCTCCAGGTGGAAGTTCAAATCTCGAATGGGTACCTCCATTCCTTCGAGGAATGAAGACTCCATCCCTTCGAGGGCTGAGAGCTAGACTCCTTCGAGAACTGAAGACTCCACCCCCTCGAGGGCTGAAGACTCCACACCTTCGAGGGCTCAGAGCTAGATACCTTCGAGGGTTGAAAACTCCACCCCTTTGAGGGCTGAAGACTTCACCCATTCGAGGGCTGAGAGCTAGATCCCTTTGAGGGCTGAAGACTCCACCCCTTCGAGGGCTGAAGACTCCATCCCTTCGAGGGCTAAAGACCCACCCCTTCGAGGGCTAAAGACCCACCCCTTCGAGGCTGAAGACCCACCCCTTCGAGGCTGAAGATCCACCCCTTCGAGGGCTGAAGACTCCACCCTTCGAGGGCTGAAGATTCACCCCTTAGAGGGCTGAAGATCCACCCATTTGAGGGCTAAAGATCCACCCCTTTAAGGGCTGAAGATCCACCCCTTCGAGGGCTAAAGATCCACCCCTTTGAGGGTTGAAGAATCCACCCCTTAGAGGGTTGAAGATTCCACGCCTTCGAGGGCTGAAGAATCCACCCCTTTGAGGGCTGAAGATCCCACCCCTTCGAGGGCTGAAGATCCCACCCCTTCGAGGGCTGAAGATCCACCCCTTTGAGGGCTAAAGATCCACCCCTTCAGGGGCTGAAGAATCCACCCCTTCGAGGGCTGAAGATCCACCCTTCGGAGGGCTGAAGATCCCACCCCTTCGAGGGCTGAAGATCCCACCCCTTCGAGGGCTGAAGATCCCACCCCTTCGAGGGCTGAAGATCCCACCCCTTCAAGGGCTGAAGATCCCACCCCTTCGAGGGCTAAAGATCCCACCCTTTGATGGCTGAAGATCCCACCTTTCGATGGCTGAAGATCCCACCCTTCGATGGTTGAAGATCCCACCCTTCGGGGGCTAAAGATCCACCCCTTTAGGGGCTAAAGATCCACCCCTTCAGGGGCTGAGGATCCACCCCTTTGGGGGCTGAGGATCCACCCCTTTGGGGGCTAAAGGTTCAACCTTTAGAGGGCTGAAGATCCACCCCTTCGAGGGCTGAAGATCCACCCCTTCGAGGGCTGAAGATCCCACACCTTCGAGGGCTGAAGATTCCACCCCTTCGAGGGCTGAAGATCCCACCCTTTCGAGGGCTGAAGATCTTACCCCTTCGAGGACTGAATATCCCACCCCTTCGAGGGATGAAGATCTCACCCCTTCGAGGGCTGAATGATCCACCCCTTCGAGGGCTGAAGATCCACCTCTTCGAGGGCTGATGATCCCACCCCTTCGAGGGCTGAAGATCTCACCCCTTCGAGGGCTGAAGGATCCACCCCTTCGAGGGCTCAAGATCCCACCCCTTCGAGGGCTCAAGATCCCACCCCTTCGAGGGCTCAAGATCCCACCCCTTCGAGGGCTTAAGATCCCACACCTTTGAGGTCTGAAGGATCCACCCCTTCGAGGGCTGAATATCCAACCCCTTCGAGGGCTTAAGATCCCATCCCTTTGAGGGCTCAAGATCCCACCCCTTCGAGAGCGGAAGATCCCACCCCTTCGAGGGCTGAAGATCCCACCCCTTTTGAGGGCTGAAGAATCCACCCCTTCGAGGGCTGAAGATCCCTCCCCTTCGAGGGCTGAAGATCCCACCCCTTTGAGGGCTGAAGAATCCACCCCTTCGAGGGCTGAAGATCTACCCCTTCAAGGGCTAAAGATCAACCCCTTTGAGGGCTGAAGGATCCACCCCTCCGAGGGCTGAAGATCCCACCCCTTCGAGGGCTGAAGATCCCACCCCTTCGAGGGCTGATGATCCACCCCTTTGAGGGCTGAAGATCCACCCCTTCGAGGGCTGAAGAATCTACCCCTTCGAGGGCTGAAGAATCTACCCCTTCGAGGGCTGAAGAACCACCCCTTCGAGGGCTGAAGATTCCACCCCTTCGAGGGTTGAAGACTCTACCCCTTCGAGGGCTCAAAGCCTCCACCCCTTCAAGGGCTGAAGACTCCACCCTTTCAAGGGCTGAAGGGGTGCCCAAAACGATGTCATTTTCATCAGTCACTTGGCAGCACAAGCTGGCCCACATGGAGGTACTGCAACTTTTGACAAATAGGATTCACAAAAGGACAAAAGTGGCATCCGAAATGACGTCGTTTTGGGCGGCCACTTGAGAGCACATAGAAGGGCACATGTTCGGCCTTGCTAAGAGCTATACCCCTTCGAGGATAGAAGAGTCCTTCCCTTCGAGGCTGAGAGCTGGACCCCTTCGAGGACAAAGAGTCAATCCCATCAAAGAATGAAGACTCCATCTATTAGAGGGCTGAGAGCTAGACCCCTTCGAGGGCTGAGAGCTAGACCCCTTCGAGGGCTGGGAGCTGGACCCTTCGAGGGTTGAGAGCTAGACCCCTTTAAGGAAGTACACCCCTTCGTAGGCTGATAGCTGGTCTCCTCAAGAGCTGAGAGTTAGACCCCTTCGAGGACTCAGAGTCCATCCCTTCAACTCCTATGAGGGCTGAGAGCTAGACCCCTTCGAGGACTAAGAGTTCATCCCTTCGACGAATGAAAACTCCATCCATTCGAGGGTTGAGAGCTAGACCCCTTCAAGGACTAAGAGTGCATCCCTTCGAGGGCTGGGAGCTGGACCCCTCCAGGGCTGAGAGCTAGACCCCTTCGAGGACTAATAGTCACCCCTTCGAGAGCTGAGAGCTAAACCCCTTTGAGGTCTAAGAGTCCATCCCTTTGATGGCTAATAGCTGGACCTCTTCGAGGACTAAGAGTCCATCCCTTCGAGGGTTGAGAACTGGACCCCTTCGAGGACTAAGAGTCCATCCCTTCAAGGGCTGAGAGCTTGACCCTTTAGAGGGCTAGGAGTCCATCCCTTCGAGAGCTGGGAGCTAGACCCCTTCGAGGGTTGAGAGCTAGACCCATTCGAGGATAGAAGAGTCCTTCTCTTCGAGGGCTGAGAGCTAGACCCTTTCGAGAACTAAGAGTCCATCCCTTCGAAGGCTGAGAGCTGGACCCCTTCGAGGGCTGAGAGATTGACCCCTTCGGGGGCTGAGAGCTTCGAGGGCTGAGAGCTTGACCCCTCGAAGGGGTGCCCAAAGATTTGTCATTTTCATCGGCCACCTGGCAGCACATGCAGCCGCACATGGAGGCGCCGCAACTTTTGACAAATGGGATTCACAAAAAGACAAAAGTGGTGCCCAAAACGATGTCATTTTGGGTTGCCACTTGAGAGCACATAAAACGGCACGCGTTCGACCTTGCTAGGTAATGACCACATGCCCCTGACAACGGTTGACATAAGCGTGCCGTTTTCAAGTATTCCTTTTATATAGTAAACCAGAATAACTGAAAATTAACCAACTATTCAATTCTTATATGCAGATTGCAGAATCAGTTTCTACTTGGTCTGCCATCTCATTGCTTCTCTTGGTATTATCATCTCGTCGGGATCAATAAGGACAATGAAAAAGGGTTATTAAAAAAATGATAAAATGCAGTGCCCCATAGCAGAAAGGTACTGATTAGAAGAATATACACAAGCTGACAACTTACTCATGCCCGTTACAATACTATTGCCATTATTTTTATTTTAAAACCTCTTTTCTCCTTACCCCAATCTGCAACGTTGCATCTTCTTTCCTTTCCCACTAATATAACTCAACGGTTTACAAATAACAAATATTGGAATAACAAGATCATCAAACAATAGGCAAAAAGTATATTTTGAAGCAAGTACTTCACCTTTAAACAAAGGGTCAGGGTGTTTTCTCTTTTTCTTCTCTGTGCAGCATAGCAACGATATCATAACAAAGAGCAGAAGTCCGACACCAGCTGCAACTCCAATGATGACTAACTTCTGTGAATGAATAAGGAATGGTTAAAATGGAAAGGCTTAAAACTGAGCTGAAAAATTGAAATACAATTGTCTTTGGAGATATTTTCCAAAAATAAAAAGACAAGCTGAAGATTTCATAGTTTGGTTAAAACTGAAATATGAACTATAAGATTATCCAAATGATTTCTCCCTCGTAACTAAAGCCAATGTTTCTCACTCTGAGAAAGTACAGGAGCAACATGAATGCAGAAAACAAAAATCAATGCAACTGTGGCTTAAAAATGGGCAGCAAAATACTAAGTATTTGCATCATAGTACGAAAGAAAAACACTTCAGATTAGTAATTCATAAAACCAAGGTGAAAATGAAATGTGGAAAAATGATTGGGTGCTTCTGGATAAGCTTCTACAAATTATTTATGACTTTATTAACTGATGAAATTCATGATATAGTAGGGTTTAGAACTAACACATTTCCTAACCTACATCCCTACAATTATTACTGAACAGGACAACATAGCAATTTTAAGGTAAATAGAAATGGAGGAGTTAAGGGGGGTAGTATTCAATTTAAATGAGAATAGTGCAGCAGCACCAGAAGGTTTATGATAGAATGATTTGCCGTAATAAATTATATTATTCATAACTGAATATATAGAGAGTATAATAGAGGTGAAATAAGGCAAGAACTCTAATCATAATAAATCATAATCTAATCAGGAATCCGATTTATTCTAACACCCCCCAAGGCGAAGCATCAGATGCTCGTCGACACACAACTTGGAGCTGAAGAACTCGAACAGCGGACGAGAGAGCCCCTTGGTGAAGATGTTCGCAATCTGAAAAGAAGTCAGAACATGAGCAACGCGCAACTTTCCAGATGTCACCAACTCACGAACAAAATGGTAGTCAATATCGATATGCTTCGCCCGCTTGTGTGCCATCGGATTCTGAGCCAAAAAGATAGAACTGCTATTGTCGCATAACAACAGTGGAGAACCAAAAAGCGGAACCCGAAGATCACGAAGAAACTGAGTGAGCCATACCACTTCTGAAGCAGTGTTGGCGATAGCACGATATTCAGACTCAGTGCTAGAGCGAGGAATAGTGGGCTGGTTCTTGGTACTCCAAGAAACCAGATTCCCACCAAGATAAACCGCATAACCATAAGTGGACCGACGAGTCTCCAGACATCGGGCCCAGTCAGCATCAGAGTACCCTAACACCTCAGGAGTACTAGCAGAATGAAAGCTAAAACCAAAATGAAGAGTGCCACGAACATACCACAAAATCTGTGTCACTGCAGTGAAATGGTCATCTCTAGGATCCTGAAGATACTGACTCATCATGTTGACCGAGAATGCCAAATCTAGGCGAGAGATGGTGAGATACTGGAGAGCACCAATAAGAGAACGATAAAGTGTAGGATCCCGGAATGGAGGACTGATGGAGCTGTGAAACTGAGAACCATCGACAAATGGGGTAGAAACAGGTGCCGCGCCAGACATACCAATCTGATTCAAAATATCACGAGCATACTTTGCTTGGCCAATCAATAAACCGGAGGAGGTAGGTAAAACTTCAAGACCAAGAAAGTAATGAAGAGCACCAAGATCTTTGATCACAAACTCTTTGTGTCCGATCGATGAACTGGTGAAGAAGAGTCAAGTTATTTCCTGTAAGAATGATATCGTCCACATACACAAGTAGGTACAGTAATGATAAACCTCTCGAGTGGACAAATAAAGAAGTATCGGCTGAGCGGCATGAAAAATCAAGTTGTGTCAGATAACTGTTGAAACATTGGAACCAGGCCCAAGGAGCCTGCTTAAGACCATAAATGGCCTTTCGCAAGCGACAAACATAGTCTGGATGAGCAGAATCCTGATAACCAGCGGGCTACTTCATGTAGACCAAAACATCAAGAACACCATTAAGGAAAGCGCTCTTAACATCCAACTGATGAAGTGGCCAGGAACGCATGGTGGCTATGGCGAGGACCATCCTAACAGTGGAGGCTTTGACCACAGTACTAAAAGTGTGGTCAAAATCAAAACTCAAAATCTGCGAGAAACCCTATGCCATAAGTCTAGCTTTGTAATGCTCAATCATGACATCTAGTCAATACTTGAGCCTATAGACCCATTTAGAGCCAACAATGTTGACATCGGAAGGTCGAGGCACTAAGTCCCAAGTGTACTGACCATGAAGAGTGCCCATCTCATCATCCATGGGTGAAACCTAGGCTGGATCCTGAAGGGCAAAACGATAATCAGTGGACTCTGTCTAAGAAAAGAGTGCAGCAGTGAGACCGTGGGCAATAATATCCAAATAATCTCGGTGCCGAATGGCATCAGTAGAAGACCGAGTAGCCATCTGATGGGTACGAGGTTGTAGCA
Source organism: Rubia yunnanensis (assembly GCA_037428765.1). NCBI lineage: Eukaryota > Viridiplantae > Streptophyta > Magnoliopsida > Gentianales > Rubiaceae > Rubia > Rubia yunnanensis. The sequence continues at coordinate 52,628,506 of CM075062.1, forward strand.
GTAAAGCTGGAGGAATCGAACCAGCTGACGACGCTGAAGAAGATCGAGCAGAGCTGACCGAAGAGTGGCCTTTGGAAGACACCGGAGAAAGGACGGCCGAGATTGGCTAAGGCGTAGGGACCGACGGCTGAGGAGCCGGGTCACCCGTTCAGATAATGCATGGTGGTGAAGGAGGGGCAGCTGGAACGGGCACTGGCGTGGTGGCCCCAATCGATGAAGTAACAGCTCCATCAAAAAATAACAAAATCTCCAGATCTGAAATAGAACGACTGTCCACGGAAGATGAGATAAAAGGGAATAAAGTTTCATCAAAGCGAACATGGCGGGAGACATAGATGCGCCCAAAAGTTAGGTCGAGACACTGGAAGCCCTTGTGACAAGGGCTGTAGCCAATAAAAACACACGAAATGGATTGCGGTGAAAACTTATCAGTAGCAGTGGCACGCAGATATGGAAATGCACATCAGCCAAATGGGTGAAAGAGGGTATAGTAAGGCACATGCCCAAAAACAACCTCAAAAGGTGATTTGCCACCAAGAATTGAACTAAGAAAACGGTAAATGATGTAAACAGTGGAGGAAAAAACTTCCACCCAATAACAGTGCAGCACAGAAGAGTGAAAAAACATGGCAAGACCAGTCTCTATGATGTGATGTTGCTTTTGCTCAACTCAACTATTCTGAGCAAGTTTATAGGGCGATGACATCTGATGATAAATGCCAAATGATATGACGTGAGCCTAAAGTCAGTGATTAGTAAACTCCGTGCCACCATCGGTCTGAAAATTTTTAACCCTAGCAGAAAACTGGGTCTCAACGAATTTCAGGAACTGGATAAATGTTTCATAGAAGTCTAACTTATACCTCATTGGGAGAAACCATGTGAATCGCAAAAAATCATCGATGAAAATGGCATAATAAGAAAAACCACCTATCGATAAAACAAGGGCTGGTCCCCACAAATCATAATGTACCTTATCCAACAAACCAGTAGTGCGCTTGTCACCAGTGGAAAAAGGTAAACGGCTACTCTTGGTCATCTAACAAGGAGAGCAACTAACAGATGCCGGCATAGCGGAAGTGACAGTAATATGGCCCCATCAACTTAACAACTAAACGGTATCATGAGACACATAATCGAGGCGAGAGTGCCACTGCTCAAAAGAAGCCTGAAGCTTTCTAGAGCGTAATTTGCCAAAAAAATTTGGAATCACCAGTCTCAAGAAAATAAAGACATGAACTATGACGGCCTTTACCAATTATTTTCCATGTATGCTTGTGCTCAATGGAAAATGTGTTAGCATCAAATATAACATGGACAGGTAAATCACGAGTAAGCTTACTAATGGACAATAACTTCTAGTAATATTAGGGACCACAAGGACATCATTAACAGAGAAACCAAAAAAATGACACTGATCGATGTGAGGAATAGATAATGATTCACCATTGCCAAAAAGAATATTACCAGGACCACAATAGTGTTGTACCTTATCAAGATGACTAGTACGGGCAGTGTTATAAGATGTAGCACTAGAATCAATGATCCACTGATTCTATGAATGGTGGTGGTTGGAACCATCAAAATTGGCCTGCAACAAAACTTTGTCCCCAATCCAATTAGTGGAACAATCTGCCCAAGATAAAGATGCCAAATAAACTATAGTAAGAGCTGGAAGTGAGCATGTAAGGCCCAAAAGTAAAATAAAAAAAAGTTGTTGGACAGAGAACTGTGCCCAAGGCGCAAACTGTACTATGAGCGCATGTATAACACGCGCTGGAAAGCAGCATGTGCCTAGCTGAAGGCGCGTGTCATAACGCGCTATGAGGCTGCGTGAATCTGGGTCGATGATGGATTGACCTCTGTGAGCTCTGCTCTGGCGGTGCCAGAAAATGCCGATAGGATGCGGCGAGGCAGCAACTATTACCGGCGAATAACAAATCTGATGGTAGCTACTGAACAGAGATGGAGATGAAACTTCAGACTGGAGCTTGGGGACAGAGATGAAAAGTTTGGATCTTCGGAAAGAGAGAGATACTGACGAAGAGGAGGTTGGACGAAGAAGACTGCTGGACGATGACAGGAAGTTGCCAGAAATAGATTGGTAATTCGCTGGAATCAGGTGCCTTGGTCAGCCAGAAGAAAAATAAAAAATAAAAAATAAAAATAAATTTATGATTTAGAATCAGAACTTTCTTTGATACCATGATAGAATGACTTGTCATACACAATTGTATTATTCATGACTGAATATATAGAGAGTACAATAGAGGTGAAATAAGGGAAGAACTCTAATTATAATAAATCATAATCTAATAAGGAATCTGATTTATTCTAACAGTTTCACTAGTTTATTCTTCAGACCATTATGGGATTTTATCGTGCATGATCTCCATACAACAGTTGAGGTGTTCATGTGTGGGGTGCCTTAAAACCAAAAACCTAAAAACCAACCAAATCCACTACATCTAGACTATCAATCTCTCTAACTTCACAAATAAGCTCTTTTCTAAGATTATTTGTGAAAGGATAAAGCCCCACCCTCTTACCTATATATAAGAGGAATAGGGTGCCTTCATACAAGGCATAGAAATAGCGACAATGCCCTGGTCATGCAAGAACTGACCAGATTAATACATAAGCAAAGCCAGAGCCTTCGCTTGATAGCAAAAATAGACATGTTTAAGGGATTTGACAGAGTTTCATGTCATGTGCTAAATTCTCTGTTACTTAAGTTTACATTTCATGGTGACTTTGTTTCACTAATCTTTAGGCGACATTAGATCAACCTGGTTTCAGTCCTAATCAATAGGTCTCCCTATATTTTTTTTCAAAGCATCTAGAGGTTTTAAATAGGGGATCCACTATTCTCCTACTATGTTTAACTGTATCATAGTACTTCTAAACAGAGATTTAAAACACATGTTTCATCTGAACTATATAGACAGGTTTAGACGCCCACCAGGATCCAACACAATAAGTCATTTTTTTCCTATGCAAATGAAATTGGCATCTGCATAAAAGCCACAAAAAAATCCCTAAAAATTCTATTCTTATTTCTAGAAAATTTTCAAGTTGTATCATGATAACTCATTTATTTTAGAAAACATGTTTTTTATGTGGGAAAGAAAACCACTTCTGTAAGAATTTCCATGATACAAACCATCACCAAAATGGATTAAGGAAATTTCCAAATACAGGCATGTTCCATATTCAGGCATGAAGAAATTCTTTTTTAATTCCAACCTTTTATTAAAAACTGAGCTCCGAAATCCTAAACTAAAAAGACAATTGGCTAGAAAATACAAGAACAATAATACTAATTAAACATGCACTTACACGCGTACCTCAACACATTTACACATTTGATGTGTAGTGTTCCCAACCAAATATAGAAAAAGATAAAATTCAGAGCTTATGCTCTAATTTCCTCTGGGGACATGAGCAAAAACAAGCAAAAAGACATTGGGAAGCATGGTCACAACCGTGTTTTCCAAACATTAGTAGGGAACAAGGGTGTTAACTATGGTTAACATGTCCTAAGGATGACATTTTTGACACGCCATCCTGGCATTGCAGTTGTTCTTCATTGCACAATGAACGTTGGTATATAACCACCGTGTTATAGTGAATAACAAAGCGTTGTTACCTTTGTGGTTCCCATTTTTTTACGCCGTCCAATTGTCTATTTCGCGAGAGTCCATCCTTTTAGAATTTAAATTGGCAATGGGTACAGAGCTCGGTATGATAATCGGTTTTTCGGTGTGGTTCTGGAAGTAGCAGTTGAGATATCTAAACTTATTTCATTTTTTCTTTTTAAAAATGTGAGCAAAGTATATATATAACCCTACATAATTGACGAAAGTGCATATATAACCCTACAATAATTGAAAGTGAACATATAACCCTAGATGTTTAGATTATGGCAAATATAACCTTTTTTGGAAAATTCAGGCTAGAAATGGATGAAAAGCTTATTTTACCCCTCTGAAAGAAATATAAAAAAATACATTTACTATTTTAACCCCCTGATGTGTCCATTTTATGTGCATATTTAGGACTTTTTGGATCACTTTTGTGCTCTTTTGTTATCAAAAGTCTGTGTTTTATCTTGAAATTCTCTTAGGAGATATAAGAGAAATTTTACGTTCTTTTACCTTTTCTAAGTTGATTTTGTGTGATAAGGAAAGAACATCGACACTTGAAGACCGAAGGCCATTAAAGATCGAAGGCCATTAAAGATCATCTTTTGAAGACTTTGAAGATTTGAATACTAGCTTTGAATATTTAAAGACTTGAAGACTGGAAGGAGTGTGTAATGGATTGAAAGCTAGAAGACAAGAAGAAGAAGAAAAACATGTTCTATTTTGGGTCAGTCGCAAGTCTGATGGACCCTGTCGTGACTCGCGACGAACGGGTGGTCAGAACACTTTTGTCTTTTTATTGAACTATAAACAGCATTCTATCCTTTCTTTTTCCTCACTTCTTCCTCACCCGATCTAGTACTATTCTAACCATAGCTTCCCACCATTTTCACCTTTTCTTTAGCTTGATTTATGATTGAATTGTTGTGTTAATTAGTATGGGTTTTAGTAGCTAAATCTAGTTCTTGGGAGCAGTTGACTAAGGCTTCCAAGCCCATGTCTTAAGAACACTTTGTAGCATATTTAATACTCTTGCTATTGTGCATTTATGGAGCATTGAATGTGGTTTGTTAATGTCATAATGTTCTTGAAAGCTTGAGTTTGTGAAATACATGTCTGATTGCTTGTTAGGGTTTGGGAAAAAGTAGCTAAGTTTCCCTATTCTTGATATGAAATCCCAGAGCATGAATTAGAGCTTTTGATTGTATTGATGTGTTGATAGTTGTTAGATGGATGTGATGATATTGAACTCATTGTCATGTTTGGTTTAGGTAGCAAAGGAGAGAAGTCTATGAATGTCGATCGTTCTTGACTAATCTTGTGTAAATGCATAAATTCGTTAAACGCTTAAACACGGTGTAGTGTTTATATGTGTTACCAAGCTTGTTGATTCTCCGTGCTCAATGCCATCAATGTAATACTTTTAGTCATGTTTCGACTAAGGGGGTCATTGGTGAGGTTTGACAAGAGATATCGAATTCACTCTTGTAAACTACTATCTAAGAAGGGTAAAAGACTAGTCTTCACAACAAGTAGTGAAAGTAGTAAATAAGTTGCGTGTTCAATTATAGATAAGAGGCTTGGAAGTGGAGTCAATTGCACCCAAGGTTCCGTTAATTGTTGGTTTAATCACCTTTTCATTGTTGTTGCATGCTTTGCATATTTAACATGCTTGTTAGTTAATTTGTCTTTCAATTTCATAACTTTGGACCAAAAATCTACCAACCGCCCCCCTTACATGCTTTTATATGTATCTATATATGTCTATGCCTAATATATTTTTCGCTCTATATGTTTAAACACTTAAAAGATCCTTCTTCTTCGTGAATAACTGTGACCTGCCATTATCTACTTAATTGTAGATAGGAAGCATTAGGCTTATAAACTGTATTTTTGAGAGGTACGGCGATGACCTTCCAAATTTTAGCACCGCTACTGGGGAAGAGGCATTTATTTTTAAATGTCTGGGCATATTATGTGTTAGTATGTGCTAGTTGTGAATATTTGTTAGTTTTATTTTATTTTCTTTTTTGGTTTTTAGTTTATTTTCCATTTTCGATTGGCTTGGAGATGTATTGTTCGAGTTCTTGGTGTATGGTTCGTACGCGATCCTCTTCACAAGAACCCCTACACTACGACCCCGAGTTAGAGTTGAATTTGAGAAGGGCTGGGAGGCTTTCTTTAGCAAGTGTAAATAACACCCCTCCTATTGATCATTTTGTGGATGCCTCTACTTCTATGGAGCATCAACACGAGCATGAAAATGAGCATCCGGGAGGAGAACCTCAACATCCCCCCTCAAGGAAGAGATCCTTCTCTTAGAGGAGCTATTCATTTGAGGCAAGTTTTATTGAGGGATATTATGGCCCCCAACCTCAACAACATATGTGCATAGAGTATCCATTTGTTGGACTGAACAGAAACTTTGAGCTAAAGAACGGGTTGATAAACTTGTTATCTATCTTCCTTGGTAAGCAAAGGGAGAACACCAACAAACATTCCTCTGAGTTCCACTTTATTTGTGGTGGTACAGTTCCTCATGGAGTAGATGAAGATTTCCACAAATTGAAGGCATTCCCATTCACATTAAAGGATGGTGCAAGGGATTGGCTCCACTACCTACCACCCAAAAGCATCAAGACTTGACTGGACATGAAGCAAAAATTTCTAGCCAAATACTTTCCGGCCTCAAGGTCCGCCGTTTTGAAAAAAGACATAAGTAACATTCTTCAATGACATGAAGAGTCATTTTTCAACTATTGGGAGGGAGAGTCGTTCAAGATGTTTCTCGCGAGTTGTCCTTACCATGACTATTCGGAGGGAGACTTGGTCTAATATTTCTACAATGGTCTTCTTAATGAGGACCAAATACTAATGAGGAATTCTTGTGGTGGTACACTTGGGAACAAGACTTCGACGAAGGCTATAAAGTTATATGAAGAGTTAGCCGAGGAGTCAAGGAACTTTAGTCCAAGGGCTCATTTGAGAAAAAGAAATCCAATGCACACAAGTGATCCTTCCACAAGTGGAAAGCTCTAGGACCAAGCCTCGACCCTTACTTCTATGGTAAAGTCTCTCATGACCAAGTCCAGGAATGTGCTACACGTAAAATCGTGTGAAATTTGCTCATCAGCACATCCTACGAATGCTTGCCTTACTTTGCAAGATTACTATGTTGAAAGGTGAGTGACATGGGGTATCAAGAAGGCCAAGGACATCAAGGTGGCCAAGGTCACCAAGGTTTTCAAGGTGGGCAAGGCTACCAAAGTTATCAAGGAAATCAAGGCTACCAAAACTGACCTTACAATTTGGGTAATCGTGATCACCTGAATCTCCTGTATGGGAACCCTCAAGGAGGCCAAAATGCTCAACTGTATTGCCCTCCTCAACAACAATATCGGCCACCTCAACAACAATTACCAAAGGTTATAAGATAAGCCCCGAGATCAAGGGGAGAGCTCGGACTTAACAGAAGATGAGGTGATGCAAGTCATTCATAGATTGAGTTTGTGTGTGGAGAGGGGCAAAAAATTTCAAGATGAAGCCAAGGCAAGCATCAAAAACTTGGAAACTCAAGTGCGCCAAAATGAATCCCCGCCAAAACTTGGAGAAAGGCAAACTCCCTTCTCAAGTGAGCCATGTGACTCTGCATGTTGCCCACTCGCCTGGGTACTGGCTCGGTTGTATTAAACTACTATAGGGAGGATCCAAAACACCATACTTTCCTGAGACGGTTTGTTGCAGTAATTCATGGCTTATTGCACACGCCACCACTTCGGCATAACTTGGCAACGGATTCTGCGCAAGTTGGATACGGGAGAATTGCAGAAAATCTGGACCGAGGGCATGGAGAAATCAGAGTTCACAATTTTTATTGTCGATGGAGGAATTAAGGCCCGCCAATTTGTCAAGATGATCTTTGAAGCCATAATGAAGGTCTGCAACTGGACCGGTGCCGCGTCGGAGAGAGAGGAGTTGATCGCAAATTTGCGATTCATTGCTCAAAGAAGAACTCTGAAAAATGGTGCAGAGGCGGTCCCAAATGGCTTTTGATAAAGAACACCACATTGTCTCACGCATAATATCATCCAATGGAGTTGATTGGAGAAGGCTTTGAAGCCTCTTGTCTTGGCCAAGCCAAGACACATCAACACTGGAGTCGGAGCCGGACGAAGAGGAGTCCGAAGTGGAGGAGGAAGACTTCAACGGTCGCGCTAGAGACCCATCAAGATAACCAAAAAGGCCTTCGGATTCAAGAACAGTCCGTACCTGTATTTTCCAAGAAATAAAATTTGTGGAAGAAAGCTTGAAAGAAGAAGGTGACTGAGAGAAGAGAGGGGAAGGGAGGAATCAGAAGCCATGAGTAAAGTTTCTGAAAAAAAGAAAAGATGCAGTAAGGGAAAAGAAATGGACGCAGTATAGTTTCAGAAAAGGAAACGTTATGGCTGCTCAAAAACGACAAAGTAAAGAATTTTGGGAGTCTGATACCATATCGAAGTTCATTTAAGTGATGAGTTTTACGACAACTGTACAACCTATTTTATAGCTAGATGCAAAGGGGCACATGTGTAAATATAACAGAAGAATGATCTAGAGAAGACAATTTACTCCGTCCCACCTAAATTTACACTCTTACTTTTTGAACACTATTCTATTACATGAATAAAAATATTATCATAAATAATGCTGTTCAATTCATCATAAAAACTAGTTTTAAATATTATTTTTTTATTATACATAAATAAATATATTAACGATAACAGGTACATTGAATAACGTTTAAAACGTAAGAGTGCATATAGAGTAATCTATATGAATTATAACAATTAAACACTATCACCTATGCTCCGAAAAGGAAGTAACGTGGGAGCTTGCCTCCAGGAACCAAAATGAGGATGCACACTTACATTCTCAAACCAAATCAAGACCCGACAATGTACTCAGAAATGCCACAAAGGATTAGAGTTGCAGTTAAATTGGAGACCAAAGGAATCCAATAAGTGAAGAGTCCATAAGTTATAAAATACTAAAGCAAAATTGAAAATTAGAAGAAGTTAGTATAAATTTTTTGGGTTGTATTAATTGCATCGTAAGCTTATAACTATTGCACGTTGCATAATAAATTTTTAATATTACAACTAAAATATTTTATATTTTTATAATTTTAATTCCACCGCATCTTTTTATATGCCTATGGGAAAAAAAATTTTCCCAAAATTTTGCAATCAGTGAATATGCAAGCATATGATTTATTTTATTTTGGAAATTACGTGTCTGAATTTCAATATCAGGCTAACAGAAACTAACACAAGGTCTGTAGGTTCGGATATTAGAAACATATTGAAAATTCAAATATTAATTTTGTAGCTAAATTTTTTGCCTCTTAATATCATCTGTTTAGTCTAACCCCTTCTACCTAGAATAGTGAAAAACTTAGTCATGAAGCAAAATTACAAGTAATCTGTTTGTCGTGGGGGGTTCCTTATAGTTTTGAATGGGTCTGACAGGTGGCATGTCCATAATCTTATGGACAGATCAGGGACAAGATTTCAAATTAGGGAAGTTAAAGAAATTCGCGGACCGGGTTAAAATATAAGAAATTGATCAGCAAAATGAGTCGGTTAATTCACCGAAGACACCCTTTAAATCCCATCATAGGTCATGAGTGGGCAGAAGACGTTGTTGGCAATGTGGAAAAGGCCGTTGTTGGGGACGATAGCGTAGACGGGGACCTTATTGGAAACTCCAATGCCATTGGAACAGCAGTTGGGGAAGAGAATGTTAAGGAGCTGGCGGCGGCGATGGGGTGGGACCGGGTCATAGTGTGAGAGAGGTCACTGGCAGCGAGGAGGGTGGGTAGGTGGTGCTGGCGTTGAAGAGGGAGTGGATTCCAGCGATGGTGGTGGCGTTTGGGGACACAAATCCGACCATCGCGTTGCAGATGGGTGCCCCAACTGCTTTGAGAGGTCGTCGTCGTACCTCTCAAATTAAATTTATAAGTCCTAAATGTTTCCTATCTATAACTAAGTAGATAGTGGAAAGTCGGGGTCATCCACGAAGAAGGAGAATATTTCTATTGGTTTAAACATAAAAGGTTGATATCAAGCTAGAAATAGATAGATAGATAGATAGATAGATATATAGACATATAAAAAGCAAGTAAAGAGAGGGGGGTTGGTTTTGTCCTAAGTTATGAAATCAAAGACAAACTAATTAGCAAAGTCAAGTAACTATGCTAATCATCAAACAAATTAAGAAAATGAGCTAAAAACTACAAAATACAAAGTTTTGGGGACAATTGATATCCACTTCCCAACCTGAGGTAGATCATTGAATCATTCACTCATTCTATCATATTCATTACCTATAGGGAATGGTATCACTTCCATTTAAATAGATAGACATTCTTTTCTTCTTAAGAGTAATTCACAAAGGCGGTCAACGACCATTTACAAACCTTATTGACAATCACTTTAGGCAATCAACGACCATAAATATATTTCATCAATGACATTATACACGAAAGAAAATATATTTGATAACAAACAAAGCATTCGACCAAACGCATAGCCATTTAACCAAACAAAACATTCATGAGGTTAAACCTAAAATAGTCAACATTCAAGATTCATTGGTTAGATAATACCTAGAACAATCAACATCCAAGATTCAACTTTTTATTGTTTCTATAGGATAAACATGAGACAATCCACATTAACATACTTATCTAGCAAGATTCACTTCGCATTATGAATAAGAAGTTCTAATTCCATGTTCTTGGATTCTCATGTCATAGAGCTAAGAAATTGGCCACTTTCCTAACACTCTAACAATAAATCATACAAACACTTCATATACTCAAACAATCCATAGCATAAATGAAGTAAAACATCACATCAAAAACACATGAATGCTAAAAAAACAAAAGCTTCAAGAAAAAGTGAAATCAAGGTTCTTACTACATAGATGTGGAAGCTTCAATCAATTGCTCTCAAGTACAAAAATATCCTAGATAATCAAAACCCATAACATATAACACAAATATACAAAGAAAGAAGAAGAAATGGAAGAAAATGGTGAATATCTAGGGTTTTGGAGCCTCCAAGTCAGGCTTAGAGAGTTGGGAAAGAAGGGGATGGAATGATACTTATAGTACAAGAAAAAAGGGAGTAAGAAGCAAGTTGAAGGGGAGTTTTCACAATGTGTGATGCCTCCTTCGCGACGTGCGACCAGATCAGGATAATTGAAGCTCCCAGGCCGAACTATTCGCGAGTCACGACACAAAAAAGTCCAGTTTTGTTTGGCTTCCTCCGGGTGAACAGTTGATCATTTTGGGAGTTCTTATAGCCATTTTTATAGTACTCGAGAAGACAAATCTGATGGTACCAAACTTGGAGGCTGATTCTTCTCGGATAGTTCTCAAAAATCTGCTTCAAAACATAGATCATTCTTCACCCTTTGCTTTGCTCTCCTTTTTTCACTTTGTCTTCTACCACTTTGTGAGTGGCCTTCCATCTTATACTATCCTTTTGAATGGTCTTCTCTAAACCACTCCTAAGTGCTCATGAGCAAGCTACAAATTAAGCTTACAAAAAGGAATCTAGATGCTCGTAAGGACCAAAAGTCCATTAGACTAAACATAGGTTACAAAAAAGAAGGATTTAGATATGAAAATAAAAAATGGTCATCTAAACCCCCTTATGATGTAACCCTAGCTAAATCTAGCAATCTTACAAACAAAAGATGACAAAAGAGATGTTAAATATTCTGAAAAATACATGCACTTGACGTCTCATCAAATTTCCCAAACTTAAACCTTACTCGTCCTCGAGTAAACAAGAACAAGCAAAGATCAAAGTGTAAACTAGCATGCAAACGTTTTCCCAAAACATCCAACATCGTATTCCTAGACTACCCTAACACCCAAGACAAGAATCTCTCACACTCTCACATCCCAAAGATCAACACTTACAAAAGACAACAACTAGTAGTACTACTAGATGGTGGTTTTGGTAGTGGTTTTTGGTGGTGGAATTTGGTGGTATTTTTGTGGTTTTGGGTAAGGGTTAGGGGATATGGTTGGGGATTTTTTTTCAAGAAAAGAAAAAACACTAACCTAAGTTAAAAGCTCAGGCTGCCTCCCGAGAAGCTTTGTATATTTAAGGTAATCAGCACGACCCTAATGTTATCCATATGGTGAAGGTTTGAACCCCTTTACCATGAGCATCCAAAAGTAGAGAGGTGGGGGTACAAAACTTTCAAGAGGAAAGTCTTGTGGAGGTAGAGATGGTTTAAAGGGAGTTGAGTGGTTAGGAGGCTTGGGATATGCTTTTGGCTCCTCTCTTATCTCCCTCAAAACATTTGAAAAATGGTGGAGTTGGTTCAGTACATGGGGTAGGGGTGATAATGTAAAGAATAATGAATGTAGCACAATCACATCTTCCTCCACTTCCTTGTCTTCGACAACCGACTCATTATCCCTTTCAAAATCAAACTCCTTCATCATGGTGACCTCACTCACTGAATCTTTGAGTTCGACTTGGGATGGTGTATTTTTGGAATCACGAGCTTCCATTCGGGCCACTGCTTTCATTATATTCCTCACATGCCCCTCAATTGCCTCAACACTAGAGGAGATCCAAGTGTCTGGTTCTTCACTAGTCTTGGCCAAGTTGTTCAAGTTTGGTATCGCATTCATGACTTCATCACGTGTACCTTGAGCTTCCTTTGTGGGTTTGGTTTATGGGCATGGTATGAAATGGTGAAGGCCAACTATTTTGCTCGTATTTTTTGTTTTCCGGCTTATTTTCATACCACCAATCCGGATTACAACTCCAGTCCGGATTGTAAGAATTGTAGTATGGATACCATTCTTGGGCTTCTTGCCCTTGAAAACCAAAATCTCCTACCTCTTGGTAGCACTCTTCATAATACCCTTAGTTTTGGAAACCAAGGATTCTTTCCCCCTCATAGTACTCCTCTCTCAACATATAGCAAGACTCAGTAGGATGGTCGAATGACACATCCTACAAAACCTTACTTGTTGAGCCTCTCTTCTCATCGTGAGTACCCTCAAGGTGAGATGCTCCATTTTTTTAAAAAAAAATCTTTTCCAAAAATCCTGAATCATATTGCAAGGATTCTCGATAAGAATTCACCAAGAACTCAATCAATACCTACTCCGAACAAAAATAACCACCAAGAAGTGAAAAAAAAAGAAGAACAAGCTAATATGCAACCAAATATGCCCAAACACTTAAAAACAAATGCCTTTTCCCCGGTAGCGGTGCCAAAATTTGGGAAGTCGTCACCGTACCTCTCAAAGTTAAATTTATAAGGCCTAAATGCTTCATATCTACAACTAAGTAGATAATGGCAAGTTGGGGTCGTCCACGAAGAAGAGGAATCTTGCTAAGGGTTTAAACATATAAGGTTGATATTAAGCTAGAAGTATACAAAAGCAATTAAAAACATATAAGGTTGGTTTTGTCCTAAGTTATGAAATCAAAGACAATCTAACTAGCAAAGTCAAGTAACTATGCTAATCATCAAACAAATTAATCAAAATAGCTCAAAACGACTAAAGATAAAGCCGTGGGGGCAATTGATATCCACTTCCAAACCTCATGTAGATTATTGAACCACTCACTCTTTCTATCACATTCATTATCTATGGGGAATGCTATCACTTCCATTTAAATAGATAGACATTCTTTTATTCTTAAGAGTAATTTGCAAAGGCGATCAACGACCATTTGCAAACGTCATTGAAAATCACTTTAGACGATCAATGACCATAAAGATATTTCATCAATGGAATTATACATGAAAGACCATAGATTTGATAATGACAATATTTCGACCAAATGCATAGCCATTTAATCAAACAAAACAATCATGAGGTTAAACCTAAATAGTCAACATTCAAGATTCATTGGTTAGATAAAACCTAGAACAATCAACATCCAAGATTCAACCTTTTATTGCTTACATAGGATAAACATGAGAACAATCCACATTAACATACTTATCTAGCAAGATTCACTTCACATTATTCATAAGAAGTTCTAATTCCATGTTCTTGAATTCTCATTTCAAAGATCTAAGAAATTGGTCACTTCCATAACACGCTAACAATAAATCATACAAACACTTCGTATGCTCAAACAATACATAGCATAAAAGAAGTAAAACATCACATTAAGAACACATGAATGTTAAATAACAAAAGCTTCAAGAAAAAATGAAATAGAGGTTCTTACTACATAGATGTGGAAGCTTCAATCAATTGCTCCTAAGTACAAAACTAGTCTAGATAATCAAAACCCATAACATAGAACACAAATCTACAAAGAAAAAATAAAAAATGGAAGAAAATGGTGAAAAAATAGAGTTTTAGAGCCCCTGAGTTGGGGTTAGAGAGTTGGGAAAGAAGGGGGCGGAATGTTATTTATTGTACAAGAAAAAAGGGAGTAAAAAGCAAGTGCGGGGGAGTTTTCGTAATGTGTGATGCCTCCTTCGCGACGTGCAACCAAATTAGGAAAATTGAAGATCCCATGCCAAACTTTTCACGAGTCGCGACACACGTTTTTGCGAGTCACGACACAAAAAAGTACAGTTTTGTTTTCATTCCTCCGGGTGAACCGTTTATTTGTTTTGGAAGTTCTTGTAGTTGTTTTTATAGTACTTGAGAATAAATATCCAATGGTATCACCCTTGGAGGCTGATTTTTCTTTGATAATTCTCAGAACTTTTCTTCAAAACATAGATCATTCTTCACCCTTTGCTTTGCTCTCCTTTCTTCACTTTATCTTCTACCACTTTGTGAGTGACCTTCCATCTTCTACCATCCTTTTGAATGGCCTTCAATAAAACACTGCTAAGTGCTCACGGGAAATCTACAAATTAAGCTTTCAAAAAGGAATCTAGATGCTTGTAAGGACCAAACATCCATTAGACTGAACATTGGTTACGAAATGAAGGATTTAGATATGAGAATCGAAAATGGTCATCTAAACCCCTTATGAAGGATTTAGGGGTGATTCATGTGGACTTTAGAGATTTGCCTTCTCTGCAAGATGTTGTGACAATTGTGGAGTACCCTATTGGGAGAGATATGATTTCTGTGACGAGTGGTGTTGTTTCTTGTATCGATATCCTGTCTTATGTCCATGGCTCCACTGAACTATTTGGGCTGCGGGTTTGTTTTTGTTTTTTGAGCACTATTATTTTTTGTTTTTTTTGTAGGTTATTTTTACTATTTGGGCTGCGGGTTTGTTTTTGTTTTTTGAGCACTATTATTTTTTGTTTTTTTTGTAGGTTATTTTTGAAATAACTACGGCATGCGATTAAGGAGATATCTTATGCTTGTAATGACTCTTGCAGATAGATGTTGTTATTAGTTCTGGGAATACAGGTTGTCCTGCTTTCAATGACAAAGGTAATTGTGGTTATGAATCTGTAGCCTAGGACTATGGACAGCGTCCACACTGGGCCTTACGCCCAAATTTTCAGACTTGATAACTTCATCTTCGGTCAGTCTAGTGCCGGAAACAACTTGGTCAAGAGGTATTACACTAAGGGTGGTGAACTCCGTTACACTATGCATTGCTGCTTATACCTTTGGCTCAGTACTCCTTCAATGGTGAAGATTAGAATTATGTCTTAGGTTGAAAAGACTAGTTTGGTTGTTAATACATTGAGGATTGATATTGTCACTAATTAATCTTTTCACAAAGTCGAGATTTGAGCTTATGAGTTTATGTTGCTTATATTGACATCGATTAAGTGACATTGTTGTTGAAACTTCTGAATGTATATTGCTATGAACATGTAAAAAATATGTGGCAAATATTCAAAAAGCGAACTAAATGCTGCTGAAAAGTTTCGTATATACTATGCACATGTTACCTTACAATGCGTATCGTTTGTATTAAAACATGCACCTATTTTAAAAGTTCTAAATATGAATTATGAAACTTTTCCAAGAGATCGTGTCAAGTTAAGTTATGAATCATTTGTTAGTCTACAACTAGTATATGTTATAGTTTATACAGACGAAGGAGACTAAAATTTGACAATTTAAATTTGTCATATTAACTCTGCATTATTTACTTTACAACATGCATTGTTTAAATAAAAACACACATATGATTTTAAACTATCAATTTCTTTTCTAAATAGAAAAGCTTTGTCATGTGGTGGTGCACAAGTACCTTATGAATCGTTTAGGTTTTGTTAAAACATGCATATGTTAGCCTACAACTAGTATTCTCTTATAGTATACATAACATATGTCACATAATTTTGTAGTTTTTAAAATTTTCACATGTACTGCATTTAATACCTTACAATACATAGTGATACATTAAAAGAAGTGTTTGTTTTTAAAAAACATGAGCAGATTTCCCCGATTTAATAAAATCAAAGAGAGGTCACAGAAAGTATAGTCGACACGAAAGCAACACATGTAAAGCTTTCCATACTTTGTATAGAAAACATGCAAAATTTGTCAATTTCAAACATAAGAGGGGCTCTCAACATCTAAACAAAATGGAAGATAAAGTGCTCGTGACAGAAATATTCCATTATGGAACTTACAATTACAACAATATTCCTATCTAAATTAACTAACAGACTCTAATACAATGAATCACCAATTATTAGTCTTCAAAAGGGGATCATCTTTGAATCCTCAAGTTCAGTGTCATTTTTGTTTGAAACCTCCTCGTGTCGGAAAGTCTTATGTAGTCCAATGTTCAATGTTGTTTGATTCCTTAAAAATTAAAACAAAAAAAGTATAGATCCAACTCCTGAAAAAAGTCATACATATTGAATATTAACAGTTGCAGCATATAAGCAAACATGTACAATTTCTAATTCAAAACGAATAACAATCAACAATGAAGATAAAAGTCAAACACAATAAAACAAACAAGTACACACGAGATAGTGCAATATATAAGTAAACAGTTGAAACTCGTTATTCAAAACGTACAACTAACAACCAATGAAAATAAAAGGCCATAGATAGTACAACTAGCAAGTACACATTGAATACTAACATGTGCAACATATAAGTAAATAGATGCAACTCGTTATTCAAAACGTGCAACTAACAAATGAAAATAAAAGGTCATAGACAGTACAACTAACAAGTACACACTGAATACTAACAGATGCAACATGTAAGTTAACAGGTGCACCTCATAATTCAAAACGAACAATCAACAACAAACAGGAAAAAAAAAGCCATTCACAATACAACTAACAGATACACAATGGATAATAACAGCTGCAACATATAAGTAAACGAATACACCTCGTAATTCAAGGTGAACAATAAATTGGCAGAAGAAGAAAAAAGTAAGGTGATACAATTCAGTATAACAGCTGAAAGATCAAAAAGACGCATTGGCCGTATAAGTAACAGTAAGCAAACCAACTTATCATTGATGGCAAGTACCTGCACTACATGCATAGGACTTGGCATATCTCGAAACCAACTTATCACCGATTTCTCCAAATGAACAGCAACATTTCCCGAACCAATAATCCGTCGCTTCTTGTCAATTAACTAATGGCAACTCCTTAAAACAACTCCAGCGCAATGAACATTTAACAAACAGACTAAACAGGGAAATGCATCACCTCAACTAGATTATTATTAGCATTTCGAAAAAAGTCTATTCAATTTGTTGTTATCAGAATTTCAAATGCAATCTGAAAGCATATAATCAGGACTTCTGAGTTTATCAACCATTTCATAATAAAAGACCAGGGTGATTAGTAGTGAAGAATCAACCTTCGTGTTTTCATCCTGGACATAAATTGGTCGTTGTTGTTCTTCAACAGCATCCATCCATGAAGACAGGGAACGTCGGATGGTGGTCTGAATGTCGCGAGTGATCTGAGCTTTGAACTGCGGTGACCGGAGGAAACCACGGAGGAGTGCATGCATTCTCTTCTATAACGGTCCGTTGATATTGAGGATGGAATACTTTCCCATGAGTTCGGATATGGAGGATGGGGAATGAAAGCATTGGCTTGATTTTGAAGAACCACCTTGTTGACTTCCGAATCCGTTGACACTATTATTGCCTTACCCAGTAGATGTGTCATGAACACCTTCCCACACCTGATCACAAATTACCCAAAATATCACCTAAGAGATTTGCTCAGCTTCATAGAGCGATTCCTGCAGTAAAAGTATACTTCCTCCAGAGCCGACAATTCCTTAACATCTAAGCACAGTAACAATGATTTCTCAAATTATATTCAACGCAAATGCAAGAAGAAGAAATCAAACGTGAATTAACTCACTGAGGTCAGCGCAAAGAGGCCTGTACTCCTCGGAGGAGGCGAAATCGAACTCCGAGACAAGAGCATGGTCGATTGGAAGGAGAACTTTCTCTAATAATTATTCAATTTTGATTAATTACAAACTGAACTCTATTTTTTAAAAATAATTCCTAACTTGTCTATAAAATTATGGAGAGATCGTCTTTCCTGAGACTTACCCTATAATTTTTACATTTGATGCGTAAAAAAAACAAGAAATGATTGAAAATTGAGGCAGAATGTCGAATTTGAATTCCAAATTTTGTCAGTTTTAAGTGCAACCTTTTATGCCGTATTATTATGACTCGTACCTCGCGCTGTATATCTTAACACGAGAGCGATACCCGACCACATTTTTAGCAATGTTGCACAAGTAATGAACCACAGAATCTTTCAAGAGATACTTTTATGCAATTTATAAAGAGATACTTTTATGCAATTTATAGAACATGTTTAACCGTTAATTGAACACCTTAAAAATAATTGAACACCTAGAAAAATAATACTCTACGCAATTTAAGTTCGTAGCTCAAATTGCATACAAATTATTATCATGTTATTCAAGAAACCCGTTTCACTGTTAATATGTTTAACTACGTTTTTTTTTATATATATAAATCCACCTGTGATGGTGGGGGGTTTGGCAGACCCCTACCCGTTTATTAATATGAAAAAAGAGTACAAAGAAAGAGGGGGACGTAAAAACCTTACCTCTGAGTGTGCATCGGCTGATCTTAACACGGATTATACAAAGAGCTAAAGTACTAAAAGATCAGCGATGACAATTTGAAATAAAATTACAATACTTGATCAATTCTAGTCTATTCTGACGTTGGGAGTACCTGCAGCATCTAAACTTACCTGGCCCGCTACTGGTGGGGGGAGATCCAGCGATCCGAAAGTGCTGGGCAATTGCTTCCGGCATGCCAACTTGGCGAGGGAGTCCGCTGCACCATTCGCTTCTCTGAAGATGTGTGACAGAGTGTAGGTCATTCCGTGGAGTTGTAACCAGATGTCTCGGATCGTTGACAGCAATCTCCATGGAATTTTGAATTGACGTCGGATCATCCCCAATAGGATTTTCGAGTCTGTTTCTATGTCTACGTTGGTGATGCCTTGCTGTTGCACTAGCTGGATCCCGTGTAGTAAGGCAGCAGCTTCAACCTGCAGAGCAGAGTCAGACAGTATGGGTTTGGATAGAGCTACTATTACCTGGCCGTTGGAGTTTCTGAGAATGCAGCCGATGCCAGCCGCACCGTTGTTGAAAGCGCCGTCAGTATTAAGTTTGAAACCACTGGGCTTTAACCACTTGGGGATCCGGACCCGTCTAGGTTTGAAAGGATTATGGCTTAGAAGAATAGGAATCGGGCCAAGAGACCATGTGAAACTCAGATTGAAAGCCAGTATAGTGTCATTTAAGTGTAATAAAATGCGTCTATAAAGAGATCCTAAGTTCGGCCTAATGCCCTCGTGGGTGTAAGTGCATCTGGCACACCACAGGTGCCAATTGACAATGCAAGGGAGGATTCTGATCAGATTAGAAAGATGAGGAGAATGAGGAGTAGACCAGTAGAAGTGGAAGCGGTCCCATAGGAGTTCGAATGGATGGTTAGGTAAACTGAAAGTGGTGTTGAGCATTTTCCAGATCAGGTTTACCTTGACACAAGAATTGAAACAGTGGTGGATGGATTCGGAGCTATTGAAACAGAAACAGCATCTGGAGGGGAGGTGAAACTGAAAGCTTTCCAAAACATCAGGAAGGGCCAGAAGTCTATTTAGCAATCTCCAATTAAAAAGACTGACTTTCCTTGGAAGTATCTTAGACCAGAGGTGTGAATAGGAAGGGATCTTTGGTTTCTTTACTCTGATCAGTTCATAGGCAGATTTGATCGTGAATAGGCCTGATTGAGTAGCTTTCCAAACCATGGAGTCTTCGAAGAGGTGGGAGATTTGGTGATCCAGGGAGAGGCTTTGGAAAATGTTTGTTGGGAGGCAGTCTCTGATCTGGACCGAGCATGAATCTTTGTTTTGCAGAAATTCAGCCACGGTTAGGTCCTGGTACGGATACTCTTGGTGGTTAGTTAGGTGAGAAGAGAGGGGACCATTTGAGGACCAGTTTGATTCCCAGAAGGACAGTTCTCCAGACCCAATGATGATTTTTGAGTTAAGTACTGCTATGTCATTGACCTCTTTGATTCTTCTCCAGGTTCTGGAGGTTTTTTGCGAGTCTTTCATAGTCCACATTACTTTTGCCCAAAGGGAATTGCCAGTTTGGAGTTTCCACCAAAGTTTCAAGGAGAAGGATTTGATGAGGGTGTGTAGATTTTTGAAATTTAAACCGTTTTCCGAGGTGGGAAGGCAGAGCTTGGTGAAAGATCTCCAGGATCTGTGTTTCTGGGTGTGATCCGAGGAGTGTTTCCAGAAAAAACTGGCCAGGGTGTTGTGTATTTGGTTCGTGATGTGTGAAGTGGGCTTAAGAACCGTTATGAGGTGGATTTGCATTGATGTTAGGACATGGTTAATTAAAGTAGCTCTACCTGCTGGAGAGATAAGCTTATTGTGCCAGTGGGAGATTTTGTTTTGGATTGAGAGGAGCATGCCGTGAAAGAGAGAGTTTTTTACTCGTCCATTGAAAATGGGGCAGCCCAGGTATTTAAAAGGGGTAGAGCCTTCAAGCATGGAGGTATCTTTTTTTATAAGTGATGTGATTCTGATGGGGGTATGCTTGGAAATATAGAAGGTAGATTTTTCAAGATTGATCTTTTGGCCGGAAGCAAGCTCATAGGATTTCAGGAAGGACATAATTGTAAGAAGGCCCTGTTTTGTGTAGTTCAGGAATATGACTGTGTCATCTGCATAGGAAAGGTGAGATGAGTGTTTCATCTGCCTAGGAAGTTTGTAGGGCAGAATGTTGCCATATTGGTAGAGAAAGTTGAGGTTGTGGGAGAAGGCTTCAGCCATTAAAATGAAGAGCAAGGGAGAGAGAGGGTCCCCTTGTTTTAGACCTCTGGAAGCAGGAAAAAAACCAACTGATTTGCCATTGATCAACAGGGAGAAACAGGCAGCTTTAATATTAGACATGATCAGGTTGACTAAGGTAGTAGAGAAGCCTTGTTTGACGAGCACCTTAGCCAAAAAGGGCCAGGATACCCTATCGAAGGCCTTCATCATATCTAGCTTGATAATCATGTTAGGTCCTTTAGACTTGTTGTGTAGGAAATTTGTGTATTCCTGCATAAGGAGCACATTGTCTGCAATGTCTCTACCTTTGATGAAAGCAGATTGCTCAGGGCTGATTAAAGAGTCAAGAGAGGTTTTCAGTCGTGTGGAGATGATTTTTGAGAGAATTTTATTGGAGAAGTTACATAGACTGATGGGTCTATAATCAGAGAAAGAAGAGCATACCTCTCTTTTGGGAATTAAAATGATTTGGGTAGCTGAGATGGCTTTAGGGATAGCAGTACCGGCAAAGAAATCCGTCACTGCCATGAGAACATCAGATTTAATGATATCCCAGCAGTAATGATAGAAATGGCCAGAGAAGCCATCCGGGCCTGGTGCTGAATTGCCCTTCATGGAGGAAACTATGCTGGTCAGTTCATCTAAATTGATTTCTCTAAGTAGGGATGTGTTTATGTCGTCAGTGACGACAGAAGGGATATTTTCCAGGATGCAAGATGTGTTTATTCCAGAAGGGTCCGAGGGTTCTGCCTTTAGGAGATTTGAGTAGAAGTAAATAGCTTCCTTCTCAATTTCCTCTATGTCACTAAGCCATTTTCCATCTCTGGCTTTGATGAGGGATATGGATTGTCTTTTATGTTTGTTTTGGATGGAATGGTGGAAAAATTTGGTGTTGACATCTCCTTCTTTCATTCAATTGAGTCTTGATTTTTGTTTTAAAAAGGTTTCCTGGTTTGTTAAAGCAAGTTTTAGGTTTGCTTTTGCTTTATTAAGGGCTTGAATGTTGCTGCTGGACTCAAGTTGTTGTAGATCCTGTTCAGCTTTGAGGAGAAGTTCTTCACAGAGTTGGGTCTTGTCGAACACATTACCAAAGGTTTCCTTGTTCCAGGTTTTGAGAGATTGTTTTAAAAACTTGAGTTTGAAGACTAGTCTTCTCATTCCTTTGAGATGGGTGTGGATGTTCCAAGCATCTTTCACAAGGTCTGTAAAGGAGGGGTGGTTGGTCCAGCATTCCTGGAATCTAAAAGGCTTGGGGGAAGACTTAGACTGTGCACTAGAGATAGTAAGGATTAGAGGGGTATGGTCTGAGCCTTCCCTGGCAAGTGTTTTTATTTTTGAGCTGGGGAAGTTTGTCCACCAACTACTGTTAGAGATGCCTCTGTCTGAACGTTTCCATACTCTCCCTTTTGTTCTCATCCCGGTCCAAGTGAATAAACTTCCAGAGGTGGGGATCTCTGACAATTGTTGATCATTTAGGAAGGTGTTGAAGTTCCTTATACTGGCTTGGTTTGGGATGGAATTCCCCATATACTCTTCATTTTTAGCTATGACATTGAAGTCTCCAATCAAGCATAAAGGTTCCTTGTTGAAATGAGCTAAAGCTTGCCATAAAATATTTCGTTCGAGAATCGTGTGTTTAGCATAGATGAAACCTATTTGGCATTCAAAAGGTAGAAGAGAAGCTTTGATTTTTGCAATGATGAACTGGTCTGCTACTTTGATTATGTCAACTGTTATGTCTTCATCCCATAGAAGCCAGATTTTGGTGATAGGATTAGCATAGGAGTGTTTGAAACCTAGCTTGGTTGAGGTGGGCTGGATTTGGGCTGTACTCAGAATAGGTTCAATTAGGGCACAGACTTTGATCGAATTACGTCTTTTAATATTTCTCAAACGGGTCAGAGATGGGTTGTTGCCTATTCCTCTAATATTCCAGACACAGATATTAATCATGGATAATCTTTGGAAAGAGACAATGAGGAACGGGTGAAAACCGTTTTCGGGGTGGAGGTGTAATCCTTTTTGGTGTATTTTCTTTGTTTGTTTTTAAAATCCGATTGAGGGGGGTTGAGAATGTTTGTTATTCGTTGGTGGTCTTTGAGGAGGATAGCTTTTAAATGTTCAAAACTGAGATTTTCCTGATTATGTAGGTGGGATTGTTGTTTGAGGGAGACCTCTGTGTTAATCCAATCTAAGGATTTATGGGAGTGACTTTTGGCAAACATGTGGTGAGAGTTTCCGGTTGAGGCCATTGAGGAGGAGATGGTGTGCTCACAAGTGGGTGAGGTGTTTTTACCAGTCCAAGCTACTACTGGTGAGGGAACAGTGTTTTTTGAGGAAGTGACCGCCACAGGAAGATGGCTGGGATCTTGCAAAGGGGAGTTGTTTAGGGATTGGGGGTTAGAGGGAGCTGTGGGAGACTTGTTTTCAGTAGATTCCTGAGAGTGATTTTGTAAGGAGAGATTGGGTGTGATCTCTGAAGGGCTCGGTGGAGAGGGTAAGGAAGACTTGTTTGGTGAATAAGGTTTAGAGTTTGTGGAGATCAGTTGAGTAGGACCATTAGGCATCACATTAGCAGATTCAGGAGCAGATGGAATTTCAGCATTAGGCATCACATTAGCAGTTAAAAGGGTAATAGGGGGAACCTGGGGACCCTGATCAGGGAACCAATCTTTCGAACTTGAGTCTTTGGTCACTGCTTGTGGGGCGGAGTCCTGGGGTCCATTTCCAAGGTTGGAGTGATCCGAGCTTATGATTTTGGTTGGGGCCGAGGTACCTGCTTGAGACAAGGGGATTTGGGGGATCTTGTTAGCAGCATTGTCAACTTTGTTCTTAAAGGTCGGCTGAGATTTAGGGATGTAAACAGCAGTGGAAGATAAGCCATTCCTTTTACCTGTGGACCTGCCCTGTACATCCTGGGGAATGGGCTTGTTACCTGGGATTTGTGAGTTCCCCTGTGGTTTCCAGGGAGTGAATTTGGAGGAGCTTTTATCAAACCTGCAGACAGTGTCAAGATGGCCTAATTTCAAGCAGTTAGCGCAATAATGGGGGATGTTTTCATACTCTATGTATTGCCAGAATCCCACCTCTCTAAAACTAAGCCATATTCTATCCAGTCTGGGTTTGGTAACATCTAATTCGACACAAATCCTAGCCACATGAGGTCTTGTTCTATTAAGGGATGCTCTATCCACCCTGGCCGGAGAGCCAATAATACTACCGATAGACATTAGAACATCTTTGTCAAAGAACTGTTGAGGTAAGCCATATAATGAGACCCAGATTGGGACAATGGGTGAGTCGGCATTGGGATTGAAATTTGGCTCCCATTTGGTAATTCTAATGGAATAGGCCCCAAAATCCCAGGTTTTGTGAAGCCAACAACGGTAGTAATCATCAGGGAGCGAAAAGGAAATTAAAACCTGTTTATTGTCAAGGAGGGTGATCTGGTTGTGCCCTTTGAAACCGGCGGTGAGGAAATCCTTCCGGAGTCTTTCCAATTGAGGCCGGCTTCGGGCGAATTTGCCGACCAGAGTCCATTTGAGCGGGGCTTCCAGTTTGAGGCATTCTTCCTCCGAGAAGTGGAGACCCGGCTCTCCCAAGTGTTCGATTCTCGATTTGGGGACGAAGGAGGAGTAGTTGGTATCAGTCGGGTCTGATTGGGGAAGACCTAGAGCTTCGCGTAGCTCCTGGTTCACAGCTTGGGCGTAAGAGAAAGGATGGTAAGGGGGAGCTGGTGGTGGCTCCGCCATCGCGGCGGTGCCGGAGGTTGGAGAAGACGGAGGCGCAGATTATTCGCACACAGTGAAAGAGGATTCGCACACAGTGCCGTTACGCAAATTCGGGTCCGACTTGAGAGAATTGCAAATTCGGGTTTAACTACGTTTAATAACGACATACTTAACACCTTGAAAACATTTTTATTCAATTTTATAATGTATGTAATATTTTTATGCATTTCTACTGTTTCCATAATTGTACACTTTAAAAAATATTCTGTGCAATTTATGGTAGGACAGGGGACATTCCCCGTCCTAGCCCAAATTGTATACGAACATTATCATTTTATCCAAGAAATATATTTAATCATTAATATATTCAGAGTCCGTCTCTTAAAAGACGGTCTTTCCATAAGTTATGGAAAGACCAAGGTTTAAAGTGTAAATTAGAAGAAATTAAAATAAAATTTTTGGGTTGCATGAATCGGGTTATAAATTTTATAACTACTACATGCTTCATACTAAAACTTTAATATTGCAACTAAGACCTTTGACCTTTTATTATTCTAATTAAACCTCGTCTTTCCATGAGCATATGGAAAGACCGTCTTTCCTAAGACTTTGCCATATATTCAACTATGTTTCATAATAGCAAATAAAAAGTTTGATATATATAAATTATTTGTTACGACAAATTCAACAATATTACGTAAGATAATATTATTACTTATATATATATATATATATATATATATATATATTCAAATATGCAATCAAACTTTAACAGAGAATATTGTCCAAAAATGTACAGGTTGAGTTGAGACGGAGAGAGTTTGAATTTTCACTAAGAATATCATTAGTCCTCAAAGATTCCAGTACAATCATCCAAAACTGGAAAACTAGGTAGGCACCTTGTGGTGAAATGATGCAACTGATGTGGACTTATGGCTTTCATTCATTAAGAACGCTTGAAAAGGCTAACATTAATTAAGAACGGCTAAATAGGTTAACATTCATTAAGAACACTAGTACAACGTTAACATGAAGCAAAAGAAATAGGCCATACTCATGCTGTCTAATATACAATCAAGATCCCTTGTAATCAGCCAAGCAACCATGCTAGTGTGAAGTTTGTAGCCAAGCATCTTCAACATCTACGGCCATCTCTCAAGTCTCAATGTAGCATCTACAGGAAATTCATCTGCTAAATTGAACTAGAAGGCAGAACTAAATAAAAACCTCTGGGAAGTATAATCTCTGGAAGTTCTGATGCTGATCACAGATATTAGTGTCAAAACTAGAGTGTGCATTGCAACTAGTGGTCATTTTCATTGATTCCGGGGCAACTGGACATGAGGGCGTCTTTAGACTCATACTGCAAAAGTCAATCAAAGTGTATAAAGGATCAAACGGACAAAGCAGATCATTGACAGCTAAATCCATGGGGCAAGGCAGTTAGGAGGGGACTGTGCCCTAGGTGTCAGAATAGTCCAAACCATATCGTATTAAGAGAATGTATAAAATTTCAGAAAACAAACAAATCCAACTTTATAAGAATCTGGTACCACTTCATTCATTATTTTAGTTCAGCAAGAAGAGCTGGAAAATTATTTTGAGATGCGATAATACCATCTTTAGCTTTGATTATTGCTCTTACCCAGTCGGTTAAAAAATTGCTGAAAGTTGCAAAAAGGAAGAAAATATAACTGATGACGATACATACGCACCTGACAACCACAAAACAGGCAGTAGAGATTCGCATCTCTCAGTTTCATCAATATGGCATGCAAGTCCTGCATCAAAAGAGCAATTGTCAGCCTGAGTTCTTTACTAGGGTAGTCAAGCAAGTGCAGCAAGAATACTACTAAAGACCAGATAACAGAATTATGCATACACCAGACAGCAGAAATGTTGAAGAGATTAGACGCAGATGGTGTGGGATAACAAATGCACATGCAAGTGACTAGATCCGAAATATCTATAGCAAACTATTTACATTGAGTATCAGCATATATGACCAAAATCTGAATGGAAAAGGAAAGAAGAATTCTTTAATATCATATTTCTTTATCTTAGAAACTAGGTAGTGGTGATAATGAAATCAATTGAGAAGCTCTTGAAACCTTCCAAATCCACATAAACACAACATAAACATGTCCAACCTAAAAGACATTGTACAGAAAAAGTTGTAACCAACTAAGGCATTACCTTAGTAGTTTCATCATATATATTATAATATATTGACGATATCATCCATTTTACTTATCAGAAAATTGGAGTTTAAAGATTTGGGTACAGTCTGTGTGGTTTTGAATATATGAAAACAACCCAAAATAGTACCTCCTCTGTGATTTCTTCTTCCTCTTCCTCCCCGTCTTCTTTCTCTTCACCCTTGTCTGCTTTCTCCTCAACTTCCCTATTCTCCAACTGGGTAAGCGCAGCTTCCGCCTTCCTAAAGTTCACAACAACCCTTCTGCCTTTCCACCTCTCCTTTTGCCGGGACTCGAAATCCGCCATCAACTCCTCTTGATTCAACTTTTCCCTCTCCACCTTTTCTCTCTCTATCCTCACCCTCTCTATCTTGGTATCCTCTTTCCCGATCCCTGCCCTGCCCCTCCGGATTTCCAGCTTCACGGGCTCAGCAAGGCCAGATCCCTCCTTCCCTAAAGCCGAACCGGGAGTGTATCCCATTTGTTTCAACAACTTAAACCCAATGTTGGATTGCGGGATAGCTTTTTCTACATTTTGTATTGTCTGTTGGTCTTCCTCTATTTGCTTCTGCTCCCTTGTGACCTTTCTCCGTTCTTGGCAGTTCAAAGTCTTGGCTTTCTTATTCGAACAACTCAAAAAATCACTTCTACTAGTACTACTACACACCTGTCATTAGAACAAATAACTTGGGTGTTAATTCTTGAGATATGCATAGCATAAAACAGCACAAAAAACAACAGCCTTGTATATTCTTTGACTATGCATAAATTACAGAACTTATCAGAAGATAGGAGAAAGAACTTCTCCCTTTATCAATAATTTCAAACAGCATCAAGTTTAGCATTATGGTGCGTCTGAGTTATAACAAAGAAAAATAAAATCAGGAAACATTGTGCAAAACTAACCGGTGCCTGATAGGAGGTTTTACGAGGGATACGAGTCTGAGTTTTTTGGGCCGGCGGGGGTACGAATTGAGAAATGTCTCCCATGTAATCTTCTTCCCCCATTTTCTTCTCTGGGTTGTACACTTTCATTATGTATCCGTGTAATTCGGTTAATTATAGGTTTAGGGTTATATTTTGTCAAATTTGATCGGAGCGGACCGGGGCCGAGGGCCACGTGCAAAATAAAAAATAATGTCCCTAAATGCATTAATATAAAATTATCAAATAAAATTTAGAGTCTGTCTCTTGAAAGACGATTTTTCTATAAGTCATTGAAAGATCAAGGTTTAAAGTGTAAATTATAGTAAATGAAAATAAAATTTTCAAGTTGCATGAATATAAACTTTGTGACTACTACACGTTGCATAATAAATTTTTAGAGAAATATGCAGATATAACGCAATATAATTGAGAAAGTGCAAATATAATCCTGAGATATTTTTGTAGTGCACACATAACCCTAACTATTATACATAAGTGCAAATATAACCCTAAAGCCATTATTCCGAAATTGACTGGCCATTTACCGGTCAAAAATTACCAAAATACCCTTTGAGCCAAATTCAAAACTCTAAAAGACAAAATTAGTCTTGCCCCACCGCTGCTCCACCACCTCCACTACCGCTCCACCACTTCCACTACCGCTCCACCACCACCGCTCCACCACCACCAGTCATTCCGAAACAGAGTATCTCAAGGAAAACATTAAACTTGTGATCCGAAACAGAGTACCTCAAGGATGAGGAAAAACACGCTGATGAAATACAGAGCGGTGCCAGCGGCGAGAACGAGCGGCGCAGCAAATTCGACGAGGGAAGGTTGAACGTCGTACTCCATCAACGGGAACTGGTAATTAATCCCGCCGAGAAGAATAAGAGGATCACTGTCGCCGATCGAAAACCTTATTGAAGAAAGGTACCGGGCGATGGAGATGAAGTGGCCGGAGAAGATGAAACCAGATCCAGCGGTGATCGAAATTGAGCGGATGGCGCCATCCAAGAGACTACATTCCTCTGGGGCATTTCGTCAAACAGCATGAGGCCTTCATTGACCTCGTCGCATTTCACGTAAGAATTGATGAGATAATTATCGATAAACAACAACGAAAAACTGTTAATGACTCCCTTCATAAACTTTAATGGATCTCCTTTGCATTGAGGAAAAAATATATAGCAATTTGAGGGTCAATGAAGGCCTGAGAAGAATGGATTGCCTTCGCATTGGGGAAAAGGCCTTTAATGGCTCCCCTGAGAATGTATTGCTACTTGGAACTAGTATTTGGAATAATGTCAATCCGGGGTAAAATTTATTTGTCGGAGGTCTGAGAAGAAGGTCTAAGAAGGTCTATTGCGTCGGAGGTCTAAGAAGAAGCACAAAATAATAAATTTATTTGTTTTTTTTTCAGGGGGCTAAAATTGACTTGTTCACCCAATTCTGATCTAAGTCTACCGGAAAAGGTTATATTTGCACATAAACTAAATATCTAGGGTTATATTTTCACTTTCAATCATCGTAGGATTATATCAGCACTTTCGCCAATTATGTAGGGTTATAAATGCACTTTGCTCAAATTTTTAACATTGCAATTAAGACATTATACTCTTATTATTTTAGTTAAACTCAATTTTTCCATAAGCCTATGGAAAGACGGTCTTTTCCAAGACTTTGCCTTAAATTTATAGTATTTGGATATTACGATTTTCAAAATAAAATATAAAGACAAAGATAAATTAATGTGAGTCTGTCTCTTGAAAGACGGTATTTCCATAAGTCATGGAAAGACCAAGGTTTAAACTGCAAATTAGAAGAAATGAAGACAAAATTTTTGAGTTGTATGAATCAGATTATAAACTTTATAATTACTACATGTTGCATATTAAAATTTTTAATATTGCAACTAAGACCTTTTACCTTTTATTATTCTAATTAAACCTCGTCTTTCCATATGCTTATGGAAAGACGGTCTTTCCCTAGACTTTGCCAATTAATATTACTACTTAATTAAAATTAAATAAAATATAAAAAATACTACAAGTTGAGTTCTTACAAGTAGGAAGATACTTTTGTCAAAAAGAAATGTGCAAATATGCTAAACTAAGAAGTCAGAGCAAGGAACGAAAATAACTTCCAGAAGGATCAAGTTTAGTTTTCTAAAAATAAATAATTATTATTTATATAATTAAGAATATATATAGCTAATCATAAAATTTTTGGGCCCCAAAACCTATCCAAAACGGCCGGTAGAACATGGTCAAAGCCGTCCTAGAGCGGACAATGATGCAATGCAATTATGCAAGTAGACGTGCGGGCCCAAAAAAATCCACAAATATACTCCTTCTGTCCCACTTATTTTTGTACTTTTATTTTTTACACGCAGTTCTATACACATGTTTGATTGTTAATATCTTTACCTATGTATAATAACAAAAAATAAAAATTTAA
The DNA here is from genome assembly GCA_037428765.1 of Rubia yunnanensis. Lineage (NCBI taxonomy): Eukaryota > Viridiplantae > Streptophyta > Magnoliopsida > Gentianales > Rubiaceae > Rubia > Rubia yunnanensis. Next base: position 52,658,767 of record CM075062.1, read on the forward strand.
TATTTATTACTACTTGTTACGATGATTTGAACAATATCATATACGATAATATTATTTTTTATATATCTATTTAAATATGCGGTCAAACTTTAATAGAGAATAGTATGCAAAAAATAAAATGGAAAAAACAAGTGAGACAGAGGAAGTACTCTATTTATCAGTCAGAAGCAGCCCAATCAAGCATGGTCAAAAGGGAAATTTGTACAAGTTGCTCCGAAATCCGTTGTACATTAGCTTTAATAATATCTTCCAATGACTTAACTGATTTGGGAGCAACTGTGAAAACCACCAGATCGTTGAATGAATTCTGTTAGTTGAGGCCTTTATATGGAAGAGATCAGTGAGAAGAAAGACAGCTCAATAGTTGTTTAGCTCAAGTGAAATTAGTTCTCTATTCTAGTTTTCTCTCTGTTGTTTTCCGTCAAACCTATTCTGTATTCATCTTCTGAAACCCATCTTCTTTGCCTTTTCTTTCCAAATTGTTTGTTTCTATAAATCAATAAATCAATAGAAAATTACTTCCAAATCAATCTATAAGTTGGAGGTTGTGACAATTGGTATCAAAGCAGGTCAATTCTAGGCAAAATCATGACAGATAGCACAAGGATGAAGGCTCTGGAGGCACGCATCAACGATGTTGCACAGAAGGTGAAGCATCAGTTTGAGCGACACAATGTTTAGGTGTATGAGGCAATTGATGAAAAATATAAGGTGTTGAGCACCGACATTAAGGATAAAGTGGGGCGACTCATAGATGTGAAGTTGGATGCACAACTTGAGTAGATATGACGATCACAGGACGTGCATATGAAGGAAACGACAGTGTTGAATTAGCTGATTTCAAAGCTAGTAGCTCAAGCTGATATGAAGAAGAAGGTGATGGTTATAGAGGTAGGTAGTTCCTCATCTAAGAAGAGAACTCATTTTCCTAAGTTTTTGCATAGAACGGAAACCAAATCTCATCATCAGAACAGAATGAGCTATTCTTAGAGGGATGATCAAGGTGATTGGAGAGAGAATGTAAAATGGATCACCGGATTAGGTCAACCGAAGATTGAGCTGTCAATGTTCAATGGAGATAGACCTCAGAAGTAGATCAGACGTGAAAGGTTCTTCAATAATTTTCAAATTGAAGAACACCAAAAGGTTGATGCAGTTGAGATTGCTTAGATGGGAGAGTTGAAGTGTGGTTTCAAATTCTGAAGCAAACAAGACTGGTGCTCGTATGATTTTGAGGAGGCTGTAAGGAGAAGATTTTCATCACTGGGAGGACGCGATTCGGTGAAGGAATTCAACAAGTTATACCAGAAAACTAGCATCAGGCATTACCAGGAACAATTTTAGGATGTGAGATATGTGGTTTAAGGTAAAGGCCCTCACCTTACTGAGCAATATTTCATATCAATTTTTGTGAGTGGTATCAAGGAGGAAATTAAGCCTATGATTAGAATGATGAAACCTAATACGTTACAAGAAACCATATAATTAGCTATTCTTCAGGAGCATAATTTAGAAATGAGTAACATGAGACCTAAATTGGTGACTAATTCTAATCATATTGGTTTCTATGGGGTAAGAAAGAAGATAAAAACACGAGGGAGAGCTACCGAACAAATAGGAGGGGAAAAGAATAATAAAAAAAGGTGGGATAGAAGGGTTTAAAAGGCTATGATCTGCACCATTTTGCATGCTTTAACCAATGCATTTGACATAGTTTTTAGTTACTTTTGGTTGCCCGTTTTGCAACATTAGTTGAGTTTACATGACAAGGGGTTTAGACAACCATGTTTGGTTTTCCATTCTAAATCCCGCATTTTGCATATTTAATTAGTGATTCTTGACATCTCGTGTTCACGGGCTCCTTGGTCTTCATTATGAGTACCTTTAGTAGGTCACTCGTGAATGTTATTTGTAACATTACATTCTTGCGAAGGCTATTTTCTTTTAACGGTAGAAGATTTGAAGGTCATTCACATTTGAATGGTAGTAGACGAAGGTCACAAACATCAATGTGTGGTACAAAGAGATTGAAGCCGTGAATGCTATTTGTTACATTACATTCTTGTGAAGGCCATTTGCTTTCAACGGTAGAATATTTGAAGGTCATTCACATTTGAATTGTAGTAGACGAAGGTCACAAATATCAATAGACGGCTTCAGAGTTCAAGACAATCAAATGAGAAAATGGTGAATTGTGGTCCAAGGAGTGTTGCCTTATTCCGAGAACAATCCAGGAAGAATTAGCCTTCAAGGCTGGTTCTATTGGATTCTTGTTCTCCATTACTACAAAATCAACTACTAGAACGCCCGATTTAGACTAACGGTTCATCCGTGACAAGCAAACAAAGTTCAGCCAACGAAGCACTAGCGGCCGGTCACGGACCATGCATGGTCAAGCACCAGCGGCCTGTGACAATATTCACGACCAGCACTACACAAGAATCCAGGGGTTCCGTGAAGACCTGCATGAAACCAACATGAGATCTTCATAAGGCAAGGCGCTGGGCAGTGATAAAAGCACCGGGCCGTGAAGCAAGGGGATGAATAGTTAAAGAATTTGGCAAAGTATAGAGCCGGTCTGTGAAAACCTTCACGGACTATGGGAAAACTCTGATAAAAAAATGCATGCTGCTTGTGGTCCGGGAAAACCCTCACGAACCGTGGCACGATCCCAGCTTCACGGACAGCACCAGATTCCACAAGCCCGAGCTATGAACATTCACAGATTGTGGCAGATCTGCATGCTTCACAGACCATGGCATTCGTGATGGCCCGTGAAACCTTGGCGCCTGACCTAGGGTTTTGCTACGTTTGGCCTATTTTGGGCCTATTTATAGTCCCAATCTCTTCCTACTATATATAGTCTACTCATTTGAGGGAGGTTGGATCATATTTGGAAACACATTTAGAGAGGAAAGAGGTTACGGAGAAGGAAGGACTTCCTTTTGTAGGTTTTGTAATCTTTTATTTTCTTTACTTATTGTTTTGTCCCAAAGATGTGGAATTCAAATCTATATTTGAATTTCATGTCTAGGGAGTAGTTAGATTAGCTTGGGATTCATCTTGGCACTTTGTATATTTTAAATACTTTATGAGATTTTTATATTCATCATATCTTTGTGTTTATGATACTATTGTAAATTTTCTTAAATGTTATAAATACATGAGTAGTACACCACATGTAAGCACACACTTCGGGATATTCTCATGTATGGTGCAATTATTGATGCCCCCTTGGGAAAAGAAACATGGATGTTAGAATGGGTGGGGGAGAACGCGTCCGCGTGGGTGTGTGCACGGGGGATTCGAGAATGGTCTGACATATTTGCCATCACACCAGCCTTAGCTGACTTCGTAACTATTTTCCGAGAGATTGTGGGTAGAGATAGTGAATAGTAGCAAGCTAGGTGTTGTGTTGAAACCCTAGTATCACAGATAAGGTCCTTATGAACCTTGGGCCTAGTGTATATAGGACCCAAGGGGAGTGGTTGCATTTGTGGTGCAAGCCCGGGACGTAATAGCACAGGGGAGAAACAAACCTGCAATGATGGCCAGACCCCGTTATACTCCCCTAATTACGATGACGGTGCTGATGGAGGTTTGCGAGCACACCCACCGTGATAGGGTAGGGGAAATGTATACCATCAGCCACACCACGTGTTGTGAACACACTAATAGGTCTTTTGTATGTCTATATGTGAATGAATCTAGGATTGAAGCATTAGAACTACGATGTTTCTAAACGATTCCCAAGGTCCTAGTATAAATAGTTTACTTGTTTGTCAATTGCATGCTTGTATTTGAAAATACCACCCCCAATGCATGTCTACACTACTAGTTTTCCTTTCACTCGTGCGGATTGACGACCCACACAAAGTTGTGTTTTAATTAGTACTTGAGCCCTAGCATCCTTGCGGACAAACCTCAAGCTTTCCATTTACTACCCCTTGGTAGCTTAGCAGTAAGAACATGTTTAAAATATAAATCTCTATCTTTGACCCGTAAGCCCCTCGGCTAGTGTTTTAACGACAACCTGGTCGGGGTAGGTCAAATTTTAGCGCCGCTGCCGGAGATGCTTTTCAGTTCAAGTATTAGTTGAGCATGGCATGTTAGTAGAGTAGTTAATGGTGTCTTTTATTGGTTTTCTTTTGTTTGTTTTGTTTGGTGTGAGTGGAGTTTTGGTCATAGTTTCCTTGTTACTTTGATTCTATTTGCTATTGTGACATTGGAAGGATAGTGTAACCCTAGTTTATGTTACATACACGTACCAAAAATCTAGGTGTTTTGGATTCTCTAACTAATTCCACAGATAATCGGAGAAGAAAGATAAAGAGAACTAGATTAGAGGCTCAACCTAGGGGTTTGAATTTTGAGGAAGCATCACACAAGATGGCAGAAATAACTGCACTTTGAGAGAGCTTATGGCCCCGAACTTAAAGAACCAACCCTTATGTATCACATTCCCACATTTGCCTCCAAATGTGACTTGTGAGCTGAGAAGTGAGATGATACATTGCCTTCCTACTTTCCACGGTATGACAGGAGAGGATCTGAACAAACATTTGTCAAAATTCCATTTGGTGTGCACGAATATGAAGCCGCCGGGAGTGTTAGAAGATGATTACAATTTGAGAGCATTCCCCTTTCATTGAAAAATGGAGCAAAAGATTGGTTTTATTATCTACCACCGGGTTGCATTGGGTCGTGGATGGAGATGAAGTGGCGATTCTTGGAAAAATATTTTTCAGCATCTAAGTTGGCTGGGTTGAAGAAGCAACTGTCCAACATTACTCAAGGAGCAATTGATAGCTTATATGATTATTGGGAGAGGTTTAAGAGACTTCTAGCTAGTTACCCCTACCACCCAATCAAGGAAGAATATTTGGTCTATTACTTCTTTGAAGGCCTGTGGAAAAGACATGAGGATGGTAAATGCTGCATGCAATGGTTCTATAGCCAACAAGAGCCCGAAGGATGTGATGACACTTTTTGAAGAGATGGCCAATAGGATGAGGCAATTTGGTACAAGATCTAGGGTTAAGGTCTTTGATGAACCCACACACACACCAAAGTTGGAGAAGCAAGTCCAAGCTCTTGAATCTATGATGAAAGAGCTTTTGCAAGGAAATATGCACCAAGCCAAGATGTGTGGGGTTTGCAACCTCGACCACCACTCCAAAAAATGTCCCGAGGACGTTGGTGATGTACAAGAAGTGAACCCCGTGGACTACAACACTTGGGAGTGACCTCAATTTTCTAGGGGTCAACAACAAAGGTTCTAGGGGGAACAAGGGCGAAGCAAGACCGGACCCCTATGCAAATACATTCAATCGGAGGTATAGAGTTAACCCTAATTTCCGATGGAGGGATGACAATCAACCTCAAGGATATAGGGGTGGACAAGCACCACCACAACCTTATCCTAGGGGTGAAGGTTCATCCAACAACCATAACTTTACAAGTAGGATAGGGAGGATATCTTGGATGCCATTGGTCAATTAGGGAAGAAACATGAGATCTTTGAGGAAATGACTAGGAAGGAAATTGAATACCTTGGTACTAGAGCCTTCTCAAGTATCAAGAACCTTGAGATTCAAGTTGGAAAACTCGTCACCTTGGTGAACTGACTTGAAGCAGAAGAGTCTGGCAAACTACCTTCCCAACCGAAGGTGAATCCAAGAAATATGACTGCACTCAAGCTAAGGAGTGGGAATGAAGTTCACGAAACCGAGAAGAAGGTGACACAAGAGGATGACAGGTTAGTGGAGGCCACCAAAGCACATTTCGAAGAAGAAAAGATAGTTGTCAAGGAAGCACCCTTCAAGAAGCTCTCACGACCTGAGGCACAAGTTGTTATTCCACCTCCATTCCCAAGTGCTTTGAGGGGAAAGCCGAAGGTGGGAACAAATGAGGCCAACATTCAAAAATTCTTCAAAAAAAAGTGAAGGTATTTATCCCTATCTTGGAATTGATTGACAATGTGCCTTCATATGCTACATTTCTTAAGGTTGCATGTACTAAGAAAAGACGTAGACCACCTAAAGTGTTAGGGAAGCTAAAAATTGGGGAATTCATCATTTTGAAACATAAGAATTTACCTAAGAAATGTGATTACCCCAAAATGTTTTCTATCCCAATTTCCTTAGGCAGAACACTTGTTGAACATGCCGTGATATATTCAGGAGTTTCTATCAATGTGATTCCATTTAGTCTATTTGAATGTCTTGAAATTGGTGAACTTAAAGAGACTAGAGTGATTGTTCAACTCACCGATAAGTCCCAAGCTAGCTCTCGTGGGCTAGTGAAGGATGTGATGGTGACTTAGCAGTTTTCATGGTTGTCAGAGCCAAGGCTCCAACTTTGAGTCAGGGCCGTCTTGTTTTGTGACAGCTTTGACTGCGGCCACGTCCTTTCAATTGTTTGTCCTTGACTTTGCAGTTTCCCTGGATGTTAGAGCCAGGGCTGTAACTTTGAGTCAGGGCCAACTTGTTTTTTTACTGCTTTGGCTGTGGCGGACCTTTGTTTGCCTATGTGAACCTGACTTAGCAGTTTTCATAATTGTTAGAGCCAGGGTTGCAACTATGAGTCAGGGGCGGCTTGTTTTTTGATAGCTTTGACTGCGACCTATGTCCTTTTGCCAATTTGTCCCTGACTTAGCAGTTTTCATGGTTGTTAGATCCAGGACTGCAACTTTGAGTCTGGGCATGCTTGTTTTTTATAGCTTTAGCTTCGGACTACATCCTTTTCCAGCTTTAGCAGTTTTCCTGGCTGGTAGAGCAAGTACTGCAACAATAAGTTAGGGCCGGGTTGTCTTTTTAAGGCTTTGGTTGAGATCAACGTCCTTTTGCTTGTTTGTCCCAAAATAGAAATTTTCTTGTATGTTAGAGCCAGGGCTGCAACTTTAAGTTTGGACCATCTTGTTTTTTAATGGCTTTAGCTGAGGCCAACGTCCTTTTGCCTGTTGTCCCTAACATAGCAGTTTTCCTATATGTCAGAGCTAGAGCAAACTTTAAATCAGGGCCGGCTTTTTTTACGGCTTTGTCTTCGACTGGCGTTCTTTTATCTATTTGTCACGGACTTAATGGCTTTTCTTGTTGTTAAAGACAGGGCTGCAACTTTGAGTCAATGACGGCCTTTTCTTAATAGCTTTGGCTGCGGCCGATGTCCTTTAACCTGTTTGTCCCGAACTTAGCCATTTTCCTGGCTGTTAGAGTCAGGGCTCCAACTTTAAGTCAGGGCCAACTTAATTTTTGGTGGTTTTTGCTACGGGACGTCATTTTGCCTGTTTGTCCCTGACCTAGCTATTTTATGGCTGTCAGACTTATCGCTGTAACTTTAAGTTAGGGACGGCTTATTTTTTGATGGGTTTGGCTGTGGCCTACAACCTTTTACCAGTTTGACCCTGACATAGAAGTTTTCTTGCTTTCAGAGTCGGGGCTACAACTTTGAGTTAGGGCCGGCTTGTTTTTTTGGCTTTGGCTACGGCTTACATCTTTTTGCCTGTTTATCCCTGACTTAGAGGTTTTCTTGGCTAACATAGTCAAGGCTACAACTTTGAGTCAGGGCCAGCTTATTTTTTATGGCTTTGGCTGAGGCCTACATCCTTTTGCTTGTTTGTCCTTGACTTAGCCGTTTTCCTGGTTTACTGAGCTGGGGTTGGAACTTTAAGTTAGGGTTGGCTTGTTGTTTTTTATGGCTTTGGTTGCGATCGATGTTCTTTTTCCTGTTTCTCCATAAATTAGCTATTTTCCTAGCAGTTAGAGCCAAGGCTCCAACTTTGAGTCAGGGTCATCTTGTTTTTTGGAAGGATGCGGCCAACATCCTTTTGCCTGTTTGTCCCTGACTTTGCAGTTTTCTTAGATGTTAAAGCCAGGGCTGCAACTTTGAGTCAAGGTCGACTTGTTTTACCACTTCTTTGGATCTGGCTGACATCTGTTTGCCTGTTTGTCCCTGACTTAGCAGCTTTCCTGGTTGCTAGAACCAGAGATGCAACTTTGAGTCAGGGTCAGCTTGTTCTTTCACAACTTTGACTGCGGCCTACATTCTTTTGTCAGTTTGTCCCTGACTTAGTAGTTTTCCTGGCTGGTAGATCCATGACTATAACTTTAAGTCAGGGATAGCTTGTTTTTAATGGCTTTGGCTGAGGCCAACGTCCATTTGCCTGTGGTCCCTAACTTAGCAGTTTTCTAGTATGTCACAGCCACGGTTGCAACTATAAGTCAGGGCCAGCTTTTTTTTACGGCTTTCACTTTGGCTGGCGTCCTTTTGTCTATTTGTCTCTAACTTAGCAGTTTTCCTTGTTATCAAAGCCATGGCTACAACTTTGAGTCAGGGCCGGCCTTTTCTTGACAGCTTTGGTTGCGGCCAATGTCTTTTTGCCTTTTTGTCCCTAACTTAGTCGTTTTCCTGGCTGTTAGAGTCAGGGCTCCAACTTTGAGTTAGGGTCATCCTATTTTTTACGGCTTTGACAGTGCCCAACGTCCTTTTGCCTATTTGTCCCTGACTTTGTAGTTTTCCTTAATGTTAGAGCCAGGGCTGCAACATTGAGTTAGGGCTGGTTTTTTTTTATGGTTTTAGCTGTGGCCGATGTCTGTTGGCCTCTTTGTCCCTAACTTAGCAGTTTTCGTTGTTGTTAGAGCCAGGCCTGTAACTTTGAGTCAGGGCTGGCTTGTTTTTAGATGGTTTTGGGTTTGCACGAAATTATATTTTTTGTTTGTCCCCGACTTAGCAGTTTTCCTAGTCGTCAAAGCTAGGGCTGTATTTTTTAGTAAGGGCCGAATTGTTTTTAATGGTTTTTGCTTTGGCCGACGTTCTTTTTCCTGTTTCTCCCTTATTAGTAGTTTTCCTGGCTATTAGAGCCAGGGCTGCAACTTTGAGCCAGGACTGACCTTTTTTTATAGCTTTGGCTGTGGCCAACATCCTTTTACCTATTTGTCCTGACTTTGTAGTTTTCCCGGTTGTTAGAGCCAGGGCTAGAACTTTTAGTCAGGGCCAGATTTTTTTACGGCTTTGGCTGCGGGTGATGTCTTTTTGCCTCTCTATCTCTGACTTGGCAGTTTTTGTGGTTGTTAGAGCTAGGGCTGCACCTTTGAGTCAGGGCTGGCTCTTTTTCTGACACCTTTAGCTACGACTTACGTTTTTTTGTCAGTTTATCCTTGACTTAGCATTTTTCCGTGCTAGTAGAGCCAAGGTTGCACCTTTAAGTCAGGGCCAGCTTGTTTTTTGATGGCTTTGTCTTCGGCTGACGTCTTTTTGTCTGTTTGCTCCTGACTTAAAAGTTTTCCTTGTTGTCAAAGCCATGGCTGCAACTTTGAGTCGGGGCCTGCCTTTTCTTGATAGCTTTGACTGCGGCCAATATCCTTTTGCCTGTTTGTCCCTAACTTAGTGGTTTTCCGCTATGTCAGAGCCCTGGTTGCAACTTTAAGTCATGGCCGGCATTTGTTTTTGACTACTTTAGCTTTTGCCGATCTCTTTTTGTCTGTTTGTCTCCAACTTAGCAGGTTTCCTTATTGTCAAAGTCAGGGCCGTCTTTTTCTTGAAAGCTTTGGCTGCGGCCAACGTCCTTTTTCTTGTTTGTCCCTAACTTAGCCATTTTCCTAGATGTCAGAGCCAGGGCTGTAACTTTGAGTCAGGGTCGGCATATTTTTTATGGCTTTAGCTGCGGGCGAAGTCCTTTTGCCTGTTTGTCCTTGACTAAAACATTTTTATGGCTGTCAGAGCTATGGCTCCAACTTTGAGTTAGGGATGGCTTATTTTTTAACGGCTTTGGCTGTGGCCTATGTCTGTTTGCTAGTTTTTCCCTGACTTAGAAGTCTTCCTGTTTACAGGGCCGGGGCTGCAACTTTAAGTCAGGGGCGGCTTGTTTTTTATGGCTTTGGCTGTGACTTACATCATTTTGCTAGTTTGTCTCTTACTTAAAGGTTTCCCTGGATGGAAGAGCCAATGATGCTACATTGAGTTGGGGCCGGCTTGTATTTTTATTGCTTTGGCTAAGGTAAACATCCATTTGCTTGTTTATCCTTGACTTAGCAGTTTACCTTGTTGTCAGAGCCAAGGTTGCAACATTAAGTCAGGGATGGCTTGTTGTTTCTTATTGCTTTGGCTGCGGCCAACATTCTTTTGCCTTTTTATCAATATCTTAGCAGTTTTCCAGGCTGTCAGACCCAGGGCTCCAACTTTGAGTCGAGCTGGCTTGTTTTTTTATGCTTTGGTTGTGGCCGACGTCTTTTTTCCTGTTTGTCCCTAGCTTAGCAGTTTTCCTGGATGTTAAAGCCAGAGCTGCAACTTTAAGTCAGGGCCAGCTTGTTTTTTTATGGCTTTGGCTGCGGCCAGCGTCCTTTTGCCTGTTTATCCCTAAAATAGCAGCTTTCAGTGCTGTTAGAGCCAGGGCTGCAACTTTGAGTCAAGGCCGGCTTTTATTTTACAGCTTTGGCTGCGGTATATGTCCTTTTGCTAGTTTTTCCCTAACTTTGCAGTTTTCCTAGCTAGTAGAGCCAAGACTGCAACTTAAAGTCAGGGCCGTCTTGTTTTTTAATGGCTTTTGCTGAGGCTAACGTCCTTTTGCTTGTTGTCCCTAACTTAGCAGTTCTTGTATGTCAGAGCTAGGGAAAAAACTTTCATTCATAGCCTGCTTGTTTCTTGACGACTTTGGCTTTGGCTGATGTTATTTTGTTTATTTGTCCCTGACTTAGCAGTTTTGTTTGTTGTCAAGGCTAGGGCTGCAACTTTGAGTCAGGTTCGGCCTCTTCTTAATAGATTTGGCTACAGCTAATGTCCTTTTGCTTGTTTATCCCTAACTTAGTCGTTTCCGTGGCTGTCAGAGCCAGGGTTGCAACTTTGAGTTAGGCCGGCTTGCTTTTTTATGGCTTTTGCTGTGGGTGAGTCCTTTTGCCTGTTTGTCCCTGACTTAGCCATTTTTATGGCTATCAAAGCCATGGCTACAACTTTAAGTTAGGGACGGCTTAATTTTTGATGAGTTTGGTTGCGGTCTACGTCATTTTTCCAGTTTCTCCCTGACTTAGAAGTTTTCCTACGTACAGAGCCGGGGCTACAACTTTGAGTTAGGGCCAGCTTGTTTTTTATAGGTTTTGCTATGCTTACATCCTTTTACCAATTTTTCCTTGACTTAGAGGTTTTTCTAGCTGGCAAAGCTAGGGCTACAACTTTGAGTCAGAGATAGCTTAAATTTTTATGGCTTTGGCTAAGGCCAATGTCCTTTTGCTTATTTGTTCTTGACTTAGCAGTTTTCCTGGTTAACGAAGCCAGGGTTGCAACTATAAGTCAATGTTGGCTTGATTTTTATGGCTTCGGCTGTGGCCGACGTTCTTTTGCCTGTTTGTCCATGACTTAGCAGTTTTTCTGGCTATTAGAGCCAGGGGTCCAGCTTTGTGTCAGGGCCGTCTTGTATTTATGATGGCTTTGACTCCGACCAACGTCATTTTGCCTGTTTGTTCCTGACTTTGCAGTTTTCCTAGATGTTAGAGCCAATGCTGCAACTTTGAGTCAAGGCCGGCTTGTTTTTTACGGCTTTGGCTGCAGCCGACATCTATTTACCAGTTTGTCCTTGACATAGCAAATTTCCTGGTTGTTAAAGCCAGGGCTACAACTTTGAGTCAGGACCGGCTTGTTTTTTTACGGCTTTAGCTTCGGCTGTTAGAGCCAGGGCTGCAACTTTGAGTCAGGGCCAACTTTTTTTTATTGCTTTTCCTGTGGCCGACATTCTTTTTTCTTTTTGTCCCTAACTTAGCAGGATTGCTGGCTATTAGAGCCAGGGCTACAACTTTGAGTCAGGGCCAACTTGTTTTTTGACGGCTTTGGCTACGACCAACAACCTTTTGCCTATTTGTCCTTACCTTGAAGTTTTCCTGGCTGTTAGATCCAGGGCTGGAATTTTGAGTCAGAGCCATCTTATGTTTTTACTGCTATGGCTGCAGCCCAATGTCTTTTTCTCTGTTTGTCCCTAACTTAGCAGTTCTCATGGTTGTTGAAGTCAGGATTACAACTTTAAGTCATGGCCAGCTTGTAGTTTAATGGCTTTGGCTGAGGCCAATGTCCTTTTGCCATTTGTCCCTAACTTAGCAGTTTTCATGTACGTCAAAGGCAGGCCAACAACTTTAAGTCAAGGCCAGCTTGTTTTTTACGGCTTTGGCTTCGACTGATGTTCTTTTGTGTGTTTGTCCCCGACTTAACAGTTTTCCTTGTTGTTAAAGCCAGGGATGCAACTTTGAGTCAAGGCCAGCTTTCACTTGACAGCTTTGATTGTGGCCTATGTTCTTTTGCCTTTTTGTCCCTAACTTAGCCATTTTCCAAGCTGTTAGATCCAGGGCTGTAACTTTGAGTCAGGGCGGCTTGTTTTTTATGGCTTTTGCTCCATGCGACGTTCTTTTTCCTGTTTGTCCCTAACTTAGTCATTTTTATGGCTATCAAAGCCATGGATGCAACTTTAGGTTAAGGATAACTTATTTTCTGACGGCTTTGGCTGTGGCCTTTGTCCTTTTCTAGTTTGTCCCTGACTTAGAAGTTTTCTTACTTGCAGAGCCAGGGCTGCAACTTTGAGTCAGGGCTGGCTGAGCCAGGGCTGCAAATTTGAGTCAGGGTCAGCTTGTTTTTTTATAGCTTTAGCTAAGGCAACATCCTTTTGCCTTTTTTGTCCATAACATAGCAGTTTTCCTGGTTATCAGAGACAAGGTTGCAACTTTAAGTCAGGGCTGGCCTATTTTTTTCTCGCTCTGGCTGTTTGTCCTTGACTTTACAGTTTTCCTGGATGTTAGAGCCAGGGCTGCAACTTTGAGTTAGGGCCAACTTGTTTTTATGGCTTTGGCTGCAGCCGACTTCTGTTTGCCTATTTGTCACTGACTTAGCAGTTTTCCTATTTGTTATAGCAGCTTTGAGTCTGGGCCAGCTTGTTTTTCACAGCTTTGGCTTCAGTCGACATTTTTTTTTCTATTTGTCCCTAACTTAGTAGTTTTCCCTGTTATCAAAGCCAGGGCTGCAACTTTGAGTCAGGGCTGGCTTATTTTTAAGCTTTTGCTGTGGTCGACGTCCTTTTGCCTGTTTGTCCTTACTTTGCAGTTTTCCTAGTTATTAGAGCCTGGGCTAGAACTTTGAGTCAGGGCCGACTTGTTGTTTGACGGCTTTGGCTGCGGCTAACGTCCTTTTCCCTGTTTGTCCCTAACTTAGTAGTTTTCATGGTTGTTAGAGCCAGGGCTACACCTTTGAATCAAGGCCAACTTATTTTTTTACAGCTTTGGCTGCGGTCTACATCCTTTTACCAATTGGTCCCTGACTTAGCAGTTTTCCAAGCTGGTAGAGCAAGGACTGCAACTTTAAGTCATGGTTGGCTTGTTTTTTAATGGCTTTGGCTGAGGCCAACGTCCTTTTTCCTGTTGTCCCTAACTTAGCTGTTTTCCTGTATATTAGAGCCAAGCTAAAAACTTTAAGTCAAGGCCGGTATGTTTTTTGAATGCTTTGGCTTTGGCTAATGTCCTTTTGTTTATTTGTCCCTGATTTAACAATTTTCCTTGTTGTCAAAGCCAGGGCTTCAACATTGAGTGAGAGCCGACTTTTTCATTACAGCTTCGGCTGTGGCCGATGTTGTTTTGCATGTTTGTCCCTAACCTAGCTGTTTTCCTGGCAGTCAGAGCCAAGGCTACAACTTTTAGTCATTGCCGGCTTATTTTTTATGGTTTTTTATTCGGGCTACGTCCTTTTGCCTGTTTGTCCCTGACCTAGCCATTTTTATGGCTGTGAGAGCCATGGCTACAACTTTGAGTTAGGGACGGCTTATTTTTTTTATGGGTTTGGCTGCAGCCTACGTCTTTTTGCCAATTTCTCCCGGACATAGAAGTTTTACTGCTTACGTAGTCGGGGCTGCAACTTTGAGTCAGATCCGGCTTATTTTTTTATAGATGTGGCTTACATCCTTTTGCGAGTTTGTCCTTAACTTAGCAGGTTTCCAGGCTAGCAGAGCCAGGGCTGCAACTTTGAGTTAGGGCCGGCTTGTTTTTTTATGGTTAGCTGAGGCCAATATTCATTTTTTTATTTTTCCATAACTAAGTTTGTTTATGGTTAGCTGGCTTGTTTTTTTCAATGGCTTTGGCTGCGGCCGATGTCTTTTTGCCTGTTTTTACATGACTTAGCAGCTTTCTTGGTTGTCAGAGCCAGGGCTTAAACTTTGAGTCAGGGCTGAATTTTTTTTAAGCTTTGGCTGCGGCCAAAGTAATTTTGCCTGTTTGTCCATGAATTGTGGTTTTCCTGGCTGTTAGAGCCAAGGTTACAACTTTGAGTAAGGATCGGCTTGTTTTTTTACGGCTTTGGCTGAGACCGACGTCCTTTTGCCTGTTTATCCTTGACTTTGATATTTTCCTGGTTGTTAGATCTAGGGCTACAACTTTGAGTCAGGGCCAGCTTCTTTTTTAACAATTTTGGCTACGGCCTACGTCGTTTTGTTAGTTTGTCCCTGACTTATCAGTTTTCCTGCCTGGTAGAGACAGGGATGCAACTTTAAGTCAGGGCTGGCTTATTTTTTTATGATTTTAGCTGAGGCAAATATCCTTTTGTTTGTTATCCCTAACCTAGTAGTTTTCCTTTATGTCCGAGCCAGGGCTGCAACTTTAAGTCAGGTGCGGCTTACTTTTTTATGGCTCTGGCTTTGGCTGATGTCATTTTGTCTGTTTCTCCTGACTTGGTAGTTTTCCTTGTTGTCACAGCCAGGGCTGCAACTTTGAGTCAAGGCCAACTTTATTTTTACAGCTTTGGTTGTGGACGATGTCTTTTTGCCTATTTGTCCCTAACTTAGCAATTTTTCTTAATGTTAGAACCAGGATTGCAACTTTGAGTCAGTCCGCCTTGTTTTTTGCAGCGGGCGATGTCCTTTTGCCTGTTTGTCGCTGACTTTGTAGTTTTCCTGGTTTTCAAAGCCATGGCTGCAAATTATAGTCAGGGCCAGCATGTTTTTTTATGGCTTTGGATGCGACCGATGTCCTTTTGCCTTTTTCCCCTGATTTAGCACTTTTACCGGCTGTCAGAGCCAGGGTTGCATCTTTGAGTCAGAGCCGACTTGTTTTTTAACGGCTTTAGCTGCGGCCAACATCTTTTTTCCTATTTGACCCTGACTTTGAAGTTTTCCTTGCTGTTAGAGCTATGTCTGCAACTTTCAGTCAGGGCCGGCTTATATTTTGATGGCTTTGGCTGCGGCCGATGTCCTTTTGCCTGTTTGTTCTTAACGTAACAGTTTTCCTAGCTGCAAGAGCCAGGGCTACAACTTCGAGTCATGGACGACATATTTTTTTAATGTCTTTGGATGCGGCCGATGGTAGTTTTCTTGATCGTCCCTAACTAAACAATTTTCCAAGTTGTCAGAGCCAGGGCTGTAACTTTGAGTTAGGGCCGGCATTTTTTTTTTATAGTTTTGGTAGTAGCTGATGTTCTTTTTCTTGTTTGTCCCTAACTTAGAAGTTTTCCTGGTTAATAGAGCCAATGATGCAACTTTAAGTCAGGGTCGACTTGTTTTTTGGCGACTTTGGCTTTGCTTGAAGTTTTTTTGCCTATTTTTCCCTGAATTAGCAGTTTTCTTGGTTGTTAGAGCCAAGGATACAACTTTAAGCTAGGGTCATCTTGTTTTTATGGATTTGGCTTCGGACGATGCCTTTTTGCTTATTTCTCCCTGACTTAGATGTTTTTGGGGCTGTCAGAGCCAGGGCTACAACTTTGAGTTAGGGCCGACTTGTTTCTTTACAGATTTGGCTGAGCCAACCTCCTTTTGCATGTTCTTCTCTGACATTGAAGTTTTCCTGGCTCTTAGAGCCAGGGCAACCACTTTGAGTCAGGGCTGGCTTGTTTTTTGATGTCTTTGGCTACGATCGACGTCTTTTTGCCGGTTTGTCCCTGACTTAGTAGTTTTTCTGGCTGCTAGAGCCAGTGCTGCAACTTTGAGTCACAAACGACCTATTTTTTATGTCTTTTGATGCGGCCAATGTTATTTTACCAGTTTGTCCCTGACTTTACAGTTTTCCTGGTTGTTAGAGTCAAGGCTGCAACCTTTAGTCAGGGCCGATATTTTTTTGACGACTTTGGCTACGATCGACATTGTTTTGCATGTTTGTCCCTGACATAGCAATTTTCTTAGTCATCAAAGTTAGGACTGCAAATTTATGTTGGGGCCGACTTGTCTTTTGATGGCTTTGGCTGCAACCGACGTCCTTTTGCTAATTGTCCCTGACATTGCAGTTTTCCTGGCTGTTAGAACCAAGGCTGCAACTTTGAGTCAGGGCAGGCTTGTTTTTATAATGAATTTGGATGTGCTAAACATCATTTTTCCTATTTGTCCCTAACGTAGCAGTTAACCTAGTTCTCTGAGCCAAGGCTACAACATTAAGTAGAGACCAACTTGTTTTTCGACGCCTTTTGCTGCGGCCATTGTCCTTTTGCCTGTTTATCCCTGACTTAGCAATTTTCCTTATTGTCAGAGCTAGAGTGGAAACTTAAAGTTAGGGCTAGGTTTTTATTTACGACTTTGGCTGTGGCCGACATCATTTTGCCACTTTGTCCCTAACTTAGCAGTTTTCCTAGCTGGTAGAGCCAAGGATGCGACTTTAAGTCAATGTTAGCTTGTTTTTTTATGGCTTGGGCTTCGGCTGACATATTTTTCTTTGTTAGTCCCCAACTTAGCAGTTTTCTTATATGTCAAAGCCGGCTTATTGTTTTACAGCATTTGTTTCCGTTGACGTCTTTTTGACTTTTTGTCCCTGACTTCACAGTTTTCCTGGTTGTCAGAGCCAGGGATGTAACTTTGAGTTAGGGCCGGTTTTATTTATATCTTTGGTAGCAGTCAATGTCCTTTTGCTTGTTTGTCCCTAGCTTAGAAGTTTTCTTGGTTAACAAAGCCAATGATGCAACTTTAAGTCAGGGACAACTTGTTTTTTATGGCTTTGGCTGACATCTTTTTGTCTATTTGTCCCTGAATTAGCAGTTTTCTTGGTTGTCAGAGCCAAGGATACAACTGTAAGTTGGGGTCATTTTTTTTATGGTTTTGGCTTCGGACGATGCCCTTTTGCTTATTTATCCCTGACTTAGCAATTTTCAGGGCTGTTAGAGCCAGGACTACAACTTTGAGTTAGAGCCGACTTGTTTTTTATAGCTTTGGCTGCAGCCAACCTCCTTTTGCATGTTTGTCTTTGACTTTGAAGTTTTCCTGGCTCTTAGAGCCAGGGCTGCAACTTTGAGTCAGGGCTAGCTTGTTTTTTAACTTCTTTGGTTATGGCCGATGTTATTTTGCTTGTTTGTCACTGGCTTAGTAGTTTTCCCGGCTGCCAGAGCCAATGCCGCAACTTTGAGTCATAGATGACCCTTTTTTTTATCTTTCGATGCGGCTGATATTCTTTTACCAGTTTGTCCCTAACTTTACAATTTTCCTGGTTATCAGAGGTAGGAATGCAACTTTTAGTCAGGGCCAATTTATGTTTTGATGACTTTGGCTGCGATTGACGTTCTTTTGCCTGTTTGTCCTTGACTTAGCAGTTTTCTTAGTCATCAGAGCTAGGGCTACAACTTTATGTTGGGGCCAGCTTGTTTTCTTTTTGGCTTTGGCCGTAGCCGACGTCCTTTTGCTAATTGTCCCTGACATAGCAGTTGTTAGAGCCAAGGCTGCAACTTTGAGTTAGAGCCGGCTAGTTTTTGTAACGAATTTGGATGTGCACAACGTCATTTTGCCTGTTTGTCCCTAACATAGCAGTTAACTTACTTCTCTGAGCCGAGGTTACAACATTTAGTCGAGATCGACTTGTTTTTCAATGCCTTTGGCTACGGCCATTGTCCTTTTGCCTATTTGTCCCTGACTTAGCAATATTCCTTCCTGTCAGAGCCAGAACGACATCTTTAAGTTAGGGTTAGCTTGTTTTTTATAGCTTTAGTTGTGGCCGATGTCTTTTTGCAACTTTGTCCCTGACTTTGGGCTTTGGCTGACATCCTTTTCTCTTTTTGTCCCCGACTTAGCAGTTTTCCTATATGTAAGAGCAGGGGCTGCAACTTAGAGTCACGGTCAACTTGTTTTTTTACACCTTTGGCTTCGACTGACGTCTTTTTGACTTTTTATCCCTAACTTAGCAGTTTTCTGGGTTTTCTAAGCTAGGGCTGCAACTTTGAGTCAAGGCCGGCTTGTTTTTTTTTATGGCTTTTGCGGAGGGCGACGTCCTTTTGCCAGTTTGTCACTAACTTCACCAGTTTCATGGCTGTGAAAGCTATGGCTGCAACTTTTAGTTAGGGACGGGTTATTTTTTGACAGCTTTGGCTGGGGCATACGTTCTTTTGCCAGTTTGTCCCTGACTTAGAAATGTTCCTGCTAAAAGAGCTAGTATTGCAACTTTGAGTGAAGGCCGACTTGTTTTTTTATGCCTTTGGTTGAGGCCAACGTTCTTTTGCTTGTTTGTTCTTGACTAAGATATTTTCATGGCTATTAGAGCCAGAGCTGTAACTTTAAGTTAGGGCATGCTTGTTTGTTTTTATGGCTTCGGCTGTGGCCGATGTCTTTTTGCCTGTTTGTCTATGACTTAGCAATTTTCCTGGCTGTCAGAGCCAGGGCTGCAACTTTGATTCAGGGTCGACTTGTTTTTTTATGGCTTTGCTATGGCCAACATCCTTTTACCTTTTTGTCCCTAAATTTACAGTTTTCATGGCTTTTAGATCCAAGGCTGCAACTTGGAGTCAGGGCCTGCTTGTATTTTGACTTCTTTGGTTGTAACCGGTGTCCTTTTGCCTGTTTGTCCCTGACCTAACAATTTTCCAGTTTTTAGAGCCAGGGCTACAACTTTCAGTTAAGGCCGGCTTGTTTTTTTACAGGTTTTGCTGTGACCTTTGTCTTTTTCCCAGTTTGTCCCTGACTTAGTAGTGTTCCTAGCTAGTAAGCCAAGGCTGCAACTGTAAGTAGGTTGGCTTGTTTTTTTATTGCTATGGCTGAGGCCAATGTCCTTTTGCATGTTTGTTCTAAACTTAGCAGTTTCCCAGTATGTCTAAGCCAGGGCTAAAAATTTATGTCATGGTAGCTTTTTTTTATGGCTTTTGGTTCTGCTGACGTTCTTTTGTCTGGTTGTCCCCGACTTAGGATTTTTCCTAGTTGTCAGAGTCATGGCTATAACTTTGAGTCAGGGTCGGCTTTTTCTTACAACTTTGGCTGCGGCCGGTGTCCTTTTGCCTGTTCGTCCTAGATTTAGCAGTTTTCCTGTTTAACAGAGCAAGGGATGGAACTTCAAGTTAAGGCTGTCTTGTTTTTTGACAGTTTTTGCTTTGGATGACATTATTTTGTCAATATGTCCCTGACCTAGCAGTTTTCCTAGTTTCTAAAGTCAGTTTTGTTTCTAGTTGCTAGAGCTGCACTTTTGAGTCAGGGCCGGCTTGTTTTTTTTAGGGCTTTGGATGAGGCCGATCACCTATTTTTTGATGTCTTTGGATGCGGCCAATGTTCGTTTTCTTTTTTGTCTGTGAAATTGAAGTTTTCCTGGTTTTCAGAGCCAGGGCTGCAACTTTTAGTCAGGGACGACTTGTTTTTTGACAGCTTTGGCTGCGATCGACATCCTATTGCATGTTTGTCTTTGGTTGCGCTCAACATTCTTTTGATGGCTTTGGCTGTAATCAACATCTTGTTAGAACCAAGGCTGGAACTTTGAGAAAGGGCCGGCTTGTTTTTTAACGACTTTGGATGCGACCATTGTCATTTTGCCTGTTTGTCCCTGACTTAGCATTTTTCCTGGCTGTCAGAGACAGGGCTAGCTTATATTTTTACGGCTTTGGCTGCGGCTAACATCCTTTTTCTAGTTCGTCCTTGACTTAGCAATTTTCCTGGCAAGTAGAGCTAGGGCTGCAACTTTAAGTAAATGCCGGCTTGTTTTTTTATGGCTTTGGCTTCGGATGACATCCTTTTGTTTATTTGTCCCTGACTTAGCTGTTTTCCAGTTTTTCAGAGCCGGGGCTGGAATTTAGAGTCAGGGCTAGATTGTTTTTTTATGGCTTTGGCTTTGGCTGACATCATTTTTCCTGTTTATCCCTGATTTAGCAGTTTTCCTAGTTGTCAAAGCCAGTGATGCAACTCTAAGTCAAGGACGGCTTGTGTTTTGATGGCTATTACTGTGGGCAACGTCATTTTGCCAGTTTTTTGCTGACTTAGGCATTTTCATGGCTGTCAGAACTATGGCTACAACTTTGAGTTAGGGACAGCTTATTTTTTACAGCTTTGCATGACAAAGCCAGGGCTGCAACTTTAAGTCAGGGTCGGCTTGTTTTTATATGGATTTGGCTGAGGCCAACACCCTTTTGCTTGTTTGTCCATGGCTTATCAGTTTTCCTGGTTGTCAGAGCCTGGGTTGCAACTTAAATTTAGGTCAGGCTTGTTTGTTTTTATGACTTCGGCTGTGGCCGACGTCCTTTATCATGTTTGTCAATGACTTAGGAATTTTCCTGGCTATCATAGCTAGGGCTTCAACTTTTAGTCAGGATCATCTTGTTTTTCGATGGCTTTGGCTGCGGCCAATGTCCTTTTACCTATTCGTCCCCGACTTTGCAGTTTTTTGGGATATTAGAGCAAGGGATGCAAGTTTGTGTTAGGGTTGGCTTTTTTTTATGGCTTTACCTGCAACTTTAAGTATGGGCTTGCTTGGTTTTTAATGAATTTGGTTGTGGCCTACATCTTTTTGCCTGTTTGTCCCTGACCTAGCCTTTTTCCTGCCTGTTAGAGCTAGGGCTGTAACTTTTCGTCAGGTCCGACTTGATTTTCTACAACTTTGCCAGCATGTTTCGGGGTGGGGATTAATGCTCGACCTCAATGCAACCTCATGCCCGCATCGGTGCCAAAACGATGTTGTAGTCTCGTGCTGCTCAATGCATCACTACAAATCGGTTTCCCTCGACCGCACTGCACATGCCCTTGGGTCATCAAGTGCCGACCGCTAACTGCTCATAGCCCGTGATATCCTCCTCTGCGCTCGTGATGCACCGTGCACAATGCCTGAGTAGTCTGTGCCCAACACCCATGCGTGCAGCGCCTGGTCACCCAGCCAGCAAGCACCATTAATGCTGTGCCCCGGCCCAAGAAGACACGTCCCAAGCTCCTTGTCCCATAAGTCTTCTCTTTTGCTTGATAATACTTGTAATAGCTTAGTTATTAGTTTAGCATAGCTATTTTGATCAAGGTCCAGGACTCCGTGCCATTTTAGCCTTTGACCTTATTTTGCTTATGTAGCTGGCACTTGTGATTACGTTTGCACAACATATATGTGGAGTACTAAGCTACCCACACCCGGTTACCTTTTCTACAATATATTGAATTACGAGTGTTTGCTCCCTAATGTTGGGCTTTGTATTACATATTTGGCTTTTGTGTGTGAGCCATGCTCCTCTAAAGACTCGGTGTGCTATGTGCAACCGAGATGAGTGCGATGCACGTGCAAAAAAGGTTGTAGTCATGAGAAGGTAATACACAGCTAGGTCGTATGGTTCACACTATTAGCAGGCGACCCGTGACACAGCGACCGATGTCTTTTTGCCATTTTGTCCCTGACTTAGCAGTTTTCCTAGCTGTCAGAGCAAGGACTGCAACTTTGAATTAGGGCTGGTTTTTTTAATAGCTTTGGAAGTGTCCGGCATCCTTTTGCCTGTTCGTCTCTAACATAGCTGTTTTCCTTGCATTTAGAACAAGGGTTGTAACTTTGAGTCAGGGACGGCTTATTTTTTTATGGCTTTGGCTGATAGAGTCAGGGCATCAACATTAAGTCAAGGCCGGCTTGTTTTTTTATGGCTTTGGTTGAGGCCAACGCCCTTCTGCTTGTTTGTCCATAACTTAGCAGTTTAACTAGTTGTTTGAGCCAGGGCTGAAACTTTAAGTCAGAGCAGGCTTGTTAGTTTTATGGCTTCGATTTTGGCCGATGTCTTTTTGCATGTTTGTCTATGACTTAGACATTTTTCCAGCTGTTAGAGCCAGGGCTACAATTTTTAGTTAGGGCCGTCTTATTTTTTTATGGCTTTGACTGCGGCCAATGTCCTTTTTCCTGTTTGTCCCTGACTAGAGCCAGGGCTGCAAGTTTGAGTCAGGGTCGGCTTTTTTTATGGCTTCAGCTGTAACTTTGAGTAAGGGTTGGCTTGGTTTTTTATGGCATTGGCTGTGGCCTACGTTCTTTTGCATGTTTGTCTTTGACTTAACATTTTTCCTGGCTGTTACAGCCAGGCCTGCAACTTTTTGTCAGGTCCAGCTTATTTTTCTACAGTTTTACCAGTGACCGATTTCTTTTTGCCTGTCTGTCCCTGACTTATCAGTTTTCCTAGCTGTCAGAGCAAGGGCTGCAACTTTGAATTAGGGCCAGCTTTTTTTATGGCTTTGGCTGCGACCGATATCCTTTTTCCTGTTTGTCCCTAACATAGCAGTTTTCCTTGCATTCAGAACAAGGGCTGCAACTTTGAGTTTAGGGACGGCTTATATTTTTACCGCTTTAGCTATGGCTGACGTCATTTTGCCTATTGGTCCCTGACTTAGCAATTTTCTTAGCTGTCAGGGTCAGGGTGCAACTTTGAGTCAATGCCGGCTTAATATTTGAAAACTTGGGCTTGATCGATGTCGTTTTGCATGTTTGTCCCGAACTTAGCAGTTTTCTTTGCTGTTAAAGCTAGGGCTGTAACTTGAGTTAAGGACAGTTTTTTTACGGCTTTAGCTGTGGCAGACATCCTTTTTCCTTTTTATCCCAGATTTTGAATTTTCCTTTCTGTCAAAGGTAGGGCTGTAACATTGAGTCAAGGATATCTTGTTCTTTTACAGATTTGGCTATGGTTCACGTCCTTTTTCCTATTTGGCCCTGACTTAACAGTTTTCCTGGCTGACAAAACCAGGGCTGCCACTTTAAGTTAGGGCCATCTTGTTTTTTTATTTCTTTTGCTGCGCCCAACGTCCTTTTGCCTGTTAGTCCCTGACTTAATAGTTTTCCTGGCTGTCAGAGCCATGGCCGCAACTTTTAGTCAAGGCTAGCTTGTTTTTTGACAACTTTGGCTACGGTCGATGTCCTTTCACCTGTTTGTCCCTAACATAGCAGTTTTCCTGGCTGTCAGATCTGGGGCTGCAACTTTGAGTCACGGTAGGCTTCTTTTTTACGAATTTGTCTACGGCCGAAGTCCTTTTGCCTTTTTTTCCCTGAATTTTTCTGGCTGTTAGAGCAAGGGCAACAACTTTGAGTCAGGAACGACTTTTTTTTAAGGCTTTGGCTGTGACGGGCAATCTTTTTTCCTATTTATCTATGACTTAGAAATTTTCTTGGTTGCCAAAGCCATGGCTGTAACTTTTAGTCAAGGCTAGCATGCTTTTTAACAGATTTATCCGCGGCAGGTTTCCATTTGCCTTTTCGTCCCTAACTTAGCAATTTTCCAGGCTGTTATAGATAGGGCTGCAATTTTGAGTCAGGTTCAGCTTTTTTTTACGGCTTTAGCTGTGGCCGACGTCCTTTTACCTGTTTGTCACTAACTTAGCAGTTTTCCTGGCAGTAAGAGCCACAGCTGCAGCTTTGAAGCAGGGAAGGCATTTTTTACGGCTTTGGCTGCGACCAACGTCCTTTTGCTGTTCGTCCTTGTCTTAGCAGTATTCGTGGCTGTCAGAGCCATGACTGCGACTTTGAATGAGGGATGGCTAGTTTTTTTACAACTGTAGCTATGGCCAAAGTTCTTTTGCATGTTTGTCCCTAACATAGCAATTTTCCTACCTGTTAGAACCAAGGCTGCAACTTTGAGTCATGGCTGGCTTGTTTTTTATAAGGCTTTGGCTGCGCCTGACATCCTTTTGCCTTTTTTCCCTTACTTAGAAATTTTTGTAGCTATCAGAGCCAGGGCTACAATATTAAGCCAGGGACAACTTGTTTTTTTACGGATTTGGCTACGGTCAACATCGTTTTTCTTGTTTTTCCCTGACTTAGAAGTTTTCATGGCTGCCAGAGCTAGGGCTACAACTTTGAGTCAGGACCGACTTTTGTTTTATTTCTTTTGCTGAGCCCGACTTCCTTTTGCATGTTTGTCCCTGAATTAATAGTTTTCCAGGCTATCAGAGCTATGGCTGCAACTTTTAGTCTGGGCCAGCTTACTTTTTGACAACTTTGGCTATGGCCGATGTCCTTTTGCTTGTTTGTCCCTGACTTAGTAATTTTCCTGGCTCTGGAAGCCAGGGGCACAACTTTTAGTCATGGATTTACCTTTGACTTATGTTTTTGCCATATTGTCCCCAACTTAGAAGTTTTCCTAGCTGTCTGAGCCAAGGCTGCAATTTTGAGTCAGGGCCGATTAGGTTTTTTATGGCTTTGGCTGTGACCGGTGTCCTTTTGCCTCTTTGTTGCTGACTTAGCAATTTTCCTGGTTGTAAGAGGTAAGGCTGCAACTTTAAGTCAGGGCTGGCTTGTGTTTTTTACGGCTTTGGCTGTGACCAACATCTTTTTGCATGTTTGTCCCTGACTTTGCAGTTTTCCAAGCTATTAGAGCCAGGGCTTCAACTTTGAGTCAGGGCCAGCTTGTTTGTTTACTGCTTTGTCTACAGCCGACGTCCTTTTGCCTGTTTGTCCCCTACATAGCATTTTTTTACTTGTTATAGCTAGGGCTCTAACATTGAGTTTGGGCCAGCTTGTTTTTGCCAGCTTTGGCTGTGACCTACATCCTTTTGCAAGTTTGTTCCTGACTTAGCAGTTTTCTTAGTTGGGAGAGCCAGGGCTGTGACTTTAAGTCGGGGTTGGCTTGTTTTTTTTGCTTTGGCTGGGCCAACGTTCTTTTGTGTGTTTGTCCCCAACTTAGTTGTTTCCTTGTATGTCACAGCCAAGGCTGCAACTTTAAGTCATGGCTAGCTTGTTTATTTACAGCTTTGGATTTAACTAACGTCTTTTTGTCTAGTTGTCCCTGACTTACCAGTTTTCCTAGTTTTTAGAGCTAGGGCTGCAACTTTGAGTCAGGGTCGGCTTTGTTTTTGACAACTTTGACTGCGGCTAATGTCCTTTTGCCTGTTTGTCCCGGACTTTGCAGTTTTCCTAGCTGGTAGAGCCAGGGCTGCAATATTAAGTTAGGGCCAGCTTGTTTTATTAGGCTTTGGCTGCAGCCGACGTCCTTTTGACATTTTTCCGAACTTTGTAGTTTTCCTGGCTCTCAGAGCTTGGGCTTTAACATTGAGTCAGGGATCACTTTTTTTATGGCTTTGTCTACAACCGACGTCTTTTTTGCCTATTTGTCCCTGACTTAACAGTTTTCCTAGCTGCCTGAGCCAGGGCTGCAACTTTGAGTCAAGGCCAGTTTGTTTTTTTATTTCTTTTACTTAGCTCGACGTCCTTTTGCCTGTTTGTCCCTGACTTAAAAGTTTTCCAAGCTATCAGAGCCATGGCAGCAACTTTTAGTCTGGGCCAGCTTTCATTTTGATGGATTTCCTTTCGCTTATTTATCTCGGACTTAGCAATTTTCCTGGCCTTTAGAGCCAAGGCTGTAACTTTTAGTCATGGATAGCTTTTTATTTAATGAATTTAACTGCGGACGATGTCCTTTTTCCATTTTATCCCTGACTTAGCAGTTTTCCTGGCTGTCAGAGCCAAGGCTACAATTTTCAGTCATGGTCGGCTTGGCTTTTTACGACTTTGGCTGTGGCCGGCGCCCTTTTGCCTAATTGTCGTTGACTTAGTAGTTTTCCTGGTTGTAAGAGCTAAGGCTGCAACTTTCAGTCAGGGCCGGCTTTTTTTAATGGCTTTGGCTACGGCCAACGTTCTTTTGCCTTTTTGTCCCTGAATTTGGAAGTTTCCTGGCTGTTAGAGACAGGGCTGGAACATTGAGTCGGGTCGGCTTGTTTTTTTACGGCTTTGGCTGCAGCCAACGTCCTTTTTCCTGCATGTCCTTGACACGCAGTTTTTTGGTTGTTAGAGCAAGGGCTGCAACTTTAAGTTTGGGCCGGCTTGTTTTTTGCCAGCTTTGACTGCACCCTACATCCTTTTGCCACTTTGTTCCTGACTTAGCATTTTCCCAGGCTGGTAGAGCTAGGGCTGCAAATTTAAGTCATGGCTGGCTTGTTTTTTTCAAGCTTTGGCAGGGCTAACGTTCTTTTGCGTGTTTGTCCCTAACTTATTAGTTTCCCCGTATGTCATAGCCAATGCTGCAACTTTAAGTCATAGGCGGCTTGTTTTTTATGGCTTTGGCTTCAGCTGACGTCCTTTTGTCTAGTTGTCCATGACTTAACAGTTTTCCTAGTTTTCAGAGCTAGGGCTGCAACTTTGAGTCAGGGCCAGCTATTTTTTTACACCTTTGGTTGTGGCCGATGTTTTTTTGCCTATTTGTCCCCCGACATAGCAGTTTTCCTAGCTGGTAGAGCCAGGGCTGGAACTTTAAGTCAAGGCTGGCTTTTTTTTATGGTTTTGGCTGCGGCCGACGTCCTTTTGCCATTTTTCCTAACTTTGTAGTTTTCTGAGCTGTCAAAGCCAGGGCTGCACCATTGATTCAGGGAAGACTTTTTTTTACGGTTTTGTCTACGACCGATGTCATTTTTGCCTATTTGTCCCTGACTTAGCAGTTTTCCTGGCTGCCTTAGCCAGGGCTGCAACTTTGAGTCAATGCTGGATTGTTTTTTTTGTTTTTCCATGCTCGACGTCCTTTTGCATGTTTGTCCCTAACTTAGTTGTTTTCCTGGCAATCAGAGCCATAACTGCAACCTTTAGTCAGGACCAGCTTGTTTTTTTACTGCTTTGGCTATAGCCAGCGTCCTTTTGCCTGTTTATCCCTGACTTTGTAGTTTTCCAGGCTGTCAGATCTAGGGCTGCAACTTTCAGTCAGGGCAGGGTTCTTTTTTTATTGCTTTGGATGCGCCCGATGTCCTTTTGACTTTTTTCCCTAACTTTGTAGTTTTCCTGGTTGTCTTAGCTAGGGCTGCAACTTTGAGTCAGGGATGACTTTTTTTACGGCTTTGGCAGCGGCCGGCATCCTTTTTCCCATTCGTTTGTGACTTAGCTATTTTCTTGGCTGCTAGAGCTAGGGCTGCAGCTTTTACTCGGGCCTGACTTATTTTCTGATGGATATACCCGCAGCCAATTTCCTTTTACTTTTTCATCCTTGACTTAGCAAATTTCTGGGCTATCAGAAACAGGGCTGCAATTTTGAGTCAGGGGCGGCAGGTTTTTTGCCAGCTTTAGCTGTAGCCGACGTCCTTTTACCTGTTTGTCAATGACTTAGCAGTTTTCCCGGCTCTAAGAGCTAGGGCTGCAACTTTGAGTCAAGCCACGCATGTTTTTTACGGCTTTGTCTCCGGACGATGTCCTTTTCCTGTTCGTCCTAAAATTAGCAGATTTCCTAGCTGTTAGAGCCAGGACTTCAACTTTGAATTAGGGTTATCTTGTTTTTTGACAACTTTTGCTATGGCTGATGTCCTTTTGTCTATTTGTCTCTAACATAGCAGTTTTCTAGGCTGTTGAGCCAAGGCTGCAACATTGAGTCATGGTCGGCTTGTTTTTTTACGGCTTAGGCTGCGGACGATGTCCTTTTGCCTTTTTTTCCCTTACTTAGCATTTTTCCTAGCTGTTAGAGCCAGGGAAGATGTCATTTGTATATTTGGCTACGGTAGACGTCATTTGCCTGTTTGTCCCTGACTTAGAAGTTTTCCTGGCTGCCAGAGCCAGGGCTGTAACTTTGAGTCAGAGCCATCTTGTTTTTTTATTTCTTTTGCTGAGCCCGGTGTCATTTTTCTTGTTTGTCCCTTACTTAATAGTTTTCTAGGCTGTCTGAGCCATAGCTACAACTTTTAGTCAGGACCGGCTTGCTTTTTGATGACTTTGGCAACGATCGACGTCCTTTTGCTTATTTTTCCCTGACTTAGCAATTTTCCTGGGTTCCAGAGCCAGGGCCGTATATTTTAGTCAGGGATGGCCTATTTTTTTACATAATTTACCCATCACCGATGTCCTTTTTCCATTTTGTCCCTGACTTAGCAGTTTTCCTGCTTTCAGAGCTTGGCCGCAATATTGAGTCAGTACCGGCTTGTTTTTTATGGCTTTAGCTGTGGCCGACATCCTTTTGCCTATTTCTCACTGACTTAGCAGTTTTCTTGGCAGTGAGAGCTAGGGCTGCAACTTTAAATCAAGGCAGGCATATTTTTTACATTTTTGGCTGCGACCGACTTACTTTTGCCTGTTTGTCCCTTACTTAGCAGTTTTCCAGGTTGTCAAAGCCAGGAATGCAACTTTGAATTAGGGTTGGCTTATTTTTTACGGCTTTGGCTGCAACCAATGTCATTTTTCCTATTTGTTCCTAAATAACAGTTTTCTTGGCTATCAGAGCCAGGGCTGCAACTTGAGTTATGGAGAGCTGGTTTTTTTACGGCTTTGGCAGTGACCGACGTCTTTTTACCTTTTTTTTTCATAACTTTGGCTGTGATCGACATTCTTTTGTATGTTTGTCCCTGACTTAGCTGTTTTCCTGGCTGTCAAAGCTAGGGCTGCAACTTTGAGTTAGGGCCTACGCTTGATTTTTCACGGCTTAGGCTCCGGCCAACGTCCTTTCTCCTTTTCTTCCCTGACTTTGCAGTTTTCCAGTCTGTTAGAGCCAAGGCTGCATCATTGAGTCACGGAAGTCTTTTTTTTACAGCTTTGGCTACGGTCAACCTTCTTTTGCCCGTTTGTCCCTAACTTAGATGTTTTCCTTACTCCCTGAGCCAGGGATGCAATGTTGAGTCAAGGCCGGCTAGTTTTATAATTTCTTTTGCAGCGCCCGACATCCTTTTGCCCTGACATAGTAGTTTTCCTTACGGTCAGAGCCATGGCTGCAACTTTGAGTAGGGGTCAGGCTTGTTTTTTTTATGGCTATAGCAGTTTTCCTAGTTGTAAGAGCAAGGGCTGCAACATTGAGTTAGGCCAAGCATGGTTTTTAGCTGCGGCCGAAGTCCTTTTTCCTGTTTGTCCCTAACATAGCAGTTTTCTTTGCTGTCAGAGCCAGGGCTGCAACTTTAAGTTAGGGACGACTTATTTTTTTATCACTTTGGCTGCGGCCAACGTCCTATTTGCTATTTGTCCCTGACTTAGTAATTTTCCTAGTTGTTAGAGATTAGAACTTTGAGTAAGGGCCTGCTTGTTTTTTGACAACTTTGGCAGGGACCGATGTCATTTTGCTTATTTGTCCTTTACTTAAAAGTTTTCCTAGCAGTCAAAGCTATGGCTGTAACTCTGTGTCAGAGCCAACTTTTTTTTTACTTCTTTGGTTGCGACCAATGTCTTTTTACATTTATTTTTCTAATTTTGCAGTTTTCCTGGCTGTCAGAGCCAGGGCTGCAACATTGAGTTAGGGACGACTTGTATTTTTACAGATTTGGCTATGGCCAACGTCATTTTGCCTATTTGTCTCTGACTCAGTGGTATTCCTGGCGTCCAAAGTCAGTGCTGCAACTTTGAGTCATGGTGATATGCCCATTTTATACGGTTATATTAGGACTTTTAGGATTCACTTTTGTACACTTTTGTTCTCTAAATGTGACATTTTGCCTTGAAATTATCTAAGGAGAGTTAAAAGCAAATTTTACGCTTTTATTACTTTTTAGAGGATTTTGTGTGACAAAGCAATTTGTTTGAAGACTTTGAAGGATACCTTTGAATATTTGATGATTTAAAGACTTGTATTTGAGCTTTTGAAAACTTGAAGAATTGAATAAAAATGAAGAGAAGAGGAGGACATGAAACAAAAAGAAGAAATAAATCAAGATGCTGGAGCTGGGCTCCGCCGCGACTCATGACGAACCCGTCGCTACTCACGATGGACGTATGGCTAGAAATCTTTCTTGCTTTTTTGTACTTTAAATACTCACCTTATACTCTCCTCTTAAGAATATCTTCTTCCTGCAATTTTTCTGGGTTCAAACCCTAGTTTTTCTCTTCTTTCTTTTCTTAGTTTTTGTAGGTTAATCGTGTCTTTAAATTATCTAGCTTAGTTTTATCTTGGGAGCAATGGATTGAAGCTTCCATATCTATGTATTAAGAACCATATCTATCTATTTAGTGCTTTTTCTATTGTGCATTTATTGAGCTTTGAATGTGAATTGTCAATGGCATTGATGTTGTTGGAAGCTTGTGTATATGAATTAATTGTATGATTACTTGATAGGGTTTGGAGAAAGCAGCTAATTCGCCCCTCTTTTAATGTGGAATCCAAGAGCATGAGTTAGAGCTTCTTAATGATGTTTATGTGTTGATAATTGCTAGATGAATGTGATGATATTGAACTTGTTGTCATGTCAGTTTTAGGTAGCAAATGAGAGAAGTCAATGAATGTTGATCGTTCCTGGAAAGTGACAAATTCCTTAGCTCCTTTGCATGAAAATCTAGAAACATGAACTTAGAACTTCTTGTGCATAATGTGTTGTGATTCTTGCTAGATAAGTATGTTAATGTGGATTGTTTACATATTCATCCTACAGATGCAATGAAAGGTTGAACCTTGAATGTGGTTTGTTCTAGGTTTAGCCTAATGAATGCTATGTTTGGTTAAATGGCTATGTCTTTTGTAGAAGGCTTGTTCTTTTCAAATCTATGGTCCTTCGTGTATAATGCCATTGATGAAATACCCCTATGGTTGTTGTTTGTCTAGGGTGATCATCAATGAGGTTTGCAAATGGTCGTTGTTTGTCTTTGCAAATTACTATTAAGAAGAAATGAATGTTGATCTTCTATTAGCATTCCCCATAGGTAATAAATGTGGTAGAATTAGTGAATGGTGCAATGATCTACATTAGGTTTTGAAGTGGATATCAATTGCCCCCAAGTGGATATCAATAACCTTTTTTTTCTTAGTTTGTTTTATGATTATCATAGTTACTTGACTTTGCTAGTTATCTTGTGTTTTGACTTTCATAACTTAGGAACCAACCAAACAACAACCCCCCCCCATTTACTCATTTTTATATGTGCATATATATCTACTTCTAGTATAACAGCAACCTTTTGTGTCTAAACGCTTTGGAAAATCCCTCTTCTTCGTGGATGACCCTGATTTGCCACTGTCTACTTAGCTGTAGTTAGTAAACATTTAGGACTTATAAATACTAACTTTGAGAGGTATAGCAACGACCTCCCGGACAGGTTTTTTTTTATTTCTTTTACGGTAGTCGACATCCTTTTGCCTGTTTGTCCCTGACTTCGTAGTTATCCTTGCTGTCAGAGCTATG
Organism: Rubia yunnanensis; assembly: GCA_037428765.1. Lineage (NCBI taxonomy): Eukaryota > Viridiplantae > Streptophyta > Magnoliopsida > Gentianales > Rubiaceae > Rubia > Rubia yunnanensis. The sequence continues at coordinate 52,689,938 of CM075062.1, forward strand.
GCTGCAACTTTGAGTAAGAGCCAGCTTGTTTTTTAATGGCTTTGGCTATGGCCTACGTCCTTTTGCATGTTTGTCCCTAACTTAGCATTTTCCTGGCTATTAGAGCCAGGTCTGCAACTTTTAGTGAGGGCCAGCTTGTTTTTCTATGGCTTTGCCAGTGGGCGACATCCTTTTGCCTATTTGTCCCTGACTTAGCAGTTTTCCTGGCTGTCAGAGCAAGGACATCAACTTTGAATTAGGGCCGGCTTGTTTTTTGATGGCTTTGGCTGCAGACAATGTCTTTTTGCCTGTTTATTCCTAACATAGCAGTTTTCCTGGCTGTCAGAGCCAGGGCTGCAACTTTGAGTCAGGGATGGTTTGTTTTTTACCGCTTTGGCTGCGGCCGACATCCTTTTACCTATTTGTCCCAGACTTAGCAATTTTCCTAGCTATCAGAGTCAGGGCTGCAACTTTGAGTCAGGGGCTGCTTGTTTTTTGACAACTTTGACTGCGACCAACGTCCTTTTGCATGTTTGTCCTTTTGGCTGTATGTCTTTGAGTAAGTAGTTTTTCTAGCTATCAGAGCCATGGCTGCCACTTTGAGTAAGGGCCAGCTTGTATTTGACAGCTTTGGTTGTGGCTTACGTCATTTTGCCTGTTTTTCCCTGACTTAGCATTTTACCTAGCTATTAGAGCACGGGCTGCAACTTTTAGTCAGGGCTGGCTCATTTTTCAATAGCTTTTCCATCGACCTACGTCCTTTAACCTATTTTCCCCTGACTTAGCAGTTTTCCTAGCTCTAGAGCTAGGGCTACAACTTTGAGTCAGGGCCGGCTTGTTTTTTAATGGCTTAGGCTGCGGCCAACGCCCCTTTGCCTCTTTGTCCTTGACTTAGAAGTTTTCTGGGCTGTCAATGGCAGGGCTGCAACTTTAAGTCAGTGATGGCTTGTTTTTTTATGGCTTTAGTTGTGGCCAACATTCTTTTTCCTGTTTATCCCTCACTTAGTAGTTTTCCTGGCTGTCAAAGCCAGGGCTTCAACTTTAAGTTAAGGACAATTGTTTTTTTCTCTTTTACTGCGCCTGATGTCCTTTTGCCTGTTTGTCCCTGACTTAGTAGTTTTCCTGGGTGTCAGAGTGATGGCTGCTACTTTGAGTCAAGGCCAGCTTGTTTTTTTGAAAACTTTGGTTGCGACAGATATCCTTTTACATTTTTCCCCGACTTAGAAGTTATCGTGGCTGTCAAAGCTGGGGCTATAACTTTGAGTCTGGGCCAACTTTTTTTTATGGCTTTGGTTACGGTTGACATCTTTTTGCCTTTTTTCCCTGACTTTGCAGTTTTCCTGGCTGTCAGAGCCATGGCTATAACATTGAGTCAGGGACAACTTTTTTTTTTGGCTTTGGCTAAGGCCGACGTCCTTTTCCTAGTTTGTCCCTGATTTAGCAGTTTTCCTGGTTGCCAGAGCCAGGGCTGAAACTTTGAGTCAGGGCCGGCTTGTTTGATTATCTCTTTTACTGCACCTGGCGTCCTTTTGACATTTTGTCCCTAAGTTAGTTGTTTTCCTAGCTGTCAAAGCCATGGCTACAACTTTGAGTAAGGGCCAGCTTGTTTTTGAGAACTTTGCCAGTGGCCGACGTCCTTTAACCTGTTTGTCCTTGACTTAGAATTTTACTTTGCAGTTAGAGCCAGGGCTGCAACTTTTAATCAGGGCCGGCTTGTTTTTCTACAGCTTTGCCAATGGTCGACATCCTATAACCTTTTTGTCTTCAACTTAGCAGTTTTCCTAGCTCTCGGAGCTATGGATACAACTTTGAGTCAGGGCTAGCTTGTTTTTCAACAGCTTAGGCTGCGGCCGATGTCCTTTTGCCTATTTGTCCTTGACTTTGCAGTTTTCTAGGTTGTTAAAGCCAAGGTTGCAACTTTGAGTGAGGGACGGCTTGTTTTTTTATGGCTTTGGTTGCGGCCGACGTCCTTTTTCCTGTTTGTCCCTAACTTAGCAGCTTTCCTAGCTGTCAGAGCCAGGGTTTCAACTTTAAATCAGGGCCAGCTTATTTTTTATCTTTTTTTACTGCGCCCGATGTCCTTTTGCTTGTTTTTCCCTGAGTTTTTAGTCTTCCTGGCTATTAAAGCCATGGCCTATTTGTCCCTAACTTAGCAATTTTCCTAGGTGTCAGAGCCAGGGCTGTGACTTTGAGTAAGGGCTGGAATGTTTTTGGAAGCTTTGGCTGCGACTGATATCCTTTTGCATGTTTGTCCCTGACTTAGCAGTTTTCCTAGCTGTCAAAGCTTGGGCTGCAACTTTGAGTCAGGGCAGGCTTTTTTTATGGTTTTGGCTGCGACTGATGTTCTTTTGCCCTTTTTTCTCAAACTTTGCAATTTTCTTGGTTGTCAGAGCCAAGGCTACAACATTGGGTCAGGGAGGACTTGTTTTTTTGGGCTTTGGCTATGGCCGACGTCATTTTGCTAGTTTGCCCCTGACTTAGCAGTTTTCCTGGCTGCCAGAACCAGGGCTCCAACTTTGAGTCAGGGCTAGCTTGTTTATTTATCTCTTTTTCTGTGCCCAAGATCCTTTTGCCTGTTTGTCCCAGACTTAGTAGTTTTCCTGGCTTTCAGAGCTATGGCTGCAACTTTGAGTAAGGGCCGGCTTATTTTTTGACTGTTTTGGTTGTGGCTGACGTTCTTTTGCCTTTTTTGTCCCTGGCTTATCATTTTACTAGGCTATGAAAGCCAGGACTGCAACTTTTAGTCAGGGCCGGCTAGTCTTTTGATGGCTTTGGCTTTGGCCGACTTCCTTTTGCCCGTTTATCCCAGACTTCAGAGCCAGGGCTGTAAATTTTAGTCATGGTCAGCTTGTTTTCTTACGGATTTGGTTGTGGCCAACGTCTATTTGCCTTTTTCTCCTTAACTTAGTTGTTTTCCTGGCTGTCAGAACCAGGGTTACAACTTTGAGTCAGGGCCAGCTTGTTTTTTGATAGCTTTGGCTGCGGTCGACGTCCTTTTACGAATTTGTCCATGTCTTAGTAGTTTTCCTGGCTGTCAGAGGCTCTATGGCAAATAAGTAACCTTTCCGTACCACAATGGTATGGAGGAACCCGCAAAATTAATTATATGCATTTATTGCAATTAAGTCCCCCAAATTGTGACATGCGATTACAACATGTTAGGACACTACATAAATTACCAAATTTAATATTCCTGGCTTGAATCATAATTGCAACATATTTGTGTCCGGTGGTGATTCTTCCTAAATCGCCAGTAGGTGTTGTAGATTAAACGATAAGGATTTACTTCATTGTTTCTATATGTAATCCGAACATCTTCCAAACTAAGTACGGAGTCCGGACCTGTTTGTTTCCCCACATGTGGAACTTGAAAATACAAAAGGGTTATTTTTTGGACCATCCAGTTCGATCAGATTTCAATTTCGATATATGAGTAAACTTATTACTTTTTGCAAGTTAGTCCCTCCAAGAATCCTGGAAGGGTCGAAATATAAAATTGGCTCCACATGTATGCAATTCAATACATTACAATTGTGTTAAAGATTTTGTAAACCCTACTGGTGGACGGAAGGCCCTTTAAAACCAACAGTGAATGTCTGCACTATATTTTGTAAAATTATACTATTGGCCACAAATTTACTTGGGGAACCTCCATAAATCCTAATGCTACCATTTTTTGAAATTCTAACCATTCTTGGAATATAATGCTTCCAATTTGGCGGTCCTAATGTAACCATTTAGGCCAACTACGTTCAGCCTATCTTTTTTGTCTTCATGAGTGTATTTGTCCAACAAAATTTCAAATCACCTAGTGTACAAATTTTTTATTCGACCCATCATCGTGCATGTTTATCAAAAGTACAAGTGTTAAACTATCTAAGTGCAACAGTGTCTAACTGCTACTACAAGTTTTTTACAAATATTAATGAGAAAATGGTTCAACCCAGTCAGCAGGTCCTGTTGCATCACCATCATGGGTACTTGTGCCAACATCCATGTCCTCGACATCACCTTCGTGGGAGGTAGGAAATTTCTGACTGCTTCCACGACATTAGGAAATTGATACGTTATAACCTTGGCTATATGTTCGTGCCAGGACCTTTGATATTTGGATTCTTCAAGTAAGTTTTCTACACCGATCTCCAAGGAAGCAACTCTGGATTCAATAGTAGCGACAAACGTGTCTGATGTCTATCTGTAGAAAGAGTCCACACAAATCTTACCCATTGGTTGGCCATAAATTTTATGTGCACGGGAAATAACTCCAACTCTTGAACAAAACGTAGAGATGATACTGCAATAGGCATAAAATCCCATCTGATATTGTTCCCTCTATAACATAGGACAAATTCGATGACCAAAATTCCATTGAAGCTCCTTCTTTATTGCATACACGAAGGTCAAGAAAAGTTTGTGAACTTCTGTGTTGATGGATTCTAGAGGCCACGAAGTGGTACCACCCATTCATTTCCAGTGATAGAGTTTTCTTAGGTATTTTACTCCAACCTGGTTTGACCAACTCATCTATGTCCATACCTGCCCTAGTTACTACCCCAACGATCTCTTTCTTAATTGGTTGTTGTAGAATGTAGCCGTCATCACCTAGAAAATGGAGTGCGAGAAACTCGTCCTCATTGTTTGGAACATTGGGCAACCCAAATAATTCATTGATAGGTTCTGGTATGACAGGGACAGTTTTACCTCTACAATACACATGATCGTAGCTCAGCTTGCACTTTAAGTTTGCATAGAACTCACTTACAATGGTCAGATTGAATGGTTTCGGAGTCTCGCAGAATTTTTCCCACCCAAGCTTCCGAATAGTTTGTTCGAATGGGGGAGATGCTTCAATTCCTCTCTCTATATGATGATGGAATCCTTTGAATGATTCATGGACCAACCTAGCCTTCTTAGACATGAAGGTACCATCCAGGTAAGTGTGTGGTGATACTTTCGGCAATGATGGAGACGGTGAATGGCGTATAATTTTGAATTGGATTTGGGAGGCATTTCCTAATAAAATCATTGAAGCATTTCATCAAACACCTTACATGAAAGTTAGTATGTTAATGATGTCACATTCTCAATGATTCTATTTCATATGCAATTGTAAATTAATTATACTTACAAGGTATTGGAGTGGTTTACTTGATTATATGACAACCTACGTAGGATTTCAACAAAGTTGGGTAGTGATGGACACGGTAGTGAGTGAGAGATATAAATTTGCTACTATGAAAATAGGGATCTGAGAGGGTTTTAAATAATGGAACTTTTTTATACACCAATATTCTACACATACTAGTGTAAAATGAGGCCTAAAGAAGCTGCTTTAGGCTGCTTTAAATATAGTTAAAAAATTCTTCCTAATCGAACCCGAGAGTAAAGATTAAAAAAAATTCCAAGTACCCAACACCAGTACATTTACCAGTGCAAATTGAACAAAAAGCAGTTGCTTTAGGCTGCTTTAATTGCCAACAAAATTTGGTTCTTCACACCTGATACGAATGCTTAATTTTTTTTTCTAAGTATCTAGCACCGGTACACCTACTGGTGCAAATTTTATAAAAAGCAGCTGCTTCAGGCTGCTTTAAATGCCTAAAAAATTAAAAATGTCAGACCCGAGAGCAAAAAACAAAAAATATTCTAAGTATTGTGCACCGGTAAGAGTGCCGGTGCGTAACTACAAAATAGAGTACCTTTCCTATTTCTCTACATCGGTAATTTATTCTTTACCGGTGTAAAAAACCAGCACCTAGCAGAAATTTTAAGTAAAATTAAATCACATTTTACTGATTCAATTCATAAACACTCCATTGAAATCACGGATCATACCAACCAATTCATAAAAGAGTGTCAATTAAATACATTACACACTAATTTGCTTAATGGTCATACGATTTTTTACAAAACATGGTCACAAAAACAACAGTCAGGAACGACCAATCTATCAATTCCGCTTCAAGAAATTGTTTCCACCTACTATTTCACCTCTCTCATCAACCCACAGCCCATCACCAAGAGAACGCTTTCCAACAACGGGTCCCCCAACATCTTCCAAACCAGGAAATACTGATGGAATCTTAGGAATATCAGTTATAGTGGGCTAATCAATCTCCTCAACAAAGTAAAACTCCTTCCCATGCAACACCACATGATACTTCACATTCGAAGGGTCCTTGATGTAAAAAACCAGTCATGCCTAGGCAGCTAAGATGAACTTGTCATCTTTATATCCTTCACGATTCAAGTCGACCAATATGAACCCATTGGGCTTTTCAACTACAACATTGGAACCGTGTTCCACCCAACGACACTTGAAGACAACAGCCTTGAATTTATAATCCAACTCCCAAATTTCCTCAATCGCCTCATAGAAAGGCATCACAACAACAACTAGATGTTTATCTCTCTTGCTTGCCTCCCACATGGATTCATATTCAATATAAACACCACTGTTTTGAGTGGTGCTCTTCTCATCACTCACTAATGTTGAGAAACTAAACAAATTAATGTCATAACCAAGGTATCGTCTAATGGTGCAGTTCGGCTTCCTTGCAAATGTCCGTAGCTTACTGGGCATCCCTTTGACATTACAATGATTGTAAAACCAGTTAACAAACCTTGAAGAATGCTCGACATGAATTTTATTTGAGGGTCAGCCTGGATTAATCTATTCCAACAGGGACAAGCAGGTATCTTTTCATACTCCAATCCTATTGGACACAAAATTCTCTTAGCTTTTTATAGGTTATCAGGAACCCGGTTACCATGTGGAAGCTTTTCATTCAAAAACTTAAGCAATTTATTCATGCTAGTATCACTCCATGACCCTACACCTTTCAAATTAAAAAACTCCATCAAACATGACATGACCGTGTCTTCTTGCAACTGGGACAAAATGGTGTATCCTTCTTACCAAGGAAGTTAGCCAAAACCACGGGCCTCCCTCTAAACTCATTAACAACCTCCTCAAACATGTCATTCAAGTTAGCATCCCCAAAACACTCTCCCTTACTACTAATTCTCACTTCCGGTGGTGATTTTTTCCCATGAAAGGTCCACACAACATAATCTTTTGCAAACCCCCAGCTATACAAATGGAGTTTCAGGATGTTCTTCTTATCAATACGAACTCAATTTTAACAATCATGATAGGGACATAATATTTGCTTCTCTCAATTAAAAGCATGCTCCAAGAACTCATCCACGAACATAATATACGCATCGCTCACCCTACTAACATTGGCATACACAGGCTTACGCCTCTTGATGGCTTGATAAAACTCTACATATCAATAAATGTAACAATTAAACTTCAACACATTTAATGCAATAGAATTTTTCATGACGACTTCCTAATTATGCAACATTATAAAATGCACAATATACACCTATGTTCCACATTACAATTACAACATTCTTAACATGTCTAACACTATAGGAATCAAAAGCCATAGCACCATAACTACAACAACCTTGAGAACAAATCACAAATTAATATCAACAATTCTACTTCAATCACCATCAAATGATCAAACACAAAATATAAATATCTCTACTAACCAAAACCATACATGAAATCCTTAATATCCATAAATGTAATTAAAAAAATGGTACCTTCAAGGGTCTTCATTGTGGAGAATTCAATGCCTTCGTCAACCAAAAAACACCATTAATGAACCTCTTATTTTAAAAAAATCCCATTTTTAACCAGCTAAAAAATGTGGTAGGTGAACATTTAATACAATTTTCTACACCGGTATTTACACTTTACCGGTGTGTTTGTAACTCATTACACCAGTAAAAACAGTCACCGATGTAGATATTTAGCCCAATCTCGTGTATTTTCTTCTTTTGCACCAGTAAGATCATAGTACCAATACAAAAATGAATAGTTTTGGCGCCAAATTACTAAAAAATGAAATTCCTATGCACCAGTTTTAAGAAAATACCAATGTGTGTTTAATTCCTACACTGGTTCTAATAATAACCACTGTACAAATGCAATTTTTTTCTATATTTTTTTTAATCTGCATCGGTAATTTCCAGTTACCTTTTTCAAAAGTTGTCCTCTTGGTGCCAAATTAATAAAAAGGGGAAATATGTACACACTGTAATCGTTTACCGGTACACATGTAAGCAAATTCACCGGTCATAACCACCTACACAGATAATACCGGTGCCTAATTTTTTAAATTGTTCCCCGGTAGAACCAACACCGGTGCGGAATTAGGTGAACTGTACACCGATTTACAGGATATCGGTGCGTGTGTAATTATTTGCACCGGTACGATGTTAACATGATAAATACTGGTGCAATTGGTTATATACACACTGGTATGCCTGTACTCATGGATTTATACTAATGTGTATGTACCTATTTTCCAGTAATGATTTCTTCTAATTTGCACTTTAAATCATGGTATTTCCATGGCTTATGGAAATACCGTCTTTCAAGAGATGGACTCGTATAAAGAGTTGACTAAATATTAATTTCAAAAATCAGTTTGAAAAGTATTGTAAAAATAATATTTAATAAATTATCACAAATTCTTGTTATAGACCGAGTAACTGTTAGATAAGGGTATTTTATAATTAGTGGGACTAATAAGAATATTTGATAATTATTTTTATTTAGTGAGATATATATATATATATATATATATATATATATATATATAATTATGATAACCTTTAAAATGAGCTCAACATATAAATAATTATTTTTTAAATAATTTTAATGAAATATTATAGAAATACTCATTTTTATTGTATGTAATATGTAACGATTTCTTACTAAATTAATTATTTCACTTCATTACGTATATAGTTTTCCTTAGATGACTAAACTTAAAAATTGTAAATAAAATTATTTATTTATAATTTAAATGTAAGAGACTAACAGTAAGACTCTAGATAATAAGGAGAAAAGAGAGGGCAAGATTGGTAACAAAAGTAAGGTCTCTGATACGAAACTCAAAAAACTAAGATCTTCACAAAGAGCAACCCCTATAGTTTTTAAGTGATAAAACACACCATTATAGGGAATATATTAGTCTGGAATGTTAGAGGATATGGAACATCACTGGACAGATTAAAGGCCCTCAAATTTAAACACAAGATTGACATTTTATGTTTAATAGAACCTCGGCATGATAAACAGAATTTAAACACTTTGATGCATGAACTTGGTTACAAATATGCCCTCCCTGCACAGCATGCTAAAATTTGGATCTTATGGAACCATGTTTTTAGTATAATCAGTTTAAGGGAATCAGATCAATTTTTACAAGCTAGAATTTTTTATAATGCCACAAATGTTAGTTGGAACTGTTTTTTCATCTATGCTAGTGTCAGTAGACAATCGAGGGAAGCTTTATGGAATGATTTACAAACTCCAACCCCTGAACCATCTATATATATAGGGGATTTCAATACTGTCGCTTCTGTTACTGAATACAAAGGAAGGAAATCAATACCCAAAAAAAGCATGAAACAGTTTAATGATTTTATAAATAATTTGGACCTACATGATATCCCTACAGTAGGAAACTCTTTCACTTGGAGTAATAATAGATATAGGGATAAATGCAAAGACTTAATGTTTCAAAGATTAGACAGGGGCATTGCCAATTTAGAATGGATAGAACTCTTTCCTAATAGCTCCATACATGTGCTAAATAGAATGACCTCGGACCATTCCCCTTTATTTCTATCTGTTCAATCTGCTGAAGAACAGGTACCAAGGCCTTTTAGATATCAAGAAATGTGGTCAAATAGACAAGATTTTCAAGCTTTAGTAGTCTCTAACTGGAATTTAATATCCCCCTTCCGTGGGATGCATAAATTAGTTTTCAAACTGAAGAGGCTCAAGATTGAAATTAAAGAATGGAACAAATCTAACTTTGGTAATGTTAATCAAAATCTTTTACAATCTGAGACAAAAGTCAATGATTTGGAAATAAAATTCCAGCAAACTCAAGATGAAACAGTCCTAGCTGAACATAATAGGTCAAAAGCCTTGCTTCTGAGATCTCAGAAAGAAAGAAATATTTTTTTGAAGCAAAAGGCTAGGTTAAACTGGATAAAACATAGGGATGCAAACACTAGTTACTTCCACCACACCATTAGGGAAAGGAGAGCAAGGTCTAGAATTAGTAAAATTAAGGATGGTAGTGGGAATTGGATATCAGAACCACAATTGATTAAAGAAGAAGGATTTAGATTTTTTAAGGAACTACTTAATGAGGATGCCCCTCAAAAAATGGGAACTCACTTACAACATTTTCTAAAAGAAATTCCTTCAGTTATCACTGACCAACAAAATCTCCTCCTGATGCAACCATTTAATATCCAGGAACTCAAAAGTGCGGTTTTTGAATTAAATAAATCTAGTGCTCCAGGTTCAGATGGTTTCTCAGGAGAATTTTACACCTCTTTCTGGGATACCATTAAAGATGACCTTGTAGAAGCTGCAAATGACTTCTTAAGTAATGGCAATATCCCAAAAGTCATCTCTAGTACTTGGCTTTCCTTAATCCCCAAAAAACCAATTCCAATCACCTTTTCTGATTTCAGACCTATCAGCCTATCAAATTTTTTGAATAAAGTATTCTCAAAAATGCTTATGGGAAGGATCAAACCACTGATGCCATTACTGATCTCCCCTGAGCAGAGTGCTTTCATTAAAGGAAGGGATATCTCTGATAATGTCATTCAAATGCAAGAGATGACCAGAATGCTATCTAGAAAATCAAAGGCTTCAAATTTGATAGTTAAATTAGATATGCAAAAGGCTTTTGATAGGGTTTCATGGTCATTTCTGAATTCCATCCTCATGCATTTTGGTTTTCATGGTCAATTTGTTAGAATTATCATGCATAATATTGCTGCTGCTCACTTTTTAGTCTTAGTCAATGGAGTTACTTCAGGCTTCTTTGCATCCTCTAGGGGTATTAAACAAGGAGATCCACTTTCTCCTTTTTTGTACAATTTATTGTCTGAGGCTTTCTCCAGAGGTCTAAAGAAACTGTTCAACATCGGATACTTACAATATTTCAGTCTTCCAAATTCTTGTTCCCCCATTTCCCATCTGATGTATGCTGATGATACAGCTATTTTTTTGAACACCAACCCCAAAAATTTGAAGAGGTTTAAACGAATGAGCTCTCAACTCTCTAGCTCTGGGGCGAAAAAAGAAGAAAAAAGGTGCAGCCTTTCTTCCATCCTTTGGAGGCCAATTTCTTCAAATTTCATTCACTTTCCACCGATGAATTATGGTTTAACGGATTCTCCTCTTGAATCTGCGCAAAACCATATGCAATTTGTGGCGAGTGTTTGATCTTAATCGGCCTTGGAGTAGGGTTTGAATATGGAAAGGGAGAGTTCTTGGTGGATCTTGTTCGTGATTTGGGTTTGGATCTTGGATACGGATTCGGATCAGGAATTGAGCAAGAGATCGGATTGGTGTCTTGCTTTGAATCCTTGTCTGAGTTGGAGATTTGGTTGAAAAATCCAATCTTTTTTGGGTTTTGGTTTGGATTTGGTTGCGCAAAGGGGTTTAAAAGGGTTTGATTAAAATTTTCAGCACACTTTTTAATCAAATTCCTATCTCCTTCATCGGATTTGCATCAATGGTTTGGAGGATTTGCATCGGACATCAAGAAGAACTCAAGAATTTGCGATCGGATAGCCACGGTTTCCACGGTTTCCAGGTTTTTCGATTCAATTCCTTGTGGTTTAATTGTTTCTCGGTTTGGTGCATTGTTTTGTTGATTCCGTTTTGTTTGTTGGAGGATTTTGGTTTTGAATTCAAGCATTGTATTAATTTATTTCATAATTTTTGGTGAATTTCGATCGGTTTGGGTTAATTCCGATCGGATTTGTGCTAGTTTGTTGAAGTCCGTTTGGTTTTTGTGGTTGTTTATGTGAATTCCGATCGGTTTGGGTTAATTCCGATCGGATTGGTGTTTGTTTGTGTGGTTGGTTTTCCAATTTGCTTTGGTGAAGCCAATTTGCTCATCGGAATCCATACTTTGTGGTTTTTTCTTGCTTCATCACAATGGTGATTAATGGGGAGTCTTCAACGGGTGGCAAGAACAATAATAATCCTCGGAAGCAAGGCACGGCCGAGGGTGGTAGTAACAAGAGGCAAAATCAGCAAGTGCATCCAAGAGAATGGAATGTTCCGAAACTTGAGAGAAGGAGGCTATGGAATGATCCAGACATCCTCATGAACAAGTCGAATATTGAAATTGTTGCAAACAATGGAGATAGTGTCGACTTTGTTCTCACTGAGGATGAGATACACAAAGATCTATACAAACCCTTCTACGGATTCTTGGGTGCATTTCCGGGCTTCTTCCCTGGAATGTATGCTATCCGAACTCTTTTGGTGGCAAAGTGGAAGGTTGCGTGCACTGTTCAGAGCAAGCAAAATGGCTATGTCATGTTCAGGTTTAACTGTGCTGAGGATAGAGATCTAGTGATGAATGGTCCTGACCATTATCTCCATGGAAAGAAACTGTTCATGTTGTTAATGGATGAATCTGGGCAGTATGATGCGAGCATCCAAGCTACTAAACCAGTTTGGATACGGATGGAACACTTGCCAAAGACTTATTGGCACAAGAAGGCATTGGAGAAAATTGCATCTTCCCTAGGAGATCCAATTCTCATGGATAATGGTACTCTCGAGTTGAGGGGCTACTATGCACGTCTCTTGGTATGGATTGATACATCCAAAAAGCTCAAGGAGGAGGTGAGCTTTCGTGTTCCAACTGGTGAGGTTTTTGTGCAAAAAATCATTTATGATTATTGTAGACCTTGGTGTACGAATTGTGGTGAAAACAATCATCTCCTTGAAGTGTGTGATGACTACTGGAAAGCCAAGGAGATGGAACACAAAAATCCAAGTGAATTGGTAGGCAACAAAACAATGAAGGCGAAGGGAAAGAAAAACTGGAGATCTCGATACAATGATCAAGTTTGGGTTAGGAAGATGCAAGCTGAAAATATTGGAGATACTCTAAGTTCAAATTCGGTTGGAGGGGGAGAACATGTGATCATTGAGGATGCCTCTTCGGACAATGAGGAGGTAGAGAGGCGAAGAAAAGGTAAGGGAAAATTAGTTGAAGACATAGTCAAAAGCATTGAGAAAGCTGGAAGTGTTAAAAAAGGGCCTGGCATAACTATCGAGGTAATGCAGGATGAGGTTAATCGGGCAGTTGTTGCGCTGCCAGCAACACTGCACGCACCGCTAGCGCCTGGAGCTGCAACTATGGGCGCTGAAAACCTCACCGTAGGCGCCAGGTCTGCCCAAGCAGTGCGCGGTAGGAGCGCCGAGCGCTCGAAATCTAGCGTCCGTGCTGTTCGACAAGCAAATCCAGTGCCCAAGGAATCCGATGGGAAGAAACAAGCGTTGGGAGACGATGACAATCCGATTGAAGGTGCTGGAATTTTTCCTAAGCAAATGATCCATCCGGAAGCTCGGGGCTCAAAAATTCCCAGGTTGCATAGGAGCAAGAGCAAGAGTAGACCTCCCCCTACCCTAGGGGCTTTGACTAGGTCTCAGAGTAAGAGCAGGACAAGAACAAACGAGCAGGGGAAGGGCATCCAGAAAACCTTCCAACGCATGCTATCGGCTGCAAGGAGCAACTCGGGTAGTTCTGGTACTCAAAATTCTGATGGCGGCGGTCCGAAGCCAAAAGGGACCTCGGTTTCCCAATGAATGCCACATCTATGAATGTCAGGGGTCTATCGGCCCCTGTAAGGAGGAGATGGGTTAAAAATATCATCTCCACTAATAGAGTTTGATTGTGTGGTTTGTTGGAGACGAAAATAGAGGATAAAGTATTGAAAATTTTCTTAAAGAGTTTTAAGGGATGGAAGTTTACGCATAATTTTGAGCTGTGGCAGAACTCAAGAATACTCATTATCTGGGATCCGAAAGGCTTCTTAGTGGATGTTCTTGGGAAATTTCCACAATGTATTCACCTCAAGGTTCGTAATCTTTCTTCTGGCATTGAGTTTTTCTGTTCATATGTGTATGGGCATAGTGAGGGACGTTTGGCGCGTTTACCACTATGGGAGGAATTAAAGTTATTTGGTGTTAATCTGAATTCTCCTTGGATGGTCCTTGGTGATTTTAATGCTATTCTTAGTGTTGATGATCATTATGGAGCTACTGTTCCTAGCTTGTATCCGATGAAGGAGTTTCAGGATGTTTGTGTAAAGTGTGGACTAAGGGATGCGCCTTCTTTAGGTGAGCACTTAACCTGGCATAGTGCAGATTGGAAATTTTGGAGAAAACTAGATAGGGTGCTATTAAACCACGGATGGGATGGTGATGCTTGTCGTACAATGTTTCTACCAATCTCGGCTCAATCCGATCACTCTCCCATGGTGGTTGATATGTCGCAAGAGATCGATGATAAGGGTAGGCCTTTTCGATTTCAAAACATGTGGTTAGGTCATCCGAATTGTGGGCAAATAGTAGAAGATTTTTGGAGCCCTTCGGTTGAGGGGACTAAGCGATTTTCGGTGACCAGAAAATTATTTCGAATGAAACACCCATTGAAGGAGTTGGGTAAGCTTGATTTTAACCATGTGTCCGCAAAGGCCAAATTTGCGGATGCGGAGTACAACAAGGCTTTTGATGAGTTTGACGCCAAGACTACTTCGGACAATGATGTTATGGCATTACGATGTTTGAAGAAGAGTGCTATGTTGTATTATCTTGCGGAATCATCCTTTCTTGCGCAAAAGGGGCGGATCAATCACATCACTTTGGCGGATAAGGGATCTCAGTACTTTCATACGATGATCTCGGCAAGAAAAGGAGGTGGTATCTCGGCGATTATTGATAGTGACAATCAGATTGTAACTTCAAATAGCCGAAAGGGAGAGTTATCTACAAATTTTTATAAAGGCTTCTTCGGAACGAAGAGGGATAGAGTACCTATTGATCCGGTTGTTATTGGTGATGGCAACAACCTCACGGATGTGGATAGGGCTTTTTTGAATTAGGAAGTTACGACCATTGAGGTTAAACAAGCTTTGTTTGCAATGGCGGATGACAAGTCCCCGGGTCCGGATGGTTATACGGCGGCTTTCTTTAAGAAACAGTGGGGCATTGTAGGTGAGGAGGTGACAGCTGCGGTTTTGGAGTTCTTTCAGACAGGGGATCTCTTGGCCTAGCTTAATCATACTTCGGTTGCTTTGATACCGAAGAAGCCTGATAATCTGAAAGTAAGTGACTTTAGACCAATAGCGTGCTGCAATGTGGTCTACAAAGTTATCACAAAAATTATTGCGAACAGGCTAGAAGGAATTCTGCCAGGGATCATTAATCCTTGTCAGGGTGCATTTGTGAAGGGTAGAAATATCTCTGATAATGTAATGCTAGCTCAAGAATTTGTTCGGGGATATGGAAGGGCTCGGAATTCTCCACGATGCATGATTATGGTGGATCTACAGAAAGCATTTGACACAGTCTCTTGGGAGTTCTTGGAGGAGGTCTTACTTGGCCTTGGATTTCCGGAAAGGCTGACAGAAAGAGTCATGATATGTGTACGCACTTCTTCATTCTCGATTGCGGTTAATGGTAAACTGGGGCAAAGAGGAATTCGACAAGGAGATCCATTATCGCCTCTCCTGTTTGTGATTTGCATGGACTATTTCTCGAGATTGCTGAAAAGGAGAACGGATTCTAGGCACTTCACCTTCCACCCGAGGTGTGAGTCGTTAAGGATCACGCACTTGGCCTTTGCGGATGACCTTATGCTCTTCTCTAAGGCAAACACAAGTTCAGTTCATATACTCATGGATGCCTTGAATGAATTTTAACGCACTTCGGGATTGGGCATAAATGCTGTAAAATCGAAGTTCTTTGGAGTTGGCATAAAGGAGGATTTAAGTTTCACGGGTATTCCTTGGGCGACATTCCCTGTTAGGTATCTAGGCGTGCCACTGGATTCCAGCAAGTTGAAGGTGACGCAATTTGGTACTTTATAAGGGAAAGTTGATTCGGAAATAGCAAAATGGAAGGGTCATACCCTTTCCTATGCAGGCAAATTTGAGCTTGTGAGATCAATTGTGGGAGGTATTGCAGGATTCTGGATTCAGAATTTTGTCATTCAATCTGCGATTTTTGATGCTTTGGAGCAAAAGTGCAAACGCTTCCTATGAGGAGGCAAATACAAAAACAAAGTGGCATGGAAAAAGTTGTGCGCTCCTAAATCTTTTGGGGGTCTTGGATTGCGAGACTTTGGTACTTGTAATCGGGCTTCAATGGCGCAGAGACTATGGGATATACATATGAAGAAGGATAGTTTGTGGGTGAAGTGGATTCACTCATTCTACCTTCGGGATGGTGATTTCTGGGATCTAAATCCCAGAATTCAAAATGGAAGATTGGGTGAGAGGTATTCCAGTTACTTTGGTGACTTGTTCAAAATCAGAGATGAGTTATGTGGCATGTTTCAAGGTAATATGGGAGAGGTTCAGTACCATCTTGGTCTTTGGGCGAATTCAGGAAAATTCACGAGCAAGGCTTATGTGTTCATGCATCGCCATCAATACCCGAGGCTTTATGAGGAGAGTGACCGCAATTATGAGAAGGTTTTCAACAGCATTTGAAGAGGTTTTGTACCGCCAAAGTTCTCTTTTATTGCTTGGCTTGCAACAATTGGAAGGCTCTATACTAAGGACAAAATCCGTACTGAGGGAGAGGATAGTTCGGATACAACTTGTTCTTTATGTCACCTAGAGGTTGAGACTAATGAGCATTTATTTTTTAAATGTGAATTTTCGGAGGTGGTATGGGGCCAAATAAGGACTTGGATGGGTCTAAGGAGAAGAACAAATTCGATTTCTAGTTCAATGAATTGGGTTAAAAGGCAAGTTAAGGGTTCCAAAATTCGCAAAAAGTTTGGTATCCTAGCCTTGGTAACTACAATTTATCGTATTTGGAGGGAACGTAATAATGTTGTTATGGATGGCGCCTCCCCTAGTTCTGATCGAGTGGTCAAGTTAATTATGAAAGATTGTTACATGGTGATGAATAGGCTATTCCCGGATGAACATTTATTTTAGTATGATTGGATGGAGTGGCTGATGGAAGGCTAGTGGGTGGTGCTGGTTGCTGTGCACTGGGTGCTTCATGTCGTGGGCTAAGGGACTGGATTCCTGGCGCTGTGGACCTGGCGTTGTGGACGATGGATCTCGGCAACTGGGCATCTCGTGGGTGGTGCTGGTTGCGGTGCACTGGGTGCTTCATGCCGTGGGCTAAGGGACTGGAATCCTGGCACTGTGGACTTGGCGCTGTGGACGATGGATCTCGGCAACTGGGCATCTCGAGGTTAGTGGTTTTCTGCATATTGGGAGCTGGATTAGGCATCAAGGCCAGGCGCTGTTTGGTGCTGATTGGTGCCATTTCCCGCGCCAAGTTGGAGCTGTTTGAGTCGATCGAGTCAAGGTTTCTACTCGGATTTCTTCTGGTGATTGCGACTCGAAATCAGGATGAGGCAATAGGTTTAAGAGTATGGATTTGCACTCCAACACTCTTTCTCCTAAGCCTAATTTTTACTTATGAATTAACGGTTATTTATTCGCTCTATGCTCGCGCTACACTCTGTGTTAAATTAGCATAAAGCTGTCCATTTGCTCAAAATGGAGTGGGCGATTACATAATCGCCACGCTTGATGCACGCGGTACAAGTGTATCCGTTCTCACATCCTTAGGAGGTTGATTTGGATGGGAGTTACAAAGGTTAGAGGCACGGCCTCATCTTATCTTTGCCCACCAAATCACCCTTGGTGCCAAACAGAGAATGCTTGAAGGCCAATAACATTCCTCTTTCTCCATCTTAGGGATGTACATGGTAGAAGCAGATTTTCATTCGTGCCAGAAAGGTGCTAACAAGATCATCAGCTTCATTTTTTCTATTGTGACGTCCAAGATCCGAGACACTCTCGGCTGCATTAGGATATTCTTCTCATTCGACTTTGGATCTTAGTTCCTTCATCAACGTTCCAGTAATTACATTAATTCAAGACCCGAGACTCACAATTCTCGGCTGCATTTTGGAAACAACATGAAGATGGCCCCATTTGTTAGGGGTAGAAGCGGATTTTTTTTATGATTATGGGTAATGAGTTTGTTCTCACCTCATTTTTTCGAGTGTTTTATAGCCTGTGTTTTTCCAGGTTGTTTTGTGCTCCCTTTGCTCGATATCTTGCTTAGGGTTGGAAGTTATTTTACTAAAAGGGGGGCGATGGGGGAGTGTTATCCTTTGGATTTGCACTCTTCCATCCCCCTACCTCATTTGCAGATTTTCTCCTTAGGTTTACCTAAGGTTGGATTCTTTTGTATTTGGTGGGGTCCTTTTTGGGCCCTGCTGCAGGTTCCACCGTCTATACTATTTACCTATTTACGTTGAAGAGGTTTAAACATTTTCTGAATGCATATGAGCAAACATCAGGTCAAAAGGTTAATTTTGCAAAATCAGAATTTTTTGTTGCCCCCAATACATCTTTAGCAAGAGTCCAATCCGTTAAAAGGATTCTGGGAATGGTGAAAGGCTCCTTCCCTTTTAAATATTTAGGAGTCCCTATCTTTTCAGGACGTAATTTACAGGCTCATTATCAACCTATCCTGGAAAGAATGGAGAAAGCTATTAATAATTGGAAGAATAGATGGCTAACTACGGCTGATAAAATCATACTGATTAATCATTGTTTTCGTTCAATTCCCACGCATATTTTTGCAGTTTTAAAGCCTCTAAAGATAGTCTTAAAAAAATGGAAAAAATTGCTTCTAGTCTATTTTGGGGGAAATGTGACAACACAGAAAGAAAAAAGTGGCGATCCTGGAAAAAAATGAGCTTCCCCGTAGAGGAAAATGGTGTAGGTTTCAGGGATTTAAATGCCATAGTTGATGCTTTCTCTTGTAAACTATGGTGGAAACTGCAAAAAAAAATACCCAATGGTCATCTCATTTATGGTCACTCCCTGCCTCTTACAAAAAACCTCACACTTGGTCTAGAATATGTAAAATCACTGCTAAGGCCAACAGCTTTTCTAGGGTTATTCATGGTATTGGTGATTGTTCATTCTGGAATGCTAACTGGATAGGAGATGGAGCTTTGTGTTATAAATGGCCTCAGGAGATGGATATTCCCTTCGTGGATATCTCCCTAAGGTCGTTCATAATTAACAAAGCTGATATCCTCCCAAATCTGGAGCCTCATTTGGCTACCAATACTTTTACTATCTTGCAGGAAGTTAAACTGGCATACTCTCATGAAGATAAGCTAGTCTGGACACCAACCATAGATGGGAATTTCTCAATTAGCTCTGCTTACAGGATGTTTAGACAAAAAAGATCTAAAATCAGACATTTAAACAAGGTTTGGTCTCCTTTCATTCCTAAAAAGATGTCTGTTCTTATGTGGAGAGCCCTCAATGGTATCCTTCCTTTTGATAATATTCTATGTAGGTCTGGAGTCTCCCTAGCTTCTAAATGCTCCCTATGCATGAATCATTCTGATACCTTGGACCATTTTTTAACTCTTGTCCCTCTTCTACTGCTGTATGGCAAAGAATTATAACCTTTTACAGATTCAACAATCAGTTTTTGGGAGTTTAAAGAGCAGAGTGGAATACTATCTATCTTTTATGGCTGAATCCAAGATACAGTCAAACCTGATAACTCCTGCCCTATTAGTCACAACATGGTTTCTATGGATCAGTAGGAATAAAATCATTTTTTAAAATAAGTCTTTTTCTACAGATGCATGCTTTCATGATATAAAAGATATGATATACCAAATATTCACGGCGCATCATTTGAAAGGTAATCCAGATAAGCATAAGCATTGGATCCAGGCAAAAATCATTCCTCATATCCTTCAAAAGAAGAAAAAACTTGTTATTGCAGTGAACTGGAATAAACCACTAATTGGATACAAAATTAATACTGATGCTACATGGAAAACGGGTGGACTATCTCCATCTGTTGTCATAGTAAGGAATTCGAATGGGACTGTGGTCAAAATGAGAGTAAATACTTTCCAGTCTCCTTCATCCCTACATGCTGAACTTTTATCCATTCAAAGTGCCTATGAAGTTTGCTTAGAACTAGCACTACAAAATTGTGTGATTGAATCTGATTGTCTATTGGCTGTTAAGGGTATTCACAATCCAATGATATGCCCATGGAGAACTTTCACTATTTGCAGTGATCTCACCTTAAAACACCTCGTACATCCAATCCAACATACTCCTAGGGAAGCTAACTCCGCTGCTGATTTCTTGGGAAAATTTTCTATGGAAAATAATATACAGGGTGATTTAGATATCCAGTCAATCCCCCTCGTCCTTAGGGGTCTCTTGTTTCTTGACAGCAAAGGTTATCCTGGGATTAGAATAGGAGTTTCTATGGATAACAGTTTGGAATTAGAATAGGTGTGTTTGAGTATGTTATAGCTGCTACATCATTTCTACTCTCTCTGTTATGGGTTAACATTAGGCAAATCATATAAAAACTTCCTTTCAGATTAGTACAGAAACTTCTGCTTCTTCATCTATGCTTTGCAGGTCTGATGCTGAACCTTCTCTGATGCTGCTGAGATCCACTATTTGGAGTTTCATGGAGTTCCTGCAGGAAGCTAAGGACAAGGATTGTCATCCCTCTACATTGTACGCAACAAAGATCTCAACATGCAGGAAATCTTTGCTCCAAACAAACACAGCTCCTTCCCTGATATTTGCATCCTGGATTTCCACTGATTTTTTTGGGTCCTTTCATTCCATTTGGCTGGGATTCCATTGGACAAACAGGGGTTTCGACAATTCGATTCGTTGACCTGTTCATGGTATCTCAGCTGGATGGTATATAAAGAAAGTCCAACGTTGGATCATCGATGATCATTAGCTTTTTAGAATTGGTGGATACACCACTTTTGGAAGCAAGTTACCTTGCCTCAAGAGCTTATTTTGGCTCTTGGATAATCAAATGGATGATCTTTTTGTATAGAACTAAGACATTCCGCGCCTTTTCTTTTATTCTCGTTCGGTTCGGGGAGCCTAATATATTCCCCCCATCCTTGGATGGTTTAATTTAAAAAAAACACTAACAGTAGATAAAAGTAATCTTTTTTTAATTAATAATACTGTGTAACGCGCAGTGGGACTCCACTAGTTTTTCGTTAAAAAAATTAGAATCAAAATATTTTTTACAACACAAAAAAAACACTAGGTATTTTAAAAAGCAAACTGAATTCAATGAATACTCAACACTGCTATTCAACTAAGATAGTAGTCACAAAAGCTCCCCAAACATATTTATGGAAAATTACGCAATGGCCAAAAAAATGTTACGACATTATCCTTCTATCCAAAATACACATTTTTTGTTATTCTTGCATAAATATGGAAAGAGAAAATAAATGTTTTTCGGTGAAATGTTGGAAAACACTAGTTCATGTTCTAGAGTAAACTAAAGTTGATTACTTAGAAGTAAGAAAGGGAAATCGAAGAGGATTACATATATGTTCTTTTGCTCAATTGTTGATATATATCCTGTTACGGACTTGAAAAATACAATGGGGTGTATAGGGTATCATCACGTTTGAGCGGATTCAATTTGGAGTCACGAATAATGTTTTTGCTTTTGCACTTAGGT
Organism: Rubia yunnanensis; assembly: GCA_037428765.1. Lineage (NCBI taxonomy): Eukaryota > Viridiplantae > Streptophyta > Magnoliopsida > Gentianales > Rubiaceae > Rubia > Rubia yunnanensis. Next base: position 52,711,605 of record CM075062.1, read on the forward strand.
CCTTCCAAGAAAGTTGGAAATGTTGAATCACAAAATTGGTGATACCAAAATGCAATTCCACAATGGACTATGGCGACTTTGCGATTTGGGCATGTATGGGTGAGCATAAAGGCCTTGAAAGTAAACACTGAATACTTCTACACAGTCTTGAAAAATTACACTGTGGCCCAAAATTGTGTTACCCTATTGTCCGTTGCTCCAAACTAAATTATTTTTTCATTCTTTCCTAAATATAGGAATATTAAATAAACAAAATTTTGGTGAAATGTTGGAAAACGCTAATACATGTTCTAGAGTAATTTAAAGTTGATTACTTAGAAGTAAGAAATGGAAATCGAAAATGATTACGAGTATATTATGCTCGATTGTTGATAAATATTATGTTACGTACTTAGAAAATACAACGGGGGTGTATATGGTAGCATCACTTTCGAGCGGATTTCAATTTGGAGTAACGAGTAAAGTTTTTACTTTTTTCACTTAGGTCCCTCAAAGAAAGTTAGAGTTGTCGAATCACAAAATTGGTGAAATCAAAATGAAATTCAATAATATACAATTGCAACTCTAAAATTTGGGCATATATGGGTGAACAGAAGGGCCTCAAGGCCAACATTGATTACTTCTACACAGTTTAGAAAATTACGGCAAAAAATTGTGTTCTCCAATCATTAATTGCTCTAAATTACATGAATTTTGTTATTGTTGCCTACATATAAAAATATTAAATAAATCAATTTTTTGGTGAAATGTTGGAAAGCGCTAATACATGTTTTAGAGTAAGTCATATCGTAAACCCATTTCTCAAAACCTCTTTTCCTATTCTAACTTGTAAATGTTGGAAATTTTTTATGTGTCGATCACTGGTATGACTACCGGTTCCATTCGTCAACATATTGCATTTAATATACAATAATAACACAACTACATGTAGCTGCTTCAAAGTATTTTTGAAAATTTTATATTACATGCAATCCTAACACTGGTATAAGTGCTAGATATTTTGCCACTACAATTTTAACCGTAAAATTATTTCAGTCATAGGCACTGATGTTAGCATCGGTATATGTCATTCAGCCAAAATTTGTGTTGAAAATTATTAAATTCAGACATTTTTTTCTTGATAGGCACTGGTATCTAGCACCGGTATTCCATGAACATGTGCTGGATTTATTTATAGGCACCAATATTTTGTTTCACCTATTTTCAAGTAATGTATAGCTAAAAGTTACAAGTTACAACGAAACAAAACCTGATAATAGTGCAGTTGTAATAATAATATTATTGAAACTTAACCTAAACCAACCCAAATTTAATTGGGTAGCATAATAACCAGATCTAAAATGAACCAACTAGAAATATATTTGAATCCAATATGAAACATTATAAAAGATAATTGACATGATCAGACCCGAACAAAACTTCAGTACAAAAAGTGACATGTCAGTAACCCAATCCAATCAAACCCGACAATATTTTGACCCGACCCGACCTAACCCAAGTATAAAAATTACACAATAGTAACCCGACCTGACACGACCCATCTGAGAAAAAAATTGACTCGTTTTCAACCTGACACGACAATAACCAGACCCAACCTGAACCGATACGACAAATGAAATCAATACGTTTCTAACCCAACACATATCTGACACGATTACCTGAATTGACACCTCTACTTCCATTGGACGTACTATGGGACATTGTGAAGAATCCTTAAGTTAATGATAGTCATTGTATTTTCTCCCTCGTATAATGCATTTGTTAAATTACACACTAGATTTAAATTTTAAAATATTAAATAATTTACAATTTATATTACTCCTTCAGTCTCAATGAAAATGGCACATTGATATTTTCAAGTTTGACCGTTGATATCTCTAACTACACAGTATAACAATTTTGCAATAAAAATTGATATATATATATATATAGAAAATGAGCCTTTCTCTTGCAAGACCGTCTTACGGTAAGACATAGGGTATAACTAAGAATAGTTATACCCCCTCCATCCAAGCTCAAATTGCACAAAATCTTTTTCAAGGTCTCCAATAAACACCTTTGACTGTAAATATATGTAAATACCTATAATAACGACACACAAAAAGTTGATATTTTAAAACTTCATGCAACGGTGAATCTAACGGTATCTCATACGATAATATTATTTGCCATTTACTTATCCAAATATATAATCAAATATTTACATGTTTGACTTAAAAAAATTCTTTGTAATTTGAGGTGGGATAGAGGGAGTAATATATAACTAAATATTTCAAAATTTTGGGGGTCTAAATATTAATATTTTGGTCTCGGGGTCGATTTAAAAAATGATAGGTTAATTGAAGGGCTAAACTGCAAATATAATTGGGAAGTAGAACGATTTCTCTAGGCCATCTTCTATGGTTCCATGCTGGAATCCATCCGACTTCTCCGGGCCTCTTCTATGGTTCCATGCTGGAATCCATCCGACTTCTCCGGGCCATCTTCTATGGTTCCATGCTGGAATCCATCCGACTTCTCCTGATGTCCTTCTATTTCTAGTCACTACCAGAGGTTTTTTAGGTTTTTGCCGACTAATTTGCAGAGAGTTCTCTTCATCGCGTTGAACTCGCATGCTTTTGGTGAATCGAGGTTTCCTATCCAACAACATGTTTCTACCAAACACATTATATTAAAGGAATTTGAATATTATTTGTAATTGTAATTATATTCTATTACATTTTCCTAACTTGTACAAGTATCATGTACCACTATATAATCTATCCTGAGTTCACGAATAAAGCACATCATTAACCTGCCACTGAATCTGAACCTGCCACTGAGAACTCCACTGAATCTGAACCTGCCAATCAAGACCTAAATCTGAACTCTTCGGCCTCTACAGGTAAGCAACAAGGTAAGGTAAAACCAAAGAAGGCTACCTATCTAAGCCAATTAAATAAGATGATGCTTAGATCAGCAACAAGAAGTAACAAATCTGTTGAATTATGATAGTTAAGCCTCATATAAATATTTTAGTGTGGAATCTCAGAGGGATGAACACATCAATGCTTAGGCTCTCTAATCTGTGTAAAATTAAGAAAACTCAGCTTCTTTGTATTATTGAGCCAATGCATGATAATAGTCTTTGTCAGGTTTATATGCAGAAACTCCCTTTTGATCAAAATTTAACATTACAGAATGGAAAAATATGGTTAATGTGGACTAATTCCTTATCTATCTCTCTGATCTCACATCATGAACAATTCCTGCATGTCTCTTTTCTGCATCACATGTTTAATTGGAATATGGAGGCAGTGTTTATATATGGACTCAGGAATAGGGAGGGTAGAAAAAGACTGTGGACTGATTTACAACCTCTTTCTAAGAGAGACACAATTTTTATTGGAGATTTCAATTCTATTACTTCCTTGTCTGAATATAGGGGTCCTAGCTCCCCAGCTTTGGGGAGTATTAGAGATTTTAATGGTTGGATTAACTCGAATGGTATTCAGGAAATCCCAACAGTTGGTAATCTCTTTACTTGGTGTAATGCTAGACTTAGAAATCCTACATCTAAGAGATTAGACAGAGGTCTGAGTACCATGTCCTGGTTAACTAAATTCTCTTCTTCCTCTATCCAAATACTGAATAGGCAGACCTCAGATCATTCACCACTTCTTCTCCACATATCCTCTCAGGTTACTGTCTCTCCTAGACCATTTAGATTTATTGATGCATGGTTTCAGAGGATAGAATTTACTGATGTAATTAAAGACTGCTGGAATTTGCCCTTAGCTGAATCAGGTATGATGAGATTCTATTTAAAAATGATTAGACTTAAGAAAACTCTTAAGAGATGGAACAGAGTTACATTTGGTAATATTGATCGGAATGTTAAACAAGCCGAAGAAGCCCTGAGGTTACAGGAAATAATCTTTGACAGTAATCCCATTACTGCTGAAAGGGTTAAGTTAAATGAGAAAAATGCCCTGCTTCTAAGGAGCCTAAAAGAAAAAGAAAAATTTTGGAAGCAGAAAGCTAGGCTTAAGTGGCAAAAACTTGGTGATAATAATACCAATTTCTTTCATAAGACTGTTCAAGAGAGAAATTGCAAACTGCAGATCACAAAGATAAAAAATGAAAGAGGGCAGTGGATTGATTCTCAAACAGAAATTCAAAGTTCAGCAGTCCAATATTTTTCTGAGCTACTTTCTGAACCTGCTCAACAATTTGATGAGACCTATTACCCCCATTTCCTAAGTCAGATTCCAAATATTATCCAGGAAGGGGATAACCAATTACTTGCTAGCCCTGTCACTGAATCTGAACTAGAAAAGGTTATAACAGGTTTAAATAAGAGGAGCAGCCCTGGCCCTGATGGTTTTTCCCCTAAAGTTTTCTCTAAATGCTGGCCTATTATCAAATTTGACCTAATCTGTGCTGTGAATGATTTTATTGCTGGTACAACAATACCAAGGGGTATCTCTAGCACATGGATTACTATGATCCCAAAAAAACCTACCCCTTGTTCTTTTGAAGACTTTAGGCCGATTAGCCTCTCCAATGTGATTAATAAAAATTTTTCCAAGATATTAATGGAAAGGCTAAAACCTTTTATGGAAGTCTTGATCTCCCCGAACCAAACATCTTTTATGAAACATAGGGATATATCTGATAATGTTTTATACTTGCAGGAAATAATTAGATTTCTTGATAAGAAATACAGAACTCCTAATTGTATGTTGAAATTAGATCTGAAAAAAGCTTTTGACAGGATTAATTGGAACTTTCTCAGAAATATTTTGCTTAAATTTGGTTTTAATGGAAAGTTTTTAGAGGCTGTAATGAATAACTTGTAACAAGCATATTTTTCTGTTTTGGTAAATGGCAATCCTGTAGGTTTCTTTCAGGCTTCCCGGGGTATAAAACAAGGTGATCCACTATCTCCTTTCCTCTTTAATCTATTTTCTGAAGCTTTCTCCAGAAGTTTAGCTTTCATTTTCAACAATAACAAAATGGCTAGCTTTCAAACATCTGCTTCTATTCCTGTGATTTCCCACCTCATGTATGCAGATGACACTATGATTTTTATGCAAGCCTCAAGGTCGAACCTTATCAAAATCAAAGCTTTCCTTGAGATATTTGAGAATACATCTGGCCAGAAATTCAATTTTGAGAAATCTGAGTTTTACCTAAGTAAAACAGCAACTTTAGCTAAGCAAAATCAAGTCAGAACTGTGCTAAGAATGAAAAAGGGAACTTTTCCTTTTAAATACTTAGGCTGTCCAGTTTTTAGAGGGAGAACTTTAATGAGATATTATCATCCTCTATTAGCTAATATTGACCAAAAGCTGCAAAATTGGAAAAACAAATGGCTTAGTAGTGGAGGTAAAATGGTCTTGATAAGGTCTTGTCTCTACTCAATTCCTCAACACATTTGGTCAGTTACTAATCCCCCTAAAGGTATAATTAAAGCTATTGAAAAAAGACTAGCACAATTTTTTTGGGGAAAAACTCAGGACAAAAACAGGAGAGTGTGGAAAAAATGGGTTGATATTGCCAAGCCAACCAAATTTAATGGATTAGGATTTAGATCTATCAAGGCTATAGTCAAGGCTAGTTCTGTTAAACTCTGGTGGAAATGTCAAAATGGCTCTTCTCTATGGTCTAAATTTATTTGGGCATTGCCCCCCTCATACAGAAGATCTAGCACATGGAAGAGGATTTGTTTGGTAAACTCCTTTGCAGAAGTTAATTCACTGATCATACATGGCAAAGGGAGCTGCAGCTTTTTAGAGGCTAACTGGTGCCCCAGTGGCCCCTTAATAAACTGCATTCCTGATAATATCACATCAAATATGATGGATATCTCAGTGGCTGAGTTTGTTAATAACAAGTCCCAAATTTTAGCCCAGATTTCCCCCTTCTTGGAGCATGATACCTTCATTTTTTTGCAGGGGGCTCAAATCCTGGAGGAAAGACAAGATAGAATGATTTGGAAACCTGAAAGTTCAGGTAATTTCAATTTTAAATCTTGTTACAAAGCCTTGACAGCTGAATCAGGTACTTCTTTAGCTAGTTTTGTTCTCTGGAAAATCCCTCACCAAAAAAAGGTAACTATTTTTATTTGGAAATTATTGCATGCCTTTCTACCTTTTGATGAGGTGCTTATAACCTGTGGTTTTAGTTTGGCATCAAAATGCCCTGTATGTGAACACTCAGATTCGATACAGCACTTCTTTATTAACTGCCATTTAGCACATGCAGTATGGACAAACTTTGCATCCATGATCCATTTTAACCTGAATTTTTGCCATACCATTCCTCAGAGGTTTGCCCTTTTCTGGGATACTGATGATTTGCCTAAGTTTGACAGCATATATTGTAAATTATTGCCTTCACTCATCTGCTGGGGACTTTGGAAAGCCAGGAATGGTTTCCTCATGGACAATAAGCCCTTTTCTTTACCTTCCATCTGCAGAGAGATTCAAGATCAGATCCTTCTCTCACTCCAACTGTGTCCCCCAAAATTAATCAATTCGAATCCTATTCCACCTGGACTCACACATCTATCTCCTAAATTCAGACCTCCCCCTAAGCCTAATTTAGCAAAGATCTCTTGGACTAGACCTAACTTAGGATTTTCCAAAATCAATGTTGATGCCTCTTGGACCCCAAACTTAGCTTCGATAGGTCTGATTGCTAGAGATTCTCTAGGCAATCCTACATACATCTGCACCTCTTCCTCCACAGCTAGGACTCCACTGTTAGCTGAAATTGATGCCATTATACTTGTTTGTCAGATTTTCTCTCATCTGGACCAAACATTTATAATAGAATCTGATTCTAAACTTGCGGTCTCTATGTTAAATGACCCCTACTCAGCTAAGTGGGAACTCTTTGATAAAGTCTATAAGGTGAAAGCTGCTCTTGGAGGGGCTAAATTGATCCATGTCCTCAGGGAGGCTAACCTAGTGGCTGATGCCCTGGCTAAATGTCATTTTAACTCTGATCCCATAATTTCAATGACTAACATTCCGAGACACATCAAAGGGCTTATTACACTGGATCAACAATCTGTCCCATCTGTTCGTATTCACTGAACTCAGTTCTGGAATGGATACTGCTGAGTTTTTTGTTTGTGTTTTTTGGCAGGTTTTCTTCATGAATGGCTTCTACTGCTCTGCTACTGCTATGCATTTAGATGCTCTGATGCGCTACTGTACTTCTGCTGCTGATGAACAAGGTGATATGCCACCTCTGGCTGCGCTGCTGTACTACTGATCTACTGAACAAAGAGATATGCCACCTTTGGAGGCTTTGCTGCACTGCTGTACTACTGCTCTGCTGATGTCTCATCACCTTTGGAGTTTATTTTTGTTACTCTTCCCCTACGACATGGGGATTTTGATTGTTACTAAAACAGATGTAAGTAACCTGGCCGTGGGAGTGAATTAACACTTGGGGTGGAGATTCGCTCCTATGGATCGTTACTTCATCTTTACATATCACTGTTTAGTTGTTACTAGGTTAACGGAGGCTACGCTCTTCTCTTAAGTCTAACTATCTAGACAACTCATGTACAATCTGGTTTTTGTTATAGGGCATGGGGAACCCAATACATAACTCCCCCACCTCACGGGTGTTTTCAATTAAAAAAAAAAAGCACATCATTAACCTTATTTTTCACATAGTATCGGAGCCTAAAATGCTGAAACCTTAAAGAAAAATTTCCTGCCATTACCGAGCTCTAGCACCGTTGCCTCAGCTGCGCATCAGTTTTTATTTTTCGCTGCTTGCCGATTGTTTCCATCGTTGTCCGGTAGGAGTGATCTTTCAGCCGTCCAATTCGATCGAGCATCGCTTCACACGTGCCAATCCCACGTCTCACGCATCGTCGCCGTCAACTCCACGCACCACCGCATCTTGCTCATCTGATCCGTCGTTGGTTATTGTACCGGCTACTGATTTGTACCTAATTTTACACTATGTCTGACTCTGGAAGAAATCCCGAAGAATAGGCCTGTCTTGATGCTACTCCGGAGGTTCCGAAGCTTCAGGATAAGAGTGGTTATGATGTGATTGCGACTTTACTGATACAGTTGCAATTGCAATCTGGCCTTCGGACTACTATACTTATTGGTCGTATGTCAATTGATCCTTAATTTATTGGCTCTGGCGATGGTCCAGGTTTACAACTTACGTCGAACATGATGAAAGGTCAAGAAAATTACATTGAATGGTCTGATGCGATGTGCCACACATTCCTTGCCAAGAACAAGATTGGGTTCATTTATGGATCCATTGCCAACCCCCAGGATGGTCATCCTGATGCTGTTGATTAGCCTAGGGTTAATAGTACTCTTTTCTGCTGGATCTTGCAAACCCTGGATCTGGTGTTGAGATCTTACAAACCTTGTTTGCCACATTTAAGGAACTGTGGGATGACCTGAAGGCATGATTTATTCTTGGCGATGGTATGAAAGCTTTGCAAATGCAAGAGGCTATTTAGAGTTGCAGGCATAATTGTTAGCCCATCAACATTTACTTTGGAAAACTGAAGAAGTTGTTTCCATATTATCATTGCATACGGCCTCCCCTAGTTTATGACTATGAAGAAAGCAATGCACTATGCTATTGCAATATTTCTGCGAGAGTCTACCGAGAGAGAGAATGATTTGATCTACCAATTCATCCCTGGCCTCGACGCTTTCACACCTTGCGATCACATATCAAGAGCATTGATCCAATGCCACCTATCATGAAAGTGTATGCCCTTTTTGCCCATGAGGAGAATCATATAGTTGTCATTCAAGCTCGTGAGCCTTCTTCTAACTCTATGGCGTATGTTGCACAACACCCACCACCTATAAGTTCTTCGCCAGTTTTTCTTTCTATATCTGACCACAAGAATCTTGTTTGTACACATTGTCATCACAAGGGTCACGATTAGGATTCCTTCTTCCAGATCTTTGGTGTACCCGAATGGTTCAAGGAGTTGAAGGAGAAGGCCACCTTAGCTAAGAACACGACGCCAGCGTCTAGGCCGACCACCGCCACTGTAACCGGAGGTTCCGTCATGGCGCTTCCTCTCCCACCGCCGTTCGTTGGCACCACCATGTCATTGCCTGGTCTAGTGGCGGCGGCTACCTTTGGCAGCATCCCTACCTGATCTGACTTTGGCCCTGCTCTGTCTGATGACCACTGGAGCATGACCATACATTTATTTAATCAGTTTAATTCTCTTGCTGACAATGAGTCCGGTAAGTCTACTTTACCATAGATACTTGATTCAGGAGCCTCATATCATATGATTGGTGACAAAGGTTCTTTTACTGATCTTACTATATCTATTGATACTGTGAATGTTGTTCAACCTGATGGCTCTGTGTCATACACCACCCAACATGGGTTTATTTTCTTTGGTGTTGTCACCCTTACTCATGTGCTATATATACCTACTTTGCGGTGCAACTTATTATCATGTTCTAGATTGTTATCTTCCTTGAAATGTCTAGCTTTGTTTACTGAAAAATTATTGCATTTTACAGAAAATTAGTACGAGGAAAGTGATTGGCGTGGGTGAACAGAAAGGGGGGTGTTTTTGTTCCATCTGCTAGATACTCGTGATCAACCTCCTATCCCCCAGTCTCTTTCGACAGTTGCTTCCGTGTCTTCTTCTGATTTATGGCATTAGTGTTTCGGACATCCTTCCTCTACGGTGTTGTCTTCTATTTCTTCTCTTGATTTTAACACTAATAAGACTTTTGTTCCTTTCTCTATATGTTATATAGCCAAACAGACTAGACGTAGTTTTCCATTGAGTTCTACAAATGATGATGCACTGTTTAATTAATTCATTGTGATGTTTGGGGTCCTTATAGAACACCATCTTCTATTGTTGCATTTTATTTTTTGACTATAGTTGATGATTATTCCCAAGAAGCTTGGGTTTATTTATTAGTGGCTAAATCAGAAGTAGCTTCTAGATTTTTAGAATTCAGTGCCTTGGTGAAGAACCAGTGGGGCCAAACCATACAATGTGTTTGGGGTGATAACAAAGCTGAATTTTTGCCTTTGAGATCTCATTTTACTGCATCTGGGATAATTTTTTAGACATCTATAGTTGACACACCGCAGCAGAATGGTCAAGTTAAAAGAAAGCAACACCATTTACTCAATGTGGAACGTGCTTTGCGATTCCAAGCCATTCTTCCTATTGATTTTTGGGGAGAATGTGTTCTTACTGTTGCTTATTTGATTAACCAGACACCGACAAAGCATCTCAATGGTTGTACTCCCTTTGAGTTGCTCTATGGGAAAGCTCCTAATTACTCATAATTAAGAGTTTTTGGGTGCTTGTGTTTTGCTGATCATGTTCCAGGATATCATGACAAGTTTGCACCAAAAAGTTGACGTTGTTCGTTTCTTGGTTATCCTGCCGGAAACAAAGGCTATCATTTTTTTGACATAGATCCCGTGTGATCTTTACTAGTCGGGATGCCTATTTGTTTTGAAGACCAGTTCTCGTATTCTTTAACTCTAACATTGGGCTCTTTCGAAGAACCCGATGGGGCTACCACCTCACCATCGGTATCCTTCTCCCCGCCAGAGTCACACGGCCTACTGCCACCGGCCCCTGTTGGTCTTTTACCGCTGGTCTCCTAATGCTGCCGTGTCATGGGTCGCCTGCTAAGGGTGCTAACCGTGCGGCCTAGCCATGTATTACCTTCTCACGACTACCGCCTTGTTCCCACATGCGTCGCACTCAGCTCGGTTGCACATAGCAGACCGAGCCTTTAGAGGGACGTGGATGAGTATGCAGCGGAAAATACACACGAGTTTAGAATAGGAGCATGGCTCACACACACAAGCCAAATATGCAATACAAAGCTCAACACCAGGGAGCAAACACTCGTAATTCAATATATTGCAAAAAAGGTAACCGGTGTGGGTAGCTCAGTACTCCACATTTATGCGGTATAAACATTATCACAAGTGCCAGGTACATAGATAAAATAAGGTCAAAGGTTAAAATGGAACGTAGGCTTGGACCTTGATCAAAATAGCTATGCTACACTAATAACTAAGCTATTACAAGTATTTACAAGCAAAAGAGAAGACTTCCGGGACAAGGAGCTTGGGGCGTGTCTTCTCGGGCTGGGGGTAGCATTAACGGTGCTGGCTGGCTGGACAATCGGGCGTTGGGCACAGACGGCTCTGGCGTTGTGCACAGTGCGTCAAATCAAGCGCACCAGACGTGACAGGTACAGGGAAGTGTATGTCATCGACAACACCACGTGTTATGAGCACTCTGTTAGGTTTGTCTAAATCTCTATGTGAAGGAATTGACGATCGAAGCATTAAATCAACCATGTTATGCAATGACTCCCTAAGTGTTTAGTTAAATAGATTAATTACTTTTTACTTTCATGTTTTGTAGTTTATAATTGAAAAACCAAATCTCCACCTTTATTTTACATTACTAGTTATTCCTATCACTCGTATGGATTGACGACCCATACAAGGTTGTGATTAATTAATTCTTAGTCCCTAGCATCTCCGTGGACATACCTATGGCTTACCGCTAACTACCTTATCGGTAGCATAGTAGTTAAATGGGTGCTGAATATAAATTTTGCCTTCGACCCCCTTATTATTAAGGTACTCAACATTCACTCGGGTTAATTTGCTACAATTAACGACCCCGAGTGGAGGTGTATCACTGGACTTTAAATTTCAAATTTATCATAACAAAACATCAAATAAAAATACTTAAATATCATATTAAAATAGTTAAACATCAACTACGAACGCTAAAATGCACATCAAATTAAAAAATTTAAACATCAAATAAAAACACTAAAAACACATTGCATTATAATTAAACATCAAATAAACAATAAATATACGTATCAAATAAGGATAGTTAATAATCAAATAAATACTCCCTCCGGCTTCTTTATATTGGCACTCTTTCCTTTTTTGGATGGTTTTTTATATTGGCACCTTCTTCTTTTGTCAAATCCTAGATTATTTTCATGCACTAAATTTACTTTTTACTCTCCCAATACAATCTCCTCCACCCATTTTACTTTTCAAAAATAATTGTGCCCATTGTTTGGTGCCAATATTTTGGGGGCTAGAGGGAGTATATTAAAATACATATGAAATTAAAAATAATTAAATAAATATACCAAAAATGCACAAGAAAATAAAATAAAAATCAAATAAAAACACTAAAGTACACATCAAAATAAAATAATTAAACGTTAAATGAAAAAACTAAAAGTACACATCACAATAAAAATAGTTGAAACATCAAATTAAAACACTAAAATATACATCAAATTAAAACACTATAATACACACTAAATTAGAATAGAAAATGTCAAGTCAATGCACTAAAACACACATAAAACCTTAAGTACACATAACGTTTAAAACATCAAGTGACACTGATACCTAAAAACACAAAACATTAGTATTAAAAAAATTTAAAAACTAATTTGCACCGTTGAAACATCAAACACAAAATAAAAATATAATATTCCAAAAAAGGAAACATCAATATCAATAGAGGTAAACATGAAGTGCGGAAGGGGCAGGCCACAGAAGAGGGTGGCTCCGACAATGCCGGAGTTGAGTAGATCAATATGTGAAGAATGTGCTGAAGCTACCGGTCGATTGGAGGAAGTGGATGGGGAGCTATCAGAGGAGAACACTGAGGCGGGGTAAGCTACAGTAGAGGTAAACTCCATTCTCTCAATAGACAAGGGCAATTCAATTGAGAGTGAGAAAATAGAGGAAATGTTATGGGTAGACATTATCAGTGGACATAGGGTACAGAAAAAAAGGGATGAAGATTGATTATGTTGCTCATGCGGTTATGGAGGGGAAAATTGAGGTTGAGATTTAAATGGAGGATGTGAAGGACGAATTAGACTACTGGAAGAACTCTCTGATTATGTATGTTTTGGGTGGGAATTTGACGATGAATGCTGTGAAAAAGTATGTAATGAAATTTTGGTCATTCGTCAGCGCACCAGAGATACTGTACAATGACGAGGGATACTTTATCCTCCGCCTAAAATCTGAGAAGGATAGGGATGAATTTTTTAGGAGTGGACCATACACGATCTATGGCATGGCCATGTTCTTTCATTTATGGAACCCCAATTTCTCGTTGAAGAGTGATATGGTGCAAACCCTGCCTGTCTGGGTAAAGCTACCAAACCTTTCGATCTATCTTTAGGGACCCAAGAGCCTAAGGAATATTGGAAGTGCGGTGGGAAAGCCTACGTTCACTGATGAATGTACTGCAAGCAAGCTGCGGGTATTATACGCGCAGATTCTGGTGGAGGTTGTAACAATCAGGGATGTTCAAGGTCATAAAATCCAACAGCCAATCGAAATTGAAGGAAGGCTATTGTTCTCTGAAGAATGCCAAATGGGAGGCCACGGGTGTAACAATGAGGGAGAAAAGAGGAAACCAGTCCAAGTGAGGCAGGAAAAGAAACAAACACCAGTTGAAGGGAAGGAGAGTCAAGCTGATGGAAAACAGCTGGCAGTGACCAAGGTGGTAGCACAGCAGACTGTGAGCAGTGTTCAAGAAAATGCCTGGAAAGTTGTGGCACCAAGGAACAGGGGGAAACAAAAGGAGGGTGTGGTTCCCACACAAGGAGAATGTAGCAGACAAGGTTTGATGGGATTGGAAGCAGCTCTGAGAATTTTGAATGATTCTCCAGAGGGCTTCGATCACGTTCCATGATTATCTCATAGAATGTGAGGGGGTTAAATGAAGAGGAAGTACATTATGTTTTTCATATAATCTCCGCTCCGACACAACTAGGCCACAATATCGATGTGTGCCTATCCCCCTTGGTAGACGACCTTAAACTACTATGAGACCCTGTAATGAGGATGTATGATAGGTTTGGGAAGGAGTGGTTTGAATGTAAAGCCATGATGTTTTGCACTGTGAATGACTTTCTTGCATATGGAAAATTGTCCGGCTATTCAATTAAAGGTCACAAGGCATGCCCCATTTTTTTAAGGAACATATTATTGTTAGTTAGGGCATAAAAGTAAGACATTGTATCTTGAAAACCGTAGATGGCTTCAGACAACTCACCAGTGGAGGAATCAGCTTGCTGAATTCAATGGCAAGGTAGAGTTGGCACCCCCTCCTCCCGTTTTATCAGGTATGTTCATCTTTTATATATTGTATGATTCACGAAATGACTTTAGCAAGAATAATAGGAAACCAAAGGTTGCTAGTAGTTGGAAGAAGCATTGTATTTTTCTGAGCTGCTGTATTGGGAGATCTTTGACAACTAACACTATTCGGACACGATGCATATCGAAAAGAATGTCTGTAATAGTTTGGTTGGTATTTTGATGAATATTCCAGTTAAGACAAAGGATGGAATGATGTCTAGTAAATATATATTTGATATGAGAATTTGACCTAATTTGGCTCCCGAGGAGCGAGACTCAAAGATGTACTTGCCCCCTGCGTGTAACACACTTTCAAAAGTTGAGAAAGAGTTGATATGTTTCATCCTTAATGGTAATGATGTCCCGATGGGATACTCATCATGAGTTAGAAATCTACCATTCGATGAGGGAGTGAGATTGGAGAGTGTTGAAATCACATGATTCTCATTATTTGATCCAAGAATTTCATCCGGCTGTGATTAGATCCATCTTTCCAACTCACGTCAGAAAGTGCATTACCCGGTTATGTCGCTTCTTCAAGTAAATATGTTGTAAAGATATTAGGCGTTGCAAATCAGAGAAGCTAAATGATGAAATAGTTACTTATCTGCATATAAAAGTATGTGTTAACCAATGCATTTAGCACACTTATTAGTATCTTTTGTACGGTTGATTGCTAGGTTTAGTTGGGTTTCCATCACAATAGGTTTAGATAGCCTTTGTTGGTTTTCTTGTCTAAATCCTTAGTTTTTTTGTAGATTTATTTAGACCTAATGGATTTTATGTCCTTATGAGCATCTATATCCTATTTTGTAACTTTATTGTAGATTGCTCGTAAGCACTTTGGAGCAGAAGGCCATTTGCAAAGGATTGTAGTAGATATTAGAAGGCCATTCAAAAGGATGGTAGTAAACTGAAGGCCACACACTTAATCATGGTAATAGATAGAAAAGTGCCAAGGAGAAAGGAATTGAAGCCCGAAAGAATTTGAAACCTGGCTCGACTGTGTTCTATTGCTCAGCCTGTGCCAACCAAATGGATGGTGCCTAAGTAAAGGCATGGGCCACAAGGAATTGCACAGACTGTTCGCCTTGAAGATAAGGATCCAAAGACAAGGCCACATCCTACGACGTTTTTGCGCTGCCGCACTATCAGTTTGCCAAAAGATTAGCTCTATCTGACAGCCCATAAAGAATCGCACGGGCCATGGTGTTCAGAAAGTTAAGACACTCCCATCCGAAGGTCTGCAAAAAATTGCATGGGCGCACCGCTTAGAAGACCGAGAAATAGCTTCCAGCCGGTGGTCCGTGCATTATTGCCTGGACTCGCAGGCCATGTGCTATTGCACAACCCTTGCCGCCGTTCAACTAGGATTTATCTTGTCTTTTTAGGCCTCTTTTTAGGCCTCTTTAAGGCCCATTTCCTACCTATTATATATAGGAGCCTATGTCTATTGAGGTTTATGTTTGGCTAGTTTAGTTTTCATTCTCCTAGTTTTTCCGAGAGTAGTTAGAGAGAGAAAGGAAATGATATGCACCTAAAATCATGTGTTAAATAATGCATTCGACACAATTATTTTTATGTTTTGGTTGGTTGATTGATAGTTTTAGTTAGGTTTACATTACAAAGGGTTTAGATGACCATTGTTGGTTTTCTTATCTAAATCCCAAGTTTTGTAGACTTAATTGGATCTAATGGATACTTTATCCTCATGAGCACCTAGATCTTCTTTTGTGAGCTTATTAGTACGTTACTCGTGAGAACTTCGGCGTAATCTCGTAAAAGGCCGTCCGAAAGGGTGGTAGTAGATATAAAAAGGCTAAGGATAGTAATAGACAGAAGGCCACGAGTAAAAACGTGGTAGTATATGGAATCAAGTTGAAAAAAAGGGAGTCAAAGTCTAACTCATGGAATCAAGTGCACCTCCCTATGCACAGAAAGTCAGCCGGAGGAACCAATCCTAGGTACTCCGCCAAGAGGCCTATCATACCTCCTTCCACAATTTTCCCCTTTGGCTTTCCTGCCACCTCTATAATCCTCTTCATCTACAGCTCAACCCATAACCCATATCTTGGTTCCTCACAAGTCAAGTGCCACAGAAAGTGAATGTCGTTGTCTGGCACATTTGTCGGCTCCACAGCAAAGTACTGTTCTAGCTAATAGTCAGTGCACATAACGGAGTGCAGGGTGGATGATGGCACTGCTCTTGTCATGGGAGTTCTTTGGCTTCATGTTGATGACACTCCAAAATTGCATGTCATCCTCGATCGATCGTTCCTGGGCCCGTGGGTCCAACCTTGCCTATATCTCCACAGTGTCCCATCCAAACGCCTCTTTAACTTGCAAGATGGTTATCTATCAAGATATATCATCCAATTGGAAAGTGATGTACCTTTCGCACGGTTGATCATCTCTCATGCTGCATATCCTGACCGTGGACAGGAACTCTAGTGTGTATCACCGATAAGAAAGGGTACTCCTGCTCATGAAACCTTCTATCCCCCCTGGTGAGAAGGCATCAGACAGGCTGGGTGAGCCCAAGAGCGTCCAGTGTGGGAACATCTACAAAAATTGTCTCCTTTAGCTGATGACTTGCCAGGGCCTCCCATCTCTCAGCATAGGACCCGATGATCCGGGTCAAACCTACGTACATATCCGGAGGGGAGGTGCAGGGCTCGACTCCGGAGCCGGTGGTGGAGGCGGAGGTGGAGCAGTGGTGTACCCACCTCGGGAAGGATCCCAGGGTCTCTTGGTAGGGGCCATATCTAACAACTATAGCAAATGAGTCAAACGTAGATGAATATACCTATATGAAATATTACAAAGTCATACTCAACCTTTAAACTAGTTTATTTGCCAATCATTACAAACCAAATGAAATCCACGTCAACTAGTTCAAGTCCTAATCGCAATTGCATATACAATCTAGTTATATCCAACATGCCCGTATTCTTAAGTCCATGAAGTTCTCATATAGTTGAATATTGAAATACTATATCTCAAAATCACAGTCATGCCTAACTAGTTTAGCCACCATTAGTACATCCATAATGTCAACATTCAAGTCCCATGGCTAAACAACCCTAGGCAAAATAACATTTCAAAGCACAATAACATTTTATTTGCCAATTATTCAAAATCATGGAAAAACAATATGTGAAAAGCACAAAGAAAAAACAATTAAACTAATGACAAAATCCAAAACCGAGCAACATCAACAAAAAGTTATGAATGACGATCCGAATGATCAAAACCAAGTTTATTTAACATCGTTGGCACGGCTCACTCCCATTTCTTGGATTTTACTCACAAACTAGATTGAGGAGATTAACATCCTCTCCCTTTTCCGGCATAAAATTCTCGTGGTAAGGTTTCAAACGTTGTCCATTGACCTTGAATGCATTGGACTTAGCTCGATCTAGAATCTCCACCGTGCTATGCGGGAATACCTTCACCACCTCAAAAGGACTGATCCATCAGGACCTCAACTTACTTGGGAATAGGCGAATGCGGGATTGAAATAGGAGGACTTTTTTACCAGCGTCAAATTTTTCCTAATGATCATCTTGTCGTGCCACACCTTTGTCTTCTCTTTATAGATTCCTGTGTTCTCATAAGACTCCCTCCGGATCTCATCTAGTTCATCCAATTGTAATTTCCTATGAAATCCGGCCTAATCTATATCAAGATTAAATTCTTTGACCGCCTAGTAAGCCTTATGTTCAATTTCCACCGGTAGGTGACAGGGCTCACCAAACACTAACCGGTATGGTGACATACCGATTGGTGTCTTGTAAGCTGTCCTATGTGCCCACAAGACATCATTCAACCAAGAATTCTGATCCTTCCGGTTAGGGTTAACCATTTTTTGAAGGATGGACTTGATTTCCCGATTGGAAACTTTGGCTTGCCCATTGGTTTACGGGTGATAGGCGGTGGATGTCTTGTGAGTAACGCCATACTTCTTCAGGAGTGCCTCTATGGTCCAATTTCAAAAATGGGTGCCACAGACTCTAATCAAGGCTCGGGGTACCCCAAACCTGGAGAAGATGTTATCTTTCAGGCATTCTGTAACCACTTTAGAATCGTCAGTCCTAGTGGGTTTTGCTTTAACCTACTTCGATACATAATCAACGGCAAGAAGAATATATGTAAATCCATAAGAACCAGGGAAAGGTCCCATGAAGTCAATGCCCCAAACATCAAAGAGTTCACAATATATCATAGCTTTTTGGGGCATCTCATTTCTAGATGAGATATTTCCTACTCCTTGGCACTTGTCACAAGAATTACAAAATATGTATGCATTCTTATTCAAAGTAGGCCAATAAAAACCACTTTCTAAGACTTTCCTAGCGGTCCTTTTGGCTCCAAAATGACTGCCGAATGCATGAGAATGACAAAGAGTGAGAATTGATTGCACTTTATTATCGGGGATGCATCTTCTAACAATTTAGTCTACACAACGTTTCCACAAAAAGGGATCACCCCACACATAATATTTAGCATCGCTTTTTTAGTTTATCTTTCTGTACCTTAGAAAAGTGAGGAGGAATTTACCAGAGTTAAGAAAGTTCACAATGTCGGCATACCATGGTTGGAGGTCCCTGATAGCAAACAATTGTTCATCGTGGAACTCCTCCCATAGTTGCTCCTCATTAATAGATTTACCTCACTATCTCGGCAGGGTGCCAAGCGGCTCAGGTGATCAGCCAGGAGGTTCTCCGTGCCCTTCTTGTCTCGCACCTCTAACTCAAATTCACTCAGGAGTAGGATCCACCTAATAAATCTTGGCTTGGCCTCTTTCTTCATTATTAAATGACAAAGCGCTGCATGATCAGTGTACACAATAAATTTTTTACAAAGCAAGTAAGATCAAAATTTCTCCAAAGAAAATACCACTGCTAGCAACTTCTTTTCTGTGGTGGAGTAGTTTCTTTGGGCCTCATTGAGACACATGGATGTATAGTAGATGGCGTGAGGCACTCTCCCCACCCTTTGACCAAGCATCGCTCCAACGGCATAATCATTAGCATCACACATAATCTCAAAATGCAATGACCAATCTGGGGGTTGTATGATAAGGACCGAGACTAACCTTTCTTTCAATGTATCAAATACCCTTTTACAATCGTCATCCATAAAAAATTCCACCTCTTTTTGCAACAAATACAAATTTCATAAAGGAGATGCTATCTTTGAGAAGTCCTTGATGAACCGGCGATAGAATCCTGTATGGCCAAGAAAAGAGTGCACTTCATGCACATTATTAGGGTAAGGAAAAGTTTGAATTGTGTATATCTTTTCCTGGTCAACCTCAATACCGTTAGAGGAGACAACATGGCCTAAGACAATGCCTTACTTCACCGTAAAATGACACTTCTCAGAATTTAACACAAGATTAGTATCAATGCAACGTTTAAGAACTTGTGCCAAATTTACCAAACAGTTGTCAAAAAAATTACCAGGAATGGTGAAATCATCCATGAATACCTCGACAAAGTTTTCAACAAATTATGAGAAAATGCTAACCATACACCTTTGGAAAGTTGTGGGGGCATTACATAACCCGAAAGGCATACGCCGATAGGAAAACGTACCAAAGGGGCACTAGAAGGTGGTCTTTTCTTGGTATTCCGGTGCGATAGCCACTTGAAAATACCCAAAGTACCCATCCAAAAAGCAATAGAAAGGGTGGCTTGTTAACCTCTCAAGCATTTGGTCAATGAATGGCAACGGGAAGTGATCCTTCCGGGTCTCCTCATTTAGACTCTGATAGTCAATACAAATGCGCCACCCATTTTGAACTCGAGTGGGTACCATTTCACCCTTCTCATTTTTGGCCACCATCACCCCACTCTTCTTGGGTACCGCTTGAGTTGGACTCACCCACCTGCTATCCGAGATTGGATAGATAATGCCTGCTTGGAGTAACTTGAGGATTTCCGCCGCCTTTACAACCTCCATAATAGGCGGGTTTAAACAGCATTGGGGTTATCGCACAGGTCTTGCATCTTCTTCCAACAAAATTCTATGCATGCAAGTGGATGGACTTATGCCTTTGATGTCTGCAATAGTCCATATAATTGCTTCCTTGTTCTCCCGTAACACCACCATCAACTTTTCTTCTTGCTCCTTGGTGAGCTTGCTTGAAATGATAACTAGAAGCATCTCGTCTTCCCCAAGAAATGCGTACTAGAGGTCACTCAGCAAAGGTTTAAGATCAATCACCGAAGCTTTCACAAGTGATGGGAGGAATTCCGGTTCTTCGGGTTCCTCTAAGACTAGAGGGTCAGACTTTGCACCACTTTCTCAAGAATTCTTAACTCCTCAATTCTTTCCTTCAAGTTAGTACTCATGGAATATACAAGACATGCATTTCCAAAATCATTTTCCAAAGAAAGTAACAAGGAATCATCACCACTCAATTCAAAAACCTCTTGCACAACATTGTCCACAAAATCAATAACATGGAAAGAATACTCTTCTAGAGGATACTTCATAGAGTCATTTATGTTAAACTCTACTTTAATCCCATAAAATTCCATGGTGAGGGTACCGTTGTACAAATCAATGATGGTCCTAGAGGTCTTCAAAAATGGCCTCCCCAAAAATATTGGGGCAGCATGTTTATCATGCTCCATGTCTAGGACATAAAAATCTGTGGGGAATATTAAAGAATCAACCCAACCAACACATCCTCGAAGATACCCTTAGGTTACGCACTAGAACGATCGGCTAGTTGGATCACCAACTCGGTTTGTGCAAAGTACCAAGATTGAGACTTTCATAGAAAGAGTAAGGAATCACATTTATTGATGCACCTTAGTCAAGCATTGCTTTTTTTCAAAATGAGTAATTCCTATCATGCAAGGGATTATGAACATGATGGGATCGCTACATTTAAGGGGTAACTCCCTTTGGCACAAAGCGGAGACATGCTCACTTCTCCCATTTTTAAACTTGTTCTTCATTCTTTGTTTCCTATTTACCACACATAATTCCTTCAAAACTTATGCATAGCTGGGAATTTGTTCAATAGCATTCAAAAGAGGCATATTTACCTCACACCTACGAAAGAATTCGTAGATGTCCTTGTTGGACTCCTTCCTCTGTTTGTCCTTTAAAGGGTAAATATGGTAAATAGAAAATATGATGGAATGCCGAGAGGGGGAACCATGAAAGTCCAGGCGACCCCACCAAATACAAATGTAATGGAAACCCTAAGCTAAATGATGAAAAACCTAGGGAAAAACTAAGATGTGTCGGTTTCCTTCCCCCCCCCAAATGCTAACCCTAAGCTAGATGGTGCTAAGCCTAGGGAAATAAGTGCAAGTCTAGATACAAGAGTGAATATAGACCTATACATAGCAACCAGAAATGTGTACTAGCTCTTCATATGATCTTCTCATTGCAGCCGAGACATGGGTTTCGGGTCTTGAAGAGGGTAGACCTATAACGTAGCCGAGTGTAGTGAACTCAGGTCTTGAATAGTCACCATGGTGTGCTGGTGGTGCTGGATCCAATTGAAGCTGGGATCCCCAAATGGAGGAGCAGCTTCTACCATATACACCCCTAAGATGAAGAAAGCGAGGGTTCTTGGCCTTCAAACGTTCTCGTGGTGTGAACTGGGGATATTTTAAAGAGCAAGAGTATTCGTAGGCAATGCTAATAATTCTTGTGGATCCCTCCAAAAATATCCCTCCTAGTGATGAAGAGAATAGACACAACTTATACGGTGTGTGTCAAGCCTGGCGATTCTATAATCGCCCACTCCATTTTAAGCAAATGGGCAACTATATGCTAATTTAACACAAAGTTTAGTGCGAGCATAGAGCGCATGGTAACCGTTAAATCCAAGTAACATCTAGCAGTGGGTTAATTAATTTAGCGTACGCTAATTAATTAAACCTCTACCCCAACTTTTATGACCGTGCAACCCAATGAAGAAAGGTTGCTCTCCCACCCTCATTGGCCATAGTGCACAAGTATTTCCAAGGGGACACGGAAAAGTCCCATACATCCACCCAATACAATATCAGTTCGAAGAGAAGGCCAAAGCATAAAAAAAATTGACCTCTTCATTTAGCCGAATACACGCGACACTGGAGATAATGCACTACTCGAGAGGATGCACCACTCCCTAGAACGCTTGAGGAAGTGCACCACGAGAGTGTGCTCCATTCATGAGAGTGCACCATTCGAGAGGGTATACTACTCGAGAGGAGTGACCATCGACCTCTCGAATCGCCTACCCCTTGAACTTTCCACCTCTCGGACCATCCACCTGTCGAACATCCATCCATCCATCACTTATACCATCCACATCTTGAATAATCGGCCTCTCGAACATCCATCCATCCATCACTTATACCATCCACATCTTTAATAATCGGCCTCTCGAACATCCACCATCCACCTGTCGCACCTTCCACTCTTCGAACCATCCACCCATCAAATAGTCCACCTCTCGAACCACCATCCATCTAAATCTCAAACTTTCCACCCCTCGAACCCACCACCAATCGGACCATGTCGACATGTCGACCTCTCGAACCTACCACCTCTCGAACCACCCACTATCCACCTCTCGGAGAATTTACCCCTTGAATCTTCTACCCATCTCGAACCAACATTTTTCCTTTAGTGCTTCTGGGAACGAAGGTTCCAGCACATATGGAGGAATTTCCACTACTCTTGCCTTCTTGTGAGGAGGGGATGAAGGTTCGGAAATGGAGGTTGATTATTCAATGGTGATCTCCTCTTATTTCTCCTTTCCTTTCCTTGATTGCTCCTTGGCCTCCTCCTCCTTCTCTTCTTTCACTTCTTTCTCAAAACTTTCAAGCTTCTTAGGTTCGTTCTCAACAACTTCACCAACCATGGGAGAGCCAACCTCTTTACCACTTCTCAAAGTGATAGAACTTTCATTTTGTCAAGGGTTTATCTCTGGTTAGGAGTGTAGCTTACCCTTTTCCCGGGTTTCTATCCCATTCACCACTTGAGCTATTTGGCTCACTTGAGTTTCCATGTTCTTGATACTTCCCTTGGCTTCATCTTGGAATATCTCACTTTTCTCCGCACACATGCCCAACCGGTGGATTGCTCGCATCACCTCATTCTTTGTTAGCCCCGAGCTCTTCCCTTGGTCTCGGGGTTTATCTTGGAGCCTTTGAAATTGTTGTTGAGATGGCCTATATTGTTGTTGAGGAGGCCGATATGGTTAAGGGTTTTAGCTTCCTTGAGGGTTTCCATACAGGAGGTTCAGGTTATCACAATTTCCCAAATTGTACGGTCAGTTTTGGTACCCTTGATAACCTTGGTAGCCTTGGTGACCTTGGTAGCTTTTCCCACCTTAATAGCCTTGGTAGCCTTGATTTCCTTGATATCCCATGTCATTCACCTCCTCGACATAGTCCTCTTGCAAAGTAGGGCAATGGGAGGCCGTCACCGTGCCTCTATAAGTTAATATTTATAAGCCCTAAATGCTTACTATCTACAACTAAGTAAATAGCGGCAAGTCGTGGTCATCCACGGAGAAGAGGGATTTTCTCAAGCGTTTGGACATAAATGGTTGATATTATGTTAGGAGTAGATATATATATATATACATATGAAAGCAAGTGAATGGGGGGGGATTTGGTTTGTTTGGTGGCCCTAAGCTAAGCTATGAAAGTTAAAAGACAAGATAACTAGAAAAGTCAAGTAACTATGCTAATCATCAAACAATATAAGAAAAGAGTTTTAAAACTACAAAAATAAAGCCTTGGGGGAAATTGACATCCACTTCCAAACCAAATGTAGACCACTGAACCATTCACACATCCTATTACAATTGTTACCTATGGACGAAGGACCATAGATTTGACAACAACAAGCCTTCTACCAAAGACATAGCCATTTAACCAAACATGGAATTCATTAGACAAAACCTAGAACAAACCACATTCAAGGTTCAACCTTTCATTGAATCTATAGGATAAATATGGGAACAATCCACATTAACATACTCATCTAGCAAGAATCACAGCACATTATGCACAAGAAGTTCTAAGTTCATGTTCTTAGATTTTCATGCAAAGGAGCTAAGGAATTCGTACCTTTCCTAACTCCCTAACACTTAATTCATACAAACACTTCCTATTTTCAAACAACCCATGGCATAAATGAAGTAAAACATATCATTGAGAACACATTAATGCTAAATAACAAAGGCTTCAAAGAACGAGTGAAACAATCTATTCACTATTTTGACTACTTGTGAAGATAAATCTTCCATCCTTCTTTAGATAGTAGATTTCTAGAGAGAATTCGACAGCTCTTGTCAAACCTCACTAATGACTCCCTTAGCCGAAACACGACTAAAATTATCCCATTGGTGGCATTGAGCACGAAGAACCAACAAGCTTGGCAACACTTATTAACACTATACTGTGTCTAAGAATTTAACCAATTCGTGTATTTACACAAGATTAGTCAAGAACGATCGACATTCATAGACTTCTATCACTTGCTACCTAAAAAAAATATGACAATGAGTTCGACATTATCACATTCATCTAGAAATTATTAACACACCATGATCATTAAGAAGCTCTAACTCATGCACTTGGATTCCGCATTAAAAGAGGGGAGAATTAACTACTTTGTCCCAACCCTAACAAGTAATCATACAAGCAATTCATTTATTCAAGCATCCAACAACATCAATGCCATTAACAATTCACATTCAAAGGTCAATAAATGCAAATAGCAAAAGCACTAAATAGATAGATATGGTTCTTACTACATAGATATGGAAGCTTCAATCCATTTCTCCCAAGATAAAACTAAGCTTGATAATTAAAAGATATGATCAACCTACAAAAACTAAGAAAAGAAAGAAAGAAAAACTAGGGTTTGAACCCAGAAAAATGCAAGAAGAAGAAGTTGGATCCATCATTTTTAAGAGGAGAGGATAAGGTGAGTACTTATAGTACAAAAAGCAAGAAAAATTTCTGGCCATTCGTCCGTCGCAAGTCGCGAGGGCCTCGTGACGGACTCCAGTTCCAGCACCATTTTTTCTTTCTTCTTTTTGTTTCATGTCCTCCTTTTCTCTTCACTTCTTCAATTCTTCAAATATTCAAAAAGATCAAATATAAGTCTTCAAATCTTCAAAGGTATTCATCAAAGTCTTCAAAAAAATTATCTTGTCACACAAAATTCTCTAGAAAAGTAATAAAAGTATAAAATTTGCTTTTAACCCTCCTT
Organism: Rubia yunnanensis; assembly: GCA_037428765.1. Taxonomy (NCBI): domain Eukaryota; kingdom Viridiplantae; phylum Streptophyta; class Magnoliopsida; order Gentianales; family Rubiaceae; genus Rubia; species Rubia yunnanensis. The sequence goes on from CM075062.1 coordinate 52,737,054, forward strand.
AGAGAATTTCAAGGCAAAATGTCACACTTAGAGTACAAAAGTGTACAGAACTGAAACCTAAAAGTCCTATATAACCGTATAAAATGGGCACATCAAACCTCCCCGCACTTCAACCTTACTCGCCCCCGAGTAAGAAAAGATTCAAGCACACGAAGGAATTCATGTGTCCATATCCTAAACTAATATTCCCCCAATCAAAACCTTACAAAAACTCTCAATATCGTAAATCCAAAAATCAAAGCTCAAATGAGAAATTTTTACGCACACAACCCCGATTCCCAAATCTAACCAAACCCACCACTTATCAATTCACTACCCATAAAAATGTTTCAAATTTCCGAATTGATATTCCCAAAGTTCAATGACACAAAATGAAGTTAAAACCATTTAGGAGGTTCAAGCACATACTTCACTTCATGCCAATATATCAACCAAAATCCAATGACACAAAATGAAGTCAAAACCATAGAGAAGGTTTAAATACATACTTCTCCCAATGTAAATATATCAACCAAAATGAAGTATAAAAGAATCAAGAATTTCATAACCCTACTTCATTTTTCAACCCACTAAATTACTCAATCCCAAGAGGTCTAAAGATGTTGAGCAACCCGATCCATCCATATGACAAATGCAACCTTATGACTCCAATGCCGGTAAATGAGTGAAATCATTGCATTTTTTCTTTTTTCTCTCGTTTTGCCTAGGAGCCCTTTTGGGTTTCGTCCTAGCCACACATCATGTTTCTTTGGCTCACATCTCACCTTTTTTCCTCACATTTTGGCCTCTTATTTTTTCCTAGGTCGCCCTTTTGGATTTTTGACATATCTGGGCCCACAATGTTGCCTAAGTTCCCCTCTCGGGTTTTCAACTTGACGGGTTTTCTTTTCTTTCTATTTCTTTTTTCAAAATTTTCAATTTTTTTCTTTCTTTTTCTCATGTTTTTCAAATCAAAAATAGCAAAAAGCATTCCAAATAAAGCTGGCATGCATGTGAGTCCTCTAACCCCTCCCGCACTTAAAACATTACACTGCCCTCAATGTAAACATGTAAGGAAAGAATAATAAAACTCAAGGTAAGAGGTAGAGTGACACCCGTTTCTCCGCATAGTCGCCGGTGATATGGCACAATCCAATGTAATTGTATAGAATTGGTCCTACAATTGGTTTCAGAGCCGGAAGGGGGAGCAAAAGTGCCGTAGAAGAACTCACCCCTCGAGCAAAAAGTTGTCTCCTTGGCGCTATTTGATCAAGACTAACATTACAAAGAACAACATCAAACTCACAAGTACATAAGGATTTGTAATATTAGGTTTAGCATCAAGAGTTAATAACCATAGTATTATCAAAGAACCACCATTCCATCATGCAATCACCACTATAAGATTGTCCAATAAAAATATCTAACATATATCGATACTTTTTATTTTTAAATTTAACCATCCGAGGATGGGGGGAATATATTAGGCTCTCCTAACCGAAACTAAATAAGCCAAAGGCGCGACATGAATTTAGTCATTACAAAAGATCATCCAATTGAAGATCCAAGAGCCAGAAGAAGCTCTTGAAGCAATGAAGCACTTGCTTCCAAAAGCGGCGTTTCCACCTATTCAAAGCTAAAAAAAACTAAGGGACATCATTGTGCTAACAGAGGTCTATCTTAGTATTCCATCAGACTGAAATACCACTAACAGGTCGGCAAATCGAAAGCTTGAAACCCCTGTTTGTCAATGATATGCAGCCGAATTGGAAATAAGAATAGAACCGGTATTAGCAGTAGAACACCTCTATAGAAAAGGTTTGCTTCACTCAGTTGAGATGAGAAAGGGGAGTGATGCTAGCATCCAGCCGGGACTCCAATAACTCCCTTCGCAATCATCAGAAAGTGAAGAAGAGTAAGTAGCAGTAGCATCTCGGCATCAGACCTGCAAAGCATAGAAAGAGAAGGCAGCAGTTTCTATTCTAATTGTGAAGAAGATGATTATATGATCAACTAGTGGAGGCCCCCTAGCAGAATGAGAGAGCAGCAAAGTTTAAAAATAACCACAAAACCTAATTCCTATTACTCTCCATTGGAGATCCAATTCTAACCCCAGGAAAACCATTGTTGTCTAGGAGTAGAAGACCCCTAAGAAATAGGGGAACATTATCAATGTGTAAATCTCCCTGTAGATTATTTTCCATGGAAAATTTTGCCAAGAAATCAGCAGCAGAATTAGCTTCCCTGGGAGTGTGTTGGATTGGATACACTAAGTGTTTTAAATTTAGACTGCTGCAAATGGAAAAAACTCTCCACGGGCAGGTCATTGGATTCTGAATTCCTTTAACAGCCATTAGACAATCAGACTCTATCACACAAAAGTTAAGAGCCAGTTCTGAGCACAATTCATAGCCACTTTGAATGGTTAAGAGTTCAGCATGTAATGAGGAAAGAGATTGGAAAGTGTTAACTCTCATTTTAACCACATCCCCCTTCCAATTCCTAACTATGACTGCAGATGAAGATATACCACCAAATTTCCATGTAGCATCAGTATTTATTTTGTACCCATTTAGTGGTTTATTCCAAATGACCACAGTAATTTATTTTTTTTCTTTCTTGGAAGGATTTTGGGAATGATTCTTGCTTGGATCAAATACTTATGCTTATCTATATTACCTGTCAATTGATGAGCTGAGAAAATTAGGTATATCAATTCTTTAATATCCTGAAAACATGCATCTGTTGAGAAAGGTTTATTGTCGAAAATGATTTTGTTCCTGTTGATCCAAAGAGACCATGTTGTGACTAATAGGGCAGCAGTAATCAGGTTTGACTATATCTTTGAATTAGCCCTAAAAGAAAGATAGAATTCGACTCTACTCCTGAGGCTTCCAAAATCTGATTGTTGAAATTGTAAAAGGTTATTAACTCTTTGCCATATAGCAATAGAAGAGGTGCAGGAGTTAAAGAAATGGTCCAATGAATCGGAATGGTTCATGCATAGAGGACACTTAGAAGCTAAAGAGAAACCAGACCTACAGAGAATATTATGAAATGGAAGGATTCCATTGAGAGCTCTCCACATAAGAACAGACATCTTTTTAGGAATGAAAGGGGACCAAACCTTGTTAAGATGTCTGATAGTTGATCTTTTTTGTCTGAATATTTTGTAGGCAGATCTGATGGAGAAATTCCCATCTGTTGTTGGTGTCCAGACATGCCTATCTGCATGAGAGTTAACCGGTTTTACTTCCTGCAAGAAAATTAGAGTATTGGTAGCCAGGTGTGGCTCCAGATTTGGAAGGATAGAAGCTTTGTTAATTATGAATGACCTTAGGGAGATATCCACGAAGGGAATATCCATCTCTTGAGGCCATTCATAACACAAAGCTCTATCTCCTTTCCAGTTAGCATTCCAGAATGAACATTCTCCAATACCATAAATAACTCTAGAGAGGCTGTTGGCCTTGGTAGTGATTTTACAAATTCTATTCCATGTATGAGATTTTTTGTAAGATGCAGGGAGTGACCATAAATGAGCAGACCATTGAGTATTGTTTATTTGCAGTTTCCACCATAGTTTACAAGAAAAGGCATCTACTATAGCATTTAGATCTCTAAATCCTACTCCATTTTCCTCTTCAGGGAGGCTCATTTTTTTCCAAGATCTCCACTTTTTTCTTACTGCATTATCACAGTCCCCCCAAAACAGGCCAGAAGCTAGTTTTTTTTCATTTTTTTAAAACTATCTTTAGAGGACTTAAAACTGCAAACATGTGAGTGGGAATTGAAAGAAAACAATGGTTAATCAGTGTAATCTTACCTGCTGTACTTAGCCATCTATTCTTCCAATTATTAATAGATTTCTCCATTCTTTCCAAGATATGATGGTAATAAACCAGTAAATTACGACCTGGAAAGATAGGGACTCCTAGATACTTAAAAGGGAAAGAGCCCTTCACCATTCCTAAATTCCTACACACAGATTTTACAATTGCCACAGAGGTGTTTGGAGCAACAAAAAATTTAGATTTTGAAAAATTAACCTTTTGACCTGATGTTTGCTCGTATGCTTTCAGGAAATTTTTAAACCTTTTCAAATTGGTGGGATTAGTATTCAAAAAAACAGCTGTATCATCAGCATACATCAGATGGGTAGTGGGGGAGCAGGACCTTGGCAGACTAAAGTATTGTAAATATCCTATACTAAACAGTTTTTTAAACCTCTGGAGAAGGCTTCAGACAATATATTGTACAGAAAGGGAGAAAGTGGATCTCCCTGTTTAATACCCCTATAAGATGCAAAGAAGCCTGAAGTTATTCCATTAATTAAAACTGAAAAGTAAGCTGCAGCAATATTATGCAAAATACGATGCACAAATTTACCATGAAAACCAAATTGTAGGAGGATTGAATTCAGAAATGACCATGAGACCCTATCAAAAGCCTTTTGCATATCTAATTTAACTATCAGATTTGAAGCCTTTGATTTTCTAGACAGAATTCTGGTCATCTCTTGCATTTGGATAACATTATCGGATATATCCCTTCCTTTTATAAAAGCACTCTGCTCAGGGGATATTAATAATGTCATTAGGGGTTTAATCCTTTCCATTGTCATCTTTGAGAAAACTTTATTCACAAAATTAGATAGGCTGATGGGTCTGAAGTCAGAAAAGGTGATTGGAATTGGTTTTTTGGGGATTAAGGTAAGCCAGGTGCTGGAGATGGCCTTAAGGATATTACCATTAGTTAGGAAATCATTTGCAGCATCCAGAAGGTCATCCTTAATAGTGTCCTAGAATGAGGTGTAAAATGCACCAGAAAAACCATCAGGTCCTGGAGCACTAGATTTATTTAGATCAAAAACCGCAAATTTGAGTTCCTGGATATTAAAGGGTAACAGAAGAGAGAGATTTTGCTGGTCAGTGATCACTTTAGGAATTTCTTTTAGGAATTGGTGTAGATAAGTTCCCGTTTTTTGAGGGGCATCTTCAGTAAGTAATTCCTGAAAAAATCTCACTCCTTCTTCTTTAATCAATTGTGGTTCTGATATCCACTTCCCATTACCATCCTTGATTTTACTAATTCTAGATCTTGCTCTCCTTTCCCTAATGGAGTGATGAAAGTAACTAGTGTTTGCATCCCCATATTTAAACCAATTTAACCTAGCCTTTTTCTTCAAGAAAATAATTTTTTCTTTTTGAGCTCTCATAAGCATGTCTTTTGATTTAATAAGTTCAGCTAGGACCGATTCATCTTGTGTTTGCTGGAAAGAAATTTCCAGATCATTAACTGTGGTCTCAGAGTGTAGCAGATTTTGATTGACATTACGAAAGTGTGATTTGTTCCATTCTTTAATTACCATCTTTAGCCTCTTTAGTTTAAAAACTAACCTATGCATCCCACAGAATGGGAAAACTAAATTCCAGTTTGAGACTACTAAAGCCATTAAATCTTGTCTATTTGACCACATCTCTTGGTATCTAAAAGGCCTAGGAACTTGTTCTTCAGCTGATTGAACTAATAAAAATAAAGGGGAATGATCCGAAGTCATTCTATTTAGCATATGTATGGAGCTATTGGGAAAGAGTTCCAACCAGTCTAAAGTGGCAAGGCCCCTGTCTAGTCTCTGAAACATTAAATCCTTACATTTATCCCGAAATCTATTATTACTCCAAGTGAAGGTATTTCCTACTGTAGAGATATCATGCAGGTCCATGTTATTTATAAATCCATTAAACTGTTTCATGCTTTTTTTTGGTGTTGATTTCCTTCCTTTATATTCAGATACTGTAGCAACAGTATTAAAATCCCCAATATATATGGAAGGAACATGTGTTGGAGTTTGTAAATCATTCCATAATGCCTCCCTCGTTTGTCTATTAACACTAGCATATATGAAAAAACAGTTCCAGCTAACAGAAGTGGCAATATCAGAAATTTTAACTTGTAGAAATTGATCTGATTCCCTTAAACTGATTATACTAAAAACATGGTTCCATAAGATCCAGATCTTAGCATTCTGAGCAGGAAGGGGATATTTGTATCCAAGGTCATGCATCAAAGTATTTAAATTCTGTTTATCATGCCAAGGTTCTATTAAACATAAAATGTCAATCTTATGCTTACATTTTAAGGCCTTTAATCTATCTAGTGATGTTCCATAACATCTAACATTCCAGACTAATATGTTCCCTATTATGGTGTGTTTTATCATTTAAAAAACTGTAGGAGTTGCTTTTTTTGAAGATCTTAGGTTCCTAGGTGTCGTAACAGAATTCTTATTTTTGTTACCAGACTTGCCCCTACTTTTCTCCATGTTATCCTGAGCAGATATCTGTTCAGAATTACTAACCTTGACCTGAGGGATTTGCTCTGCATTTGAAATCAGATCTGATGTGTTAGTTTCACTAACCTAATCTCCATCAGTGAGGGCATCGTAGTTGTCTGGAAGTTTGAATGTTGATTTGGTAATTTGCTCTGTGAGACCTACTTGTGCATCCTCAGAGATAGACAACCTTTCTGCTGATGCTGTTAACTTGTCAACAGAAGTAGAGTGCACACCAGCTTCCTGTGATTCCAAAGACTCATGGAAAATCTTGGCAACTTCTCCATCCTGATCATCCTGTATGTTATCTAAGATTTGGAAAGCATTTGATATTGTGACCGTGTTATTTTTAGTTAAATCTTCCCTGATAGGAGAAAGTTCAGGTTGTTGATTCTTTTTTCTCGAGAAAAATGTGGTTATTGGTTTAGAAATGTCATCCAAAGAATAGAAAGGAGCATTTCTTTTGTTATGACTAACATTGAAAGAGTTGAGATTGTTATCATGTTGGAAGCCTGTAGTCATTTTTTGAGTTTGAAAATCTTTTTCTTTTTGTGAGACAGATAGAGTTGAAGGTCCCTCTATATTTTTTGTTTCTTTTGGAGGTGATTCTAAGACAATCTGATTGTCAACATGTACTGGGTATTTTCTTTCCCTATGCTCATTAAATTCAGAATTAGTAGTGTTCTTTTTCCTCAATTCTGGATGCAGAAAGTTGCAATTAACCTGGCTATGACCAATTATCCTACAGTGAGTGTAGTATGTAGGCAATTCATCATATTCTATAGGATATTCTGCTACCTTGTTACCAATTCCTACCACAATAGAAGAGGGAAGCTGAGATAATAGATCAACCTCAACACATACTTTAATGGTAGAGGGTCTAGTTAAGGCATTTGTGGCTGCATCCATCTTAAGGTATTTACCTATCTGGCTGCTAATACCAATAATTGTAGAAGTATTATAAAAGTGAATAGGTAATTTGTGTATTGTTACCCAGGCAGGAACAATGGATGATTCTGCAGCTGGGGAGAAATCGGGAGACCAATTCTGAACCTTCATTGCCGATCCATGAATCATCCATTGGCCTTTCATCCAGCATCTTTAGTAATCCTCGCTTTCCTGAAAATGAATTAGAACATGGCGGTAGTCAATAGAGCCTAGTTGGAATTTTGATTTAAAACCAATTGATTTGAAAGCCGATTGTAAAGTTTCCATTAAAGGTTTCCCTCAGCTAAACTTTCCAACAAGGGCATTTTGGTAATGCGAGGCTAGAAGATCGCCTTCCTCCAGAGGAAGGATGTAGGCAATCTTGCCCTTAAATTCTATGATGGGATGCAAATTAGGCGTATCGGGAAGAGATGACAGGAGCGGGGAAGGCTCAATGATATCCAAGCATCATTATAGAATATAGCAATTAAAGACTCAATGATGTAGTCGGCATACACTACAATCCACAAAGATACTATAAAGATGCAAGAATTTTAATATGTCAATATATGTGAGATGGTGGAGGAATGAGTGGATATGTGGTGGTTCTTGGGAGTATTTGGAGAATAAGGAAGATTATACAGTGTTTAAGCTCAGTTGAAAAGTTGGATTTCTCATCGCGACTCGCGACAGCATTGGTCGGGACTCGCAATGCATCGTCGCAAGTCGAGACATGTAAGGAATTCTTGGGTCTGGCTGGGATCAAGGATGAAAAATGATGTCTCGAGAGGCGTTGGTCTCGAGGGGCTGAAAAAGATTCACTAGTCTCGGGCCTTCTGGTCTTGAGAAATCAAGATCTCGCGGGACCTGAGGTCCCAAGGGCTTCAACTCGAGTCAAGAGCTTTTGTCCTCAAGAACCCAAAGTCTCAAGGACTTTTGCTCGAATCGAGGGCTTGTGGCCTCGAGAACCCAAGGTCTCGAGGGCTACAACATGAGTCGAGGGATTACAGCTTCAAGAACCCAAGATCTGGAGGACTTCTACTCGAATCGAGGGCTTTTGGCCTCGAGAACCTGAGGTCTCAAGAAGATGATGCATCGAGAGCTTCGGCTTGACTCGAGGAATGATGGTCTCAAGGGATGATATGATGGTCTTTCAGGTTTGGCTCGAGCCAAGGACTTTGCGGCCTCGAGGTCTCGAGGGGATGATGTCTCGAGGGCTGGTCTTGAGAACTAGCCTCAAGAGGGTGATAGACTATCAAGTACTGCTCGAGTCGAGGGCTTGCTACCTCGAGGTCTCGAGGGAATGATATCTCGAGGGTTAGTCTCGAGAACTGGCCTCAAGAGGGTGATGGACTTTCAAGTTCTGCTCAAGCCAAGAGCTTGCGACCTCGAGAACCAGAGGTCTCGAGGGCTGGTCTCGAAGGACTGATCTCGAGGGATGATGGTCTCGAGACTCATGGCTTTTTGAAGGGCTGGCCTTACGGCCTCGAGGATCTGAGGTCTCGAGGGCTTCAACTCGAGTCAAATGAATGCAGTCTCGAGGACCTGAGGTCTTGAAGGAATGATGTCTCGATGGTTTCAGCTCAATTCAAGGGCCAACGACCTCGAGGACTGATTGCTTTTTGGGTTCAGCTTGACTCGAGGTCTTGAGGGGGATGTTGTCTCGAGGACCCGTTGGTCGCATCTCGCGATGAATCTTCGTGACTCGTGGAAAGTGGTGGCTGGGAGCTGAATTTTTAGCACCAAAGTTCTGATCACATTGTGACTCGCGATGGTCCGTCGCGAGGTCATTGCGAGGTCATCGTGACTCACGATTACAAGACCTCCCTACATTTAGAAAGAATTCAATATTTTCTTACCACATTCCAAGCTTCCTTCCCTTTCTCATGGATCTCATTCCTTCATCTCCTCCAATGAAATGCACTTCACTTTGCTACAAAATCACAAAAAAACACACCGTAAAAAGAACAAGACAATAACAAAAACTAAACAAAAAAAAGGTCGAGTTTATTTACGTCGTTGGCACGAAAAAGCTCTGTATATTTAAGGTCATTGGCACAACCCTAATGTTATCCATACGGTGAAGGCTTGACCCCCTTCACTATGAGTATCCAAAAGTAGATAGGTGGGGGTACAAAACTTTAAAGAGGAAATTTTTGTTGAGGTGGAGATGGTTTAAAGGGAGTTGGGTGGTTAGGAGGCTTGGGATTATCTTTTGGCTCCTCTCTTATCTCCTTCCACTAGCTCCCCATACGATTGCATCGCTTCAGATGAAGTCTTGTTCCAAGGGTGCCACCACAAGAAATCCTTACTAACCTTTGATCCTCATCAAGAAAACCATTATAGAAGTAATAAACCAAATCCCCCTCCGAATAATTGTGGTAAGGGCAAATTGCGAGTAGCTTCTTGAACCTCTCCCAATAGTTGAAGAGAGATTCTTCATGCCATTGGAGGATGTTGCTTATGTCCTTCTTCAGGGCGGCGGACCTTGAGGCAGGGAAGTATTTGGCTAGAAGCTTCATGTTCATATCAAGATAACTCTTGATCCTTTTGGGCGGTAGGTAGTGAAGCCAATCTCATGCACTATCCCTTAGTGTTAACGGGAATGCCTTCAACTTATAAAAATCTTCATTCACTCCATAGGGGATCGTGCCACCACATAAGAAGTGAAATTCGGTGAGGTATTTGTTGGCATTCTTCCCTTGCCTACTAGGTCCAACCATAGGATACTCAATGCACATTGGTTTTTGATCGAGGTTAGGGGCCATGATATCTCCTAACAATGGTTTCCCCAAAGGAATATCCCTTTCTTAGAGAGGAGGAGCTCGCCCTTGGAGAGAAGGATGTTGAGTTCCCCCTCCCGAATTCTCATCGTTGTGCTCATATTGATATTCCATAGAGGAAGAGGTATCCACAAAATGGTCACTAGGAGGGGTGTTATTCACACTTTCCAAAGAAAGCCTCATAGCCCATCTCAAATTCAACTCTAACTCAGGGTCGTAGTGTAGGGGTTCTTGTGAAAAGGATCGGGTACGAACTATACACCAAGAACTCAAAAAATATGTCTCCAAGCCAAGTGAAAGCATATACATACATAGATACATATAAAAGCATGTAAACAAGGGGGGGTTTGTTTTGTAGCCTAAGTTATCAAACTGAAAGTTAACAATTAGTAGAGCAAGAGAACTATGCTAATTATGCAATACAACTAAAGATACGCTTAAAATGATAATTAACGGAGCCTTGGGGGTAATCAACTTCCAGTTCCAAACTTCCTATAGCTCATTTATTCATTTATTCATTCACTCATTCAATTATATTTATTGTCTGTGGGGTATGTTATCACTTCTCATTCAAAGATCAACATTCATTCCTCCTAAATAGTAGTTTGCAAAGACAAACAACGACTATTTTCAAACCTTATTAATGATCACTAAAGACAATCAACATCATAAGGGTATTTCATCAATGGCATTTCACCCAAAGGACCATAGGTTTGATAACAACAAGCCTTCAACCAAAGACATAGTCATTTAACTAAACAAAGCATTTATTAGGTTAAACTTAGAACAAACAATATTCAAGGTTCAAACTTTCTTTGCATCTATATGACAAATATGAAAACAATTCACATTAACATACTCATCTATCAAGAATTACCCTATACACAAGAAGTTCTAAATCCATGCTTTTGGATTTCATATCAAATGAGTTAAGAAATTTGCAACTTTCCTAACACTCTAACATTTCAATTATACAAACATTTCATACACTCAAACAACCCATGGTATAAATGAGGTAAAACAAAACATTACTGGCATAATAACTACTCTCCAATAAATGTTCATAAACGAGAAAATATAGAATCTTACTGCATAAGGCTGGAAGCTTCAATCAATTGCTCCCAAGAACTAGAATTAGTTACAAGAGTTCAAACTAATTAATGCTAACAAACCAAACATAATACAAGAGAATTCAAAGATGAAAAATGGTAGAAACCAGGGTTATAAATAGTACCAAAGATGCATGAAAGAAGAGATGTGAATGAGAGGAAAAAGAGTGCTATTTATAGTACAAAAAGGATAAGGTTAGGTTCTGGCCACCCGTTCGTCGTAACTCGCGACGAGCGCCAGAACTTAACCTTATTATCTTTTCTTCTTCTTGTGGTAAACACTTATCTTCACAATGATTCCTCTCATTTTTCAAGTCTTCAACTCTTTGAAGAAAGTCTTCAAAGTCTTCAAAAATGATCTTTGACGGCCTCCGATCTTCAAGTCTTCGTGTCTTCGAAGCAAGTCTTCAAAGTCTTCAAAAAGTGATCTTTAATGGCCCCCCTTATCACGTAAAATCCACTTAGAAGAGGTAAAAGAGCGTAAAGTTGCTCTTACCTCTCCTAAGAGAATTTTAAGGTAAAACACAAGCTCTTGATACTAAATTATGCACATAAAATGGACATATCATTCGCTTAGATCTTCATGTGAAAGAATTGTGGATAGACGTATTAGATTTACCAAGTCACTTTATGATTTCCCCAAGTGCTAGCTTTAAATTGTAGTTGTGTTCCTTTACTTTGCATGTCTTGTAGTTGCGAGATTGAAAATTCAAAACCCCCCCACCTCCCTTTTCATGTTTGCTTTACTAGCTATTCCTTTCACTCGTACAGATTGACGACTCGTACAAGGTTGTGTTTTAGGCTAGTACATTAGACTTAGCATCTCTATGGACAAACCCAGGGATCGCCGCTTACTACCCTTGATGTAGCATAGCAGTGACATTGGGGTGCGGAACTATAAATTTTAATTTTGCCCACTGCCCTTAGCTTGGGTTAATTAGCTACAATAAATTACCCCAGGTCGAGGAGGGTAAAGTTTTAGCACCACTGCCTGGGATGCTATCAGTCTAGTTATCAACTTAGGTACAACACTTTAGTAGAGTAGCTAGTATTGCTTTTATCTGATTTTGTTTTATTTGCATAATGTTTGAAAAATAAAATTTTGAAAATTCCCTAAACGAGATATTTCCCCCACATTGAGACTTTGTATTTGCTATCTTGTGTGAATTATCTATCTTGTGATACTATTCTTGTTAAGCATATTTTTTCTAACTTGAATAAAGATACTTCACCACGGTATCTCATGTTTAATGTGGAGCAGGGAAAGAAGCAGGCCAAAAAATTAAAAACTCCTAAGCTTTTTCCAACCCCCAAACTCAACAAGAATGTATCCACACTTGAGAGGAACGGGTTTACTTTGTTCATCACTCCAAAGGTAAAAGGTAAACCTAAGATGATGTGGTGACCCACCCATCGTGATGTGGTCATTGGTCGCTTCAAGGAATGTGATCCCGATGACCCATCAAGCCACTGCTTTTAGTTTCAAATGATTAAGGGAAAAATAAGCTATGAGGAGGAAAAAAATATACGATGTTTTTTTGCTTTCATGTTTTAATTAGTGAATAGGTATTTTTCGCATGAATCTATGTTTTGCTATGTGGATTTTTGAAATCAACTCTTGATGGTTTGGAAATTTGAGCTCGAGACTCGTGATTGTGTTTTGAATGGAATTAAATTGGATGGATGACATAGTCTTTTAAAAAAGAGGGAAAAAACCCAGGATTACGGAAACAGTTGTTGCATGTCCTGTGCCAGATAGGCTAGCGTGAGGCTATACTTTATGACGGGACTGGAATGGCACGAGACTATGCATCATGCCAAAATGTTTGGCCCGAGGCTATGCCTCGTGCGAGATGGTTTTGTGCAAGGCTATGCTTTGCGCCAGGCTCCTTGTGCACCTAAAACCGATTTCTCAATTTTCCTATACTCAAATAATGCAAAATTTTATAGAATTTTGATTCTTAAATTTAAAAATGCATTTTTGGTTCAAGAATTTTGGAATTCCCTAATTCCTTAAAAAAAATTTAAATACTTCCAAATATCTTATAACTAATTGGCTTTACTATTGTCCCCTAAATTGAGCATTTTAAATTCCATTCTTATCCTCATTTTACCTCTCACTCTAGTCACCTAGGCTGAAATTCCATTTCCATAGTACACTTCTCCAACTAATTCTCTCATTTGACACATTCGTTCTTCTCAAGAAAAACTCATTCTCACACACTCTTGGTGAACTAAAAAAATTGAAGCTTTTCTTCCAAAATTTGGCAATTTTTGCTTCTTATTTTGTGGGTCTTGCAAATCTTAGCTTCAAATTTTGGGTAACCCATTGAACTCTATGCTTATATGCTTTATTTGACATTGTGGTGTTGTTATTTGAAGCATGAATTTTGAATGAGTGTGTTGTGAGATATGTGTTTGTATGCATGATCTTGTGTTGAAGAGGATGTTAGGAGGATTGATGTGCTATTATGCTTGAAAGATATGATCTTTAGTGTTGGGTGATTTAGGAGAGAGTAAATATTGGTTGCATGATTTAATTGAATGGGTTGGTGATAACTTACATAAGATTGATATTTGATGAGGAATGTTCTTGTTTGAATAGCCTACATGCTTAGAATATCATGTTATGAATGTTTGGGTTATTTGGAAGAATGGTATCTCATTGAATTGTAGGTTATGCTTTGTTTATGATCATATCACCACTCTTGTCCTCATTTTGTTAGGATGCCATATAAGAATAATGCCTTAGAGAAGGGCAAGTCCACTAGGGGTGAGAAGAGGAAGAAGTCGATGAGGGGTGCAAACCGTGAGTTGACAACTTACATTCATCGTAACCTTGCATTTGTAACCAAGGAGTTTATGGGTTTATCCAACATTTTTAGGGCTACAGCTCAGAGGCAGAGGAACATGAAAGAGTCGAAGAGGAGTATTTTGGAGACTGGGTTTGCTTGCAAGGACACCTTGGCGGTTCTAGGTTTACTCGAGCCAGTCACTTTCATGTTGAGACGAGTAGGTCTAAAGGGGTTTCTCGAGAAACACTCCAAGATGTACATTAGATGGAGCCTTGAGTTCCTAGCTACTCTATGGCTGATCGTAGATAATGATGGACACAAGGTGATCAAATTCAACCTGGACGACAAGGAGTAAAAGATGACCCACCGGAAGGTTGCACGAGCCTTTGGCTGGAGGTATGGAAAGGAGATCCAGATGACATATCGACAAGGGTTACCTTTCTCTCTTAGGCACTTTTGGGTGCAACTGAAGAGCACATATTTGAAGAACCTGTGCAAGAATACCGCTATAGTTCATCCGGCGTTCCGTTATGTTCAACATTTGTTAGCTATGGGAGTATTTTACCACGGTAAACTAACGCAATGCCTGGGATTGGATGTTCATTTCCTTTGGGCAATGACTCCCGAGGGTAATGTTTACCTGAACTCGGTAGGGTACTTTATGCAGGAATGTTTGGCGATGGGAGACAGGAAGAGTGGAAAATTTTCCATTGGAGGCATGGTTGGTCTTTTGATGGAGTATCTAGGTCATCCAATCACACAAATGGCTCTAGCTAACTTGGGGGAGATTGGGCACAAGGTACAACATTGAAAAGTTTGTGAAGGCATCTATGAAGGGATCGGTGACTTCAGAGTGTAAATATGTATGGCTCTATGGTTGGGCGAGCACGTGTAGCTTCATAATTCTTCCACAACCAAAGCGCACCGCAAATAACAATAATACTAGCTTGGATAACCTATTAATTTTGTCTGGCAGGGAGTTTGAGAAGGATTTCTATAGAGTTATGTCCAACCCAGAGATAGATATTGAGGAGGCCGAGGGCTTGTCCACTCTGAGAGAACTTCCTAGTAGCTCTTGCTTATCTAGGGACATCATTGACCACTTACATTCACTTGGGGACAAGCTTTAGAGCTCTACTCAAGTGTTGGAAGAGGTAGTCCAAGCGATAGGGGGAATGTGCTTGCAAGTGGACGATTTTAGCTTGAGGATGGATAGCATTGAGGCCACACTTCAAGCAACCGGTTACATGCATAAAAACTTCACAAGTCATAAGGACGAAGGCCCTTCGGGGCTGCGAGAGTGAGTATCACTATTCTCCCTACCTCACCTATGTTTTGACATGATTTTTGTGCATTGGACACTTTGCATGGGCAAAGTGTAGGGAGGGAGTAGTGAGCACTTAGGGAGTTTTCATTCTTAGATTTCCTCGGTGCATTTCATGATTTTCTTTTGCAGTTTTTCTTGTTCGTTGATTATGTTGGTTTTTTGGGGGTTGATTTTGGATGAGCATTTGGTGGTATAACATGCTATGCTAGGACTTATAGTTTGCATGGGGTAGGATGTTTTAGAAATTGGTGGTGTATTTTTATGTTTTGACTATCTTTTGTAGTATGGTGCCCACTTTTGGGGCATTTTTGTGCTACGCCAAAAAAATTGAAAATTTTGAAAAAATGAAAAATACAAAAAACCTAGACAAGTTGAAAACCTGAAAGGGCGACTTGGGTAACATGAGGAAAAACCCAAATAGGTCAAAAGACTAGGTAAAAAAGAGAGGCTAGGCCCGGTAAGGTTTACGAGCCTAGGCAAAAATGAGAGGCCGTGTGGAAAAATGTGAGAAGTGAGTACCCTTTGTGTGTTAATGCAAGGATGAAAACCCAAAAGGGCTCCTAGGAAAAATTAGAGAAATGGAGAGAAAACTAAAAACAAGCTTGACACTACTCTTTGATTGAATGCATGCTTCCACGATGGATTTTTTTTTGAAGACTACTCTTTGATTGCTTTTGGGATCATTTCAGGAAAAGTAAGCTAGCTTAACACTTATCGTTTTGGCTAACCTTTTTCCACACTTTACTTTTGGGTGGTTTGATTACTTATGTCTTTTGAGGAGTGTGAGAGTTGTAAGATTCTTAATTTCTTGGGGGAAACACAGGGTAATCTTGGAATAAGTTAAATGACACGGTTAACTTCTTTTTGCACGCTGCATTTCGCTTGATTCTTTTTCCTATCTTCTATTAACTCAAGGACGAGTAAAGGGTTAAGTGTGGGGAGTCTAATCTACTTCATTTTTTGTGCGTTAACCGATGCATTTGACATACTTTTTAGTTACTTTTACTTGGTGGATTGCTAGTATTAGTTGAGTTTACGTGACAAGGGGTTTAGACGACCATATTTGGTTTTCTTGTCTAAATTCCACATTTTTTAAATTTAATTGGTATTAATGGACATCTTGTATCCACAGGCTCCTTGATATTCATTGTGATCATCTTTAGTAGGTCGCCCATGGGTACTTTTTGTTTACATTCTATGTGAAGGTCGTTCGTAAGGGTGGTAGAAGATATTGAAGGCCGTTCGCAATGACGCTAGTAGAGACGAAGGTCATTCACATTAGAATGGTAGTAGAAGAAGTCCAAGATCATCAAGTTGTGGTAGAAGAAGATTGAATCCAAAGATAGGCAGCTACGGAGTTCATGGCGGCGAACGGAGAAACAGGGAATCGTGGTCCAATGAGTTGTGCCTAAGTCCGAGAACGATCCAAGAAGAATTAGACTTCAAGGATGATTTCATTGGTTTATTCTTCTTCAGAACTATAAAATTAACTACTAAAACTCTCAAATTAGACTAACGGTTCTCCCTTAGCGAAGGAAACTAATTTAGCTGTCCGAAGAAACAACGGGATGGTGTGGGCTGTGCATGGTTAGGCACCAAAAGCCTACAGAGAGGAGATGCCCTATGCTATGGAGACCGACATGAGACAGTGGTACAACCCATGCCAGACACGAATAGCCACTAAGCATGAATTAAGAACTCCTCAAGGCAGCTAAGTATGGGCATGGGACGTCCCGTTTTTGGCATCCCACGCCATTCCAAGTCATTCTACCGAGACCACCACGAGGGATGTGGGAATTTATGCAGCCCACACCAAGTTTTCTGAGAAAAGCACCAAGTCTGACCATGGCCCGCACCAACGGCTACAGGCATGGATCAAGAGCTCAAGATTCAGCACTCTGAAGGCGCCCAACAGGAGACGATAGGGCCCGTGCCAGTACCAGACGTAACCCCACCAACCCTAGTGCCCGTGCCACATTGAAGATCAATGCCACGCTCAATAACTAGTGCCATGCGTCCATGAAGTGGCATGACCCTCGCCAAGCCTCGTGTCCCATGCCAAGTTCAATTACGGGCCACGTCATCCATGATCCCCCACACCGGGTGGCAAAACTCATAGTACTATATATAGAACCTTAGTCTACTAGGTTTTGGACTAGACACTCGTATTTAGACTCTACTTCATTTTTAGACTGCACTTTCAAGAGTATAGGAGATTCTCTCCTTAGGAAACTTTTTATTCTTTTTATTTTTCTTTGATCCTAAGATGTGGAATTAAAATCTATATTTGAATTCCATGACTGGGGAGTAGTTTCTATGGCTTGGGGATAAATTGATGTGACTTTGTTATATCTTTATGCCTTTTGAGATTCTATAGTTCCTCCTAATTTTGAGTTCATAATATTATTGTAATTTTCTTTGGAGTTTTAATGCATGAATGCTACACCATATATAAGCACACACTTTGTGCTGTATTCATGTTAGGCTCATATATCGATGCTCCATTGGGAAGGAAAACCTTGATGTTTGTATGGGTGAGGGGAACGAGTCTGCATGAGTGTGTGCACGGGAGATTCAAGGTCACCCTGATCCACTTACCATCGCACTAGTCTTAGCCAACTTTGTTAAGTTGTCCAATGTATTTCGGGTAGATATAGCTTAATTAGTAGCAAGCTAGGGTTACAAGAAACCCTAGTATCACAGACAAGGTGTCTATGATCCTTGAGCCTAATTGATAATATCCGAGGGGAGTAGTTTCATTTGTGGTGGAAGCCTGAGACGTAATCGTACGTTGGAGAATCAGACCTATAACAATTGTCAGACCTTGTTGTACTCCCCTAACTACAATGGCGGTGTCGATGGAGGGTTTCGAGAGCACCCACCGTAACATGGACGAGGACATTTCTGATTTAGATTAGTACATTAGACCTAACATCTCTATGGACAAACCCAAGGCTTGCCACTAACTATCCTCTAGGTAGCATAATAGTGAGATTGGGGTGACGAACAATAAATTTTATCTTTGATCACCGCCTCCAGCTTGGGTTAATTAGCTACAATTAACGATCCTGGGTCAAGGAAAGTTATTCTTAGAAGAAACATTCTCAACAAGAGTAGTATCACAATATCGATCATTCAAACAAGATAGGGCATGTAGGGTTTCAACATTAGGAAATATCTCATTTAATGAATTTTCAAAAATTTCATCTTCAATTTCTTTTTCATGCATTATGCAAAGGATAACAATAAAAACAAATACTAACTACTTATCTAATGTGTTATGCTAATTGAAAACTAAACTTAACTAGTATCCCTAGCAATAGAACCAAATATTAACCATCTCCACTTGGGGTCGTTAAGCTATAGCCTAAATTAACCTGAGCGAAGTCGTTGGAAGCCAAATAGAAAGATCCTAAAGAGAGGGATTACAAAGGGGTGTGTGTTAAATATAAATTTATATTATGCACCCAACTCACTACTAAGCTACCTATGGGTTAGTTAGTGGCAAGTTCGGGAATGTCCAACGAGATGCTAGAATCTAATAGCCAATTGAACAAAACCACAAATGGGTTATCAATCTGTCGTGTGCCAGGAAGAATTACTATAGTAAAATAAGGGATTTTTGGGTTTTCAACTAACAACTACTAACATGAAAGATAAAACACAAGTAAACTATATAAACCAACACTTGGGGAATATTTGCGTAACATGGTTGATTAAATGTTCTGATCCTCGATTCAATCACATGTAAGACATCAACAAACTAATCTAGTGCTCATAACATGTGGTGTGGTTGATGGTTAGCACTTCCCCATACCTGTCATGTAAGGTGTTCTTGAAATCATCCATCGACACTGCCTTCATAATTAGGGGAGTGCAACGGCAGCCCAACCATTGCGCATATATGTTTCTCCCCCGTATAATTACGTCATGGGCATTACACCAAGGATGCTCTGCCCCTAGGCTTATAATGAGGCAAAGGGAGGTAGGCACCTTATTGATGACATTAGGACCTCTTACAACTCTAGCTTACTACTATACACTATCTCTACCCATAACTCTTCGGACCAACTCACTGACTAAGACTGGTGTGTTTTCATCATAACATTAAAACTCAGAAAAGACCTGCGCGCACATACCCATGTGGACCTAGAATCTGCTACCCATATCACATCCAGATTTCTTTTTCCATAGGGGTATCAATATTTGCACCAACATGAATGTATACTAGAGTGTGTCCTAATCGAGTGTATCATTCAATTATAACAATTAAAGAACAAGGCATCATAATATCACAAGCATATAGAATTAGGAAGATCTAATGAATCTCACAAAAACATTAATAAACACATGAATAAAAAATTATCCATAACCTATAAAACTGCTCCTAAGACAAGGAATTCAAGTATTTCATTGAACTCCACGTCTTTGGGTAAAAGAAAAATAAAATAAAAAAGAGAAAGAACCTAAAAAGAAAAGGGAGTGTTTCTTTCTCTAAGTTTCTCTTCTAACTACAATGAATTAGAAAATATGATCCAAGAATTTCAAATCCAAGAATTTCAAATCCTAGAAGACTAAGGATATATTTATAGTAGTAGGGAATTGGGCATAAAAATAGGCCAAATCCCTAATCACCCACCGCTGACACGGACCACTGTGGATGGCACTGCCCGCCGCTGACATGGCCTCGTGCCAGTGTGGTCTGTCAATTCTAACAAGGGCCACAAGCCTTGTGCTAGCCCTGGGCATGTAATTTGGCATGACTGTGCTGACCATTGTCTATGTCGTCTGGCATGGCCCATTGTCTGGAGCTTTACTTTTGCATCTCTGATCCGCAACCCATGTCGTTTGTCATGGGCCGTCAACCGACCCTTTGTTTTTCTCAGTTTCTTGGCACAAACCGCTTCATTCTTCATAACCCGTTGGCCGGTATTGAAATTTTAAACTTGGAACGGTGTGGGCCATGTGAAATGGAATGGTCTGCGCCAATACTTAGTCATTTTTGGAGTAAAAAAGGCAACTTGAGCACACAACCTGTCGAGGTTAGCACAACCCATGTTGGGATTTTGCACAGCTCATGCTACTTGGCACAACTCATTCCAAAGACCCTTCGAATGGGCCGTAAGGAAAGAAATGGGCCATAAGGAAAGGCACGGGCCGTGTGTGCTTGGTCTCATGCTGGCAATGAGCGGTCTGTGCCACCAGTTGCTGCTTCGCCCGACTGAAGTTTTTACTCCCCTACGGATGAACCGTTGGTCCGATTTGAGAGTTCTTGCAGTTGATTTCATAGCGCTCGAGAAGGAAAATCTAACGAAACCAACCTAAATGGCTTATTCCTCTCGGATTGTTCCCAGAACTTCGCGCAACTCTCAGACAACAATTCTTCATTTCTTCCTTGGCCTCTTTGAATTTCAATGCCACATATCTTTTGCTTAATCATTCTACTACCACGATGTAGTGTCTGTAGCCTTCATCTACTACCATTCTAAAATGAATGACCTTCTATATCTTCTACCTTCCTTGAAAACGACCTTCAATATAAACATGATGAAATGTACCCACGAGCGACTTACTAATGATGATCAAAAAGGAAGATCTAGGTGCTCATGGATACAAGGTGTCCATTAGTACCAATTAAGTCTGCAAAACATAGGATTTAGACAAGAAAATTAAACATGGCCTTCTAAACTCCTTGTCCCGTAAACTTAACTAATACTATCAATCCAATATGAAAATTAAGCCAATTATTACGCCAAATACATTGGATAACGCACGTATAATGATGCACTTCACAGTGGTTAGTGGAGAGTGGCGAGGACATAAAACATCTTCGCCCACCTCCTAAACCCAAAGATTTATCTAAGTAATCGATATTGTTTAAGGAAGATGATTTTGGTGGTCATGAGGTATTACCGAATATAGAGACCTTACATATTCTATCTTGCTTGAATGAATCTTGTGATGATGCAATTGTTGATGAGCACATTTTTCCTAGTGTAATTAAAGATGCTTTGCTTCCAATTTCTAACATAAACGTGCAGCGGGTAAAGAAGCGGGTTATTTGAAGCCTTGCTTATCACCCGTTCCACCCCAGCCACCCAATCAAAATCCCCCTAACTTCCTATAAAAGCCTCGTGTTGTTCACCCATCTTATTCTTCCTTTTTTTCTTCATCTGCCAAATCCATAAAATACCCAACCCCTTCCTCTTCAAAACTGAGTTTTCACCGTATTTGTCTCAATTATTGTTCGAATTACCTCAAATTTGTCTCACAATCTTCATATTTCTAATACCTACAAAGCCCACTGACAATTGTGTCCAAAAAAAATCAAGATTCATCCCATATTTTAAAATTTTAAGCTCTACCTTCATTTGCATTTTTCCCAAAAACTTGAATTTTTATCTATTCTGGGTGTCAAGGACTGCTACAATTCTAAGAAGAGTCATACATGCTCCACAAGCACAAATCCACAAGATTTAGCTCTGATTCTCACCTAAGGTAGTCGGCCGAATCACATTTGGAAATTTGTGGATTCTTATGTTTTTTGGAATTATTAGGCATTTGCATGTTTAGGACCTTTTGAAAAGGGGGGCTTTGTTGTGATTGTTGAAATCTTGTGGGAGAATTTTTTATTTTGGGGTAGTTAGTTGAGGATTGTTAGACTATTGTTGTTGTTGGTGCAGTAAGTTGCTCTAGATAGAGAAGGGAGTAGAGTGTGCCATTTATGGGGTTGACCACACTCCTCCCAGAGCATTAGGCACAATGGGGCCATCTTGTTGGATGCTACATTCGAGAGACTAAGTTTGTGAATGAAAGGACCCTTAAGGACCCCAAACTCTACAAACGAGGCAGGGTGATATGAGGAGGATAGAGCTCAAGGAGTTTACTACAATGTAGGCCCTCCACATTCACTAGATACACTTTGGAGTTTCTATCAAATGTCTCTAGGGATCATAACAAGTTTATGGGAAAGATTGTGAGATTTCATTTGGGGGATGTGGCCAATTCTATGACTCATGTGGAGATTGCTTGAATTTTTGGGTGGACTTATAACACACAGGTGGATGGATACAATGATGATGCTTCAAGTTTTGATGTACACACGTTCTGGCCCACCATCACCTGACGACCACAGAGAAAAGAGAGCAAGAACACTTATATAGTGCATCCAACACTGAGATATGTGGCTTGGCTTTGAGCGTAGTGGTCGGTTGCCATGGGGAGGCCACCACTGCTATTGAGAGGGACTGCAAATACTTGTTGTCAATTTGCACTGGGCAAGCTTTCCCTAATTTGGTGGATGAGTTCATCGACTAGTGTATCCCCCTTTCCAGAACTTGGACGGGCAAGATAGCAATTGGGGGCATGATATTACCCCTAGGTTCTCATTTTTTTCTTCCGATTGGCACTCTGATGAGAGAGAACCCAAACACTCCTTACACCCTCACTCTTTTAGCTATGGAAAAGGAGAAGCTAATACACCTACATGCTGGATCTGTCGAGTGGTTATATAAGGGAGAGAAATTCATAAGGTTGCCCAGAGCGAGATAACCAAGCTCTCCAGGACATTCATACTCCAGGATCTCATCATAAATCTTGAGGAAGAATCACAGGTAGTATTGGAAGGTCCTTTTGAGGAGGAGTATGATCAGTAAGATGAGGAGGAAGACCAGGTTTCGATGAATGAGGACCAAATTCTGGAGTAGCCTGCACAACCTTTCCCCACTGACAACTAGCTTCTACAGCCACAACCAGCATTCCCTCAGTTTGTGCCACCCTCAGTCTTTGTGAAACCTTTAGTGCCACAGACCCCCAATTGAGCAGATATTTAGAGCACCGCCACAACATCACAACAGCCGGTTGATGTGCAAGAAAAACCATGTCATTCTAAGGGCATAGTAATAGATATTCTCACAGGCGCATCTACTCTCCCCTCAATGATTACATTGAAGATTCGGGCAGGTAAAGAAGTTTTGGGTCCCCTCCTACTCCCAAGAAACACCGACACAACATCTCCCTCCCGTCTCAGCATAAGGCTCATCCTTTGCAGCACCCGCAGTTCAGCCCTTTCCGGGAGCATAGTTCACAGGGGTACCAATCAGCTTCATCTTATCATATGTGGATCTAGCCACACAGATATGAGCCAAGGTGGATACGGTCTTTGGGTGACTCTATCTTTGGGGTTAGGCAGGATGTGCACTAGCTGGGAGCTCAGCTCGGCTATTACCAAGATGAGACTTTTGATAGATTTTCCAGATTGGATGATCAGCTCCAGTATCTGAGGGAAAACATGGGTCTATTGCATGCTGATGTGAGAGAGATCACTGATCGGCTGAAGACATTAAGCATTCCAAATGAGGACTATCACCGAGATCCACACGGGCAGAGGCATGGAGCTATTTGTTATGGACGGCACCGGTGACTCTTCGGTGTTTCCAGCATTTCTTTTCACCTAGGTCACATGCGTTGGGGACAATGCATGAACTAAGTGTTGGGGATGGGTTGGAACACCTACATGGTGGCATCTCCTTTTCTTTCCTTTTATCATTTCTATCCTTGATTTGCATGTTTTTGGTGGTGACTGTTTTCCCTTTATTTCCCCTCATTTGGATTTTCAACCACTTTGTTGTTGGTTTGCTTGTTTTTAATTGTGAGGGAACCTTTTCATAGTTTATGTTGGGGATGTTTTTAGGAACACTTAGGTGGTGTCATTTTTAGTTTTTTCTTATCTTCATTTAGTATGAAGCCCATCTTTGGTGCATTTTGTGCTACACAATTTTTTTGCAAAATTGAAAAAAAAAATGAAATATATATATATATATATACCTGGCTAAGTCGAAAACTCGAAAGGGAGACTAAGAAAAAAATGGGAAAGTCCCGGATAGGTTGAAAAACCTAGGCAAAAATGAGAAGCCATGGTATGGAAAAAGGTGACAAGTGAGTTCAATTTGAGTGTTAAGCTAGGATGAAAATCCGAAAGGGCTTTTAGTAAAAATGAGAGAAATTGGAAAAAAAATTCTTATGATTATCTTTGGCTATTCTTTGGAAGTCCCTTTGGTAGAGTAACTTAGCTTCACACTCATCTTTGTGAATTTCACCTTTTTGTTGGTATGCTCAGTTTTATAGATTACTTGAGTTTCTTTTTGTTGAATTACTTGAGAAATGGGCAATCGTGGTCCGATGAGTTGCGCCAAGTCTGAGAATTATTCGAGAAGAATCAGCCTTGTAGATTAATTCCATTGGATTTTTCTTCTTGAGCACTATAAAATCGACTACTAAAATTCTCAAATAGGACTAACGGTTCACTCGTAGCGAAGGAAACTAATTCAGCCAGCCAAGGCATCAACGTGTTGGTGCGGGCCATGCATGGTTTGGCACAATGGCCCATGCCAAAGGAGTTGCCTCGCACCAAGAAGACAGCATGAGGCTATGGCGCGACCCGTGCTAGAGGCTACAAGCTGCCAACACTAAGCAAAGAACCCCTCCATACGGCTAAGTATGGGTGTAGAAAGTCCCGTTTTTGGTGTTCCATGCCGTTCCAAGTTCAAAATTCTAAGACTATTTTTGGTGTTTGTTATTTGTGCCATGGGCATGCCAAATGACATGGGCCGTATCAGAGACCCTCATGTCGGCCAGTACAGTTGTGACACAGATTCTCAGCACGAGCTGTTTAGTTCAGCACGACCTGTGCCATCCCAATGCTCTGTGTGGCTATGTATGGGCTCGGGTCATGCCCTTTAACATAGCCCAAGTCATTTCAACTCCAATATTCAAAGATAAGCCCACGGGGTGTGACGATTCACACGGCCGCACCATCATTTTGCTTAAAAATTGACTTCCACTTGTTTAGAAGGATTTACATGACCCGCGCTGTCAGAAGGAAAACTCATACATGTGAGATACCAAGTTACCATTACGATGACCGTACACTCGTCTTAGCTGGCAAGTTGGCCCAAAGGGTTACAAATTAACATAGCATTAGTAGCAGACTAGGGTTAGGGTAATTCACAACCTTAGAGTCTTCAAAAAGGTGCCTTTCCCTTACCTCTTTAAACCTAGGGAGAATCATTTGTAGTGGAGTGCCCGGAACGTAATCGTACAGGGAAGAATCAGACCTGCACAAAGGCAAGGCCATTGTTGCACTTCCCTAATTACGGAGGCAGTGCTGTTGGAAGAAACATGTGTGCCCCTTATGTGACAGACATGGGGTAGTGTTTACCATTCGCCACACTATGTGGCATAATCCTTATGATAGGTTTGTATTTCTTGAATGTGATTGAAATGAGGATCCAAACATATTACTGGTCATATTATGCAAATATTCCCCAAGTGCTAGCGATAAATAGTTTTACTCTCTTGTAATTTTGTATGCTCGTAGTTTTTAGATAAAAACCACTCAAAACCTCTTTTTCAAAATTAGCTATTCTTGACATGTGATCGAATTGATGACCTAATTGCGGCTGTGTATAGTATACTTTTAGATTCCTAGTATCTCTATAGGCAACCCCGGTCTTGCCACTATATACCCTTTAGGTAGCTTAGTAGTAGGAATGAGAGCAGAATAGATATCTCTTTTAACTTTGTGAAGCCACTCTGCGGGTTTATTTTATCTCTCCTAGTTTATTTACGACCCCACAAAGAGGCAGATCAGATCTTGGCATCG
Organism: Rubia yunnanensis; assembly: GCA_037428765.1. Lineage (NCBI taxonomy): Eukaryota > Viridiplantae > Streptophyta > Magnoliopsida > Gentianales > Rubiaceae > Rubia > Rubia yunnanensis. Next base: position 52,762,971 of record CM075062.1, read on the forward strand.
CTGACGGGGATGCTAGTGCAAAGGTTTAATTGTTAACTTGCATAGCATGTTAGTTGATAATGGTGTTCGCCAGATGTGAAAGGAGTCAAAACTAAAACACTCAAGAGCAAACATCGGGGGAGAAATGGGAACGTACATCCTCTCTAAGATCAGGAAAAATTCCCCAGCAGAGAGCAAGAACACATCAGGGATGACACAGAAGAGGAAGAAGATGCAGAATCTCATAACATGAACAAGGAAAAAGGGAAAATTGCATTTGCAACATTTTTGGAAGCGAACAAAGAGCAACTTTATAATCATTTCCTAGCTATTCTTAAACAAAAGTCCCCAAAGGTAAGTCAAAAAGTTTTTCAAAACAATGGTGGCCTTGAATATGGGGACAAATTGAGAGATATAGTTGCAGAAGATGATGTGGACAATTCACCGCACACACCACATCTTCGCAACTTCAAGATGCCAATTGACTTCAAATTACCATTGCATGTCAAAACCTTTGATGGGACAACTGACCCAAAGGAATTCTTGTATGCCTATCGCAATAGCATGAGTTTCTGTGATGCTGAAATTGAGTTGGTATGTAAAGCGTTCCATATATTTTTATTGGGAACAACAATCACATGGTATGAATATTTACCAAGTGGAAGCATCACATCTTGGGCACAACTATCAGACCTTTTTTTGGGTCATTCCTACTTGAAGGATAAGTTCACAAGGAAAATTGCATATCAAAACAATGTAGCTCAACGAAGCGATGAAAGTTTGGCAGAATATCACAGCAGGTTCCTTACAAAAAGTCTGCAGGTGCGAGATTATCATCCCAATCTTCTTTAGGTGCCTTCACGAGGGGCATACGATCGGGAGAGTTCTACTAGGAACTAAAAAAGAACATGCCAAAGAACCCAAGAGACCTACAAAAATTGATAGAACAGTATCTGCAAATCGAGGAAGCCAATAACCATAAAATAGAGCGAAAGCGAGGCGAGAAGACAGTAATAAGGAATCATAAAGTAATATGGAAAAGAAGGGGAAAGGAAACTTCGCTTTCAAAGGAGGAGAAGCAAGAGTACAAAGCATTTTATCCTAGGAGACATTGCTAACAAAATCACGAAGAGAGATCTAGCAAGCAAACAAAGATCTATTGCACGAATAGCCGCCAATGGAAGCGCCCCCAGAGAAGAGATCTAGAGAATACTATTGTGCATTCCACAAGGATCACTGTCACGGTATTGATTATTGCAGAGATTTACAGAGGCAAATAGAAGAAAATCATAGAAATGATTATCTTGGACAACATAGGAAGGAAGAAGACGGTAGTAGATACAACGAAGTGAGCAAGGTAGGAAGTTCCAAGGCCAAAACACAGACTAAAACACAGGCCACAACAAACACTCATAGAAAAAATCTAAAGATGATAGTTGTGGTAGAATATGAAGAAGATATGCCTAACGAAGCTCTAGAAAAAAATTTCTTCTCCATACATGGATCAACAGAATCCCTATCAAATAATGCCTGGAAAGCTAAGGCCATGTATTCACCTCCGTAGAAGCCCCTGGATAAAATATTGTATATTGATGAAACAATCATGTTTAGCAAAGAGGACGGTGTTCCTAATGCCTCGTCACACAATGATCCCATGGTTATTATTGCTAAAATTAGGAGCACAACTGTTCATAAAGTGTTCAAGGAAGATGGAAGTGTGCTATAAATTCTTTTTGTGGATTGCTTCGATAAAATTGGATTCAAGACAACTTACTCAAAAAAATTAACATTTTTGCTCGTGGGGTTCACCGGAAGAGCAGACCGCTTGGAAACATTCAGTTGCCTGTAACAATTGGGGAGAATGAAAGGAATTGCACTATAATCTGTGACTTCGTAGTCATTGAAGCTCCAAGTTCATTCAGGTTATTATTGGCAGGCCATGGATGAATAGAGCGAAGGCAATATGGTTTCTGTACCATTTAGTAATGAAATTCCAAACCCCAACAGGGGTCGCAACGGTGGTGGGAAACCAATATACCGCCAGGAAATGTATGGTCATCGCAATGAAAGAAGGAAGAACCGTGAAGCAACCAAAGATGGTTGGTACTATCACCATTAGCGACTCCCTCAATGAGGTGGACCAACCAGTAGAAATTGGAGAAGAAACTGAAGATGTCATTTTAGAAGACAACGATGAGTCCAGGTGGGTCAAGGTAGGGAAGTATCTTCAGAGCAAGAGAAGTAGAGAGTAATAAAAATTCTGAGAGATCATAAGGACAAATTTACATGGAGTGTACAGAACATGGGAGGAGTTAACCCAGGTATAGCAACTCATTCTTTGAAAATCACTATTCTATCAAGTAGGTCAAATAGAAACAAAGAAGTTTCACCAGTGATAGACAAAAGGCAAATGAGGATGAAGTGAAGATACTATTGCAGGCTGGGATCATAAAGGAGGTGATATACCAAACATGACTAGAAAACCTAGCGATGGTAAAAAATGCAGACTCAGGATGGAGAATGTGTATATATTTCACTAATATAAACAAAGTGACATGCCTCCCTCCCAATGCCATTAAAACTGCAGCTTAGAAGTTAACCCGGTTGGAGGCGCTGAGGGTCAGAAGATAGAAATTTATAACTCTGAACCCTGTTCCTACTGCTACACTACCTATAGGGTAGTTAACGATAAGCCCCAGGCTTGTCCAAAGAGAAGCTATATTTATTGTATCAACTCAAAACACAACCTCGTATGGGTTGTCAATCCGTACGAGTGAAAGGAATGGCTAGTAAAGCGAACATGCAAATAGGGGGGTTGGTTTTTCAAACTAACAACTATAAAACTTGAAAAGTAAAAACACAACTACAATATTAGCTAAGAACTTAGGGAAATCATTGAGTAAATTGGTTAATCAAATGCTTCTATCCTCGATTTAAGAAAACCTAATAGAGTGTCCATAACATGTGGTGTGGCGATGGCATACACTTCCATGTCCCTGTCATAGTGGGTGCTCTTGTAACCCTCCACGATACCACCATCACAATTAGAGGAGTACAACAAGGTCCGACCATTGTTGTAGGTTTGATTCTTCCCCATGTAATTATGTCCTGGGCTTCCACCACGAGTGCGCTACTCCCCTTGGGTCCTATCGAATAGGCCCAAGGGTCATATGCACCTTATAACCCTAGCTTGCTGCTATTTAGCTATCTCTATCCAAAACCTCTCAGTCAATGTTTTGAAGTCAGCTAAGACTGGTGTGATGGTAAGTGGATCAAAGTGACCTCAAATCTCCATTGAACACACTCACGCAGGCGCATTCTCCTCCACCCATTCAAACAACCATGTTTCTCTTCCCAGGGGCATCGATTTTTGTGCCAAGCATGAATACAGCCCAAAGTGTGTGCTATATATGGGATGTAATATTCATGCATTCAAACTCAAAAGCAGACCACAATAATATTATGAACACAAAATTTGGATGAACTAAAGAATCTCAAAAAGCATATAGGTTACCAAGTCACTACAATTTATCCTTAAGCTATAAATATACTCTACAAAGGATAGATCAATCACAAATATTAGGTGAGATACCATGGATCTAAGAAAATAAGATGAAATAAAAGGGGAAAAAAGGAAGAAGAAGAAGTACTCTCCTCTTCCTTCTCTCTAAACTAAAGAGATGCAAAATCTACATAATGACTAGCTAGGGTTTAGTAGAAGAATAAGGCTCCTATTTTGTGGGTAACAATCTTTATCTCATCGGCCTTGGGATCCAACAACTCCTACCTCTCCCTCATTTTTGCTCATCAAAGAGCAAGACTCTGTAGAGTGGTCGCAATGACGTATCCCACAAAATCTCATTCGTTGAACCTATCTTCTCCTAAAGCCATTCAGTCTTGGGCAACACTCTGTAGAATGGTCATAATGATACACTCTACAAAGTATCATCTGTTGAGTGCTTTCCCACTTTTGTTGTTTTCTGAATTAAACACAAACAAAGTAAACACACAAATTTTGGAATCGAAGTGCAAGAGCCTCGGTTTTCACCAAGAACTCAAGAAATACCTACTCCAAAAAACAACAAACAAAAATAAGATAAAGATAAAAAGCAATACTAATTACTCTAATAACACGTTACGCATTAATTGATACCTAGGTCGATAGCATCCCCGGCAACAACTCCAAAATTCTGATCTGCCTCCCCCCAGGATTGTTAAAAACCATAGCTTAGAAGTTAATCTGGTTGGAAGCAGCTGGTCTTTAAATAAGAAATTTATAGCTCTGCACTCTGTGCCTACAGCTACGCTACCTATAGGGAGTTAGCGGTAAGCTTTGGGTTTGTCCAAAGATATTCTAGGTATATTGTATCAAGTTAAAACACAAACTTGTATGGGTTATCAATCCATCCGAGTTAAAGGAATATATAGTAAAACAAACATGCAAATAGGGGGGAGAGTTTGGTTTTTCAAACTAACAACTACAAAACATGAAAAGTAAAAACACTACAATATTAAATAAACACTTGGGAAAATCACTGAGCAACTTGGTCAATCTAATCCTTCTATCCTTGATTCATTCACGTGGAGATCTGAGCAACCTAACAAATTGTCCATAACACGTGGTGTAGCCGATGGCATAAGCTTCCCTGTCCCTGTCACGGCGAGAGCTATCGCAACCCTCCATCGACACCGCCATCGTTATAGGGGAGTACAAAAAGGTTTTACCATTGTTGTAGGTCCGATTCTCCCCTGTGGGATTACGCCCCATTCTTCCACAACAAATGTGCTACTCCCCTCGGGTCCTATCGATTAGGCCCAAGGGTCGTAAGCACCTTATCTATGATACTAAGGTTTCTTTTAACCCTAGCTTACTACTATTTAGCTATCTCTACCCGGAACCTATCAGAAAACTTTACAAAGTCGGCTAAAATTGGTTTAATGGTAAGTGGATCAGTGTGACCTCGAATCTCCCATGCACACACTCACGCAGATGCGTTCTCCCTCTACCCATTCAAACAACCAGGTTTCTCTTCCCAAGGGGGCATCGATATTTGCGCCAAGCATAAATATAGCCCAAGGTGTGTTCTATATATGTGGTGTAACATTCACGCATTCAACCTTAAATGAAAATCACAATAATATTATGAACACAAAAACTTAGGATGAACTAGAGAATCTCAAAAAGCATATAGGTTGCCAAGTCACTACAATTTATCCCCAAGCTATAAATATACTCTACAAAGGATAGATCCATTACAAATATTAGGTAAGATGACATGGATCTAAGAAAATAAGATGAAAGAAAAAGAAAAAAAAGGAAGATACTAGAGTGAGATGCCATGGATCTAAGGGTCGTAGGCACCTTATTTATGATACTAGGGTTTTTTGTAACCCAAGCTTGCTACTATTTAGATATCTCTACCCGAACCTCTCAGACAATTTTATGAAGTCAGCTAAGACTGGTGCGCTGGTAAGTGGATCAAAGTGACCTCGAATCTCCATTGCACACACTCACGTAGACGCATTCTCCTCCACCCATTCAAACAACCAGGTTTCTCTTCCCAAGGGGCATCGATATTTGTGCCTAGCATGAATACAACCCAAAGTGTGTGCTATATATGTGGTGTAATATTTATGCATTAAAACTCAAAAGCAAATCACAATAATATTATGAACACAAAATCAGGATGAACTAGAGAATCTCAAAAAGCATATAGGTTACAAAGTCACTACAATTTATTCCCAAACTATAAATCTACTCTACAAAGGATAGATCCATCACAAATATTAGGTGAGATACCATGGATCTAATAAAATAAGATGAAAGAAAAAGATAAAAAAAAAAGGGAAGAAGAAGAAGAAGTGCTCTCCTCTTCCTTCTCTCTAAACTAGAAAGAGACAAAATCTACCTAATGACTAGCTAGGATTTAGTAGAAGAATAAGGCTCCTATTTTATGGGTTACAATCTTAATCCCATCGGACTTGGGATCCAACAACTCCTACCTCTCCCTCATTTTTTCTCATCAAAGAGCAAAACTCTGTAGAGTGGTCGCAATGACGTATCCCACAAAATCTCATTCGTTGAACCTCTCTTCTCCCAAAATCACCCAACCTTGGGCAACACTCCGTAGGATGGTCATAATAACACTCTACAAAGTATCATCTATTAAGTGCTTTCTCACTCTTTTTTTCAATTAAACACACAAATTTTGGAATCGTAGTGCAAGAGTCCCCAATTTTCACCAAGAACTCAAGCAGTACCTACTCCAAAAAAACAAACAAAAACAAGAAAAAGATAAAAGCAATAGTAACTACTCTACTAACACATTATGCATTAATTGATACCTAGACTGATAGAATCCCCCGGGGTTGTTAAAAACCATAGCTTAGAAGTTAATCTGGTTGGAAACGGTTGGTCCAAAAATAAGAAATTTATAGTTTTGTACTCTATGCATATCGCTACGCTACCTATAGGGTAGTTAGCAGTAAGCCCTGGGTTTGTCCAAAGAGATTCTAGGTCTATTGTATCAAGTCAAAACACAACCTCATACAGGTCATCAATCCATACGAGTTAAAGGAATAAATAGTAAAACAAACGTGCAAATAGGGGGGAGGGGTTTGGTTTTTCAAACTAACAACTACAAAACATGAAAAGTAAAAACACTACAATATTAGATAAACACTTGGGGCAATCACTGAGCAACTTGGTCAATCTAATGCTTCTATCCTTGATTCATTCACATAGAGATCTAAGCAACCAAATAAATTGTCCATAACATGTGGTGTGGCCGATGGCATACACTTCCCCATCCCTATCACGGCGGGTGCTATCGTAACATTCCATCGACACCGCCATCGTAATAGGGAAGTACAACAGGTCCTACCATTGTTGTAGGCCCGAGTCTTCCCCGTGGGATTATGCCTTATTCTTCCACATTGAATGCACTACTCCACTCGGGTCCTATCGATTAGGCCCAAGGGTCGTAAGCACCTTATCTATGATACTATGGTTTCTTGTTACCCTAGCTTACTACTATTTAGCTATCTCTACCTAGAACCTATTGGAAAACTTTACAAAGTGGGCTAAACTAGTGTCATGGTAAGTGGATCAGTGTGACCTCGAATCTCCCGTGCACACACTCACGCAAATGCGTTCTCCTCCACCCATTCAAACAACTAGGTTTCTCTTCCTAGGGGGGCATCGATATTTGCACCGAGCATGAATACAACCCAAAGTGTGTTCTATATATGTGGTGTAATATTCATGCATTCAAACTCAAAAGAAAATCACAATAATATTATGACCACAAAATTAGGGTGAACTAGAAAATCTCAAAAAGCATTTAGATTACTAAGTCTCTACTCTACAAAGGATAGATCCAATGCAAATATTAGGTCAGATGCCATTTATCTGAGAAAATAAGATGAAAGGAAAAAAATAGAAGAAAAAGAAAAACAGAATGAAGGAAAAGAAGTACTCTCCTTTTCTTTCTCTCTAAACTAGAGAGAGGAAAAATCTACATAATGACTAGCTAGGGTTTAGTAGAACACTAAGGCTCCTATATATTGTAGTAGATAATTGGACCTAAAGATAGACCCGAAATTTGCATAAGTTAGGTCAAAACCCTAGTCACCCTTTCCCTCTAGCTACTGAACCTTTCTCAAACAAACTGCTTAAATCCGTAAATCTATTGGAGCAGAAATTTAGTGTGTTATATAGAACTCAAAAAGATAAATATTTTGATATATGGTAGAGGGAAATCAGATTAAAATTAATAGAGTTATGACCGAATCGGTGAGAAACCACCGCTTGGCACGGGGCATCACAGATGATGCAGCATGTGGCATGTCATTCGTTGCACGGAGCTAGAGGTCTGATATGTGCAAGTGGTCGTGTGCACGTGGTCGTTGGCACGGGCCGTGGTCAGGCAGGCTGCTTGCTCAGGAACTTTGGCACAGGTCGTGTGATTTCCCACACCCTGTCGGCTGGTCTTGGCATTTTGAACTTGGAACGGTGTGGGACACCAAAAATGGGACATTTTGTGCCCATACTTAGCCGCGTGGAGGGGTTCGTTGCTTGGTGTTAGCGGCACATAGCCTCTGGCGTGGGTCGCGCCATAGCCTCATGCTGTCTTCTTAGTGCAGGGTAGCTCCTTTGGCGTGGGCCATTACGCCAAACCATGCATGGCCCGCGCCAACCTATTGGTGTCTTGACTGTCTGAACTAGTTTCCTTTGCTACGGGTGAACCGTTAGTCCTATTTGAGAGTTTTAGTAGTTGATTTTGTAGTGCTCAAGAAGAGAAGTGCAGTGGAATTCGTCTGGAAGGATGATTTTTCTCGAATAATTCTCAGACTTGGTGCAACTCATCGGACCACGATTTATCATTTCTCTCTTGGCTATTTTTAACTCCAATGCCGCCTATTTTTGGCGTCATCCTTATATTAACATTATTTGATATATGTGGCCTTCATCTTCCACCATTATAGAGGTGAATGGCCTTCGATCTCTTCCACCGTCCTTGCAAACAACCTCCAATATCTTCTACCACCCTTACGAATGGCCTTCACATTGAATGTAATCAATGAGTACCCACATGCAACCTACTAAAGATGATCACAAGGAAGATCAAGGAGACCGTAGATACAAGATGTCCATTAGCACCAATTAAGTCTATAAAACTCGGGATTTACACAAGAAAACCAAACATGACCGTTTAATCCCCTTGTCACGTAAACTCAACTATCTTAGCAATCCCCTAAATAAAAATATCTAAAATGTTTGAAAAATGCATCGGTTTATGCAAGCATAATGAAGAAGATCACAAAGCATGCCTAAAGGATTGTTAACCCCTACCAAAGATTGATCAGCTAGTAGAAACGATCTCGGGGTACAAAGTCCTCGCGTTCCTAGATTTCTACAAAGGGTATCATCAATTATTGACGAATCCCGTAGATGCAGTAAAAAATGCTTTCATAACAATTTTTAGGATATTTTTCTCCGAGAATATGTCATTCGATTGAAAAATGCATGCACAACATATCAAAGAGTGGTTGATAGCACGTTCCGCAGCCAGATTGTACAAAATATAGAGGCATATATAGATGATATGGTCATCAAGAGTAGGAGAACATGAGACTTTGCAGGAACTTAAAAGAAACCCTGGATACATTGAGTTCAATTGGAATGAAGCTAAATTCTAAAAAAATGCACAATTGGGGTTGGGGCATGTAAAATTCTTGGGTACAAGGTATACTCAAGAGGGATAGAGGCTAATCCAAAGAAGATACAAGCAATCATTAAACTCCTCTAACCACGAACAGTAAAGGAAGTCAAAATCTTAATGGGATCACTCGCCGCCCTCAGTAGGTTCATCTCAAAAGTAGTAGAGAAACACTTGCCACTTTTTGAAATCCTGAAAAAGGCTAGGAAGTTTAGCTAGAATGAATAGTGCCAATCCGCATACAAGTCACTGAAGGATCAACTTCAGACACTCCCAACGTTAAAAGCACCAATTCAGGGAGAAACACTATAATTGTATTTGGCGGTTTTAGTAAATGCGGTAAGCTCAGTCCTGGTAAGGAAAGAAGGCCAAAAACATATACCAGTATTTTACACCAGCAGAATACCGCAACATGCCTAGAGGGCATATCTTCCAATTGAAAAGTTGACCCTAACCTTGATATATTCGGAAAAATGACTGCAAACCTATTTCCAGAGTTATACGATTATTTTTTATACTGACTACCCAATCAAGAAAATATTGAGCAAGCCCAAGTTATATGGGAGAATGACAAAGTGGGATCTTGAATTGGGACAGTTTGAAATTCATTTTCAACCATGAACCCCAATCAAAGCACAAGCTTTAGCATGTTTCATCGCCTAAATGACAAGTGTGGGGGAGTAGCAGGCAAAAACACAACAGTTTTTTGACAGGGACAAAGGAAAGGATAAATAGGAGGACGTCGCATGGAAGTTGTTCGTAGATGGGGCATCTAGCAAGGAAGGATGCAGAGCAGGACTGCTATTGATTAACCCAAACGGAGAGGAATACAGATATTTGCTTCACTTTGAGTATAAAGCATTAATATGCACCCTAGATCGTACAGTTAACATGAAGGTGAAGAGCATTTGGGCATTTAGCGATTCACAAATAGTAGCCCAACAAGTACGTGGAGATTACAATGTTCGGGAAGAGCCATTGATGAAATACTTAACTAGGGTTCATCAATTCATTGCTAACCTTGAGTACTTCAACATCCAACATGTCCCAAGAAGTGAAAATACAAAGGCGGATGCCTTAAGAAAGCTAGCAACAACAGGTTTTGAGTCCTAAGCCAAACACAAAGATGTTAAAGTGGAAGTCATTCCAGTCAGAAACATAGTGATAACAACTATGTCAGTAGTTCAAGAATAGGAAGCAAGCTCAATGACACCATTGGTTAAATACTTTAACAATGGGAAGCTATCGACGGATAAGGTGCAAGCCAGGAAACTATAAATGTGATCCCACAATCATGTCTATAAAGACGGAACCTTGTACAAGAAAGGTTATTCATCTCCATTGATAAAGTGTGTGAGGCTATTGCAAGCAAGCGAAATCTTGAAAAAGGTACACCAAGGACTGTGCGGTTCGCATCAGGGATCTCGAACGATTGCACAAAAGGTCATTCGAGCTGGATATTACTGGCTAACCATGTTCAACGATGCATACAACTTCATCCTCAAATGAAAAACCTACTAGATAAATGTTCCAATGTTGCACAAGCCGCAGTCAGTGTTAACAAGAATATACGGAGCTTGGCCTTTTAATAAATGAGGAATTGATATCATTGGACCATTTCCGAGAAGTGTTGGCAGTGCCAAGTTTCTGGTTGTGGTTGTCAACTATTTCATGAAATGGGTAGAAATGAAGCCCCTAAGCGAGTGACAATAGAAGCAGCAAGAAAATTTGTATGGCAGACCATAGTTTGTCTCTTCTGAGTACCACAGACCATCGTCACCAACAATGGCACGCAGCTTACAAGTGGAGTTTTTATAGAATGGTGTCTAAAACCGGGAATCAGGCAGAAACTCACTTCTATAGCTCACCCTCAAGCAAATGGTTAGGTAGAAGTAACAAATAGAATGATCGATCAAGGTATCTAGAAAATATTGGAAGGAAAGCGAGCAGGCTTGGTTGATGAGATACCCAATACTTTGTGGTCATAAAGGACAACAGTGCGAGAACCAATAGAAGAAATGTCGTATAGTCTGGTATATAGGCTTGAAGCGGTAATTCCAATTGAAATTGGACAATCAAGCCTTCGAGTTGAGCAATATAAGGAAGACGTTAACCCATGGAAGGTAAGGTTGAATTTGGATGAATTCGAAGAAAAGAGAGAGAAGGCATCAATAAAGAAGGCCAAATATAAGGAAAATATGGCTAGAGCTTACAACCATAAAGTCAAGGAAACACAATTCCAAAATCGCAATTTGGTGCTAAGGAATAGCAAAGCTAGCCTAGCTGAAGAAAGTGGAAAAATATACCCAAAGTGGGAAGGGCCGTACAAGATAATGAAGGTGCACCGATCAAACTGCTACGAGCAAGAGAGAATGGACGGTAGAAGTGTTCCTAACACTTGCCACATAGTTAACATAAGAAATTTTTAGGTGTAGAATAAGCAAAGTGGCAAGAAAATCTATCTTCCATGTATAGAAACCATGATATAATCATTAGTGGTGTTCACTCCCTATGTTTGTGTTGAAGATGATATTATCGTAGTATAAATCTTTTGAAGTACAATCTTTCCTTTTCAAACATCTATACTTTGCATTCACTTCACTAAGTTACAAACTCTCAACACAGGAAGTTAGTGGCATAAGTATTAATTATGAACACCACTCAACTCACTTTTTTGGAAAACATACAAGAAGGAAAGTCATGAACTCGACTAAAGGTCAGATATACCCACAACGAAGCAAGAGCGAGCAGTAGATCTCGCAACTTTGCACTCTCAGTAAAACGCAAGCTATAGATCTTTCTATTAGGAAAACATGCCTCCAATGCAGCGACTAAAGCAAGCAATAGATCTTGCTACATAGCAAATATGCCAACGAAACAGCGACTGAAGCAAGCTATAGATCTTAAAGCTTTGCGATAAACATATTTTCAATATTCAAAACCACAAGAATAGAAACATAAGAGACAGACCTTATAAGTCAAAGAGAGTCACGAAGTCAAACAAGATCCAAAAGTATAAAGACAAAAAAGGAACAATCCAAAAGTAGCAACAAAAACAACATCATCGTTCAAGAAAAGAAAATCACTGCATCTTATCTATGCCTAGAAGCTCGTGATGATCCGGACAAAGATGAACCGCCACAATGGTGAATACGCTGGTTTTCCTCAGCCTCACGCTCCTCGCTAATTATATGGTCACATCGCCATTACATGTGTAAATAATAAGGATGGCATGTCAGACCCCTTCACTCCTTATGACCAAGATACCTAGCATAATACGCCTTGAAGTTGGTTATAGGACCGAACTCCTTGCGGTCTAGCTGCATACTCATAACATTAATAGTTTCTTCATACCACTTTATTTAAGCCTTTAAATTATGTACTTTTCCTGGTCACGGATATGCATGCGAAAAACCTCAGACAAGTTAATCCTCTGCCCGCCAACTCTCACAATCAGATCCCCACAGCTAGTAGATCTGGGAGATGACGAAGGGAGAGCTTGAAGCCCATCTTTGTACTCAACACAAGTTTGCTCCAATTGCTGAGCAGAAAATCTAGATGGTTACATTCAGCACAAAGTTCCTCATTTTCACTTTGCATTTGTGTGTTTATAGCAAACTGCTCGTCAAACTTCCTTTGCCAACTAAGAACAGAAGATGAAAAGTGATCACGCTCATTCTGCTTTTTCTTCAACATTTCCAGCAAATCATCAATACGGGCACATTGTTTATCAATGATCAATGTCTTCTGATGGGCCTCGCGAGTCTTGCCCACACCATAATCCCTAGCCTCTACTGGTTACTGGAGCATCTTCACCATGTTTAATTGTTGACAATGACTAAGACCATTTTTCTTGCTTAGTAAATTGCACAAAGAATCATGGGTGTCCTTTATAGTTGTATTCCACTTCTTTTCAAGATCATTAATACCCAGAATCATATACTTCAAATGAATGCCTAAACATAACGTCCACTCTTCGACACGAACAGGTAGGTTAAGCGACCGTACATACTTGCTAGTAAATTCAAGATCAACTAAAACGTGTACAATGTTCTTACCAAGCGATTTAACATTATACCCATCAGGAATGAACTTGCTGCAACGACAACTTGTAGACGAAAAAGGAGATGAAGAAGGAATATGAAGTTTCCACCCAATACATAAGGGAAGTGTTTCCAGGCGCAAAAATAAACTAGAAGAAACAACTTCCTCACACTCTTTGGTGAAATATTTAGTGGCACTAAGCAAGCTAATAGGCTCAGGAGAATTTGGAAACGACAGTGAAAAAGGCGGATAGAATCACGGCTCTTTCGAACATAATCTTCGCTACCATCCTCAACAATAAAGATAAGAAAATCAATATTCAAAATTTGGAAGCCAAAGAGTTGGTGGAGAAGAAATTGTATCGGCCACGAAGCTATCAACACTTTGCAATTTCTATGAAAGTAAAATCAAATGACGACCTCGATGTTCATATACAATTTCAATTTGCATTCAATCACTTTGAGGAAAATGATCCATGCCACTTAGTCTTCATGGCTGGGAGGGCTTATGGTGTATACCTAGCCTAAATAATTAGTAAGCTTAAAACCACAAGCGGGCCTGAAGCAAATTAGCAAAATGATCTAGGCCAGACGAACGCAGAGCAAGTGGAGTCAACCCACGAACCGGAGGTAGTGGGGACTTTGATCAACTGTTAGCCATGAACCCGTATTTCTTGGTCCCATAATCAAACATACTATGGCCATTATAGATAAAATAGAGCCACGTTCATAATGTACTATAAAAGGAAGAAGAAGGGTACAAATCCAGGTAAGTGCAACTAAACTAAAAGTAACTTGATTCCAGAAAGAAGATTACTGACTTAAACGTCAGAGTTTTTTCCCTAGAACCACTTCCGGGATCTCTTTTGCAGGCATCCCTTGGTGATCCATGATCAACCAATCGGATTGGAGAATACCATAACACAAATGCTTAGCGAGATTAGCGATTTGGGAACTCAATTATTCTCAAGCATTGAGAAAGTTGAAGGGTAAATGCTTGAATTGATGAAAAGGGTGAGCCAACTTGAAATCTAACATTCCAAAAATGAACCATGCATAGTTGAATGTGAATTTTTGGTATATGAACCCAAAGGGTATGAGTAATGGTTTGTTGAGAGTGAAGACGTCGAGAAAGGGGTAATTATACTTAATTCACAATATTACTTATTTTCACCCTTGTCTCCACTTATATAACCAATTCCCACATTTTGGAACCCCTAGAGAAAACCATAGGGAAGCTAATTGAATATTCTAAGCTTCCAATCAACCTATTCCCTATAAGGTTGACTTCTTCTCTACTATATCCTCCTCTTGGAAGATTCTTACCCCGCCTCTTCATTTTTGGTTGTTTAAGATGATGGGGTACAAACCCACACCATATAAATAACATTAGGGTCGTGCCAACGACCTTAAATATACAGAGCTTCTCGAGAGGCAACCCGAACATTGAAAATTTTATATTAGTTTGGTATTTTTGGTGTGTTTTCCTATTTATAGCTTTTTGTTTTTGGGACACTATTATAGTTGGTGTGCATGTTTGTTTTGTAGGAAGCATATGGTTCTTGGAGGAGGGTGAGAAAATGGGGAGTCCAACTCATGGACCATGTTGACGTACATGGTTCGTGATGCTCAAGATGGTGGACAATGAGAACCAAACCTCAAATTCATGGAGTGTGTAGACATGCACGACCCATGAACCTCACATACTTTCCTGCACCCTAATCACCATTTCTTCCCCTACCACCACCAAAGTACAATCCAAACCCACCTACCCTCAAAACCCTTGAAACCTACACATCGAGACCTAAGAGGTAACTCTCCATTGTGATTCAATTCTTTATTCAATTCGTGGTGCATGATAGTGGTTAGATTGAACTTTCTTGATTAGAGGTTAGGGGTAGTATATTGGAGTGATAGTAGTTATACAAAAAATTGGATAAGTCAAAAACTCAAAAGGACAACTTGGGTAACATTGGAAAAGGTCATGATAGGTCGAAAGACCTAGGTAAAAGTGAGAGGCTAGGAGCATCTAGGTTTATGAGCCTAGGAAAAAATGAGAGGTCGTGTTGGAAAAAGGTTAGAATGTTAGTACCATTTTTGTGTTAAAGCCAAGATGAAAACCCGAAAGGGCTCCTGGACAAAATGAGAGAAATTGAGAGAAAACAAAAAAAATTAGGTCAATGATAAATTTGCCTCCTTGGTTGTAACTAGGTTGAGAATCGAGAGTTATCCCTATGTTACAACCAAGTCTACGACTCTTGGATTTCCATGGTGGATTGTTATTGGGATATTATTCTTTGATTTCTTTTGGGGATCATTTTGGGAAAATTAAGCTAGCTTGACACTTATCTTCTTAGCTTATCATTTTCCACATTTTTACTTTTGGGTGGATAGGTTACTTTAGGATCTTCGGGAACTGTGAGAGTTGTGAGGATTTTCACTTCTTTTGGGGGAACTAGGGTAGCTTGGGAATAAGTTGAATGCATTGGCAAACTTATACTTGCATTCTACATGTCGCTTAAGCCTTTTCTTGGTTCTATTTACTTTGAGGATGGGTAAAGGTTTAAGTCTGGGGAGTCTGATCTGCATCATGATGTGTTTGTTCAATGCATTTGGTGTAATAATTAGCTTGTTTTCATGGTTGATTTCTAGTATTCATTGAGTTTACGTGACAAGGGGTTTAGACGACCATGTTTGGTTTTCTTGTCCAAATCCTGCATTTTGTAGACTTAATTAGTACTAATGGACATCTTGTATCCACAGACTCCTAGATCTTCCTTTGTGATCATCTTTAGTAGGTTGCTCATGGATACTTTTTGTTACATTCTATGTGAAAGCCATTTGCAAGGATGGTAGAAAAGCTATCAACTCCCTAAGGGTGCAGTTATCCTCTGTCATAACTACAAACTTCTCAACTATAGTCGGCACTTGTGGAACCCTCGCTCTAGTTCTCCTCCTCCTTCTTCTCCGACTACCTCTGATTTTTGGTAATTGTTTTAAAGTTCCCAAATTCATGGTACGAGTATGTACCATTAACTCAAACCAAACAATAACCAACCAAAGATTAACACTAGCAACATGGGTTAGAAGTAAATGAAACAACTATAACACAACTCAACACTAAAAACCAACTAAAGCAAACAAAAAAAACAAAAACAACACAAACTACTCAACTAACACATTATACAAGTTAACAATTAAACCTTTAGACTAGTATCCCCGGCAGCGCCGCCAGAATTTGATCTGCCTTCCAGCGAGGTCATCAATAATTAATTAACCTGCGGAGAAGCGTATGAAGCCAAAGATAAAGAAATTTGTATTCTGCTCCCATCCCTACTACTAAGATACTTATAGGGTAGATAGTAGAAAGACCAGAATCTACCATAGAGATGCTAGTTAACGAAAAATTAACTACACACAGCCATGACTGGGTCGTCAATCCGATCTCGTGTTAGGATTAGCAAATATTGCAAGACAGATTTTTTAAAGGGTTTTATCTAACAACTACAAGCATGCAAAATCACAGAAGAGTAAAACTATAAATCTCTATCACTTGCAAAATATTTTCGTAACATAATCGGTGACATGTTTTGATCCTCGATTCAATCACATTTAAGACATACACACTTATCCTGGTGCTTCTACCACGTAGTGTGGTCGATGGTCAACATTTCCCCATACATATCATGTATTGTGCTGCAGTGTTCTTCCATCAGCACTGCCTCCAAATTTATGGGAGTGCAACAATAGCCCAGCCTACTGCACGGATCTAATTCTCCCTGATACGATTACATCATAGGCACTCCACTACAAATGCTTCTCCCTAGGCCTACAGAGGCAAAGGAATTGGCAACTTATCATTGACTCTAAGGTTTCGAATAACGTAAACCCTAGTTTGCTACTAACATTATCAATATCCATAACCCTTTTGGAAAACTTTCTAGCTAAAACTAGTGTATGATTGATCATAATGTTGACTCGGTAACCTACATGCATACACTCATACAGTTCCGGACTATAGCTACCCGCATACATCTAGGTTTCACTTCCCGGGGGACATAATAAATGCGCCAAAATGAAAGTAGAATAAGTTGTATGTAAACATAGTGTAACAATCATGCAATTAACAAGAATTTAAGGAACAAGCCAAAATAATGTTCATAAGCACATAAACATAAGTGGATCTGTAGAATCTCCCGAAACAAACATCAAGTCATGAATAAAAATACAAACCCCAACCTAAATCACTATTCTATAAGTATTGAACTCAAATATTTCATTGGATTCAATACCCTTGGGCAAAAACAAGGAGAAAGGAAAAAAATTAGGGAGAAGGGTTATTCATTTTCTCTCTCTACCTACTCTTAGGAGAATCATAATGAGAAAAAATAAAACCCAAGTAGACATAGGCTTCTATAGACAGTAATGGGGAAATGGACCTTGAAAAGGGCCCAAAATGAGGCAAAAACCCCTAGAAACCAAAATTAGCACGGGCAGTGGTGTCTTGCATGCTCGTGCTGGCTAGCTCTGGCACGGCCCATGCTGGCAAGCTCTGGCATGAGTCATGCTGACTGACATGAACCACTCGCTTGGTCTTTATCCTTAGCATTCTAAGCGCCTGCTCGCATCGTTCGGTTGAATGACACAGACCGTGTGAATCTTCATGGGACGTCAGCTGGGTGTATGGATTTTTCTTTCTAAACAGCGTAGGTCATGTAAATCCTTGTGGACCATCAGCTGGGAGTATATTTTGGAGCATAATGATGGTGCAGCTGTGTAAAAAATAACACCCTGTAGACTGGTCTTTGAATATTGGAGATGAAATGACACAGACCGTGTTAGAGGTTACGGCCCGTGTCCATAATTATCTGCATGGGGGTTTAGTTGGCATGGGCCGTGTTGGAGAAAGTGGCTTGTGCTGCGAGTATGTGGCACGGCCATGGTGGCTAGCACAGCCATGCTAAAGGCCTCTGGCACGACTGCGTTGGCTGGCGTGGTCGTGCCATATTTTCCAGATTTGGACTTTGACTCCCTTCTTTTTCTGGCTTGATTCCATCTACTACCACATTTTCACTCGTGGCCTTCTGTCTACTATCATCCTTCTGAATGGACTTCTAATATCTACTACAACTCTTACGAATGACCTTCTGCAAGATTATGCCGAAGTCCTTCTGAGCAGCCTACTAGTAAGCTTACAAACGAAGATCTAGTTGCTCGTTACGACAAAATGTCCATTAAATCCAATTTAGTCTACAAAACTTAGGATTTAGATAAGAAAACCAACAACGGACTTCTAAACCCTTTGTAATGTAAATTTAACTAAAACTAGAAATCAACCAAACAAAACATAAGAACAAATGTGTCGAATGCATTAGTTAACACATGCTTTCAGGTGCAGATCAATGAGAGTGCGCTCCTTATCTTATTAGGGAGGTCATTTTTAAAAATGACCGAAACTAAAATCAACATGCATAGCAGAATATTGACATTAGATTTTGATGGAGAAAAGGTAGGTTATGAGATCTACAAGGATAAAGAGCCTCCACTGGATAAAAAGTCTTGCCATGGTGTCACTATAATTCAAAGTTTGCATTAGCCTCACAATGAGCCTAGCAGGAAAAGGAGAATTCTCTCCAAAATTTTGAAATTGAAATCCTAGATGTGTGGGCTGCGTAGCTAGGTGTGTGGGCTATGCGCTAGGTCGGTTGCACACGGCCAGTCTGCCAACCGGTCTTCCCGTCATTTCGATGATCTTCGTTCTTCAAATTCAGATTATTTTTCTTCTATGAAATCACAAATTGGCCTTCACTTATAAGATCTTCTCGTGAATCTCCATTTTTGAATCATTAATTCATTAACATAATCACAAAGGAAATTCCAAAAACACCTTAAACTAAAGAGTTATGGTAGAAATCCTAAATCATAATCCTAACCTTTCTATTAACAAAACATCAATTAACCTTACATAAAACCCTAATTTATTACAAATATGAGTTTTAGATATGCTAAAAAGAGAGTATAAAGTGAGCACATCACTTATTAGGACACAAATCCATTAGACTCAAAAATAGGTTACAAAATAAAGGATGTAGATATAAAAATTGAAAATGGTCATCTAAACCCCTTATGATGTAAACCTACCTAAATATAGAAATATAAAAACAAAAAGATAACAAAAGAGATGTTAAATTCTTCGGAAAATACATTCATTTGACGTCTCATTGGGAACAACTTGCTGAAACGAAGCAGAAGGTTCAGAACCTATGTAAGAAGGTGAATGACTCAGAGCATACTCTCAAAGACAAGGAGCATTTTTGTTTAAATTTGTATCTTGAGAAGGAAAGACTCGAGGATAGAGTCACCGAGAAGGATAACTGATAAGACTCTAGATGCATGTGTTTCCTCAGGCACTTAGCATATCTTTTGTTACTTTTTGTATGGTAGATTGCTAGATTTAGGTGAGTTTACATTACAATGGGTTTAGATTACCATTTTTGGTTTTCTTATCTCAATCCCCATTTTGTAGCTTATTTAGATCTAATGGATTCTATGTCACTGCGAGCATCTAGAAAAGTTTTTGTGAGATTTTATTGGGGATTGCTCATAGGCACTTTTGACTCATTTAGAAGGTGATTCACAAGAATGGTAGAAGATTGTACAAGGAAATTCACAAGGATGGTAGAATACTAAAGGCCACAAGTGGGAGTAGCTCCAGTCCACGGCCCGTGCACTTTTGCATGAGCAATGTGCTTTTACACACCCCGTGCTGACTTGGCACTAGTGGTGCATCAGGGTTTAACAAGGTTATTCCTAACTGGGCCTTTATATGCCCATTTATCTTCTCTTATATAAGGAGCCTTTAGTAACTTGGGATTTAGTAAGTAGGCGTAATGTACATTTTACTCTTTGGTAGATGGGAAGGAAGAGGAGAATTTTCTCTCTAGAGTTCTTCTTTTTCCTCCTCTCAGTTCTTAGATCCATGGAATTTAATCCAGTGAATGTCATGAATTTATTAGTAGTAGAGTAGTTTAATTTCATGGGGAATATTTGTATTCATGACTTGATGTTTATTTTTTGAGATTCTTAGATTTACCTATGTTTATGTTCAATGAATATTTTTGCTTGACTTATGCATTATAATATTAATGTTATGTCATGTTTTATGATGTACCCATATAAATATGTGTAGTGTAATGTCGTGTTGGGCTTGTCATTCTATCTTGGAAGTATTAGGTTCAGAGTTGTTGTAAGTTCGTGAGTACCACGAAGATGAGTGCATGCATGCTAGCCCGAGAGTACCGTCTTGATCTTTGGACTTTAACCTGATTGCACTATTAAAAACACCTTCCTCAATTTTGCAGGAATTTTTACCTTGATTTTCAAACCTAAAAAAATCGAGGCAAATGTAGGCATAGTAAAAGGTATTTTTTACCTCAATTTTTCAAATAAAAATTGAAGTAGAAATTTCATAACTGACAACGTGTGTGACATTATAATGCGGATCGAACCATCGATGAACGAGCTTTAACGTTTTTGGAGTGTTTTGACCGCCTTTGACCTGTGTCCTTTCGCTTTTCTTTTTCTTGTTTTATGAGTTTTACGTTTTGGGGGCATTTTCCTCTTTTCCTGTCGTTTTGAGTCCTAGGGGCTGGGCTATTTATAGCCTCTTTTCATTTGCATAAGGGGCAGAGATATATAAAAGGATTTCCTTTCAGTTTTCCCAATTTTGTGTTCTAATCGAATTCGATTTTGATGCCTGGATCTAGCATTCGATTGTGTTGAATCAATAGGTTTTCAGAAGGGTTTCAATTGGGCATTCGTGCATCGAATCAACAATTGAAATCGGAGTTTCCGCCTGCGTCAGTTTGGTATCAGAGCCAGCGTGAGGATCTTGGCCATGGCACCGCGGAGGGCGGCTCAACGGCGTCAGCGGGTGTACGAGGTTCCGGAAAGGGATGATGATGACCAGCTCGAGGAGCGTGTTGGTCGGATTATCGAGGATCGAACAAAGCAGATGGTGGATGATATTACTCATCGAGTGGCGGCCCTCTTCAATACTCCGCAACGAGATCATGAGCGAAGTCGAAGGCAGATGTCGGCAGTGCAGGGTTCTGTGGCAGGTTCGTCGGAGGGTGAGGAGACGCTTGACGGAGAACCACGGATACAACATCAGTTCCAGTGGATCTATGAAGGTGCAGATCGGCGGTGGGAATCAAGGATTAAAACCGATATCTCATAATTTCACGGCAGTCTCCAAGCAGAGGAATTTCTCGATTGGCTCTCAACGGTCAAGGAAATTCTGGAGTTTCGGGGAGTTCCCGATGAGAGGCGAGTTGCGCTAATTGCAATGAGGCATCAAGTCCGTGCAACGGCATGGTGGTAGCAATTAAAGATCACCCGAAGTCGAGTGGGTAAGCCGAAGATTTCGTCATGGGAAAAGATGAAGAAACACCTTCGGGCGTTCCTCCCCTACAATTACCAAAGGTTAATGTATCAACGCTTGCAAAACTTACGGCAAGGAATTCGTACGGTCAAAGAGTACACTTCCAAATTTTATCAATTGCTGGCACGGAATGACGTGCAAGAAACCGAAGATCAGCTTGTTGCGCGGTACATCCGTGGTCTAAAGCTTTAAATTTTGGAGACCGTTAACATGTTTGATCCAGTTTTTGTTTCTGCGGCATTTCAACGAGCCCTCACAGTGGAGAAGCAAGCACACCGTGGCACCGCGGCCCAATTTACCAACCCATTTGCTAACACCCGACGGGATGCGCCTGTGACTCCCAGACCGACCACAACCACTGCGGGGAAACCTTCGACCCCTGGCTTCCCACGGGGAGCAACAAGTGCAAGCGCCATCAAGTGCTTCTCATGTGGAGAGCAAGGTCACCGACAGGTCGATTGCTGGAAAACTGGCAAAAGAGTACTTATTATTGACGAACCCGGCGAGGATGTAGAAGCCGACGAGCGGCCCTTGTCTGACCAACCCGTGTATGACGAAGAGATCATTGAGGGTGATGTGGGATTGTCATTGGTTGTGCGTAGGTCGTGTTTAACACCCAAAGCACCAGAAGAAGATTGGCTGCGAAACAACATCTTCCAATCGACATGCACTGTACTTGGCAAAGTTTATCGATTTGTTATTGACGCAGGAAGTTGCGAGAATATTGTCTTAGAGGAGGCGGTGGCGAAGCTGAATGTCAAAACCGAGCAGCATCCGAAGCCATACAAGCTCGCTTGGCTGAAGCGTGGTGGTGAGGTAATGGTATCGAAACGCGCCTTGATATCATTTTCTGTTGGGGCGAAATACCGAGACGAGGTTTGGTGCGATGTGGTGAACATGGATGCATGTCACTTGTTGCTTGGTAGGCCATGGCAGTTTGACAGGAGAGTAACTCACGATGGTCGGGCGAACTCTTACAGCTTCGTGTTTGACGGATTGAAGATCGTTTTGGTGCCGAGTAAACCCATTGAGAAGGCAGTTTCAGGCAGCTCCGGGGAGAGGGTGAGCGGGGGGGCACGAACCTGTTAACAATGGCATAATTTGGTGAAGAAATAAAGACTTCTGGCATGCTATATGTGCTTCTTTGCAAAGAAGTTTCTGAGGCGGGTCCTGTCCCGAATGCAGTCACTCCATTACTCACTGAGTTTGTGGACGTTTTCCCTGATGAGCTGCCTGACGGACTTCCTTCGCTCCGTGATATTAAGCATTGTATCGACTTGGAACCAGGAGCATCTCTTCCCCACCAACCGCACTATAGAATGAGTCGGAGCGAGCACGAGGAGCTTCGGAGGCAAGTTGAGGAGTTGCTCGCGAAGGGGCACATTCGAGAAAGCATGAGCCCTGTCGTCATTCCTGCTTTGTTGACGCCAAAGAAGGACGGTTCTTGGCACATGTGTGTGGATAGCCGGGCAGTCAACAAAATTACCGTGCGGTACCGGTTTCCCATCCCACGCCTCGTCAACTTACTGGATCAAATTAGTAGCGCCAAGGTCTTTTCGCATTTGGACTTGAAGAGCGGGTATTATCAGATCCGTATGCGACCTGGCGACGAGTGGAAATCGGCATTCAAGACGCGTGAGGGATTGTACGAGTGGATGGTGATGTCGTTCTATTTATCTAACGCCCCGAGCACATTTATGCGGGCGATGAATCAGCTTTTACGGCCGTTCATTGGTAGCTTTGTCGTCGTTTATTTCAACGATATTCTCATCTATAGTGCCAATCCTAATGCGCACCTTGAGCACCTGCGAGAGGTACTTCATGTTTTGAGGATGGGGCAATTTCACGTCGCATGGAAAAAGTGTGTGTTCATGACGCCTAAGGTTCTATTTTTGGGCTATATTATCTCTGGTGATTGGCTACAGGTCGACGGGGCGAAGGTCGAGGCGATTCGGGATTGGCCTAGACTGAAGTCAATCACGAAGGTACGGAGCTTTAATGGTCTTGCCTCCTTTTATAGGCGTTTTGTGCCACACTTCAGCGAGCTCATGGCTCCACTCACAGATTGCATGCGAGGCACCCAGTTCGGGTGGACAAGTGAAGCTGAGGAAGCTTTCATCAGGATCAAAGAACGCCTGACGACCGCACCTATCTTGATCCTCCCGGATTTCTCCCTACCATTTGAGCTGCACACGGACGCATTGAAGACTAGCATCGGGGCTGTTCTTAGTCAGAGTGGACGGCCCGTCGCGTACTATAGCGAGAAGGTCTCGGGTGCCCGGCTTAATTACAGCACCTATGACGTTGAGTTCTACGTAGTGGTTCAAGCCGTTAAGCACTGGAGGCATTATCTATTTCACCGCGAGTTTGTTCTGTACACCGATCATGACTCGCTCCGACACCTCCACCACTAGGATAAAATATCAGCTCGACAGGCGAGGTGGGTTTCTTTCCTTAAAGGATTCACCTTCGTCGTGAAGCACAAAATGGGTGTCACCAACCGCGTTGCCGATGCCCTCAGTCGTCGGTCCAGTTTACTAGTCACCCTGAGGGTTGAGGTACCCGGGTTTGATTCCTTCAGGGATTTGTTCCTCACCGACCCGTATTTCCCGGTGATCCTCGAAGATGTCAAATCCGGCAAACGATCATATTTCCTTCTTCACAACGGGTTTCTCTTCCACGGAAATCAATTATGTGTTCCTCAGTGTTCACTCCGTCTACAGATTATCTAGGAGCTTTACGGTGAGGGCCATGTGGGTTGAGATCGGACCTTGCAGCTCGTTTAGTCCTCGTACTTTTGGCCCGAGTTGCGTAGCGAGGTCGAGAAGTTCGTGCGGCGATGTCGTATTTGTTAGATGTCGAAAGGTGTGGCCACCAATGCCGGCTTGTACATGCCGCCGCCCGTTCAATCTTTTTCGTGTTGGGTCTACCTCGCACTCAGCGTGGCAATGACTCAATTTTTTTCGTGGTCGACCGGTTCTCCAAAATGGTGCACTTCATTCCATGCAAGAGGACGACGGATGCCGTGAATGTGGCACAGTTGTTCTTCTGTAATGTCTACCGTCTCCATGGCCTTCCCGTCTCCATCGTGTCCGCGACACAAGATTCATCAGCCACTTTTGGCATAGCTTGTGGAAAATGGTGCACATGAAGCTTAACTTTAGCAGTGCCTATCACCCGCAGACCGATAGACAAACAGAGGTGGTTAACCGTTCCCTTGGTAACCTTCTCCGTTGCCTAGTTGGTGACAGTCTGAAGCATTGGGATCAAAAGCTAAGTCAAGTGGAGTTCGCACACAACAATGCTGTCAACCGGAGCACGGGTTTCAGTCCCTTCCAGGTCATTTACTCAGCCCAGCCTCGCGGACCGCTTAACCTGTTGCCACTGCCTGACAACACCAAGGTCCATGGGAAAGCTTCCGATTTTGTTTCAGGGCTGCTCGAAATACACAAAATGGTGCATGACAACCTGTCTGCCGCCAATGCTCGCTACAAAGAGCACGCCGATCAATGGCGCTGACATGTCGAGTTCCAAGTGGGCGACTTCGTTTGGGCTGTTTTGACAAGGGAACGCTTCTCCGTCGGTGACTACAACAAACTTGCTGCCAAGAAGATTGGCCCTATAGAGATCACTGAGAAAATCAATCCAAATGCTTACTGGCTGAAACTCCCAAGCCACGTCCGCATTATCGATGTGTTCAACGTGAAGCATCTTCTCCCATTCCATGGTGACTCTTCCGATGACGACACAGACTAGACTTCGAGGACGAAATCTTTTCACCCCGGAGGGAATGATGCGGACCGAACCATCGATGAACGAGCTTTAACATTTTTGGAGTGTTTTGACCGCCTTTGACCTGTGTCCTTTGGCTTTTCTCTTTCTTATTTTATGAGTTTTACATTTTGTGGGCGTTTTCCTCTCTTCCTGTCGTTTTGAGTCCTAGGGGCTGGGCTATTTATAGCCTCCTTTCGTTTGCATAAGGGGCAGAGATATATAAAAGGATTTCATTTCAGTTTTCCCAATTTTGTGCTCTAATCGAATTCGATTTTGATACCTGGATATAGCATTCGATTGTGTTGAATCAATAGGTTTTCAGAAGGGTTTCAATTGGGCATTCGTACATCGAATCAACAATTGAAATCAGAGTTTCCGCCTGCGTCACATTACACGTAA
This sequence comes from Rubia yunnanensis, assembly GCA_037428765.1. Classification (NCBI taxonomy): domain Eukaryota; kingdom Viridiplantae; phylum Streptophyta; class Magnoliopsida; order Gentianales; family Rubiaceae; genus Rubia; species Rubia yunnanensis. The sequence goes on from CM075062.1 coordinate 52,788,830, forward strand.
ATTTAAAAAGAATGAAAAATTAATATCCGATTGCGCGTACAACGTCACACACACCTGTTGTCGGTAAACCTGAAACCAGATGAGAGGGTGATGCAACGTGGCGCATATCATTTCAAAAAAAATTTAAAAAACCAAAAGAAAAATCGACATAGACTCCGCTTTCTATAGTTCAGATTTAATTCTGGCCATTTGCATATTTCTGACCACAGGTCACAGGCCAATTCACAGCCAAATTCACAAAATAAAAAAAATACAAGCCCAGATTTGGCTTAGTTGAAAGAAATTGTACAATTCACAGTATAAACATACCATTCCATTTCCATATAAACAAAAATTTATCACGGTTTCATATATATAAAAAATCAACCCCTAACATCAACAGTGAAAAATTATCAAACCCTGTTCCTTGAGCCTACATGTGTTGGAGGTCAGAGCAGAAATGGGAGTTACAGGTCGTACGCAGTAGAGATCGGTATTGCTGGTCGAAGCTTAGGTTGGAGCGGAGGTAACAACAAAGAAGTCGGACGCCTGTCAGAGGTTAGGTCACAGCGTCGCTGGAGCTTAGGTCGCGGCATCACTGGGGCTTAGGTCGAGGTGTCGCTGATTAAAGATTATGTCAGGCATCGCTGGAGCGGTGGCTTCGGACACCGGTGTGGCTCGCCCAAGTTTAGCGGTGGATCGGAGGCAAAGTGTGCTAAAGGTTGTCGCTAGAGCTTCTTTTTTTTTGAATGCACCCTAAGGTGGGGGATATTTATTATGTTCCCCAAACCTATTTAGAAACCAAAAGATATACAATGATGTTTTTGAATATTACATCGATAAGGCAACCTCGTTGCCCTCAAAAGAATGATCTAATACTAGTGGATTAGTGGTTTAGAAAGAAGAGGAAGTAGTAATTGTTGGCTCGAGGTCTCGAGGGGTCGAGGCTCAATGGTTCGAGGGTTCGAGTGCTTGAGTGCTCGATGGTTCGGGAGCCTGATGGCTCGGGGGCGGCAGGGCTCGAGAGCTTGAGTGTTCGAGGTATCTAGTGCTTAATGGCTCCAAGGCTCGATGGTTCGAGGGCTCGAGTGCTCGAGAGCTCCAAGGCTCGAGTGCTCGAGGGCTCCAGTGCTCCAGGACTCCAAGGTATCCAGTGTTCGAGGCTCAATGGTTCGAGCCCTTGAGTGCTTAAGTGCTTGATGGTTCGAGTGCCTGCTGGTTCAAGGGCAGCAGGGCTTGAGAGCTTGAGTGCTCGAGGAATCCAGTGCTTAAGGCCTCCTAGGCTCGAGGGCTCGAGAGCTTGAGTGTTCGAGGTATCTAGTACTGAGGGCTCTAAGGCTCGATGGTTCGAGGGCTCAAGTGCTTGAGTGCTCGAGGGCTCCAAGGCTCGATGGTTCGAAGGCCCGAGTGCTTGAGTGCTCAAGTGCTCTAGGGCTCCAAGGCTCGAGTACTCGAGGTGGTGAGGGCTCCAGTGCTCCCGAGCTCTAGTGTTTGAGTGCTCCAGGGCTCGAGTGCTCCAGGGCTTCAGGGCTCAAGGGCTCGAGACCTCCTAGTCTCGAGGGCTCGAGAGCCTGAGTGTTTAAGGTATCCATTGCTTGAGGGCTCCAAGGCTCGATGGTTCGAGGGCTCTAGTGTTTGAGTGCTCCAGGTCTCGAGTGCTCGAAGGCTCCAGTGCTCAAGGGTGCTCCAGGGCTCGAGTGCTCTAGGGCTCCAGTGCTCCAGGGCTCGAGGGCTCCAGTGCTCGAGGGCTCCAAGGTATCCAGTGTTCGAGGCTCGATGGTTCAAGGGCTCCAGTGCTCCAGGGCTCTAGTGTTTGAGTGCTCCAGGGCTCTAGTGTTTGAGTGCTCCAGGGCTCCAAGGTATCCAGTGATCGAGGCTCGAATGCTCGAGGGCTCCAGTGCTCGAGGGCTCCAGGTATCCAGTGTTCGAGGCTCGATGGTTCGAGGGCTTGAGTGCTTGAGTGCTCGATGGTTCGAGTGCCTGATAGCTCGAGAGATGCAGGGCTCGATAGGCTCAATAGTTCGAGGGCTCGAGTGCTTAAGTGCTCGAGGGCTCCAGTGCTCGAGGGCTCCAGTGCTCGAGGGTTCTAAGGTATCCAGTGTTCGAGGCTCGATGGTTCGAGGGCTCGAGTACTTGAGTGCTCGATGGTTCGAGTGCCTGATGGTTCGAATGCGGCAGGGCTCGAGAGCTCGAGGGATCCAGGGCTCGAGGCCTCCTAAGCTCGAGGGCTCGAGGCCTCCTAAGCTCGAGGGCTCGAGAGCTTGAGTGCTCGAGGAATCCAGGGTTCGAGGCATCCTAGGCTCGAGGGCTGGAGAGCTTGAGTGTTCGAGGTATCTAGTGCTTGAGGGCTCCAAGGCTTAAGTACTCGAGGACTCCAGGGATCGAAGGCTCCAGGCTCGCGTGCTCGATGGTTTCAATGCATCAGATGGGAAAACTTGATACGATTCCAATGATCAGTAGGCAAATATGGACTTATGCTTCCATAGGTAGAAACTTCAATCCCATTGCCTTCAGCATTTCTCCATCTTGTTTTCTTATTCACAGTTCAATTGGATGTCCATGATATGTCCTTATAAAAATTAAAAGAAAAACTCAGCCGTATCTATTCTTTAACAGCATGTTTCTGTGTTCAGATGTAAAGAAAATCATTTTTGTCCAGTTCGATAAGACCTTTGATGAATGATGGGATGTTAGAGATGCTAATGTTTGGTTGTGAAGGATGAGTCGGTTTATGCTTTGAAATTGCATTAGCAACTGCATTACATTCCCTATAGACATGTCTTGGTGTAGCCTGCTTAAGCTCAGAGTGAGTTTGGAAAGCTAAGACATATAGAGACCATTTGGCATTTCTAGGATTGTTTATCATGTTCACCGCAAGCATGGCATCTGTTTCCACTATGCAAGAACATCCGGGGTCCAAACTAGAGAAGCATCTAGCTGCTGCCTAGATGGCCTTCATTTCAGCCTCTAATGGTGTACTAGCAATGGTAGTGAAAGATTGAATTAGGCACGGCTTACCAGTCCAATCTCTAGCTATAAGGCCAATTGTGGACACGTTGGGGGACCAGGATGCATCTACGTTCATAGTTATACTGTTTTGTGGTGGCTTTTTCTAGAAGACAGTGGATATAGAAGGCTTAGGGGGTGGTCTCAGAGGCGGAATCAGGGAGAAAATAGGATAGCTTCTAGTAAGATACACATTGGAGTGAGCAGGTTTGGCTGAGAAAGAAAGAAAAATAAGATCTCTCACTTCTTTACTGATTAGAGCTTGTGAAAAATTTTGTTGTCATATTAGAAATCATTCCTAGCTTTCCATAATTACCAGTATATCAGAGATGGCAACATCCTACAGATATCTCTATGCACCTTAGGTAGTTCAGTATTATTCCAATATTCAAAAAACCTGAAAGTTAAACTGTCTAATGTATGCAGTTGAATCCCCAAAATATCCGAAGTATTATCCCAAACAGCTTGAGCCAAATGGCATGAGGTGAAAAAAGGATCTATTGAGTCAGATTGATTGCATGCTGGACATTTCGAGGCTAAGCTAAAACCACATTGGACTAAGACATCATCAAAAGGAAGGAGAGAATTCAGCAGCTTCCATGTGAAAATGGATATTTTTTATGGCAGTCTAGGGTTCCAGATGTATCTAGTGGCTGGGAAATCACCTGATTGCTGGGTAAGACCTCTGTAGGCTGATCTGAAGGAGAAGATACATGTATCTTCAAGTTTCCATATAAGTCTATCCTCCCTTTATGTGTGAGGCTGTGCTTCCTGCAAAAAAGTCAAAGTATCATGTTCCAAATAAGGTGAGATATGTTGCAGTATCTGGCTTTTTTCCCCGATGAAGTCAGCAATGGTGTAATAGTAAAAATTTGATAGGACTGAAAGTGGAACACATTTAGAAAGAGGACCATTTGGGCACCAATTGGCATTCCAGCAATTGCTCAATCCTTTACCATGTATAATGAGAGAATTTTCTTCTGTAAAGGAGTTAATGCTACATATCCTTTTCCAAGTATGGGACTTCTTATGGGATTGTGGAAGTGCCCAGAACAGTTTTGACCACATGGTTGTGCCCAATTGGCTTTTCCACCATAGCTTGGCAGAGCATGAATCATTTATTGCTCTTATAGATCTAAATCCTAGACCATTCTGGTATCTATGTGTACCCAGGTCAGACCATTTCCTCCATACTTTGTTTAATTTGCCCTCTGTTTCCCCCCAGAAAAACCTTGTCATTTTCTTTTCTAGTGCCTTTATTATCTGTTTAGGGGGCTTTAGGACTGACCAAATATGCTGTGGGAGGGAGTATAGACAAGATTGAATAAGCACCATTTTGCCTCCCAAACTTAACCATCTATTTTTCCAATTCAGGAGCTTTCTATCTACTGCTTCCAACAAAGGTTGAAAATATAGATTTAAGGTCCTACCTTTGAATATTAGACATCCGAAGTATTTAAATGGAAAGACTCCTTTCTTCATTCCTAAAATTGATTTTATCTGATTTATTTTGACAGTTGTTGCTCTTGAACTAGCATAGAAATCAGATTTATCAAAGTTTATCTTTTGTCCAGAGGTTAGTTCACATGTTTCTAAGAAGGCTTTAATTCTGGTCAGATTAGACTTTGAGGCTTGCATGAAGATGATAGTGTCATCAGCATAACTCAGATGAGATGCAGGTGTAATGCCAAAGGGAAGCTGATAGTACTGAGTTTTTTGTTCATGAAAATAAAAGATAAGCTTCTGGAGAAAGCTTCAGAGAAAATGTTAAAGAGAAAAGGAGATAGAGGATCACCTTGTTTGATGCCCCTTGTAGCTCTGAAAAATCCAACAGGGTTACCATTTATAATAATAGAAAAATAAGCCTGAGAAAGGTTGTTCATTACAGCATTCAAGAAACCCCCTGTGAAACCAAATTTACTGAGAACTTTTTCCAGAAATTGCCAATTAACTCTATCGAAAGCTTTCCTAAGGTCTAACTTTAAAATGCAGTTTGGAACCCTATTTTTCTTGTCTAAAAACTTAATCATTTCCTGTAGGTAGAGCACATTATCAGAGATGTCCCTATTTTTCATGAAAGCTGTCTAATTTGGGGAGATTAAGTTTTCCATGTATGGTTTCATTCTTTCTATTAGCACCTTAGAACAGATTTTATTAGCAACATTTGAGAGACTAATAGGCCTGTAATCATCAAAACATGAGGGTGTCTGTTTTTTGGGTATTAAGACTATCCATGTGCTACTCATTCCTCTTGGTATTTCTAAGCCTAACAGGAAGTCATTTACTGCATCTATTAGGCCCCGTTTGATTATATCCCAACATTTAGCATACAATTTTGAGGTGAATCCATCAGGGCCTGGACTACTATTCCTGTTCAGACTCATTACCACTATTTTTAATTCTTCTTCTGAGATTGGTTTAGACAAAGACTGATTGTCCTGGGAAGATATTACTTTTGGGATTTGGCTGAGAAAGTGGGAGTAATATGTGATAGTGTTAGTCTGATTTGGATTAGAGAGCAAGTCAGAGTAAGAGGATACGGCCTCCTCCTGTATGTCAGTATGATTGTCTAACTAGAGACCTTACCTATTTTTTATTTTTGAGATGTGTAGTTTACAGTTTTTTTCCTGAACTGATTTATGAAAAAATTGAGTGTTATTATCCCCAAGTTTGGTCCAGTTAGTTCTTGATTTCTGCTTCCAATATTTTTCTCTTTCTTTTAAAGCTCTTATTAGCAGTGCCTTTTTCTCATTAAGTTTGATTAATTCTGTATATGTGCCGGTGGAATCATAGTTTATCTCCTGCAATCTTAAATTTTCTTCAGCAATTAGTACATTGGAATCAATGTTTCCAAAGGACTCTTTGTTCCAGACTTTAATTACCTTTTTTAGTCTAATTAGTTTAAGATAGAGTCTGAGCATTCCTTGGTGAGGGATTGGTTTGGCCCAATTATTTCTAACCAATTCTATAAATTCTGGTCTGTTGAACCATGTATTAAGAAATCTAAAGGGCTTAGGTTGGGAGGGAACTGTGGATGAGATTTGTAGAAGAAGAGGGGAGTGATCTGAGGATTGTCTATTTCGTATTTGAATGGAAGATGCTGGGAATTTGGTATTCCATTGCATGGTACTAAGACCTCTATCTAATCTTTTGAAAGTGGGTTTTCTCAGCCTAGAATTAGTCCATATGTAGAGATTTCCTACAGTATTGATTTCCTGAATTCCCATAGAGGTTATCCAATTATTGAAATCTCTTATACTACCTAGATTGGGGTTGGAAGGTCCTCTGTATTTTGTAAGTGAAGAAATTGTGTTAAAACCACCTATGAAAATAGTTTCTGAAATAGGAAGGTGACTCAGATCATGCCATAAAACCTTCCTTCCTTCCCTATTCCTAAGGCCATAGACAAAAATAACATCCATTTCAACTTTTGTTATTACATGTGTAATTTTAACATGTAAGAATTGCTCATGCTGTGAGAGTAAGGCAACATTTAAAGCACCATTCCAAAACAGCCATATTTTCCCATTTTGAAGAGGTAAGAAATGAGAGTATCTAAGTTTCTCCATGTAGGAGTAACATTTACTGTTATCATGCATTGGCTCTATTATACGCACAAGCTCAATTTTTTCTGTTTGATGAGGTGTTTTAATCTGAGCATTGAAGTCTCTAAACCCCTAAGGTTCCAGACAAGAAAATTAATGGAAGTGGTGTATGTCATTGTTCACCTGATTTGTGGCTTTTAGTATTGGATCTTAGCATCATCTTGTTTAACTGATTCAGGTAAGTGTTCTTTCTAGATTTGGACTTGCCTATAGTGTTTATGTTACCTGTTGATTGAGATTGAACATTTACTAGCCCAGGTTTTGTAATTGTGTCATCCAGGAGAGGTCCTTCTTCCTCAATTTCCCCTAGCAATGTTTGGTGTGGTGGGTGATCCAGTTCTTCTTCTGATTCTGGGGGTACCTCTGTATCCTGCAGAACAGAAAATCTATTTGCCATCTTTCTATGTTGAGAAAGTGGAGGATTAGAGTGAGAGAATTTATGAAAATTATGTTTTTGAGACCCTATCTGTATATCATCTTGAACATAGACTTTGTGAGTCTTGTTTTGGCTTGGTAGTGCTGTTGCATTAATCAATTCTGTAGTAGGAGATTCTGGATCAACTTGGGGTGAGTCTGTAAGGTCAAGAACTGGAGATGGATGAGGTGTAGGTGTTATGTTCCTTGCAGGACTGATTTCTTGCAGTGCAATAATCTTAGCAGGGCTAGTTTCCAGGTGCTTGGGTATGTAGGAGGATGGTTGCAGTGTAGGATTAGTAGTGGCTTTTTGGTGCATTAACTGGTCGTTGATATGGGAGCTGTTAGTAGGTTGTGGATCATTAGCAATTTTAGCCATCTTATCAAACTTGTTCCCTGTGGGTTGCCATTGTTGAGCTGTGTTATTTTAGATTAGAACTCTACATTGGTTCAGTGAGTGTCCTAGTTTAGCACAATTTTCACAATACAGGGGCATGTTCTCATACTCAATGTTATATTTCCTATTGTTTGAGACAGAACCCAATCTTATGTCGCTAGAGCTTCGTCGTGATGTTAGAAAAAAAGAAAGATGAAGGCAGTGGGTGTCTGAAGAAGGAGGAGGTTAGTTTCGGGTTTGGTTATTTTATAATGCTAGGGTTTGGGTTTGGTTTTTGGGCTAGGTTAGTATGGTTCGGGCCATTTCTTTCTATTAAGAGTTTTTGGGGTGAATTTAGTGATATAAATGGAAGGAAATAAATGTAAGGTAATATTGTGAAAATAACTAAATTATCATTTTAATTTTTAATTATATTTTGAAATTTATATAAAATAATAATGATTTTTATTAAAATAAAATTACAAACATATTTGATGTTATAATATTTTTGTATATCTACTATGTTATAACTAAAGTCAAACTTTTTTATTAGTACTCATGTAAAAAAAAAGTCAAACACAAGTTTGGCCTTTGTAAAAGTCAAACATATTTTATTAATGTAACATAGAAAATCATGTTTGGATTGATGGTTCGTTAATAGATTTAAACATTATGATTACTATTACATATAGAAAGTCGAGTAAGGGTTGAACGTTCATTAGTTAAAACCAAACCATAGTTATTAGTATTTATAAAGTAATATGTAATATTGATAAAGTTGTAATTGTGATGTAGATTAGTTTAACAAACCTTTTCATTAAATGTTATATTTTTTATATTTAAACCAATCATTTTCATTAAATTCTATATATGGACAGTCAAGTAACGATTAGTATTTAAGTATGGAAAGTCAAATCAGGGTTGATCGTTGATTTATCAAATAGTGTTTATATTGTCAGTGCATCACATCGGTAGTACCAATTGGTTTTATTATATGAGCTCATGATTCTAATGTGGTATTAGAGTCCAAGGGCCCGTGACCCCTTTATATACACATTTGCGCAATGATAAATACTGTTGCACACGATCAGCACACCTTTTCTAATTACGGAGGCGGTGTGGTAGCTTCATAAAGTAAACGATAAACCTTTGTGTGTCAGACATTGGGAATGCCCGGCTACCTCTACACTATGTGACATAGTCATAGGATAGGTATTTTTATATCTTGAATGTGATAGAATATAGGATCAAAGTCATTCATCGGTCATGTTACGCAAATATTCCCCAATGCTAGTTTACAATAGTTTAATCTCTCTCGTTTGCATGATCAGTAGTTGTTAGATAAAAACCCCCCAAATCCTATGTTTGTTACACTAGTTACTCCCAACATGAAATCAGAGTGACGCCCGATTGTGAGTTGTGGTCAAGTTAAATTTCAAATTCTAGTGTCTCTATGGACGACCCCAAACTTACCACTAGCTACTCTCTAGTAATTGGTAGTGAGAACGAGAGCAACATATAAATTTCTATCTTTGTATCTTGCACTTCGTGGGTTAGTTCTCTCACAAGATTATGACCCCACGATATGAAGATCAAAATTTGGTGTCGTTGCCGGGGATACTAGTTTAAATTTGATTGCTGGCTTGCATAACTATGTGGTACAGTAGTTTGTGCTTTATTTTTCTTGTCTTGTTTTTGCTTGTGTCCATTTTGTGTTTTTTTTCGGAATAGGTATTTCTTGAGTTCTTGGTTATGCATGAAGAATGCTCGATCTGAATTTTATTTGGGGGCCAATCTGGATAAATCTCTTCCTACAGGGAAACATGCTCTTCAACATATGTTACAGTCTCGCTACTATTACGCAATACATATATGTGAACAGTCATCAACTCAGCGTGATAGGGTGTATGAAGCGTACCATTAGAACTTGGAATCCCATTCCACCTTCCACAGTGGGGTCCTCCAGGAACACCAACTGCTCTTCTTCCAACAAGTTCACTATACAATACTCGATGATCTCCTCAGTGCCGTACCTCTAAACAATAGAGGTATCGGGCCGACTACGATTATAAACATAACCCTTGAAAATAACCATGCATTTCGACAGGCCCGCACATATGTATCTCCCTAACCAAGTGTACAACTAGGTGCACCATGATGTCAAAGAATGACGGGGGAAAATACTTCTCCAAATGGCATAGAACAACAGCAGCCTCTCGATCCAGTTCATCAAGTTGTTGCCTACTAATATTTTTCCTGCATATCGAGTTGAAGAAGAAACATAACCGCATAACAGAAAATCTAACTTCCTCTTACAAACACTGACGTATTGCTACAGGCAAAAGTTGTTGCATAAGGACAAGACAACCGTTTGATTTCAAAGCATTAAGATGCAACTCAACATTCACAAACCGACTAACATTAGAGGAGTAACCGGAAGGTGCCTTTATTCCTTGGATGCTCTCATGCGGTGATCTCCTCTCAGCAACTGGCATATTGCAAGGAGCAGGGGGCAGGTACGTTCGCTTCCCTCTTACTTCTTACCTCTGGTGCCCGATCCAACCATATACCAAGGTCAACTAAATCTTTCCTCACATTCAAGCTATCCTTAGTCTTCCTGAGAATGTTCATAAGCATCCCAATTAGACTCTCACAAACATTCTTTTCGATATGCATGACATCCAAACAATGGAGAACATCTAAATCTTCCTAGTACGGCAAATTGAAGAAAATGGACCATTTCTTCCACGGCCCGTCTATAGCCCCACCACTTTTTGATAACTTCTTACCTAGAACAACATTCAATTTATTCACCTTGTTGTGAATAGTTACACCGATCAAAGGTTGGGTGCCTTTATCCGCTCCTTCCGACTAACGAATGCAACCGCGTTCTCCCGCAACTTGTGATCTACGGGCAGGAATTTACAGTGACCCAAATAAACAGTTTTCTGGGCATTCCTCAACTGATGGTAATCTGTCTCATCCTCACAAAATGGGAAAGCCTTGTAGCCCTTCACCACATCCTCAAATTCCTAGGTTCGGATGCAAAGTGTGGATACATACTGTAAAATTTCTTCCACTCGTCCGCGTCTACCTGGTGTCGAATTATATCATCATCTTTACAACCTCCCATATCAATGCACCACGTTAAGTTCTTTGCATCCTTTTCATTCTTAAATAACATTTCGGCCTCTGAATAGTAGGAAGAAACCACATACATTTGGTGGGCACCCACTTCCTCGTCGGCAATACATGCTCTCCACCGACAACCACATTTCTCTTCTTCTTATAACACAACACATTACATACTGGACAAACAATCTTATCCTTAAGGTCACCCCTATATAGGACACAATCGTTCAGACAAGGATGTATCTTTTCATACTCCAATCCCATCAGACACAGAATTCTCTTAGCTTCATAAAGGTTATCAGGAACCCCGTTACTGGGTGGAAGCTTTTCATTCAAAAACTTAAGAAATTTATTCATGCTAGTATCACTCCATGACCCTACACCTTTAAAATTAAACAACTCCATTAAACACGGTATGACCGTGCCTTTCTTCTTGCAACCGAGATACAATGGTGTATCCTTCTCACCAAGGAAGTTAGACAAAATCTCGGGCCTCTCTCTAAACTCATTAACCACCTCCTCACACATGTCATCCAACTTAGCATCCCCAAAACACTCTCCCTCACTTCTAACTATCACTTCCGGTGGTGATTTTCCCCCATGAAAGGTCCACACAGCATAATCTTTCGCAAACCCCCAGCTATACAAATGGATTTTTAAGGTGTTCGAATTTAATTTCCACAATCACGACAGGGACATAATATTTTCTTTTCTCGACTAAAAACATTCTCCAAGAACTCATCCATGAACATAATATATTCATCGCTCACCCTACTAATGTTGGCATACACATGTTTATGCATCTCGATGACGCGATACAACTCTACATATCAATAAATCTCCAACAATCAAACTTCAACATTTTTAATACAATAGAATTTTTCATGATGACTTCCTAATCATGCAACATCATAAATGTACAATATACACCAACATTACAATTACAACATTCTTAACATGTCCAACAATATAGGAATCAAACGTCATAGCCTTATAACTACAACAACCTTGAGAACAAATCACAAATTAAAATCTACAATTCTACCTCAATCGCCATCAAGTGATCAAACACAAAATGTAAATATCTCTACTAATCAAAACACTACATGAAATCCTTAATATCCATAAATGTAATTCAAAAAAAGGTACCTTCAAGGGTCTTCATTGTGGAGAATTCAATGCCTTCATTAACCAAAAAACACCATTAATGAACCTCTTCTTCCAAAAATCCCATTTTTAACCCGCTTAAAATGGGGCGTAGGTGAGCATTTAATGCTATTTTCTACACTGGTATTTAGACTTTACCGGTGCATTTGAAGCATTTTACACTGATAAAATTCTTAACCGGTGTAGATTTTTAGCCAAAAGGAGCATATTTTCATGTCCTGCACTGGTACAATCACAATACCGGGGCGAAAAGTAATAGTTTTGGTTCCAAAATTCAAGAATAAGAATTTATTTTTGCACCAATATTAAGAAAATACCGGTGCGTGATCAATTCCTACACCAATGCTAAGTGTAAAGGATGTACAAATGCAAAATTTTCCCTTTTTTAATTTCTGCGCCGGTAATTCCCATAAACCAGTTTAAAAATATTACCTCTTCGGGCCAAATTAATAATAAAAAAGGGGGTCAATAAGTACACACCGGTAATCCTGTACGGTTCTGAGTTTGGCAGTTTCTCATTCTTGGCCAATTCATCAGCTTGATGTGAAGAATGCTTTTCTTCATGGTGACCTACAGGAAACGGTTTATATGCATCAACCTCCTAGCTTTGTTGATCGGTCGGCACCTCAACATGTTTGTCGGCTTCAAAAATCGCTTTACGGTCTGAAGCAGGCACCTCGGGCCTGGTTTCAACGGTTTGCTACTTTTGTTTTGTCCAGGGGGTTCAAGAGCAGTGTTTGTGACACTTCTATTTTCATCTTGTGTCGTGGTGGCCACACGGCGTATTTGCTTTTATATGTTGATGATATTGTCCTCACTGCTTCCAGCACCACCCTTCTGCATGACATCATTTCTGAGCTATCTCAGGAATTTGCTATGACTGATCTTGGAGCCATTCATCACTTTCTGGGAATTTCGGTTACTCGTACGTCGACGGGCTTGTTTTTATCTCAACAACAGTATGCTAGGGGTATTCTCAATTGGGCTTCCATGGCTTCTTGCAATTCATCAGCCACACCGGTTGACACTGGCGCCAAACTTAGCGCTACTTCTGGAGCGCTTCTAGATGATCCCGGTTTGTACCGATTTCTTGCTGGAGCACTTCAATATCTGACCATCACCCGCCCTGACATTTCCTATGCTGTTCAGCAAGTATGTTTGTTCGTGCATGCACCTCGGGAGCCTCATCTGCAGCTGATCAAGTGCATTCTGCGGTATATCAAAGGCACTCTTGATTCTGGCCTTCACTTGGTCAAGTCTCATTCCAGCTCTATCACTGCTTATTCTGATGCAGATTGGGCTGGCTGTCCGGATTCTCGTCGCTCCACTTCTGGCTACTGTGTTTTTCTTGGTGACAACTTGGTTTCTTAGTCTTCCAAGCGCCAGGCGACTATTTCCCGATCCAGTGCCGAGGCCGAATACAGGGGTGTAGCTAATGCCGTTGCTGAGACTAGTTGGCTACGTAATCTTCTTCTTGAATTACAGGTTCCTATCCATCGTGCCACACTAGTATATTGTGATAACATTTCTGCAGTATATCTTTCCAGCAACCCGGTACAACATCAGCGCACCAAGCATGTAGAGCTTGACATCCATTTCGTTCGTGAAAAGGTTCAGGTTGGTCTAGTGCGCGTTATTCATGTTCCTTCTGAGTATCAATATGCAGACATTTTTACCAAGGGACTTCCGCGTCACCTTTTTACTCATTTTCGGTCCAGCCTGAGCGTCCGTCCTCCTCCCGCTCCGACTGAAGGGGTGTAATAGTTGTATATTAGCTGTATATCTATAGTTGTACCAATATTTGGTTTCCTAGAATAGCTCTGTTGTATATTTGGTAGGACTCTCCTTGTACACTCTATTTATCTTCAATAAGAATGAATCACAAGGCAGGGGATTATGCACTCTGACAGTTAGCTCTTTTGGAGCTTTAACGCATTGTCTAGAAAAAGAATGCTTTTTCCCCTTTTTTTACTGCAAATACGTAGCATAGTACATGTTATTGGTTTATCTCTTCATTATTTTTGTAATGGGATTCTGTAGATGCCATGGCTTATGCCAGGTTCGGAATGACTATGAATTAGTTTTTCATTTTGTAAACCTGGTAAACTCATTCAGTTGGGACATGGGTATTGAAAGCAGTTAATCATCTTTCATTGAAGTTGTAAATTTGATTATGATATACTTGTTACCACCTAAAATCCAATTAATTAATCATTTATAAAATAAATAACAAAATTAAGTGAATGAAAAAAGAGTAGAGATTATGGTATGCAAATGCTTTAATTTGATGCAGAGGCGAGATGATGATCTATATCCTTAATTTTGAAAACATCCCGTAGTGTGTGATGGTTTGATGACGTTCAAAATCTCATGATACAACTACTACACTTTCTACTCTTCATAACCAATTCAATGCCTTATTCTCATACTCGAAGACTCAAAGAACACGAAGGAGAAGAGAAGAACACGAAGTAAGAAAGGAGAGGAGGGTTTTGTTTTGGTGTATCTTAGAATGAAACTAGAGGCAGACTTTTATAGGCAAATGGGTGCTCACTGCTCATATCCATTTCCAATGTGGGACAAACTTTTTATAGACAAATGGGTACTAATGACTTATTCTCTTTTCCAATGTGAAACAAACTCAAACTATTACTCTTTAAGTAATCAACTTTGAGCCCTCGTTTCTCATTCGGAGACGAAGGCAACGCTCCCTTATTCTGGCGCAAACGGTGGTCAGAGCTCATCGGAATCTTGCCCAAAAAATCAGGTTCCAATAATCCCCCACATGAATAGAAATGAATCTTATTACACATGTGTGTTCTAGACAGATGTACTTTTGAGAGTAAGAGCGAAGAATCACTGTATTCGGAAAGGTAGCGTTTCTCAGCCTTGAACCACCCATATTGAATATGTATCGAATTTACTCGACCAGGTAGTGAACATGATGTCTTGAAACACTTGGGCTTTTGTGTAAATCTAGACAATGACTATCACACAATTTCATCTTCTCACAGAACTAGGTTCTCTGACTGTGTTCATTTTGGCCTTGAACATCCCTGGTTATTCATGAGTGAACTTGGAGAATTCAGCCACTCTTAATTCTCCTATAAACGTCCCCATTTAAAACTCATAAGGTGATTGACCATAAAGGGTATCTTGCCATACCCCACTTTATTTCAAAGCTATGGAATCATTAAAAGTCAAGCTTAACATTAACTTGCACAGGTAGCACTTCTGTCATCATAGGAACTGGGAAGAGATTCAAATCTCAAAGTGTTTTCATTTATTCAACTTGATTTTGTGTTCCCCTTAAACCTATTTCTTGGGATCTCCAATCACTTAGGTAGGGTTACCATTAAGCATCCTCTATAGTCAGGCTTTAAACTCATTCCTCTAGATGACTTAACAACTTGATCTCGTGATAGACCTTTAGTAAATGGATCTGCTATGTTGTCAGCCAATTTTATGTAATTTATTGAGATCGCACATGTTGAAATCAATTGTCTTATGGTTTTATGTCGTCTTCTTATGTGATGAGATTTACCATATGGAACTTAGTGTCTGATGTATAGCCGATTGACTATCACTTTATACACTTAATACTGGCACTGGTTTTTTCCATGGAGGAATATCCTCCATAAAGTTCTAAAGCCATTCTACTTCTTCAGTTGCTTTATCTAAAGTAATGAACTCGGATTCCATTGTGGATCTGGAAAACAGCGTTTGTTTTGAGGATTTCCATGATACGGCTACACCACCAAGCGTAAAAACATACCAACTTGTGGATTTTGTCTTTCTTGAATCCGATATCCAGTTAGCATCGCTATAACCTTCTAGAATGGCTGAATATCATCCATAGTGCAAACCATAACTTTGAGTGTGTTTCAAATAGTTCAAAACTCTAGCTATCCCTTTCCAGTGACTGTGTCCAAGATTGCTTGTATAATGACTCAATACGTTAACAGCGTGTGCTAAATTAGGTCTTGTACAATTTTCAGATATATAAGACTCCTGATCACTCGGGCATATTTCAATTGTAATATCTCATTACCTGAATTTTTCATCATCTTGAGATGAAGGTCCTTGGGACTTTTAGCTATCCCACTTGAATAGTTCTTAAATCTATCAAGTACTTTCTCGCCGTAATGTCCCTGTGACAAAACTATTCCTTCAAAGTGTCTAAAGATTTTTATCCCTAAGATCGCATCTTCTAGTCCCAAGTCTTTCATGTCAAACTTTCCTTTAAGCAAGTTATTGGTTTGTTTGATCATGTCTTTATTGCTACCTGTGATGAGCATGTCATCCACATATAGGCACAACAAAATGTATCCATTTGGAGTATCTTGACATAGATGCACTTGTCACATTCGTTTATTTTGAGACCATTTGGCATCATTACATTGTCAATTTTTTTGTGCCACTTTTTGGTGCTTGTTTTATCCCATATAGGGATTTCACAAGTCTACACACTTTGAGTTCTTGTCCAGGGATAACACAACCCTCGGGTTGTTTCATATAGATTTCCTCTTCAAGCTCTCCATTTGGAAAAGTTGTTTTTATATCAATTTGATGTATTTCTAAATTACATATAGTTGTGGTTGCTATTAGCATTCTAATTGAATTTATTCTCGTAACTGGAGAATAGGTGTCAAATAAATCCAAGCCTTCATTTTACCTAAATCCTTGCACCACAAGCATAGCCTTTTGTTCTCTATTAAGCCATATTTTTGTATTTTCTTTTGAAAATCCACTTGCTCCCCAGAGCTTTTGAACCTGATGGCAAATCTGTTAACTCTCATGTATGGTTTTGCATAATGGAGTCAATTTCACTGTTCCCCACTTCCTTCCATGAAGATGCATCTGGTGTAGACATGGCTTCCTTAAATGCTCTAGGATCATTTTCTAATAGATAAGTCTTTTCAAAATTAGGACCAAATGATTTATCCTTTCTAGCTCCCTTGCTACGTCTAGGTTCATCACTACCCTCTTCTGTTTGTTAACCAGAAGTATTTGTTTTTACTTCTTCATGAGTTCGTTTATGACTTAATTTGTTTCTACTTCAAAGAATGATGCATTTCTTGATTCCATTACTGTATTCACGTGTATATCTGGTACATCAGACTTGTACACCAAAAATTGATAAGAACTACTATTGTGTGCATACCGATGAATATACAGTCAACAGTTTTAGATCCAATTGTGACCTTTTTAGGAGGTGGTACTGCCACTTTTGCTAGGCAGCCCCACACTTTCAGGTATTTGTATGAAGGTACATTACCTTTCCATAATTCATAAGGCGTCTTTCCAGTCACCTTATGTGGTATCTTCTTGAGAATGTAGTTGGAGGTTAGTATAGCCTTCCCCCATATGTTCTGGGATAACCTAGATTCTTGCAACATTGCATTCATCATCTCTTTGAGAGTTCGGTTCTTTTGTTCCGCAACTCCATTAGATTCAGGTGAGTAGGGAGCGGTAGTTTTATGAACAATACCATGTTCTCTACAGTACGCATTGAATGGTTCATTATACTCATATCCCCTATCACTTCGAATAATTTTAATTGTTTTACTAAGTTGGTTCTCAACTCCCAGCTTGTACCCTTTGAACTTTTCCAAAGCTTCATATTTGCTGTGTAATAGATACACATAACAATATTATGTGATATCGTTTATGAAAGTCGGAAAATACTTTTTGCCACCTCTAGTTTGCACAAACTTTAAATCACATAGATATGTGCAAATTAATCCTAGAGGTTCGATTGTCCTCTCCACATGTGGGGATGGTGTTTTCGTGAGTTTTGCCTGTACGCAGACTTCACATTTGTCTTTACTTGTTTTGCATTTTGGAATCATGTTCATACTCATTAATCTATTAATAGATTTATAATCCACATGTCCCAATCTTCCATGAAAAATGTTAAAAGACTCAGTGACATAAGCAAAAAGCATTATTCTTATTCATTGAAGACTCGAGTACATCAGTTTTTGGGATAACTATCATTACATTCATTTTGACCAGTCCATCCTTCACATACCCCTTTCCCACATACACCCCATTCTTAGACATGACTAATATGTCAGACACGAGCTTGACCATAAACCCGTTCTTGGAAGAGAGAGTGCCCGAGATCAGATTCTTGCGAATGTCTGGCACATGCAGGACATTGTTGAGTATCAACTCCTTTTGAAAGTCATCTTCAACACGACCTTCCCTTGACCCTCAACTGTTGAAGTGGCGGAGTTCCCCATAAAGAATTTCTCTTCGGTATTGCTTTTCTGATATGTTTTGAACATACCCTTATCTGACCAGATGTGTCTGGTGGCACCTGTATCATACCACCACTCTTTTGGATTACTCCCAACCTTGTTTACTTAAGTCATCACATCACACAGATCAAAATCCGAGAGATGTCCTCCAGTTAGGTTGGCTACATCATTTCCCTTCCTCAAGTCGACCTTGTTGCGACATGTGTCCGCCTTGTGCCCAATCTTGTCACACTTGTGGCATTTCTTGCTGAACTTCTTGGCGGGTTGCTTCTTGAAGCTGCTCGAGTTTTGGGATTGACACTTTCTTTTCATCCCCTTATGCTCTGCCAAATTTACTTTCTGCTCAGCCTGCACCCCATTGGCCTTTTGGTTGGATGACTCAATTTAAAGCTTGACAATTAAGTCCTCGACTATCATTTCCTTCTGTTTGTGCAACAAAAAATGCTTGAAGTTCTCCCACTTTGGAGGAAGTTTCTCAATGAAGGCACCTACTTGAAAGGTTTCACAGATTTTCATGCATTCAGCAATGACCTCATGGGTGATAAGTTGCAACTATGCCACCTGCTCCATGATCGGGCTTGAGTCTACCATTTTGTAGTTCAGAAACTTTGACACTGCATGCTTCTTTGTGCTCGCATCTTCATACTTATATTTCTTGTGCAGGGCCACCCATAAAGCTTTACTCATTTTCTCAGTAATGTACCCAGTAATGTACACATTGTACTACGAGTAAATCATATGTGCTGTTATGTAGCCCTTACATATGTAGTCCCCTTGAATCCAATTGTCAAGGCATGCTTGAGCATACACATTAGTGTTATTCGAAGAAATAACAGGGTTGTCCTCCTAGAGGTACTTGTCCAGATTCAGCGTGGCAAAGAAGAAGTGCATCTTTTGACTCCACATTTTGAATCCCATTCCATCAAACTTGTCGAGCAAAATTCCCGCATGTTGAACATTTGGAAATGTCGGCATCATGTGCCTGATTTGATGAACATATTTCTTCACCGTAGGTCTGACAATCTCGGTCTGAACTACCGGGGGTTGGCCCACTAGCAAATCTACTGGAGGTAGACCACTCCCTAATTGAATTTGGGGCGTCGACTCACCAAGGTTTCCAGTAATGACACTCTCATTTTTCCATTTTCACAAATCTGTATTCAAAACAATTAAACAAATTTTTAATAGTTTTATAACATATTTAAAATACGTTTATAGAATTTCCTCATAATTTCCAGGAAAGGCTTAAGGTGGGACACAATGTCTCCTTAAAAACGTCAGGCTCCTCAGACATAATTTTTGTTGGTTATTCACTAACAGTTGCTTTAGAATATTTTTTAAAAATTTTCCTTAATTTTGGAATACAAATGTTCAATTTCCAAAAAAAAATCAATATTTGAAATTTCAATATTCTTTTTTTTTTAATTTAAAACCATCCTGGGATGGGGGGACTTTATTAGGCTCCCCTAGCCAATCTTAATAAGCCAGAATTGGCTCGTAATGTCTGAGAACTGTTCAAGATACAAAAGGATCATTCGAAGATCATAAAGCCTAAAATCTTGAAGCAAGTGCTTGCTTTCGAAAGTGGTAGTATAACCTTTTCTAAGCTAGAGGAAAGATTGTAATTCATCTATGTAACTTAGTTGACATACCGCGAACCGGTCGACGAATCGAAAATTCGAGACGCCTATATTCTAGTAATAATTAATCGTAATTAATTGTCCTTATTTCAAAAAACCGTTACAAAATTCAGAATTAATTTCAACTTTCAAGTTCTAATCTTAAGATTTGAAATTAATTAAAACATGGTGAATTAGTCTTTAATATGAATCGCAAATGATTGGTTTATTTTTGAAAAATTTACCAAATTAATTGTCATTAAGTGAAAGAATGTTACAAAGTTCATTAATTAGAACGTTATGAAATTAATTTCTACTAATTAAAATGTTTACGATATTGATTGTTGTATGTATAGACAATAAATTTATTGTTTTTTGTTT
The DNA here is from genome assembly GCA_037428765.1 of Rubia yunnanensis. Taxonomy (NCBI): domain Eukaryota; kingdom Viridiplantae; phylum Streptophyta; class Magnoliopsida; order Gentianales; family Rubiaceae; genus Rubia; species Rubia yunnanensis. The sequence continues at coordinate 52,808,775 of CM075062.1, forward strand.
TCCCAAATCTCTCTTGCTTCATATCAAAGAAAACTTTTATTGAATAGATTTAGAATCCACAATTTATTTGACTCACGTGGATGTGATGTCTACAAAATTATGAAACCACGATTACGACATTTAGACAGTTTAGCATAAAATTTGTGTAATTCGTTTGGCCGCAAGCTTTCTCAAAATTTTCTATTTTTATTGTTAAACCCAACTTTGATAAATTTGTACTACTTATTCTATTATGAATTTCACAATACTATATTTCTTAGTTGTGAGAAATATAGGTAAAATTTACTATTCAGAATTCATATTGTAAGAACCTGAATTCCAATTTAACTAAACAATCAAATATGAGCTAAATAACATAATTAAGTAAATGAAAAAAGAGTAGAGAATTATACCAACAGATGCAAATGTTCAAATTTGATGCAGAGGCGAGATGATGATCTCTATCCTTAATTCTGAAAATGCCCCGTAGTGTATGCCGGTTCGATGGTGTTTCGAATCCCAAGATACGACTGCTACACTTTCTACTCTGCACAACTCAGCAACAGAAATCGGTGAACCAATTCATTGTCTTACTCTGAGACTCTCAAAGACTTAAAGAACACGAAGAACGTGAAGAACACGAAGAAGGAAAAGAGAAGAACATGAAGTAAGAAAGGAGAGGAGGATTGTGTTTTGGTGTATCTTATAATGAGATTAGAGGCAGCATTTTATAGGCAAAGGGGTACTCACAGCTCATACCCATTTCCAATGTGGGACAAAATTTTTATAGGAAAATGGGTACTAATGACTTATTCTCATTTTCAATGTGGTATAAACCCAAATTATTACTCTTTAAGTAACCAACTTTGAGCCCTTATTTCTCATTCAAACAAAACCCAAATTTAATGTATGAGTATACTACATTATAGTACTTGTGGAGACGAAGCCAACGCTCCCTTATTCCGGAGTAAACGGTGGTCGTAGCCCACCAGAATCTTGCCCGGAAAATTCAGTTCCAACAATACTGGAAAGCGACACGCTTACCTTTAGAATCCTTTAATTCTTATGAACCGTACAAAACCCTTTGGATTAATTTACGTAACTATTTCTTGTTCTCGGTCTTTCTGGTTTAACATGGAAACTAATTTTCTTTGTCTTACTCTCTTTTGCAAATGACTGGACATTGTATGTATCGGGGATATACTTGATGCATCTTTCAACCCGATCTAAAGCCCACCCTCGATATATCGATAGCAATCAACCTGCAAAACAGATCCCAGAGTATTCCGGGGGAAAAGCTCCGATGACCTGGTCAGTATGTGGCTGTCTGATTAGTTAATAAAGCTTAGTCCAGAAATAACAACATACCTTCCTATTTGTAACGTTTGAAATCTAATTGTGGATGCCTAATCCTTGAGTCTTTCCCTTAGCTTGAGGCCCAATAAGCCGGTCTTTATGGGCCTCTTAGGTTGGGCTTGTGGTCTAACAAGGTCTTGGTCTATCTTCTCATTAGTAGCCCCCAGAAAAGCCAAGTGATATTCTATTATCGAAGTATCGTGCCTTCGATCGGTCACCTCAAAGGCCAACTTGCCTTCAATGAGTTTAGCTTTAAGCGTGACTACGATGCTTCGATTTGGTTTTCTTCAGGTAATATTTCCCTTTTCCCCTGCCTTCTTCCTTTGGATATTAAGAGGTGAGCGTGGCCAAGAGGAGTGGGAAAACTAGGCGCGTGGGGGCATTTCTTTTCACAACTTACCATGCCTTGTCATGATTCTTGCTTTTCAAGGCAATTATTGCCTACCGTCGTTTCTCTTTCCCTTTTATTCTCTAATAAACTGCTTCATTCTTCATTTAACTTTCTTTTCTTCTTGCAGGTGAAATTATATCTTGAAAAAACTTCTTCTCATTCTCCAACTCTCTAGCCCCAGCCCCCACTCTCGTTTTCCTTACGAGTAAGTTCTCATTTCCATGGCTTCTCCTTTCAGTCTTGATTTATTGTTTAAGAGTGTTTCTTCTCCTCAATCTCTCCCCCCAAGTCCCTGTATCTTTCTAGCTCTGGGAGTTGTGTTAAATTTAGATATAATTCCTCGGAAAGAACTGTCTCAAAGGATGTTATGTCCCATCCTCTTTGCAGTGCTGTTGAATTCGAAAAGATTCTAAGTGACTCAAATGACCCAGTGACGAGTTATCATGGAGAGGGTTTAATGGGATTCGGCCTCCCTATTGTAAGTGACGGCCAGGGGGTGAAAGTGTTTCCGATAGGCCAATCCGCTCCAAATCTTAAAGAGATGCCATTTAGGGTTAATGGGATGAAAAATGTAATTTCTTATGCCCCTTTGAAGAGGAAATTTGTTGTTCATAAACATCCCATAGTAGATCAATCGAGTGGGGAAAGCTCAGACTCAGAGTATATTATTCCTAATGAACTAGAGAAAATCATGGATGAGATACCCCCTTACCAAAAAATCCCCTTAGATGCCAAGTTTAAGGTTCTAGAAGAAGACGAGTCTCCTTCGACCCTACCCTTAAAGAGATCAATAACATACAGCCGCGACATTCGATCTAGTTTAAGCTTTTTATTGCCTTTCCTTTTAACTGGCCTAATGGAGGAGTTCGAAGTGAACTTGGGTCAGCTTTATCCGAACGTGATTGCTATAATAATGGCTTTCATGGTTCATTGTAAGGAGGTTGGAATTGTCCCTTGTTACAAACAATTCATAGCACTATATGCATCATGCTCCAATCGAGATGTCTCAGGAACATTCACCCCATCTAATAAGACTTTGGATGCTTGGTTTATCATCCACCTTTCGAACAATAAGGGTTAGCAGCAGAAAGCATTTACCTTCGATTGTTCCAGGGCTTATCGAACCACTCGTTGGAACTCAAAAGTGAAATTAGAGGCCAGGAAGAGGGGAGGGCATTCGATTCCCGACCATATGCGTGAGGAAGTAGCACTCTTCCAGGGTTCCGAGACTTTGGATTTCAATTTATATCATCCCGAAGTAAAGGGGGTAAAGTTTTTTTCCTAGCCAGAATGGTTGTATGAGGAGATCTATAACTCAAGGACCAAGCGAAGCCACAACCAAGTCTCTGAAGACCTTAATCCCACCATTCACTCGGAGAGTAACATAAACAAAGTTGTGGAAGTGTACTCCCATTCGAAGGGTGACATCGGAGAGAGAGAGAGAGAGAGAGAGAGAGAGAGAGAGAGAGAATGGCCCTTGATACCTCAGAAGTTTTTGGGGCTAAAATTTTTTTAAAGTTTTTTTACTTCATCTTGATCTTATCATCTAAACATCTAATCTCTTTTATTTTATGCAGTGGAAGAGATAGACTTCCTCAACAAACTTCGAGAGAACCTCGTTGAAGCCGTCAAGCCGACGGTGGACCTTTCGGCAGGAGTGGTTCAGACTCACATGAACGTAGAAATTTCTCCAAACGCTTCAGACGAGAGGTCCAAGAAGTGAAAATAAGACAACTTTTCCCGTCAGGGGGGTCACCCCCCGGCGCTAATCTCGACTTTTCCAAATCCTTTGGGTACTTAGGAGAAGTTGGTGGAGATCCCTGTAAGTTTTTTATACATTTACTCATCACTTCCTGAAACTAGTTTACTAACGAATATTGTTTCTGCTTGTGTGCCCTCCTTTCTTAGGGGACCGCTCGAGGCTGTGGCAGAAGCTGTCCATCGGGAGGAGCATTTGTGACTCAATGCAGAACGTTCTAAGCTCGAGGATAAGCGTACTACGCTCTAGTATAAGTCCAAGGGCTTAGATGAGAAGCTCAAGTCAGAGCGGAATAAAATAAAAGAGAAAAAGAAGAAGATGTTGAAGAAGTTCTAGCCGGAGAGTCAGTCAACATGCTCTGTTGACATGCTTCGCTACCAAACTGATAGGTTCTACCAAACTATACAAGTTGCTCCTAGGTCTATTGAAGTCGTCAAAATATATGGGTCGCAATAAGCTGATCGACAATTTGATCACTCTCCTCCCCTATGAGTATACCAAAGAACTCCAAAAATTTGTTGACAACGAGGCTGGGGAGCAGGTTCAATCTCGTTGGAATGAGGCTCGTGCTGGAGGGTATTCACTTTAAGTTGCTCGACTTCATCAAAGAGTCAAACAAGTTTTTTTACTATTGAGAAACTCCAGGCGATCAACCCCAAGGATCTAGGAAATTCTCTGCCAAGCAAGAACCCCCAACCTATTGGCTCTTCGAAGAGCAAGGGAGGCCCATCTTCGACTACTCAGGGGAACGACGAGGTTATTGCTGCTAAGGACCTCACTAGTATAGGGCCTAAGAATGTATGAACCATTTTTCTCTTAGTTTTATTTCTTTAATCAAGACGATGATGAAGGAATACCCTACCCTAGCTCATTTTCTCCAAACATGGGTGCACCTGGCATTGAATAGTGTCCCAACATCCCTTCTGGGAACAAGGGCCGTGACCTTCGTTGAGAGGCATCCTGGTGCCTAAAGTAAGGCACTCCCATAATCTGGCTTGCAAGGGGCAGAGCTTGCACCAACTCCCAAGTTATTGCAGCATTACAACCCACGATGATCCTAGTCCTATCAATGGGGGGATGACCTGGTACCCCACTGCCATCAGCATCAGAGATCTGCTCCAAACCCAATTGCTGATTCACAACCACTTCCGCCATACTTCTATTCTCTTGAACCCTCCTTTCATAAGCTTCAATTTGAGAATCAGCAGAACATTCAGTAAGGTGACCATCAACGCCCCTTGACACTCGGGTGGGGATCTCGGGGGCTACGATTCCACTATTGGTTCGATAGTTTCCAAACTCCTGGAAGCCATCTCCCCGGTGAGGGGTTCCTCTGTGGGAACCATCGGGTTAGGATTCACCGATATCACTATCGGATCGGTCCCCATATCTCGCGCTGCCATGGATGTCTTCGCGCTGTGTGGGCCTAATTGTGTTTCGTTCCCAGCGCCTGTGCTCTTACTTTTCAATTGTTCACTCCTTCTAGCAGTTGTCATGGAAGTGGACATTTGCCAACAGATCTAGATCTAACTTCTCTCGGGTCCCACCGGGCATGCCAACTTGATGCATCTTTCAACCCAATATGATGCCCACCTTTGGTCTATCGGCGGCAATCAACCTGCAAAACAAACCCCAGAGTATTCTGGGGGAAAAAGCTCCGATGACCCAGTCAGTATGCAGCCGTCCGATCAGTTAATAAAGCTCAGTCCAAAAATAACAACATACCTTCCTATTAATACCTTTTGAACCCTAATTGTGGTTGCCTAATCCTTGAGCCTTTCCCTTAGTGTGAGGCCTAATAAGTCGGTCCTTATGGGCCTCTTAGGTTAGGCTTGCAGCCCAACGAGATCTTGGTCTATCTCATCATCAATACTTTTGCAGTAATTTCTGATCACATCATTAAGCCAAAAGAGCACCAATTCATTTGCTATGCAGAGTTTTTTAAACTTTGTTGCTCATAGTTTCTTTACTTCATCTATCAGCATCAATTTGCCTTTAGGTCTCACTGTCTCCAGCATTGTTCTGTATAGAAAACCATGTTATAGTAGCTATCACTGATGATGTCTAGAGAAGAAGGTCATTGCTTGCTATTTTTTTTAATGTATAGTCTATGGAGTACATCTTGGAGTGTTTTTTGTGGCATTTTCTACTTTACTTTAAATCACGAGTTTTAAAAGAGTCTTTGTATCAGGATGTTTTGGAGGTTCTTCTTTCCGAGGATGACTTCGTATGCCTTTCTACTCTACGGCCCTGGCTCATATGCTTGGTACAAAATCTTGGATTGCAGGATGACAGAGCAAACTGTTGGTAATGCTAGCTAAGGTTGGTTTTGAATATTTGAGTTCCAGAAATGTAGAATAACAATTACATTGAAAATCCTAAGACCTGTGCACTTTTCCGGGTTACATTGAACCAAATTGTACATGGTCCAGCTGTAATTGCTGTTATTTTAGCTTGGAACAATTTATGGCTCGGGGAACTCTCAGATCTTACCAAAGAGATGCCCTTCCTACGCTGCTCTCCATATATATTCTATGCATTTCATATGTATACATATATATATACCAATAAAAATTTTAATTTTCTTGTAGGATTTAGGTTCTGGATTCGAGTATCTGTGTTAAACTTCTGTTACGTCTTTGGCAATCTTTTAGTTTATTTTGCTTGCATTTATTTTTAGGTAAAATTTAAGTTTTCTTAATTATCTATGGCTCAGGTTATTAATTGAGTATGAAATATAGGCCATAAATCTAGCTAAGCACTTCCTCCGTCCCAATTATTTACGGAGAGAGAAAGATAAAGTATTTTTAAGGATCCATTACTTAAGTTAATCGCTATATCAGACTATGTATTTTACTTAAATATGCCATGCATTTATACTATTGAAAATACTATATGTATTTCTAATTTATTTAAATGAATAAAGAAATTAATTAGTTAATGATAATTAGTAATAATTAATCATAATTAATAAGCAATTTTAAATCCAATTTTACAGCAGTGGTGGTCGCCGAAGCTCACCGTTAGCCGGGGGTGGTGGTCACCGGAGCTTGTTTGCCGTAGGATATTTGCCGGCTTCTTCTCTGAGAGCTTTTCCATCTCTCCGGTGACCACTGGCCCTTGCATTCAGATGTCGCCCAAGCCACTCCCTTCATTCTCGTTCGATGCCCCGCCCAGCGTCGCCGAAGCCCCGCCTTAATTCTCGTTCGCTGTCGCTGTTCGACGCGCCGCCGAAGCCCCGCTTGGTTGTCGTCGTCAGCTCCGACCTTTTCTCCCACCCCGCACGGCCCTCCTCTTCCCATTCTCTTTTCCGTCTCTCTATCCCAGCCCCCACCCCATTTTCTTTTTCCGGCTCAACCTTCGCAGGCCGCCGTCCCGATCTCCTTCTCCGGTGCTCCTTTCCCAGCTCGCCGTCCAGAGCTCGTTCTACGGTTCTACCATCGTAGCCTGCCGTCCGGATCTCCTTCTCTAGATCTCCTTTCCTGCTCTCCTCTCCCTCTACCGGTCCATTCTCCTTTCCCATCCTCCGGCCGGTTCTCCTTTCCCAGACTAGACCCGGTTCGCCTTTCCTTTTCCGGTCCCGTTCTCCTTTCACTTTTTTCTCTGGCCCGGCTCTCCTTTTCCTTCTCCCGGCCCGGCTCTCCTTTTCCAGTTCTCGTTTACCCTTATTCTCCCCCCACCCAGTTCTCGTTTGCCCTTTTTCTCCCCTCATTGTCGGATTTCGTCGGCACGATAATTCTCATTTGCGCCATGGTGGTGGTGGTCTCCGGAGAACCATTGGTTGGTTCTTATCGCTGCGTATTCACTGTAATTAGGTAGGGGAGTAATTTACTGTGTTAATTACTTGTTATAAACTCTGAGTCCATCTCTTGAAAGACGGTCTTTCCATAAGTCATGAAAAGGCCAAGGTTTAAAGTGTAAATTAGAAGAAATGAAGATAAAATTTTTGGGTTGCATGAACCGGGTTATAAATTTTATAATTACTACATGTTGCATACTAAATTTTTAATATTGCAACTAACACCTTTTACCTTTTATTATTCTAATTAAATCTCGTCTTTCCATAAGCATATGGAAAGACCGTGTTTCCCAAGACTTTGCCTAAATTTCTATATTTATGCTAATTAGTTAGAGCATCTCCAATGTGAGATTCAATATGGTAAACTTCTCTTGCCACGTAAGAGTAATGGACTCTCAAACCTAAATTTACTCTCCAATCCAAGGGTCAAATAAAGGAGTCGCAATGACGTGGATGAAAACTCAATTGACATTGTCGATGTGACCTTCTGTATTCAGACTATCAATCTGAGGCTCGCTATTTGCCAAATCAGCATACGGTTAAAAAAAATTTATACATGACGGTAAATCTTTGTATTAAAAAAATTATTGCACGTTCCATTAGAATAAATTGCAAATATATATACACACAACAACCAAAAATTCCATAACCACATTATTTTTAAACAAATGATTCAACATGATAAAACTCATTAAAAAATTGTAAATCTACTTTTACAGTACAAATAACTTCCAAAAAGTAAAATTAATCATCTATAAATCATAAATATATAGACTAAACCACAAAAAGATATACACATGTGAGATTGAATTTATCAAATATTATTTACCTTTTGAAATTATGCATTTATATATATATTACCACTTTTATATATATATATATATATATATATATATATATATTATCTTACATCTATATATATATATATATAAATTTATACTAAAAAAATTATAAGTATTAGTCTATTAACATTAGAATTCAATTTTTTTTTCAAATTCTAAAAAGTAACTATGAATTTATAGGTTATAAAATAATTGAATGATGTATTTTAATAATAATGAAAAATCCACATGTTAAGTGCTAAATATATTCATTTATATTTAATAATATATAAATAATAATGATGCATATATTATAGATTGGCAAAAATAAAAATTAATTTCAATTAATTTTTGTTTTTTACTCTTTCTCCATACAAGTAAAATTGAGACATAAATTAGAAAGTTTCTTAACTCATTGTCTATTTAATAATTAGTTAATTTAATGAGAATAACAAATTAATTTCTAGAATAGAATCAATTTTATTTTAAACATGAACTGAAAATAAGTTAGTGCCGATTAATGTTATACTCGAGTTCATAAAAACCATTTTATTGAACCAATATAGTTATTTATTCTCCATCACTACTCTTGTAAAATAATTAGATGCATCCAAAATATAATTAATTGTATGAATATAATATTTGTTGAGATCAAACATAGCGTTTTTGGAAGCAATTTTCTATTTGCTTGGAGGGCTTCTTGGGCTCCTGGATCATCATGAATGATCTTTTGTAAACAACTCTACATGTAGCACCTTTTGGGTCTTTCCGTTTGGGTTCGGGGAGCCTAATAAATTCCTCCCATCTATCCGGATGGTTTAAAATTAAGGCAAAGTCTTGGGAAAGACGGTCTTTCCATATGCTTATGGAAAGACGGGGTTTGATTAGAATAATAAAAGGTAAAAGGTCTTAGTTGCAATATTAAAGTTTTAGTATGAAACATGTAGTAGTTATAAAATTTATAACCCGGTTCATGCAACCCAAAAATTTTATCTTAATTTCTTCTAATTTACACTTTAAACCTTGGTCTTTCCATAACTTATGGAAAGACCATCTTTCAAGAGACGGACTCTAAAATTAAAAAATATATATATATTAAAATACAATTTCAATATTATATATATACAGGTCACATAATAATTGGGAGTTTGTAGCATATTCACGTCACATAATAATTATTCATTTGAAGTTTGGATTGGAGAATGATTTCAAACGAGACACACAGTCGAAACATTTAATATTACGTCAGACTGAAGGTGAATCGATGTTCCAATCAGATTCTACCATTTGTACTCGTTAAATAAGGAAAAGTCTTTATACATTGAAGATGCTCTTAAATTGAAGTATTGGGTGGGAATAGTGATTCCGTAATTGGGGTAATTTACTATGCTGATTACTATAATTATGCTAACTCACTGTAAATTCCTATAATTAGGCTAATTAGTTAAATTATTCATTCTGCATAATTACAATATAATTACAATAAGAGTCCGTCTCTTAAAACATGGTCTTTCCATAAACCATGGAAAGATCAAGATTTAAAGTGAAACTAAAAGAAATGAAGATAAAATTTTTGGGTTGTATGAATCGGGTTATAAACTTTATAACTACTACACGTTGCAATATAAAATTTATAATATTGCAACTTCATTTTACCTTTTATTATTCTAGTAAAACCTCATTTTTCCATAAACCTATGAAAAGACATTTTTCCTAAGATTTTGCCTTACAATAATTTGCTTGGTTATGCAGTTAATTAAATTAATTAATCACTTTAATAATATTGTAAATTCAACTAGTAATAAGCATAAAGATTTGGGAATTTAGACTTTTTATTTATTTTTAAATTTTAATTAAAGTATTATACGGGTATATACATATTAGAGTGTGTGGTAGTAAAATACAAGGCGTAATATAGCAACATTTTTATTTAATGCTTTCTTTTCCGTGTGCTGGTGGAATGCCGTAATGTCCTTTTGCATTTAGTTTCAGCATAAACAATGAATAAAATCTAGCCAAAAAAAAATAAAATAAAAAATGTAAAAATAAGTTTGACATTCCAAAGAGAAAAAAGTTCCAAAATAGTTTGGAAGGATGGAGTACATGATGCTTGTCAAGGATAGCATACTGTGTGACATACCAAATTTTATATTTACATGAAGAAGTTTGGTATTTCCTTTGTTTATCCATTTTTGACACTCCTTTTTTTTATTGTTTATTTTATATTGGCATCATTTTTTTTTATATAAAAATTTTAATTTTATTTACTCATTCTACTTTTTATTCAAGAGATTCAATTCCATCTACTCTCTTTTCTTTCCACCTAAATTAAATCTGCTATACAGTGTCACTATTAATGAACGGACGAAGTATTTGATCTTTGCATGTTGCAAGGCTTCTTATTTACATTCTGGTATCAAGACCCGCGTTGTTAACTTCTTATTGAATTTGCTCAATACTCTTTAGTGCCAATTAAGTAATAGAATTGTCAGGCTCGTATCAACTTACTAGTTATTTCACATTGTAAGCTGCTTCAGCTATTGTACCCATTAGTATAGTTAATGTACCGGCAAATCATGTACTTCTTCCGTCCCATTAATAATGATATATATATTTTTTAAAAGCTAAATTTATTAAACTTTGACCATAAATGTTAGAATAAATCAGACTCGTGATTAGATTATGATTTATTATGATTAGAGTTCTTTCCTTATTACACATCTATTGTACTCTCTATATATTCTGATATCAATAATACAATTCATTACGGCAAATCATTCTGTCATGGTATCAGAGCAAGTTCTTATCCTAAACCCTAAATTTTAATTTATTGTTCAGAGCAAGTTCTCTTTTCCAGCCCTGATCCCGGCAAAGTTCCGGTCAAATTCCGGTAACCTCCGGTGGCTCTTTTCCGACCACTGGCAGTAATCCTTTTGGCGTCGTCATCTTCCGGCTTCCTTTCTTCAACCAGCGGCTGTATTCATCTCCGGCGTCCAACAAGTGAAGGCTCAAGTCCCTCATCGGAGTCGTCGTCATCGTAATCGATTTTCCGGCGAGTTGAACTCGCGCAGTGGAGTTTCCGGCGCTTTTGATTTTTCGTCATCACAAAAAGTGGAGTTTCCATCTTCGTTGTCATTCTCTTCTAGCGGCGCCGCCGTCGTCTTCATCAGCAACATCTTCCGCCCCATCTTCCAGCTCCCACGGCTAGATCCACGTGACCACGACCAGCTCGGCCGAAGAAGAAGCGCGTGAAAGTCACGCGCGAGTTCTAGCTCGGCCGAAGAAGAAACCATAAGCACGTGAAAGTCATGCGCAAGTTAACTCGCGCTTCTGGGAGTTTCTCGCGTCCTTCAATTTATCGCGAGTTGAACCTGTTTCTTGCGAATTGCTTAAATTCTCGCGAGCTGAGGCGCTTTCTCACGAGTTGCTCAAATTCTCGTTAGCACCCAGTCAATTTCTGTGCAATTTTGGTCTTTTGCTATGGTTTATTTGGGCCCTATATCTCGGGAAGATTGCTCTACTAATTGGATTGCGGACAAGGTGTTGTTTCAGGCCAGTTCGAATGGTCTCAACCGTCATTCTTCGTCGAATCAGTGGATCGTTGATTCAGGTGCTACATCTTGATAAAGTACAATGCTATCGTGGTTCTGATTCTATTCTTGTTGGAAATGGTGTATCATTATCTATTCCTCACATCGGCCAGTGTCATTTATCTGGTTTCTGTATTAATGATGTCCTTATGGTCCCTAAGATTACTAGAAGTTTATTGTCCATTAGTAAGCTTACTCGTGATTTACCTATCTGTGTTATATTTGATGCCAACACATTTTTCATTGGCACAAGCATACAGGGAAGATAATTGGTAAAGGCAGTCATAGTTCAGGTCTTTATTTTCTTGAGACTGGTGATTCCAGCTTTTTAGGCGAATTACGCTCTGGAAAGCTCCAGACTTCTTTTGAGCAGTGGCACTCTCGCCTCGGTCATGTGTCTCATGATACTGTTCAGTTGTTAAGTTGACGTGGCCATATTACTGTCACTTTCGCTATACCGACATATGTTTGTTGCTCTCCTTGTCAGATGGCCAAGAGTAGCCGTTTACCTTTTTCCTCTAGTGGCAGGCGCGCTACTGGGTTGTTAGACAAGGTGCATTGTGATTTGTGGGGACAAGCCCCTGTCTTATCGGCAAGTGGTTTTTCTTATTATGCTATCTTCATCGATGACTTTTTGCGATTCACATGGTTTTTCCTGATGCGGTATAAGTCGGACTTCTATGACACGTTTATTCAGTTTCAGAAATTCGTTGAGACCCAGTTTTATACTAGGGTTAAAAATTTTCAGACCGATGGTGGCACAGAGTTTACTAATCATCGACTTCATGCTCACTTCATATCATGTGGCATTCATCATCAAATGTCATCGCCCTATACACCTGCTCAGAATGGTCGAGCCGAGCAGAAGCATCGGCACATCACAGAGACTGGTCTTGCCATGCTATTTCACTCTTCCGTGCCACACTGTTATTGGGTGGAAGCTTTCTCCTTTGCGGTTTACATCATTAACCGTCTGCCAAGTTCAGTTCTTGGTGGAAAATCAACTTTTGAGGTTGTTTTTTGTCATGTGCCTGACTATACCCTCTTTCACCCATTTGGCTGTCGTGCTTTTCCATGTTTGCGTGCCACTGCTACTAATAAGTTTGCACCACGATCCATTCCTTGTGTTTTTATTGGCTACAACCCTCGTCACAAGGGCTTCCAGTGTCTCAACCTCACTTCTAGGCATATTTATGTTTCTCGCCACGTTCGCTTTGATGAAACCTTATTCCCTTATGTCTCATCTTCCACGGACAGTCGCTCTATTTCAGATCTGGCGATTTCATCATTTTTTGATGGAGCTGTTACCTCATCGATTGAGGCCACCACGCATGTGCCTGTTCCAGCCGCCACTCCTTCACCGCCATCTTCCATTTGGATGACTGACCCGGACCCAGCTCCTCGGCCAACGACCACCACACCTCAGCTGCCTGTCATCACTCCTCAGTTACCGTCTCAGCCACCAGCCACCACGTCTCAGCCAGTATTGGCCATCCTTTCTCTGGCGACTTCCGACGGCCACTCTTCGATAAGCGCAACTTGATCTTCCTCGGTGTCATCAGCTAGTTTGACTCATCAAGCTTCGCCGCCCCAGCTTCGTACCCATCGGATGGCCACTCAATCTTCTACTGGTGCCATTCAATGCCGGGATTATTCGAATATTATTGCTCATGGTCTCACTGCTGCACTCCTCTCTCAGACAGAGCCCACTGATTATTGCTCTGCCCTTCAGGATCCAGCCTGGGTTTCAGCCATGGATGATGAGATGGCCGCTCTTCGTGGTCAGCACACTTGGGATTTTATGCCTCGACCTTCAAATGTCAACATTGTTGGCTCCAAATGGGTCTATAGGCTCAAGTATCAACCAAATGGCACTATTGAGTGTCACAAAGCTAGACTTGTGGCGCAGGGTTTCTCGCAGATTCCGGGTTTTGATTTTGACCACACTTTCAGTCCTGTGGTCAAAGCCTCTACTGTTATGACGATTCTTGCCATAGCCACCATGCGTTCCAGGCCACTTCATCAGTTGGATGTCAAGAACGTTTTCCTTAATGGTGTTCTTGATGTTCCAGTCTACATGAAGCAGCCTATTGGTTATCAGGATTTTATCCATCCAAAGTATGTTTGTCGCTTGCAAAAGGCCATTTATGGTCTTAAGCAGGCTCCCCGGGCTTGGTTCCAACGTTTCAGCAGTTATCTGACACAGCTTGATTTTCGGTGCAGCTCAGCTGATACTTCTTTATTTGTCCTTTCGAGAGGGTCATCGTTACTGTACCTACTTGTGTATGTGGACGATATCATTCTTACAGGCAATGACTCGACTCTTCTTTGCCAGTTCATTGATCGGTGCGATCAAGGATCTTGGTGCTCTTCAGTACTTTCTTGGTCTTGAAGTTTCTCCTACCTCCTCAGGGTTACTGCTTGGCCAAGCAAAGTATGCTCGTGATATTTTGAATCGGGCTAGCATGTCTGACGCGACACCTGTTTCTACTCCATTTGTCGCTGGTTCTCAGCTTCACAGCTCTACCAGTCCTCCATTCCAAGATCCTACACTTTATCGTTCTCTTGTTGGTGCTCTTCAGTATCTCACCATCTCTCGCCCGGATTTGGCATTCTCGGTCAACACAGTGAGTCAGTATCTTCAGGATCCCAGAGATGAATATTTTGCTGTTGTGACTCGAATTTTGCGGTATGTTCGTGGCACTCTCCATTTTGGTCTCAGGTTTTGTTCTGACCATACTCCTGATGTGTTAGGGTACTCTGATGCTGATTGGACTTGCTGTCTGGAGACTCGTCGGTCCACTTATGGTTATGCGGCTTTTCTTGGTGGGAATATGGTTTCTTGGAGTGCCAAGAAACAGCCCACTGTTTCTCGCTCTAGTACTGAGTCTGAATACCGTGTTCTCGCCAACACTGCCTCAGAAGTGGTATGGCTCACTCATTTGCTTCGTGATCTTCGGGTTTTGCTTTCTGGTTCTTTACTGTTGTTATGCGACAATAGTAGTGCTATCTTCTTGGCTCAGAATCCGGTGGCGCACAAGCGGGCGAAGCACATCGACATCGACTACAATTTTGTTCGTGAGTTTGTGACATCCGAAAAGTTGCGCGTTGCTCATGTTCCGACTTCTATTCAGATTGCAGACATTTTCACCAAGGGGCTCTCTGGTCCGCTGTTCGAGTTCTTCAGGTCCAAGCTATGCCTCGGCGAGCATCCGACGCTTCGCTTAAGGGGGGTGTTAGAATAAATCAGACTCCTGATTAGATTATGATTTATTATGATTATAGTTCTTTCCTTATTACACCTCTATTGTACTCTCTATATATTCTGATATCAATAATACAATTCATTACGGCAAATCATAATGTCAATAAATATTAATTAATATATACGTAATATATATATCATGTGAGATATTGTTGAATTTGTCTTTAACATGTATTTTCTAAATAATAAATTTTTTATGTGGAAATAATATACATAGTCAGAGATATTGATAGTCAAATATAATCATTGAATACTGTAAAAAAAACATATCATTACTGGTTGTACAAATGGAGTACAGACCTTTTTATGCAGTTGAGTCATGTTGTAATATGTTAATTTAGGTGGTGGTAGTCGCCTAGGTTTCGCTTGATGTAGCTGAAGATTTCTTCTGGGGCTTGCTATATCCCGCCCTGTATTTTACTATCCTCGCCCTAATACGTATAAATACACGTATTTTGAATTAAAATAAAATAATTTTGAATTTTAAAAAAAAGAAAAAAGAAAAAGAAAATATAAAAAACACTATTAAAAACACTATAAATACCCCTCCCCTCTCCCCATTTCCCTCTCTCCTTCCCTCTCCCCTTCCCTCTCCCCCTGCCCTCTCCCCCTGCCCTCTCCCCCTGCCCTCTCCCCCTTCCCTCTCCCCCTTGCCTCTCCACTTCCGACCGCCGCCCGCCGCCCGGCGCCGCCGCCCGCCGCCGACCGCCGACCGCCGCCCGCCGGAATCCCGCCGGAAAATGTAAGTTTTTGAGAAATTTTTTTTTTCTTTTCGTGGGAATCGTTGCCCGATCTATTCGAATTTTGTTGAACTTGTCGGAATTGTTAGAATTTTGTTGAGCTTGTCGGAATTGTTAGGATTTTAGTTATGTGACATAATAGAAGTTATTGAGAAACAATTTTTTAGAAATTGTGCTTGTTTGGAAATTGTTTAGCTATGTGACATATGTGGAATTAATGACATAATGACATAATTGGACGTGATGACATAATTGGAAGCTTATTGTGTTTTTTAGTAATTATTTAGTTTAAATTTGGCCATAATATTTTAGAAATTGTATTTTTTAGAAGTTGGGTTTTTTAGAAATTATGTAGTTATGTGACATAATAGAAATTACTTAGGAATTATTTGTTTAGAATTTGTGTTGTTCTGGAAATTATTTAGGTATGTGACATAGTTGGAATTAAAACGAAGAAATTGTGTTCTGTGTAAATTACTTAGTTTAAATTTGGACATAATATTTTTGGAATTGTTTTTTTTAGAAATTGGGTTATTTAGAAATTATTTAGTTATGTGACATAATAGAATTTATTTAGAAATTGTATTTTTTAGATATTGGGTTATTTAGAAATTATTTAGTTATGTGACATAACTGGAATTGAAACGAAGAAATTGTGTTTTGTAGAAATTACTTAGTTTAAATTTGGACATAATATTTTAGAAATTGTATTTTTTAGATATTGGGTTATTTAGAAATTATTTAGTTATGTGACATAATTGGAATTGAAACGAAGAAATTGTGTTTTGTAGAAATTACTTAGTTTAAATGTGGACATAATGGTTTAGAAATTGTATTTTGTAGAAATTGGGCAATTTAGAAATTATTTAGGTATGTGACGTAATTGGAATTAAAACGAAGAAATTGTGTTTTGTAGAAATTACTTAGTTTAAATTTGGACATATTGTTTTAGAAATTGTATTTTTTAGAAATTGGGTAATTTAGTAATTATTTAGTTATGTGACATAATAGAAATTATTCAGAAATTATTGATTAGGAATTGTGTTTTTTGGAAATTATTTAGTTATGTGACATAATAGAATATAGTTCTATGTAAATAAACTTTAGTAATCCGATGTAAACAATTGTGTAGTAAACTGTTACGATATGTTTTAACTATTGTTTCCTTGAATGTTAATAATAGTGCGATGTGGTAAGAAAATAAGATTATTTAGTTATGTAATCTCCAATTTGTAACTAAAAAAAATGTTCCAGTTCGTTGATGCACTGTTCGAAAATATTAGTTCACACGTTGTTGAAATGTATGTTAATTTATCTTATCATATCAGTTTGATTCACTTGTTGTTATACTAATTACATATCTTGTGTCGTAGATGAGCACTGGTGGTCAACCTGACGGTCATGGTCGTTCCATACGACGAAGATGTGTTAGTGCCTCGGCGAGACAGGCTAGAGGCCGCGTGGTCGAGGATGAACCGTCGCCTCGCCCGCGGGAGTTTGATGTAGGAGCGGAGCAGCCTTCTCCACCGAGCGTTCGTGCATTCGATCCCATGCCGACATGGGACGGTCCGGAGATTAACATCCCCGCGTCCGGTGGTATCCGTCATGATAGTGATTGGCAGATGAATTATGACCTGCCCGCAGATGTCCCCCCGGTGGGCCAACCTGGTTCGAGTGTTCCATTGGATGCCGGGATCGAACGTTATGCTGAAGCTGGAGCCAGGCACACCGTGAGGAACAGAGCTGGTCAATTCGCACAGTCTTCTGGTGGATCGTGCAATGCCGGTGAGCCTAGCACCGGAATGGCACCGAGGAATAGGAGGAAGCGACCCGCCGATGAGACGTGGCTAGTGCGGGGACCAATGGCTGGTGGCCCGCAGGATGACCTCGTCATACCAAGCTTCGGAGGACACGTCGCGCTTGACGTTTGGAATGGTATAGAGCGAGGTGTGTTGAGATGCCATGCTCGGTCGCCGCTATGCAAGCAGCTAGTCGACACGCTCCCCGAACTGAGCGATGTTGCACAGGCCCGGATACATGCGACCGGGTTGGGCCACCTGCCTGCGATTATGTTCCAGTTCCTTGACATGGCACTGATATCCGCTTTCGTCGAGAGGTGGCAGCCGGACACGAACACGTTTCACATGCCGTTTGGGGAGATGACCATCTTGATGCATGACGTTGAGATGATTCTTGGCATTCCCATCGATGGTGGCGCTGTTGCGAGTACCATTTCGGCGGAGACTATTGAGGAAGCGTGCGCTGAACTGTTTGGGAAAGACGTGGAGTCCTTTGTCGCGGAAGACTGGAACGGGGGTAACATAGATGCCCAATCTTTGATGGCGAGGTGTGTAGCGGCGGGGCAGAGCCAGAACTTCCAATTTATGTGCTACATGCTGACCCTGTTTTCATCCACGCTTTTTGTGGATAAAACTGGGAATAAGGTTAGAGCCAACCTTCTACCCCTGCTTGATTCGCAGTTGTCGTGGGGCTCGGCGACGTTGGCCAGTTTGTATCCGCAGTTGGGAATTGCGTCCCGGTCCAAGGCGCGCGGCCTATGCGGATGTTGCACGCTGCTTCAAGCATGGATATACGAGTACTTTCCGATGTTTCGGCCGGGACCGAGTACGTTGCCAGCTCTTCCGGGTCGCGCCAGTCGGTGGCACACGGGGGATAGATCGGGGAGGGGTACGGGGAGGCTCGGTGCCATCAGGCGACAGTTGGATGCCTTACAGCCCGACCAGGTATGAATTCCATGCTTTTACTCTTATTCTGACAGTAGTAGATAGATCGGATTCCATAGAAACGTAACATGTCTGTGAAACTTTTTGCAGGTGGATTGGTTGCCATATGGAGTGGACGTGGTTAGGGCTGCGGGGGGGAGGACTCACTACCGCGGCGTGATTCGACACCTCGACGCAATGGAGGCGTACATGCCAGATCGCGTTGTGCGGCAGTTCGGTCTCCTACAGGGTATACCGCGGGGTCTTGCAATTGCGCCCGAGCCTTGTTCCCGCCCGGCTGATCCAGCCGGCTATTCAGTGACCTACCCAGGGAGGCTGCAGTTGACCCTATGGGAGATGGCACACAGTTGGCACAACGGTCAGCTTGCGGCGTTCCCGATAGCCACGAGCCCATCAGAGTGTACCATGGATTACGAGGGCTGGTACGCGACCCATTCGCACCCATTGATCGCAAATCCTAAACATGCTGCCGCGAGTGGACCGGACAGGATACATCATCAGTTATCGGTAAGTTTTCCCGTACTGTTTGCTTCGAGTAATTCTATTACATTTTACTGTTTCGTTATTGTAAACTCTGTTTCCTGTGCAACAGATGCTGAGTGACATGATGGGCGACCTGGATCCGTTTGACTCGGCGACCGTTGATGGACTCGCCGCCGACCCCCGCGTGAGGCAATTGATGACGACTTTTGTCAGTCGTCGCGATGAGTACCGCAGGCTCGGTTATGGCCCCATTCCGTAGTCGGACGTTTGCTTACGTATGAACCCACAGTTTTGCCATAGTTTGCTCATTTATGTAATCGGTAACTGTTTGTGCATATCAAATACATAAGTCATCGATTTTTGCAACAGTAATGCTATCAAAATAATTACTCCATGCTTCGATAGTAACTGTAACGGTTGCGTGCATGCCAAACTGTTTCTGGCGATTTACAACAGTTAATTACTCTCAGAGTATGCTCTTCTCCAAGCCCTTAGCCTCCTACGAAAGGGTAACTCCCAACCTACGACATCAGCGTTCCTCAACGTGGTCCACATATTAACCACGGGGGGCATGGGACAGTTTTCCTTCATGTGTACCCGGACGAAATGGCTTGCACTGCGAACGTATACAATGTGTAGCTCCCTACTTGTTCCATCCTCGCCCCCGCCTGCCCTCAGTGGAAGGACCGTACAGCAATGGTCCGCCGACCCATTCTCTAAAATGTAATATAGAACTACAACCGCGTTGTAGTAGGTGGCCACAGGAAACATGTCTGCAATGACCGTAAACCAATGCTCCGGACCACATGGACCGCTGGTGTGGTGTATACGGGCTCTGGCGAGTTCAACGTCATTTTGCGAACCGTATATGGGAACATAGTCAGGCCAATGAGTTGATATCTCGTTAAATACCGCCCGACGCGCTGTAGACCATTCACCTTCACCGTCTACGTGGAACGCATCAGCAACGCATCTGAAGCCACAGTTTCCATCACTCGCGACATCGTTCCAGCCTTCGATGTAGCGCCGGACAATGTGGGGGACACTTTCGAGGTACGGGAATGTCGCTGCAGGAGAACACATTAAGATAGATATCTTGCGCAGGAGGCGTTCATTTGGAAGAATGGTGCTTGTACTCACCGTGCCGGCGACCGCTCCCTGAAGCACGCCCCGGGGACCGTGAACTACTCCCGTATCGCCTGTTCACGTGCTCGTGGTAGCTCGGTGAACGTCGGGTTGATCTTGATCGGGGGACCTGCTCGCTTGGTCTCCCACGTGCACTGGTGCAATTGTCCGGCTCGTCAATGCCGCTCTCCTCTGGACGCAACTGCGCATCTATGTAGGATGAAACTCGTCGGCGGACCGAAGGGTCGCTGCGTGCCAGCTCCTCCAACAGAGTGTTGAACCGCGACTGATCTTGTTCGGCCCTCGCAATGTTGTCCGTGCTCCGCACGTGATCACCCAATGCCAGGCTCTTGAACAGCGGATGAATGTCGTCCAAGTACAAGGGGATTCCTTCAGCAACTGCCCCTGCCATGATGCATGCACACGGTATTCCGTGTGTCGAGCGCAGCACACATCCACAGTAAGCATATACCTGTGCTCCGAGTGCATCAATCCTCCCGGACTCGACCGTCAATTTATCCAGACAGTATTTGGACACATTGTTGATCAAGTTGCTGAAAAGGGCCCTACGGTGCAATCTTCCAACGACAGTTCTTGATTTCTCCAGGCCGGTCTTGATCATAGTAATCTGCTGGGCTATCTGCAGGTCGACACGCCTCCATACCGTGTCCAGCGAACCAGTCGACGTATGTAACCACCCTTTCAATGACGAGTGTGCACTTTCGACCCTGCATGTAGTTGTGTTCCCGAAATGCAGAAATCTGTTCGTCCATGCCCTCACAAATTTCTCCTTATGGGGGGTGAGCCACGTCGTCTCAGCGTAACTAACAACAGCCTCGCTCCAAGACCATCCAGTCCTCATATCCACCAAGGCGGTTTCGTACTCTGGAACGGTGGACGCATTGCAAACTCGGAACCATGCACCATTCTTGAACGCTGCCCCGTTCCTCTTATTCCCTGTCAGCACAGTAACACGTGCCTCCACATCCTTGTTAATATGCCAGGTGCAGAGCAAATGGTTCGATTCCGGAAACACAGTCCGAAGTGGCCTAATCAGTCCCATCTCCCGATCGGTGACCACAACCTCAGGGAACGGTCCATCCACAAGCAAGTTCTTCAGCGCGTTCAGCACCCACTCATAGGTATCTGCCGTTTCGTCAACGACAATTGCGTAGGCAATCAGGAAGTTTGTGTTGCAAGGGGACATCCCAACCATCTCAATGAATGGCATGCCGTAGCGATTGGTCTTGTACGTTGAGTCGATGGCCACCACCCACGGAAACGTGCGAAATGCCACAACAGCATCGGGATTGGCCATGAATAAATGAGTCAAAGTACCATCACCTGCTGAGCGGTGACTAGTGACATACCCTTTCGCGGTGGCCAGATGCAAACAATTCTCCGCTGTGTTGCGCCCGCCTCGCCTTTCTGTTGCATATGCCGACCTCTCATTGTACACCTGCCTAATGTTCTGATGCAGGTCCGGAAACGAATTACTGAGGCTGGCATTGATATGCCTTGGGGCAGTTTCTGAATCTGTCAAGTCTCTGATCATTTGCTTCGCGTCCGCATGGAGCTTGCTGCTCTGTCTAGGATCCTTGCACGACACTACATTCCAACCATTCCCCGTGATGCTCTGTTTCAGGACAATCGCGAACGGGCAGCCACAACTGCTGGTCGAGCTGCTACTCCGTCGGACTACATCATATTCGCTCGTATCTACATCCTTATCCTTTCGGCCCCGATTGCAAATGCAATATAACCTCAGGGGACCATTCCTATTCTGTTTGTAGGACCCCGTCACAAGTTCAAATCCCACCTGCAGAGCAATCCGTTGCAGGTAGGAGTAAGCCTCGGCAACGTCTGGGAACACAGCTGAGGTGGCAAATGGAGAGTATCCGTTCCGCCCTGCAGCAGCTTCACATGACTGATTGTCATCCTTAAACAGCAATAAACATCAAGTAATTAGTTACACTCAACTGCTATACCAATTACAATATCAAAATTAACGTAAAAAAATGTAAATTAACGTTACAATAATTAACAAAATAACAAAATTAACAAAACAACAACATTAACGTCACAATAATTAACAAAATAACAAAATTAACAAAACAACAACATTAACGTTACAATAATTACAATTAACGTTACAATAAATAAAATTAACGTTACAATAATTTTTACGTTACGATTAATAAATTAAAATACTAAGATGAGCATAAATTAAAAAACTAAGATGAGCATAAATTTCTTTCCCATTAACAGCTAAAACATACATGTAGTGGGAAAAAAATGCAATAACATCGTGGCTAGAATTAATATAACATTCTTACAGTTCAACAAATTAAAATATCAAAATAACGTAAAAATACGTAACTTAACGGTACAATAATTAACAAAATCACAAAATTAACAAAACAACAAAAATAACGGCTTCAATAATTAATAGGACATACATTAACGTTACTGCTATTAACAGGAGATAAATTCATAGGAGATAAATGTGCAATAATTTCATCGTAACAGTTAATAAATTAAAACACAAAGACGAGCATAAATTTGTACGGCAAAAATTATTAAATTTAACAACTACTTACGGACAGAAAGCTAATTAGTAAAATTACCTCCGAAGACATTGAATTTCTAACACCCTTTTCGGGGTAATTTTTGCTCGTCTTGGATAGCAATATTTTTCGAGTGCCCTTTGAATGAGTAAGGATTCGAGTGCCCTTTGAATGAGTAAGAATTCGAGCTCATTTATAGCAGTTCGTTTTTTGGAAGCAGGCTGGCACGGCTCGCGCCCAGCCCACGGCGAGCCGAGGCGCGTCCGGCTCGCGCCCCAGCCCTGGCGAACGGACCGCGCGCGGCTCGCGCCCACCGCACGGCGAGCCACGGCTCGCGCCCCAGCCCTGGCGAGCGGCCCGGCGATGGCTCGCGCCCTGTCGGTGGCAACCGGCCCGCCGGCGGCTCGCGGTCCACCGGTGGCGAGCGGACCGGCGGCGGCGCGCGGCCTGTCGGTGGCGACCGGCCCGGCGGCGCCTCGCGCCCAGGCCGTGGCGAGCCGACCGGCGGCGCCTCGCGCCCAGGCCGTGGCGAGCCGGGTCCGGCGGCCGGCGGGGCGGCGGCGGCGGCCCGGCGGTGTCCGGCGGTCCGGCGGTCCGGCGGGCGGCACGCTAACCTATTGACAAAAAAAAAATTAAAAATACTGTATACGTATTAGGTAATTTACCTATTGAAAATGAAAAAATAAAAAATACTGTATACGTATTAGGGCGAGAATAGTAAAATACAGGGCGAGATATAGCGATCCACTTTCTTATTCATCAGAAAACTCAAATTTTAATAGAAATTTTAATCGATTAAAATTTGGAATCTCTTTCTATTTCCATGAAGACTTATCGGAAATATGGATATCTGGCTAGTAGCTCTAAATAGAGTACTCCCTCTGCTCCCTTATAATTGGCTTCATTTGCTTTTTAAAAGTAGAATAGTGGTGATGATTGTGTTAAGAAATTATAGAGTAAATTGAGTGGATGAAAATAATTTAAAATTTATTAAAAAATAAATAAGTCAATATAAAAGAACAATTTCAAAATGGAAAGTAAATTATTATTAAAGGCCTGGATGGAGTATGTTCTTTCACTCCTTGTAATTTGTATCATTGGTGTTCTAATTTTATTGAGCTGATGATTTGATTGTCTTCAGCATTTATAGTTCATTCCACAGAAAACATTGAATTAAAATTAAATTTTAATTGTGAGAATTCAAAATGGATCACTATATATTCTTTGTACTTCCTTTTATGTTGCAGAAGTTATCATTTATTTAAAGAGCGGAATTTGCAATGTTTCATTTGCAATACTTACATTGTACTCCCTCTGTTCCATCTACTTTTGCGGAGAAAGAAAAAGAAAATATTTTTAAGAGTGTATTATTATATACTTTTTGGGTGGGGTTTATTAAACTTATTTTCCTTTTCCTTTTTTTTCAATCTGATTTGTGAAGAGTTCATCAAATAAGTTGGGTCAGTCCAACACAGAATATGAATAAAAAAGTTGGGTCTGATTTGCAGCCGTATTTGTCCCCTTTTATATCCATGAATCAGATCGGAATACTCCTTGATTATCTCCACAATATTCCTATTCCAAATATGCTTCTTGAAGCATATCCAAATCTCACAAATAAAGGGATTTTCCTTATATCAATCTATCTCATATATTCTCCAATATCAACTCCATATATGTAGGGATTTTTCATAAATCAACTATGCTTCACACGCCCCATTCATAGAAGAATATTCATAATTCCATAAATCATAAATACCATAATCTTCTATCTCAATATTTTCGTACAACAAGTCTCGGCGTGAATTATGCTTCCTTTGAGTGTTCCAACATAGAAAGTTTTTCAGTTCCAAATATGTTCACAAAACTGTCAATTAAGTATTCAATGCAAATCTCTCTGACTTTACAATCTCCCCCTTTGGCATTTTGTGAACCCATACCGTTTTGGTCATGTAACTCGCAACGAAAAAACTCTTGTCACGCATACTTCACCAATGTTGGAATCACACAACAATATACACACTACTGAATCTGAAAACAACAGAATACCAGAAACCCAGATACCAATACAAGATAAAATCATTCAGATTACAGAGCCATAACAAAATTAATATCCAAAATATCTCCTCCTGGGATCACACAGATACCAAAGACAGAAAAAAAATCATATGCCAAAGGCAATACCCAGGCATCATTAAACTCCCCATGAGTTCAAGCCTCCAATAGTGCTTTCACTTTCTCCAGATTAGCCTTCTCTGCCTCCAGCGCTGCCACTTGAATAGCAATGGCTCCCAATCTTGCATTCAGAGATACTATCTTGGCCTTCTTTTCTGATGCCGCTGATGTAGAGCCTTCTGGTTTCCAAGGTAAATCATGAATGTGTCTCAACCCAAAAGTCTTCTTATTTGGCCTCAAGAAGTCAGTGTCAATCACCACATCCTTTGCTTTTCCTTTCACTTTGGCACTCTTGGCTAGTGCTGATATCAGCGCAGGATAGATAATTGCATCTTTGGCCTTGGGAGCAGTGGCTTGTTTGACCAGATTTTGCTGAATGAATAGCCCAAGATTTATGGGCTGCTGTGTTCCAACACAGTAAAGCAACTTGGCCATTTCTCTTATTAATGTAGTGGTATTTTTTGAAGGCATCCAACAATGAACAAAAATCTGATATAACCAGAAAAATCTTGAAGATAAGCATGATGCTTGTGAATACCCCATTGCAAGCCAATCTACCTTATATCCAGCTAAGATAGTTGTTAGGATTTGATTATCAGAAACTTCCAAATCTTCAGGAAAAACTCCATCTATCTCTGGCTTCTTAAGACCCAAAACTCTGTTAATCCTGGCAGCAGACAAGTCAATTATCTTTCCCTTCACATAAACCCTTCCATACCAAGGGGAATTAGTCTCCAGATTTCCAACCATGAGGTTAGAGTATACCTCAATCACAACCTGCCTATTATACTGCAGTTCAACCGTGGCTGCTTTTGTCATCCCAATTACCTTCAAGAATTCTAAGAACCCACTCTCCTTGTATACTACTAAGTCTACTGGTTTTTCAGGAATAAATTTCCTTTCGGAAAAAACTTCTCCCATTTCCTCTCCTTTTGAATCAAAATAAGAAAATGGCAATGCTTCACTCACAGAGAGGGGAGGGAGTATTTTCTTCTTCGTGCATTCCTGCCTTTTCTTCCTCCTTTTTGCTTGTGAAAACACCTTGTCATCAGTAGCCTTCCTCTTTCCTTTTGTTGTCTGGTAAAATTCATCGAGCACTTCATCACTCGAGTATGCCAAATCAGGAAGGTCATGTGTTGCTTCATCCTCCTTATCATATTGTCTTTCAACCTGCTCATCTTGATCCAAGTCCTTCGATTCAGTCATTTCCTCTCCAGGTTGCTCATCATACTCATTACCAGCCATATCATTCGGGTCTTCTCCTCCCAAGTTATCATCATAATCGACATCCATATGATTTTCATCTTCACACTGTTGTGTTGGAACATGCACATCACCGTCATCCTCATCACTATCTGACAGTTCAATTATCACCGGCTTCCTTAGTCCTTCCATCCTTTTAGCAACATTTGAATCATAGAAGCCAACCTGTAGTCTGTTTCCATACTTCACAACTTCCCTTCTAGCAACTTCTTCCTCACTAATCTCTTTGAAAACTACATAGCTTAGAAAGGGAATACGACAAAACACATGGAATTTATCCTTTTCTCTGTACTTGGCATATTTTCCCATCAAAAATTGCACATCCCAATTCTCAATTCTCCTTATATCACCTATATTACCCGTCACAAGCTCCTTGACCTGAACAGTCAAGTATTCACCTTCTATGCTTCTGGTTTTTGTTAAATATACAGCTACTCTATTTGCCTCTAGCCATTCAAAAATTTCATCTACATTCTTAAATTCCATGCCCATCAGTTTTAAAGGAGAGGGATCAGGACCAGTTACCTTTCCATATCGGTTCTTCCTCTTGGCACTGGTGAGTTTTTCTTGTTCATCGCGTCCAGTACCAGAGCCACCAGCCTCTTTACCTCCATTGGATGCCTCTTCCTCTACACCAAGCTCTTTATCTTGACCAAGGTTTCCTTCAGGAAGTGCTTCGGCCCCAACTTGATCCGAGTTTTCTCCACATTGATCTTGATTTTCTTCCAGTAGCGATTCGTCCCAAGTTTGGTCTACACATCGTCCTTTCCCTTCGACCAATACCGACTCCAAATTTACTGAACATTGTTCATCCTCCATGATTTCTAAGGGTAGAGACGATCCTGGAAGATCGACTTCTTGTGTAGGAATAGTAGGGCTGGAGGCCATTTTTGTTTTTTGGTAGGGGTTCGGAGAGTAGCGAATTTGAAGATGATTTCCAAGATGAATTCGAGAGGAATTCAAAAACAACCGAAAGAGAAAATATGGAATGATTTTGGACAACATAGAAACCCAAACCAACTCTTCAACTCACCTTCTCTTTTCCCGCGAAACTCCTTTTTTAATTTCCAAGGCTTATAATGATTACCCTTTTTCACTTTTCAACTCGAGATATCACATCAAAAAATAACTTCCAACATACCATACAATCCATCTTCTGTTTTTGTACATTTTTCTTCTTTATATTTTTTTGTTCTTTTTCGATTTTCTAAACAAAAATAAACAAAATATTTACAATAAAATTTAGGTAAGGATTACCTCAAATTTGACAAACACCGAAGTGTTGTCGAAGGCTTTCAAAAGTGGTTGAATCCAACGGCTTTGTAAAGATATCAGCTAATTGCTCATGTGTTGGAACATAGACTACCTCCACTTCCTTCCTTTCAACCAGATCTCTAATAAAATGGTGCCTTATATCAATATGTTTGGTTCTCGAGTGCTGGACTGGATTTTTCGAGATATCAATTGCACTTGTGTTGTCACATAAAATCTTCAAGGGGCCTTGATGAATTCCGTAGTCTTTCAACATTTGTTTCATTCATAACAATTGTGCACAACAGCTTCCAGCTGCAAGATACTCAGCTTCTGCAGTAAACAAGGATATCGAATTCTGTTTCTTACTATACCACAACACCAAATTCGTACCAATAAAGAAACATCCACTTGTGGTACTTTTTCAATCATCAGCATTACCAGCCCAATCAGAATCACTGTACCCAATCAATTCAGAATCTTGACTCTTAGAATACCAGAAACCATACTCAGAAGTCCCACTTACATATCGAATAACTCGTTTAACTGCAGTGAGATGCGACTCCTTTGGATCTGCCTGAAATCTTGCACAAATCCCAATGCTGAAACATATATCTGGTCTGCTAGCTGTTAAATACAATAAACTTCCAATCATGCCTCTGTATAACTTCTGATCAACCGAAACTCCTTTTTCATCCTTTACCAGTTTTTCAGAAACGCCATAGGAGTTTGAACTGCTCGAGCATTGCTCTGATCGAACCCCTTCACTAAATTTAGAGCTTACTTACTCTGATTTATGAACAGACCACTCCTTCCTTGCTTGACTTGAAATCCCAGAAAGTAAGTGAAATCTTCAACCATGCTCATCTCAAATTTGGATTGCATGATGGTGACAAAATCTTGTACCATAGAAGACGAAGTAGAGCCAAATACTATATCATCAACATAAATTTGAGCAATAAAAAATTTTGAATACTTTTCAAGCACAAATAAAGTGCGATCTACTCCCTCTCAACGATAGCCTTTCTGAAGAAGAAAGTTAGTAGGTCATTCATACCACGCCCTGGGTGCTTGCTTTAGACCGTATAGAGCCTTCTTGAGGCGATAAACATGGTGCGGATAATGAGGATCCTCAAAGCATTTAGGTTGTTCAACATAAACCTCTTCATTCACCACTCCATTTAGAAACGCACTCTTGACATCTATTTGATATAACATGAAGTTCATAGAGCAAGCAATAGTAAGTAATATTCGAATTGACTCTAACCTGGAAACTGGTGCAAATGTTTCATCAAAGTCGACCCCTTCCACTTGTGTATATCCTTGAGCTACTAGTCTAGCCTTATTTTGAGTAACTAGACCATCAGCATCAGACTTATTCTTAAAAATCCACTTCGTGCCAATGACATTAATGCCTTTAGGGTGAGGAGTAAGATACCAGCCGTCATTTTGTGCAAATTGACTTAGATCTTCTTGCATAGCAACAATCCAATACTCATCCAGCAAGGCTTCTTTGTAGTTCTTAGGTTCAATGAGAGAAACAAAGCAATGCAATCCAGCTAGCCTTCGGTAATCCACTCGAGGAACCGATCGAGTACTTCTCATGTTGGATTCAGGTTGTTCCTGTGTTGGAACATAGGGTTTGTTAGACTCAGCTTCGACAAGTTCAGCACCAATCTGCTCAGTTGTTCCAGCATGTTGATGTGGTTTGGCTTCTACTAACGGATCTGCCTTGTCCGGTTGATGCAGCTGTGTTGGAACATGAGTGTTACCGAGATCTTCTTCTATAACATCGAACTTTTGTTCCTCCTCTGAATCATCCACAATAACATTTATGGACTCCATGAGAGTGTTGGTTCGATGATTAAACACTCGATAGGCACGGCTGTTGATAGAATATCCAAGAAAATTCCTGTATTACTCCGGTTGTCAAATTTTTCCAACTGTTCTTTGTCTCTGAGAATGTAGCACTTGCTTCCAAACACATGGAAACATGAAACATTTGGTTTCCTGCCCTTCCAAATCTTGTAGAATGTTTTGCTGGTGAATGGTCGCAGATACACTCGATTAATTGTATAACAAGTTGTATTAATTACTTCTACCCACCATTTCTTGTGAATTTCTTTCTCAGTTAACATAACTCGAGCCATCTCCTGCAGGGTTCTGTTCTTTCGTTCTACAATACCATTTTGCTGAGGGGTGATAGGTGCCAAAAATTCATGTTGAATTCCGAGCTCGTCACAAAAATTACGGAATTGAGAATTCTCAAACTCTCTACCATGATCATTACGAATTCGAACAATCTTCCCAACTGGACTTCCCTTTTTAGTTTGTAACTTTACTACCAGACTTCTAAATACTTCCAACGTATCAGATTTATCTTTCAAAAAAGCTACCCACGTAAATCTGGAGAAATCATCAACACATACAAAGATATATTTCTTTCCACCTATACTAGGCGCATTGACTGGACCCATCAAATCCATATGCAATAATTCCAGATTTCTAAAGGTGGTAATATACTGAACTAAAGAGTGAGGGGATCAAATTTTTTTACCTTGTTGACATGGTCCACATACAATTTCATCCTTGCTGGTTAAGGTAGGCATACCTCGTACAGCTTTCATATTTGCGATTTTCACTAATGTTTTATAATTGATGTGACCGAGCTTCCTGTGCCACAGAACTCCTTCGTCTTGCCTCGAGATCATACACCATACTTCTTGCTCAAGCAGATACCAATTATCTGATGATCTTATGCCTGAAAAAACCTTGGTTTCTCCGTGTTTCACAACACATTTATCCTTCTGAAATTCCACTGTCATATTGTTATCACACAACTGACTTATGCTTAACAAATTTGCCTTCGGATTTTCAACAAACAGTACACTAGTGAACACTGGAAAACCTTCAATCCTCAATTCACCTTTTCCAATCACTCTGCTCTTCTTTCCATCACTGAAAGTCACATATCCGCCATCGTATGGAGTGATATTCGTGAGAAATTATGGAGTGCCAGTCATGTGGCGAGAACAACCACTATCAAAGTACCACGAATCTCTGGAATAAGATATGAGCGAAGTGTGTGCCACCAGACATGTGCTAGATTGTTTGACAACCCATACCTTTCTGATCGATTTCATTTTCTGGACCTTGCCTGTGTTGGAACATGCCAGAAGTTCTCGTCCTGGCATTTGGTCTCTGATAAGTTTTCTGCATTGTTCTTCGAAATGTCCTTGAAAAGTGCAGTAGCTACAGATGAGTGGCCTTTTTTTTATAAGGCATGCCAAACTTCCGTTTCACTTCTCGGATCTTAGTCTTGAGGGTTACTGAATATTCTTGTGCTTCAATCTTGTGTGTGTTGCCATACCCAATACCGTGTCGATCACCAAAGTTTCTTCCCATGTCCAGAATATCATCAAGCTTTGCCTTTCCAGAATTTATCTTAGAAATTGTTGCTTCAGACGTCTCAGCTCTCTTGACTGCTGTTATCATTTTTCCATTCAATTCTTCATTTATCTTTTCAAGTTCTGCAACTGTTAATCGCAATTCTCTTTCAATTTCCATCAACTTCCTTTTTTCTTCGTTCAGCTCTTTGTTTGTGTCAGTTACTTGAACCCACATAGCATACATTTTTTCATAGGTGCTGTAGATTTCCTCATCACTTACAGAAAGATCATCATCTTCATTGATGTGTGCTTCATACAGATCTATGTTGGAATATACAGCTTTGGCTTTGTTAAGTGTGTTGGAACATTCATCCTCCGATGCATCATGAATCTTTGCTCCGAATGCCACGTAGTTGCTGGTAAGTTCCTCTCCGTCCTTCTCATCTTCTTCATCTTCACTCCATGAGGTGACATATGATTTTCCCTGTTTCTTCCGGGTGTTAGCACATTCAGCCTGAATATGACCATATCTTTCACATTCTCTGCATTGAATTCATCCAGGCTGTTTTGGTTTACTGTTTTGATTTCTGAAAAACTGTTGATTTCCTTGTTCAAACCTCATTCCACGATTATTACCAGGGTCTTGTTGTCTTGGTCTATTTCCACCAAACCTTTCCTGAGATTTCTTGTTAACCACTTTCTTTAGCATTCTTGAGAAATTATTCGTGATAAGTGCAAGTTTTTCGAACTCATCATCACTGTCAGACTCGTGCTTGTCTTTTGATGCAAATGTATTGAATGCCAACTCCTTAGGACTTCTCTTTGCAGCCTGTTGAAAAGTCATCTCATATGTCTGCAACGGTCCCATTAGTTCATCCAGGCTCATTGTTGTTACATCTCTCACTTCTTCTATTGCTGCAACCTTCATTGCAAATCTCCTAGGGAGTGATCTCAAGGTCTTTTTCACCAACTTTGTTTCTTTGTAAACCTTTCCCAGTTGATATGACATGTTAGAGATGTCCCTAAGTTTCCCGTTGAATATAGCAATAGTGTCATCATCCTCCATCTTGAGTTCCTAGAACTTTGTAGCCAACATATGAAGTTTGGACTCTCGAACTTTACTCGTTCCCTCATGAACTGTTTGCATGATATCCCATGCTTTCTTGGCTTGATGACATGTAGAGATGAGTTTGAGCTGGTTTTCATCAACCGCGGTAAAGATTGTATTTAGTGCCTTTGAATTTGCCAGAGAGGCTTTGAGATCATCATGTGTCCAACTAGCTTTGTCTTTGAGTTTCTGCTCCCCTTGGCTTGACTCTCCTTCTGTCGATTCAACATCTTCAGCAGGATGATTTCACTCATTCTCAACATAAAACCATGCCAGTTCATTCAGCGAATTGATGAAGACTCTCATACGTGCCTTCCAATAGTTGTAGTTGTTGCCTTCTAGCAGAGGTGGCCGAGACACTGAAGCTCCTTCTTTAGTCATCATGGTAAAACCGGATCACACTTTCCTTGACACAACCAAGGGAATAATAAGTGACCAAACTCTGATACCAAATGAAATTTTGGTTTTACCAATTTTTATAATCCTAGTTAGTATGTTCCAACATGACCTATTTATCCAAGTACGTAATAGTTAAAAACATAAACGACACGTGACTTGGTTACGCAGTTTGGTGAAATCCACCTATATCTGTGGGGCCTGGCCTAGTTCAGAATGAATTCACTATTTAGAAAGATACAGTACAATATTACAAAATAATTATCTTTACTAACTATAGCATGTGAACTTTACAAGCTCCCCTTGCTACCGATCCGCCTTGATCGGACTCCCTCTGACCTCGAAACTCATCGACGCTGGATCTCCTCCTCCCGAGGGATTAAGGTTTATGATTCTGAACTT
This sequence comes from Rubia yunnanensis, assembly GCA_037428765.1. Lineage (NCBI taxonomy): Eukaryota > Viridiplantae > Streptophyta > Magnoliopsida > Gentianales > Rubiaceae > Rubia > Rubia yunnanensis. The sequence goes on from CM075062.1 coordinate 52,841,378, forward strand.
TGTGCAGCAGGTCAGGTATGTTGGAACATATGAATCAGGCTCTTAGTAATTCTCGAAAGTCTCAAAAATCTGTATGCAGATTTTTGCTCTATTAAATACGTGAGTATGCAGCTGTGTTTGTCCCCTTTTATATCCATGAATCATATCAGAATACTCCTTGATTATCTCCACAATATTCCTATTCAAAATATGATTCTTGAAGCATATCCAAATCCTACAAATAAAGGAATTTTTCTTATCACAATCTATCCCATATATTCTCCAATATCAACTCCATATATGTAGGGATTTTCCATAAATCAACTATGCTTCACACGCCTCATTCATAGAAGAATATTCATAATTCCATAAATCATAAATACCATAATCTTCTATCTCCATATTTCCGTACAACAAGTCTCGGCGTGAATCATGCTTCCTTCGAGTGTTCCAACAAAGAAAGTTTTTCGTTTCCAAATATGTTCACAAAACTGTCAATTAAGTATTCAATGCAAATCTCTCTGACTTTACAGAGTTCATGAATGAAGGACTCTTGAGTTGTACTTGAACTCTTATAAATAGAGGGAGAGTTATGAAGTTTAGGTAAGTTTTCTTCAGATATCTGTTCTGTTATGAGAATTCTTCACTCCGGGTTTGGTGTGAGTTTTGTAGACATTTGTTCTGATATTAAAATCACACTTATGTATCTGTAATCGGTGGGAAAGATGTAGCCCCTTTTGAATAGTCCTACGTGACATCCTGACCTCTGTAATTTGTCTGGCTTATTTGGGCAATAAAATTAATTTTGTTGACATAGCCAATATGTTTGGTAAGGCACGTTAAAATATGTGCTCTGTTTCTTGTTTTCTTTTTCTTCATCTTGATATGCGCAGTAGGATTAATTTTTCCAATAAGATAATTTGTTTCTGTTTGTGATAACGTGAATGATAAGATTTATTAGTATGAAATTTCGTGGAAAATTCGGTGGCAAAATGTGGTTGGTTCCCCTCTTCCAGCTCGTGTGGCTTTCATGTCTACAAGAGCTATATTTTGAAACTTCTACTAGTCTTCAACGATGAATAAATGACTTCTGCAGACGAGACTTTTTGTTTGAAGTTGACAAGTGATAAGCTGGGAATGAGGTAGTCCAAGTTGGAAACTATTGACAAGAATTCAGTCATATGAATACAAACCTAGTCTAGCTGTGTTTGGTCAACATGATGGTAGCAGAAAGTTGGTAGCAGATTCCTTTGAAGAACGCTTAATCTATCATTTAATTTCTTCTTTATGATATTCATATCCTTCAGCCTATCTTCCCTGTGCAAGTTCGTGTCATTTTTAGTCTTACTGAGACTGAACTCCAATATACAGTTTATACTTGAGTCTTACCTTAAAAATGGAACCCAAATAAAACGACCAAACTGCTATTATTTAGTATCAGAGGTAGTAACATTATAATTGAAAGTGTGTAATTCACCATGTTTGGTGTGTCTATCATAGATGGAATAATGGAATAAATAGAGTACATCGAACCTAGACTGTTATATATATGTACAGTATCAATCTCAATTAATGTAAAATCAATCAGAATATTCTATCCATCTATCACCCCCCTCAAGTTAAGCGTAGGACTACATGAAACACAAAGCTTGAAACGAAACACAAATCAAAAAGATTGCGAGACAGACCCTTACTGAAAATATCCGCAATCTGTAAAGAAGATGGAACATGACTAACACGGAGCCTACCAGAGGCAACAAGTTCACGAACAAAGTGGTAGTCGATGTCTATGTGCTTGGCCCGTTTATGAGCAACCAGATTTTAAACAAGAAAAATGGCACTGCTGTTGTCGCAAAGCAGGAGAGACGATGACGAAAGGGAAACCCGAAGCTCTTTAAGCAGATTGCACACCCAGGTAAGTTCAGCAGCAGTATTCGCCATAGTGCGATACTCGGACTCACAACTAGATCGAGACACTGTCGGTTGCTTCTTAACACTCCAAGAAACAAGATTGTCCCCAAGAAAAATGGCATAGCCATAAGTGGAACGTCGGGTCTCGAGACAACGGGCCCAATCAGCATCAGAATAGCCCAAAAGAGAAAGACCACTACGAGATGGTAAAAAAGACAGACCATGATGAAGCATTCCATAGACATACTGAAGGATGCGAGTGACAGCCTGATAGTGATCCTCTTGAGGTGACTGGAGAAACTGGCTAACAGAGTTGACCGCATAGGAGAGATCAGGGTGAGTGATAGTCAAGTACTGCAAGGCACCGACTAGTGAGCCATAAAGATTGGGGTTCGAGAACTCAGACCCCAAGGTGTTGTGAAGCTGAGAGCCAGGAACAAAAGGTGTAGAAATAGGAATAACATATGTCATGCCCGAGCCTTAAAGTATCTCCATCGCATACTTAGCCTGCCCCAAAAAGAGTCCAGATGAAGATTGAGAGACCTCCAAACCCAAAAAATAGTGAAGTGTTCCAAGATCCTTAATGGCGAACTCACGATCAGTGCGGGTGATGAACCGACGAATGAGAATAGGATCGTTGCCGGTTAGAATGATGTCGTCCACATATACTAGCAGATATAGAATCTTCGATCCCTAGGAGAACATAAACAAGGAAGTGTCGGCAGAACTGCACCGGAATCCCAGATGAAATAAATAGGAGTTGAATCGCTGAAACCAAGCTTGAGGAGCTTGTTTGAGACCATAAATAGCCTTGCGAAGACAACAAACATAATCAGGATGAACGAGATTAGTGTAACCGGCCGGTTGCTCTATGTAGACTGGTGCATCAAGAGAACCGTTAAGGAATGCATTCTTAATGTCTAACTGATGAAGGGCCAAGAGAAAGTAGTGGCCAAGGACAAGATGATTCTGACTGTGGATGCCTTGACGACCGGACTAAAAGTGTGGGTGAAGTCAAATACTGGAAGCTGAGAATATCCCTGCGCAACAGTCGAGCCTTGTACCGATCAATGGTACCATCCTGGCGATGCTTGAGACGATAAACCCATTTGGAGCCAACAATGTTGACACCAGTAGGGCGTGGAAAAAGATCCCAAGTATGTTACTGACAAATGACACCCATTTCTTCATCCATAGCTTCACCCAGTGAGAATCCTTAAGGGCAAACCGATACCCTCGAGGTTCAGTCTGTGCTAGTAATGCCGCAAGAAACCCTGACATCACATAATCTGGATACTATTTTATTGTGCGACTACCTGTATGAGAGCGATTGGTCATACGATGACTCACAATCAATGGAGGAGGCAGTGGAACGGCAGCTGGGGATGGCTGCAAAGGGGACACGGGTGTCGGGGTTGATGACCCAGATAAATTCTGAGTAGGTGGTAGAGGAGCAGCGGGGGATCTAGACGGCTCATCCAAATCAAAATCAATAAACGTTGAGACGTCCAAAGATTCAGGGGCAGTGCGAGTAGTATCATTCACGAATGGAAAAGAAGACTCGTCGAAACGGGAATGCCGAGTGAGATAGACCTTCTTAGAGACTGGATCCAAACATCGAAAACCCTTATGGCGAGCACTATATCCCACGAATATGCATGGAGTGCTTCGAGGGGCTAGTTTGTGAGAAGAAAATGGCCGAATGAAAGGATACACCCGATATCCGAATGGGTAAAAGTTTGAGTAATCTGGAGGACGACCATATAGGAGAGAATATGGTGAGGCATTACGAAGAACAGCGGTGGGAAGCCTGTTGATGGTGTAGGTAGCCGTGGCAAAGGCAACATCCCAATACGAGGTCGGCAAGCCAGAGGAGAAAAGCATTGACAATCCCATCTCTGCAACATGTCGGTGTTTACGTTCTGCCCTACCATTCTGCTCAGGTGTGGATGGACAAGAAATCTGATGAAGGATTCCTTTATTCAAAAAATGAGATTGTAGGCGTGCATTTGTGAATTCTGTACCACCGTCACTCTGAAATACCTTGATTTAACAAGAAAATTGATTTTCAACCATGTTCTGAAACTGCAAGAATGTCTCAAAGAAATCTGATTTCCGTGCCAATGGATAATACCAGGTAAATAGCAAAAAATCGTCAACAAAAATGGCATAATAAGAGAATCCACTATCAGATAAAACTGGCGCAGGGCCCCACAAGTTACAGTGCACTAAATTGAGGACAACCTGTGCCCGTCTAAGATTGTCCACAAAACAAAGTCGTTTTCCTTTCGCCATTTCACTAGGCGAACAAAGAGCAGATATAGGTGGGAAAGAAATCACATAAACAAGGTTCAGTTTATTTAACAAGGAAATAACTAAAACGGAAGTATGTCCTAGTCTAGCATGCCAAACATCAAAAGAAAGTCTATGTTTATTGGTTTTAACATGAGCAACAAAAGCAGCACCACCCTTCTCAAGCACATAAAGGCCATGATCACATCGACATTGGTCCACAAATGACCAATTCTGAATCACAAACGAATCCTCATTAAAAGAAATCACAACATTCATATCCTTTGTCAATTTACTAATGGAAAGCAGGTTTTTCGTAATATAAGGGACCACCAACATATCAGATAACAACAAATTATGAGAAAACCGACGATATTCAATATGAGAGATAGGAATAGAACGACCATTAGCAACAGTGACAGAATGGTTACCAGAATAGGGGACAATACTTTCCATGCCAGAAGAAGTGGAAGCCATATGATTCGTTGCGCCGGAGTCCAGATGCCAATCTGAGGCTGAATCCTCAAGGGAGACAGAAGACTGGAAGGCCTCAGCAAGATGGCGGTTTCAGAGTAACGAGGTGCCAACGAGAGCCTTGAGCACTGTGGAGCTATATGACCAAAATTGTGGTAAATTTGGCATTTTGGATTCCAATGTCTTCTGCGACCAGAACCTGCACCACTAGGACCTGAATGACGGACTGACCGTCCAGAACTGTAACCATGGCCGCGCGTGGTGGTCGACGCGCCCGAGGGCGGCACGTGGGCTTCACGCGCCTGCAATTAGAAACCCTGGCCGCTGGACTGACCTGCAGACGAGGTGGCGAAAGCTATTGGAATGGAATCTGAGCCGGTTCCCGCGCCGGAGGAGGACTGGTTGAAGATTTTGTGGCTGCGAGCTTGTGCGACCACATCGGAGTACGCCGGTAATGGCGTCTGAGCCAACTGGACGCTCGTGAACTCGCCGAATTCGACGCCAAGACCGTGCAAAAAAATCATGACTCGGTCTCTGGGCAGAACTGGAGCGCTCATGGCCGCAAGTCCATCAAGGATAGCTTTGAACTGGTGATGAAAATCCATCACCGACGAGGAATCAAACCGGATTGTATGGAGCTCATTCTGGAGTTGAAGTTCGCGGGACGCCGAGACGTTGTCGAACGCTGCTGCAAGAGAGTTCCACATCTTCATCACCGTGCCGCAGCCAATGGTTTCCAACATGGCCTCTTCGGTGAGCGACGACCGGAGCAAAGCTTGAAGCGGTTTGTCTTGCGCCACCCAAGTATTGAACGCTGCTTGGGATTTTGCGACGTCGTCGTCGTTGGTCTGAGAAGAACCACCAGCTGAGGATTCACCCCTGGCTGCAATCATTGGCTTTGGAATTGAACCATCCAAGAAGCCAAAGAAACCCTCGGATTCGAGGAGCACTTGAACTTGCGACTTCCACATCATATAGTTACAGGAATTTAGTTTAATCAACAACATATGAATAAGGGTAGAATAGCTTAACTGGTTGTCTGCCATGGAAACTTTGGAAGGTTCAAGATTTTTCAAAATGACGGAAGATTAGAACGAAGTAAAAAATCGAAACATGTCTGATACCATGAAAGTGTGTAATTCACCATGTTTGATGTGTCTATCATAGATGGAATAAATAGAGTACAATGAGTTAGTTACATCAAATCTAGACTGTTCTATATATATACAGTATCAATCTCAATTAATCTAAAATCTATCAGGATATTCTATCTATTCTATCAATAATAAAGAAATTGAAACAAACAGTTTAGCAGTCTATAGTCCTTATCAATTCTCATATCGACGTTTTTATAATAGTTGTCTGACCAATTGTCAGCTTGTAGTATACATACTAGCATAATTTAAGTTTTCAATCAACGTGTTCGGCGGCCAGCTTTGAATGTCTGACCATGATCAATCAACATAATTTTTCCTTATAATATCTCTGTATACCAGTTATTTTGTCTGGCTTTCCATTATTTTTCATAGCTACTTTGCATTATTCTCGAGAAGAAATTTAGCAATGATTGAAAGGGGGCAGCACGATAGCATATTTTCAATGCGTATTCGCCTGGCTGTGTTCTATGGTCGGTGGCTGGACGATCTGCAGAGGTGGAGGAAAAGTAGGGAACCAGCTGCAGGGATCACTGAACGAATGTTTCGATTGTGTGAGCCCAGATATGATTTTGATCCTGAAGAGGTGACTGCATCTCTTTCCAACAGCATGCCTCGTATGCGTCAGGATTGTTTTTTCTTGGACATTTTGGCAGCAGTTATAGTAAGGAGTGATGCAGCTGAGATGATACGCAATAAGTCCCTCGTCCAAACCATTGATCATCTGGCACAGGAGATTCGCGATGAGTGGAGTGGGTATGGATCACCAGATGCAATGCTGAATATGGTTATTGATGGCCAAAGAAAGACGGATGAGCTTTACAAATCAGAGATTGAAGGAGCGCTCCAGGTTTTGTCCAGCATCACAGTTTCTGCCGGCTCTCCTGAATCTGGATTTTGGGATGATTTTGTTCCCAACTTGGGCAAGAATTTTCAGTTGTTCCGAAACACTGGACATCTTCTTCTTCACGAAAACCTCCAGTTCCTCCACAAGGAGTTGCTATCAATCCACAGGTACCTGGATGGTGTTCGAAAAGGTCTTAGCCCGGGGTTTCGCAGCAATCCTGAAGTTGATGATTTTCTTGTACACGTTGCATCTGTGGTCCTCAACATTGCACTTAAGTCCACTCATTTCTGGTTCAACAGCAGCAGGGATCATAGGGTTGATGCACTAACAAGAGCCCAACAAGATGTGGTTGCTGCACTTGCCGACTTGAATAGGGAGATTGATCCCACAAATCTGGTTTTCATAGGGTTGAATCTCAGATTCCACGAGAACCTCTACAAATTGAGCCTTGAGTCTGATTCAATTACTCAATTTTGTAGCTATCTTCTCTTTTGGGTGGGTAGCGAACAATTTAGGAAAGAGTTGATATCCCTGCTCACCCTTTTTTTTACATACAAGAAACCGGATGGTGACAGTTTGATTGCTGAGATTGAGGCATTACTTGGAGAGGCAGCCTTTTCGCATCAAGATGCTTCATCGCTTCCGTGTCCTGATGATGGGTTACTAGCAAAACTTGGTGTTCTCAAAGCAGAGCTTTTACTCAAAATGTAACTCAACGCCGGCACTCCCTCGCTGGATCTCACAAACTTGAGGCCATTACTTACCAAAGAGGCTGTGGATGATGATGAACTGGTGAGCGAGATAGATTTTCTTCAGTCCAGGGGCATCACTCTGGATTACTCGACTTTGCAGTTGCTTTTTAAGGTTCCTGTTTTCAAAGGCTGAGGCATTTTTAGCCACCCTTGTTGGAGAGCAAGTTCAATCCCTTGGTGAACACCTTAATTACTTGAAGCGAATCATAACAAATAAACTGGCGAGGGACACATCAGAGGAAGAGAGAGTGATCTGGAAAGTTGATGCTTTTGTCCGAGGGATTACGGTTCTCTTTTACTCCTTCCTTCCTGAGAACCAAAGGTTGGAGAAAATCATCCATTCCTTGCCTCACTTGTTGGATGAGCCGACAACGATCAAGACAAAGATTGAAGAGATGAGTCACCAATTTCCTAGCTCTATCTTCCCCAAGACTAACCAGCTGGGATTCGTGGAAGCTCTACACAAAAACTTTCGCCGGCTTCTCAAATATGATCCTGAGTCAATTGCTCCCGTAAGGCATCATATTGAGGAGGCTATTATGCATCTCCAGCCTTTCCTCTCCACCATCTTAAAACACTCGGATGCTGAGCTTCCGGGAGAGGTAAAAGATGTGGCAAGTCTCATCATACAAGCAGCATATAAACTGGAGTATGTTGTCCAGTCAATTGAGGTTGATGGTCATTTCCAGCAATCTCTGTGGCTATATGATGTAATCGAGGATATGCGACGGCGGGTGCAGGGATTCCACGACATGTACCGTGTTGCACAAGTCCTCCCATCTGCACGGATGGTAGTACAAGCTGATGCTAGTGCTGCAGCTGCATTTAGCGGGATTCTGGTAGATCTGAGTGATGAGGAAACAGCGATAGTGGAGCGCCTCACCTGGGGATCTGCCCAGCGAGATGTTGTTTCCATCGCTGGCATGCCAGGCATTGGGGAGACAACTCTAGCTAGAAAAGTGTATAACCATCGGAATGTCATGAGTTATTTCCGGCGCCGGGCATGGTGTACTGTTTCGCAAACTTACTCCAGGAGGATATTGCTGCTTGAATTATTAAGTCATATGCCTTTGGTTAGTGAAAACCTTAGTCAATTGACTGACGACGATCTTTTATCCAAGTTGCGTAGGTCCTTGTTGGGGAACAAGTACCTCATTGTCATGGATGACGTCTGTATTAGAACTCTACGTATATATTTTGAATTAGTCATGCAAGACTTAGTCTAGTCAGTTACTTCTCTGACTATGTATTAATATCAAACTCTTCTTTATTGTTTGCCCTCGAGCAAAACAAACTCGTTTATCGTTTAATCAATCTGTTATTTCTTCTTCTCGTTGCTTTGAGCTCATCCATTGTGACATATGGGGACCTTTTTCTATCTCTTCTAAAGATGGCGCTAAATACTTTCTTACCATCGTTGATGATTACTCAAGATGTACTTGGGTCTACCTTATGTGTTCTAAATCTGAGACTCTTCAGTATATTCAATATTTCCATAAATTCGTCATTACACAATATTCACATATGATCAGCTCCATTTCTACAGGATCCCTCTCCATTTTTTTACCTCAACTACAAAAGTTTCGATCCGACAATGGGACAGAATTTTTGTCAAAAGACATTCAATCATGGTTTCGATCTCATGGAATACACCATCAACGAAGTTGTGTGTATACCCCTCAACAAAATGGAGTTGTTGAGAGAAAACATCGCCATCTTCTTTCGGTGGCAAGAGCTCTACGGTTTCAATCCAATATACCAATCGATTATTGGGGTGAATGTGTTCTTACCGCTGCATATTTGATAAATAAAATGCCAAGTCCGGTATTGTCCAATAAGTCCCCACACGAGATTCTTCTCCGATCTTCGCCGAAATATGACCATCTTCGAATTTTTGGTTGTCTTTGTTTTGCTCGAAATACATCGGTCCGAACAAAGTTTGACCCTCATGCTAAACCAGGTATCTTCTTAGGCTATCCATTTAATCATAAAGGATATATGATCCTCGATATCGAATCAAACCAAAAATATGTTTCTCGCGATGTTGTGTTCAAGGAACGTATATTTCCATTCCAAGACGCCATGCCTCCTGTACACGATTTTTTTTCGAATACCGAGACATCACCATTGTATTATGATGATGATATTCCTAGTTCTTTGGTTAATTCACCATCTCCATCCTATGATACTCCTTACACTACTGCAAACACATCATCTGATCATCCTCTCCCAGCTCATTCCATATCAACTCATGTCTTGGACTCCATTCCGTCTCCACAATCTCCTTTAAGTCCTTCTCCTTCTAATTCAAATTCTTCATCCACGTCTCCCACATATCCTTCCTCGTCTAGTTCACAAAATTATGAAGAACTAGCAAGTAATTCTATCACAAATGAATCACAAATACCACTTCGGCACTCTACTCGTGATCGCCAAGAACCTGTTTGGAAGAAGGATTATATCTGCACTAATATTTCATGTACTACTACTTTTCCTTACCCACTCACTCACCATTTATCATTTGATAAATTCAGCTCCACTCATAAGGCTTTCCTTACTTCTATCCTTACATCTCATGAGCCGAGAACCTTTACTGAGGCCATGAAACATGCTGAATGGCGTGAAGCTATGTCCAAGGAGATTGCAGCTTTGGAAGCTCATTGCACATGGACATTAACCCCTCTACCACCCGGTAAGTCCGCCGTTGGTTGTAAATGGGTTTACAAGACTAAATTCAAATCTGATGGCAGTATTGAACGCCGCAAAGCTAGACTCGTTGCAAAAGGATATACTCAACAGGAAGGCATCGATTATCATGATACCTTTGCACCTGTGGCTAAATTAGTTACCGTTCGTGTGTTATTATCCTTAGCTTCAATTCGAGGTTGGTCTCTCCATCAACTTGATGTCAATAATGCATTTTTACAAGGAGACCTCAATGAAGAAGTCTATATGCAAATTCCCCCTGGCTTTCGTAAGCAAGGCGATCATCGTGTTTGTCGCTTGAATAAGTCCCTCTACGGTCTTAAACAAGCATCTCGACAATGGTTTTCAAAATTTTCCTCAACCCTCTTAGTTGAAGGATTTATTCAATCTCGTGCAGATTATTCACTTTTCTTTTATCACCAACATAAAATTTCAGTCTTTGTCTTGGTTTATGTTGATGATATTATCATTACAGGAAATGATACATCTTTTATATCCTCTCTTAAATCTCGACTTGAATCCAAATTCTCTATTAAAGATCTAGGCAAATTACAATATTTTCTTGGCATTGAAGTATCCAGATCATCTCATGGGTTATTTTTATGCCAACGCAAATATATACTTGACATTCTCCAGAATTCTGGCCTTACTGGCGCTAAAACTTCAGCTTTTCCTATGGATCAACATCTTAAACTTCTTCCTACTTCAGGGGAATTATTACCCGATCCCAGCATTTTTAGACGTTTGATTGGTCGTCTTCTTTATCTTACAGTTACTAGACCAGATATAACGTATTCTGTTAATTCTCTTAGCCAATTTATGCAACAACCAAGGTCTGCCCATTTAGAAGCGGCCTTACGTATCGTGCGATATCTCAAAGGCACTCTTTCTCATGGAATCCTTCTATCTTCTTCCAGTTCTCTAAACCTTCAAGGGTACACAGATTCAGATTGGGCTGGATGTCCTACCACTCGTCGTTCGACAACGGGTTACTTTACCATGCTTGGTGCTAGTCCACTTTCTTGGAAATCTAAGAAGCAACCAACTGTCTCCAGATCATCCGCCGAAGCTGAATATAGGGCTATGGCTAATCTAACTGCCGAATTACAATGGCTTTCCTTTCTATTTACTGATCTTCGTATCCCAATTCCGAAGCCAATTCCGGTTTACTGTGATAATCAAGCGGCCATCCACATTGCTAAAAATCCTATTTTTCACGAACGTACGAAACACATTGAACTTGATTGTTACTTTGTACGTGAAAAACTATTATCAGGTTTAATTTCTCCAACTTACATCTCCTCATCAAATCAGCTTGCTGATATCTTCACTAAACCCCTGAGTGCAGAACAGTTTCGTCAACTTTTGCTCAAGTTGGGCATACGTTCGAATCCCTCTCCCGCTCCAACTTGAGGGGGGGTATTAGAACTCTACGTATATATTTTGAATTAGTCATGCAAGACTTAGTCTAGTTAGTTACTTCTCTGACTATGTATTTTAGTAAGACTTAGTCTAGTTAGTTACTTCTCTGACTTTGTATTTACGTAGACTTAGTTAGTAGAATCCCTATAACTTTGGGATTTAGTTACATACTTGTATTATATATACGGTACTCCAGTGATGAATAAAATTAATAATTTCCATCTCTTACTCAATATCAAACTTTTCTTTAGTCTGGGATACTGCTGCATGGAATGACTTGGGAATTTGTTTCCCTGATAACATTAATGGAAGTCGAATTTTGATAACCAATCGCCTCCGTGACGTGGTTTCAAAAATCAAGCCCGGTAGTGATCCACATTCTATTCGTCCATTTTCAGATGATGAAAGTTGGATGTTATTAGAGAAGAGGGTATTCAAAGGTGCAGTTTGTCCTGGAGAATTGTTGGAGGTTGGAAAAGAAATTGCTCGACATTGTCAAGGATTACCACTTGCAGTTGTCGCAGTAGCTGGTGTCCTCCAGAGAATCGAAAGCAGCGCTGATTCGTGGCGAGGAGTCTTGAAAAGTTTGAACTCAGAAATAATTAACAGTCCAGAAAACAGGTGCAGGGAAATTTTGGAACTGAGCTACAAGCACTTGCCGGAAAAACTATAAGTATGCTTTCTTTATCTGGGAGTTTTCCTGGGGGACAAAGATATTCCTGTCAAGAAGTTGATGCGTTTTTGGATGGCAGAGGGATCCGTACAGCAAACCGAGCTAAAGAGCTCGGAGGAGGTAGCAGAAGATTACTTGCTCCAACTCATTAACAGAAGCCTGGTAAATGTGTATAAACGAGGATCCAATGGGAAGGCTAAAACATGTCTCCATGATCTGTTGCGTAATTTGTGTCACTTGAAAGCAAAGGAAGATGACTTCTTACAACTGGTGATCAGCGGGCCAGATGAAGTATATTCAGATTATGGTTCAGAGTTTGATCATGGTACGAAGCAGTTAGGTCCTACGCCATTCACAAGCTACAGATTGAGCTTCCTTTTTAGACGGCAGCACTTTGTTGATTCCACACCTTCCAGCCCGGGAGCTCGGTCCTTGACGTTCTTTGCCTCTTCTGATTCCGAGCCTAAATGTCCCTATGACATCTCTTTCATTTGTCACAACTTCAAGCTACTTTGGATTTTGGATTTGAAATCCAAAATCCGTTTGAAATAGGATTAATGGTGCACTTGAGATACTTAGGTGTGAGTGGTTACATGCAGTCTGTTCCACCATCAATAGCCAACTTGTGGAGACTTGAAACCTTGATCGTGAAGAGATTACGTGGTAAAGTTGTACTACCACAAACTATTTGGAGCATGGTTAGCCTAAAGGTACATTCATGTGAATAATCATGTGGCATTTAGTTCTCATGACGAACAGGATGTAAAATGGTATCATTTACCAAATTTGGTCAGTTTTTCCACTCCGTGTCTTTCTTTTGGGGAGGAGGAGGAGGACACGTTGAGCATTTTGAAGAGGTTTCCTAATCTCCGGGAGTTGAGATGCGTATTGTTGCGGCCATGGGATTCTTCTGAGGATTGCGGTGGGTTCCTAGACCTGGGCTTTCTTACTCATTTGGAGTCACTCAAGATCATTTACCATGGTCGAGCAATATATTCAGGGGAATATGTCCTTCCCTCCAGTCTCAAGAAATTAACTCTATCAAACTTTTGCCTGCAAGAGAATCATCTTTCAGTAATTGGGGAACTACGACGTCTTTGCATTCTGAAATTGGTTGCTGGAACCTTCGAGGATAAAAAAATGGGTCATGAAGGAAGAAGAATTTAAGGAACTGACCTTCTTGGAGCTGGATTCCATGGACATTGTTCAGTGGGATGCCTCTGATGATCATATTCCATGCCTCGAGCGATTAGTACTACGAAATTGCAAGGCTCTTGAGGAAATTCCACCCGACTTCGCTAATATTTGCACTCTGAAGATGGTTGAAGTACAATGGTGTACCCAGTCTGTGGTAGAGTCAGCTAAAGTAATCCTGGATACGACAAAGGGAATTGAAGTGCTGATTACACGTGTCTAGCTGAAATTGTATCGAGGAGGATGGGCAATCCCATCTGAGAACTAAATGTAAGAAAAAGTTTTAGCAGACATTGGTTTCATTTTACCTACAGCAGTGCTTTTCCTTATTTCAGATCAACGGATCTGTGCATACAAATTTGTAATATTTTGCAATAAATTATTTGTAACTTTTCTGATCATTTTGAGTAAAAACGCAACAATTGTAGTTATACCTGCAAACAAGTAATGCAGTTGCACCAAATCCCAGGAAAGGTTTGTTTGTAAAGTCTGTAGAGTTTCTTCTAAGATCCAAGGCTTGAACAAAAAATGACAGACAATGTTGTATCTGAAACTTCCTGCCAATGAGCCAAAAGCAAAGGGGAAGTTTATTGTGGGATGGATGTATTAATATATAAACATTAAATGACCACTTCTCTGGCACCTACATATCATAGACTACACTGAAATCTAGTACTTAATACATTACAATACCAGCTAGTTAGCCAACAGGTAAAACTTAAGATAAAATGCAGTAAGCATGGGGCTTTACCTGCTACCAGCACAAAATTTTCCACCATGGTCTCTTTGCCATTGCTACTGTACGATCAAACTCTCCAAATCAGATTCTGCCCCTTGGATCAAAGTAGGCACAACTTACAATTTTGAGAAGCAGCCTTTGTAGTGTTCCTCTTATTAACTGAAAGCGTGAAACATTATGATCTTGACTGACCCCCGGTAATATTTTCCAAGTTCAAGCAAATCTGGATTAGAGTCATGTGTAAAGTCCACAACTTGTACATTTGCATCAGCCACCACACACCTAAATGCATACATTTAAAGCATGCATTGGTTGTCTGTAGCAAAGCTGTAAAGTTTCAGCAAGGGAAGATGATGATCAGCAGGACTAGCACGTCGAATTTGTCAATTTTGGAATATTCCACAGAGCATCAAACTCAAGTTACCAAAAGTCCCCACAGGAGCACAATCCTGCTTTGAAGTGGTGAAACCTATTTGAATCCCTGACAATAATCTCTCTCCCCTCAATCTCTGATATCAACTTAATCACCGAATGGCAGTCACCACAAACTCTAAGGTTTTTAAAGATGTGAATCTTAGTATCAGAAGGTGTGGAAATCAATCCAAAAGCAATCGCCAACCTTTCGCTGTGTTGTGAAAGGATGGTTTCTTTATGTTCGTCCTCCACATCATGGAGGACAGAGTTAGTGTCTGGTCTGTATCCTCTAGCCCTTAACCGAATACATAACTCTTCAAGTTTCTGGTATATCTGATCTGACAAGGGATGTGAAACATCACCTGCCAGGAATGAGAATGTCTTGTTCTTAACCTCAATCCAGCTATAACCAGCCTCCTTTTTAACTTTCCTCACATCCATGAGCTTTCTCACTTTCGCTCTCTCTTTCCATTTGTTAGTTACAGCATACAGGTTGGACAGGAGGACGTATCCTGATGAGTCTTGCGGTTCAAGGAATATGAGTTTTGTTGCTGCAATTTTCCCTATCTCTATATTACGATGAACTCTGCAAGCCGCCAGAAGTGTACGCCACACGGTTGCACCAGCAGGAAAGGGCATTGCATTTATGAGATTCATAGCCTTTTCTAGCATTCCAGCCCGACTGTACAAGTCGACCATGCAGGAATATATCTCCATTGTTGGTAGAATTTGGAAACCTTTAACCATCATGTCAAAATACTTTTCACCTTCCTCCACTAGCCCCACATGAGTACAGGCAGAAATAACACCTACAAATGTTACACTATCCATTTGTAACTTTTGCATCCTTAGTTCCTCAAAAACCATCAGAGCTTTCTTCCCATAACCATGTTGCGCATATCCTGTAATCATCGAGTTCCACGACACCAGATCCCTCTCCTGCTGCCTCTTAAAAACTGCATAAGCACTGTCTATGTTTCCTCTTTTTGCATACATTGTTACAAGAGCGCTACTTACACATAATGCATTACTGTATCCTGATTTTATAGAGCTAGCATGAAACTGTTTCCCTTGCTCTCCTGCTGCAGTAGGCGAATTACATGCATCAATGACACTAGAAAAAGTGTATTCGTTTGGTCTGCCTCCATCCCTTGCTAATTGCTGGAAAACATTTATAGACCCTTCCAGGTCTTCTGCTTGCGCATAACCAGACAACATCGCAGACCATGCCACAATATCTCTCTCTTGGATTATTTCAAATACTTGCACAGCCTCCTCAATATTTTCCAGTTTTACATAAGCATCTAGTAACGCTGTTCCTACAGTTGGTGAGGCCTCATAGTTGGTTTTGATGACTTCTGCGTGAATTAAAAAGGGAGAAATTTTAGGATGAGCGGACAGGATGGTGGAATAGGTGAAATCATTTGGCGAAACACCTTCCCTTTTCATTTCACGAAACAGTCCCACTGCTTGATCCTTCCCTCCATTCTGAATGTAACCACTTATCATTGCAGTCCAAGACACCACATTCTGGCCATGCATAAAGCTGAATATTGTGATGGCATCGTCCATCTGATTGCATTTTGTGTAGGACACCATGAGGGCTGTCCTAATGTTAGGGTCGAACCCAAATCCTAGGCGAACAACCTGTGAATGAAGCTGTCTCGCCAAGGTCAACGCTTTCATGTTTGCACATAATTTAATGCCTGTCACGAAACTCATCTGCGTGAGCTTCACACCAGCAAGCCTCATCTGATAGAACAGATCAACAGCTTCCATATCATGCCTGTTCGTCACAAGACCAGCAATCATCCCATTCCACGAGATAGCATTTCGATTCTTCAAACCATGAAAAACGGCGCTAGCCTCTCTAGCCATCTGAGATTTTGAATACATGTTAATCAATGAGTTCGCCACAAAGACAGTAGACTCACAACCATACTTAACAATAACCGCGTGAATCTGAGCTCCCTTCTCAACAGCGCCATCACAAGCTAAAACTCCAAGAATCGTGGAGAAAGTATATGGGTTGGGTTTGATTCCATACTCCCACATCATTCTAAAAGTTTCCAATGCTCTCCCAATCAGCTTACTATTCGTAAAACCTGTTAGCAATGAGGTCCACGACACCACATTCTTCTCCCCCATCTCGTCGAACATGCGCTCCCCATCACAAATATTCTTCGTCTTCATGTACATATCAACAAGTGAAGTGCCAACGCTAACATCAGAAAACAACCCCGATTTAGTGCACGCGCAATGCACCTGTCTTCCGACAAAGACATTAAACAAGCATCCACAGACCCTCAACACACAAGAAAAAGTGGACCCGTCAATCCAAACACCTGATCGATGCATGCATTTGAAATGATTTATGGCTTCTAAGTTACATTCATTACGAGAGTACTCAAAAAGCTGACGATTATAATGCGAAGCATCCCTCTCAAGACTTTCAACGAACAGCTGGTGTGCAAAGACAGACTCCCGAATTCCAGTACCCACTTGAGATACATCACAATCGAGAACTAGAGCTTGGGACTGACAGGAACAAAGGGTTCTGACGGGATTATGGAAACGATGGACAAATTTGAGTCCTTCCAAAGCAGGCCGAAAAGTCATGGCGTTCGGTTGCCGTTAGAGGTTCTGGCTTCCCAACGTTAAAACATGTGCAATGGGAAAGCGGTCCAGGAAGTGAAATCACGCTAAAACTTAGGTGGAAATACAAAATCCCATCATAGGGGTTCCACAAAAGTGGAACCGGGCATTGGTTCCAGAATTTTGGAACCGCCCAACATACATAAAATGGCAGGCGGCCCATGTGAAATGTGCGCGTTCCACAAAATTGTCCAGCATTGGTTCATTTATTTCATTTTGTTGCATGGTTTTTTTCTTTGTTTTGTTTTGTTTTTTTAGTATGTCTCTTCAAAATGATATTTCCATAAAATACAAAAAAAATTAATGTTTAATATGTAAATTATAAGAAATAAAGATTAAATTTTTAGATTGCATGAATCGGGTTATAAACTTTATAACTATTACACGTTGCATAATAAAAATTTCAATATTGCAACTACGTCCATTTACCTTTCATTATTCTATATAAATTCCGTTTTTCCATAACCCTATAGAAAAACGGTCTTTTCCAAGACTTTATCTTATTTTTTTAGTTTGCCTTTTTTTATTACTCTATAATTCTTTTTAGTAATAATTTTAGTCCTTTTTTTAAAAATATATGTAATTCATTTTTCTAAAATTAATTTGTATTTCATTTTTCTAATAATTGGGGAACTAGTTTTTATTTTTTGTAATTTTTTTATATATGTAATAGTGGATTAGACTAAATCAATATTTCAATTTTTTGATTTGTAATAATTAGACATATTAAATTAATATTTTAGTATTTAAATATTTATTGTAATTTTTCTAATCGTAATGATTGGTCTGTCAAATGTAATATTTTTTAATCTTGAATTTTTAAAATCAATTTCACTTATTTGATTTTTGATAAAAAATTATTTAATATTTTTTTGAAAAAAAAGAAATTAAAAATGTATTATTAAATTTCACATTTCAATTTATTTTAGTTGGAAAATGAGTCAATCTCTTAAAGGACAGTCTTTCCATAAGACATGGAAAAATCAAGGTTTAAAGTGTAAATTTAGAAAAATTAAGATAAAAGTTTGGGTTATATGAATCGGGTTATAAACTTTATAACTGTTACATGTTGCATAATAAAATTTTAATATTGTAATTAAGATATTTTACCTATTATTATTATAATTAAATCCTGCATTTCTATAATCCTATGGAAAGACGGTCTTTCTCAAGACTTTGCCGTGGAAAATTTATTTAAAGCAAATATTGAAGGTAAAATTAATGAGTAGGAAATAGAAAATCAAATGGGGTTATGAAGTAGTTGCAAGGTGGTTTCAACAATTGTGAAGAGAAAAATGAAGTGGTTTCTTTGTGGTTCCAGTTGATGACATGAAGGAGAGAAATTGGATATTTAACTGAAACTACAAGTGCCATTGCAGAGCGATTTTTACCATTGTACAGGTCTAATAGGGATGGAAAAAAAATCAAAAATTGAATAATTCAAATTTGAATAATCAAAATCAAATTTAAATATGGTATTCAGATAACCACATTGAGTACATTGAATTTTTTAAATATGATTTTTTATTGAGCGAAGTGCATATATAACCCTGTATAATTCACAAAAATGCACATATAACCCTGTGATAATCGAAAGTGTAAATATAGCTCTAAAATATAAATAGTTAGTTTATGTGCAAATATAACCTTTTCCGACAGTTTGAAACCTGACTATGATGCAAAGACTATTTTACCCTTCTAAAAAATTAAAAATAAAAACGCCTTTAATGCCCCCGACCCCAACCCTAATTTTTTTCTCCTTTTCTTTCTTTCTCCGCGTCCTTTTTTGGCAGGAGAATCGACAAGTATGCTCCTTCACGCTAGCGCAATCGGACGTCTTCCGGCGGTCGTGGCAGTGGTGGAACCAATGGTACGCGAGGTAGGGCTCTAGCCCTACCTCGATCGCCGACAGCAGGGAGAAGGAATCGATCCGGGCCTCCAGCGCTTCTTCCACCGCAGCGCCGCGCGTCTTCCAGCGAGAAGCTCGGAGAAGAAGGCCGCTTCGCAGCCTTCTCTTTTTTTTTGCTACTGAAGTAGTAAAATGACGTCGTTTTCACGTTAGTGAAACGACGTCGTTTCTTTGTTAGTAAGCGGAAAAAAAAAAGAATCATGGGCTTATGCATTGGATTGGGCCAAAACGGAAATCTCAATCCAATAGCCAATCCATAATCCATTTCTTCCCAAATTTGGAAAGCGGGAAGAGAGGAAGCACTAGTAGCAAGCCACCAGGTCTCCGCCACTGGCGTCACCAACCACCAGGTCTCCGCCGGAAGTTGCCGTCGTCCCGCCGCCGCCATCAGCCTCCCCTAAATTTTTTTTCTGGTTCCGCCACTGGGTCGTGGGACGCTGTTATTTGATGGGGACAAGATCCTCGTCCCCGGGCAAAAGTACTCTGTCGCCCCCCCACCCCGCGGAACCGTGAAGAAGCTCAAGTGGCGCAACCAAAAGCCGCCGATTGGAATCACCACCACTCTACCACCATTGAAGGCAGCGGCGGAGGAGGAGAAGGAGAAGAGCTTCCTCAAGAGCAATCTGGTGCTTGTTCCAAAAAAATCTGGGATTCTAATTAAGTCAAAGAGTAAAACTAAAGCTTGGAATCGCCGGCGACAGAGGAATCCGGTTCAGAAAAAGTGAGCTGGATCTGTCGTCGGCGAACACATCTGACCGTGGAAGCTCTGGATCATCCGACTGTGAGAACACATAGGTTGGATCATCCGACCGTGAGAACACATAGGTTGGATCATCCGACCGTGAGAACACATAGATCGGATCTTGAATTTCTAACACTTCAACGAGCTAGAGTTCAACCTTTTGAGAGCGATGCAACACTTGGCGACGGAGGAACAGGGGCCACAACAAAAGTTTTCTGGGGATTTCGAACACATGGAGCTCAACGTTAGGACGCTTAAAGAACACCATTCTCCGTCGCTATGTTAGTTACTGAGTTAGTGCATAAACTTGGCTAGAATTGCTATTTTTTTAGTTGTTGGCTTTGGATATGCTTGGGCTGTTGCCAGATTCATTCCTATGGAATCCGGTGGGTATTCTCGGGTTTAGGGATTTGGTGGAGTTTTATTGAGGTTTTGGGTTATCGGCTGAGAATGGGGTTGTTTTAGTCGACAAAAATTTGGGGAACATCTTGATTTCACACCTTCGGCGGAGGCTACTTAACGGAGGTCTGGCGGAGCTTCGAGAGAATGTTTTGTACTCGCAGACATACTTCAGGTAATTCATGACGTATCGTGTTAAGGTATAGATGGCATCGTCGGGCACGGCGGACTTCTTGGCGTCGTTCTTGATGGAATTTTCCATCTCCAGGAAGATGTTCGACGGAGAAACAGCTCAGGCAAAAGATCTTCGCAGGGAATCCAGCAACGCGGTGAGGGATCATCTCCGGTGGTGAAGCAGTGGAGCGGCGGCCAAGGTGGAGATGGAGGAGGTAACAGGGTGGCGGAGGTGGTGGTTGTAGCGGCGAAGGTGGTGGCTATTCAGGGAGAAAGTTCATATTTGTCTTTCAATTTTTTGGATTAGGTTGAAAGGGTATTTTGGTCATTTCCATTTGGTCAATGGCCGGAAATATCCGGTCAATGCCGAAATATAGTCTTTAGGGTTATATTTGCACTTATTTAAAGTAGTTAGGATTATTTTTGCACTAAAAATTATCTTAGGGTTATATCTGCACTTTCTCAATTATATAGGGCTATATTTGTATATTTCTTTTTTTATTGGTTTTAGATATTGAAACGGATGCGAGGGGATTCCTTCCGAATTGTGATAGTTCCCAAGATTGACAACGTCGAGTCCAGCCTCAAATCAGTGCTTATTCTTGTTGATCATTTAATTTATTGAAAGTAGTCTACCTTTGTCTGGTGTTTTTCATCTTTATTTATATAGGTGAGATCATGTGATCGTGGCATGTGTGTCGTGCTTCTCTTTCTTAGGTAGTGGCTTGGTAAAGAGCTCCGTGGTAAGTAGTGTCTTTCCGTGTTCCCATGATTGATTACCTTAGAGCGAAGCAACATGGTTGGTAGGTGTGTACATAATGAACCAGTTTGTTCCATCATAGTGACCATTTTACTACTTAACCTTATCTGAATGGGGCCGGATGGGTCGTATATAAACCCGAAATGCAATCCAAAGTTCGACCCGAATAAAAACTTGTTCCATTTCTTGAGCCCAAATAAAACTAGCTCAATAAAACTATATACAAACCCTAATCATATAAAAGTTGTGCATTACTGATGCGGGGGAGTCCTTCTGGGCCAACATAATGACCAAAATTAGTGCAATGCAGCATACTTGTTTGGTTGACCTGCAAAACAAGGTCCTGAGCTGTCCCCTAGATCTAGCTTCGACGCTTAAGTTAGTATTTTGATTTACCTTGACTTGTCTCCGGAAAATGTCATTAGTTGTCTTCTTGTCCTGGATCTCTATTTATAGTTGGCAGACTCTGTGATCTCTATTGATTGTGCCCACGTTGCTCCTATCATTACTAGATCGTGGTCTTGTAATGCATAGCAAATGGTGGTGAAGATTGAAGAAGAGGTGGATCGCCGCAAATGTCTGATATGGTTTTGAGCACAACTTCTGCGTCCAGTGTCGGAATCAGGTGAGGCAGGTGTCATTGGAACTTTTGCAATACGTTATTTTTTTGGCCATTTGAGCTCATTTAAGGCCTTAAAACGGCAATTTACTGTTTTCCAATTTTTTCTTTATTTTGGAATTTCTTTTTTTTATCATTCCATAGTTTCATTATAGTATTTAAGTACCTCTTGTCCAATTCAGATATTTTATCTTTCACAATATTATTTTCGAGAATATTTTCTCTCTGGTGGACTCTAGATACAAAACCTAGGATTTGTGCTTACAACCCTTGGTTATTCTTCAAAAATTCATGATTGCAGATCTCTTTTGATATTCTGACTGCGTCATCTTGGTGGGATAGCCATAGGTGCTAACCATTTTCTTTCTCAAGGTGGATTTTTTTCCGTACCACACAATCGTACTTTATATTTGCTTACTCGTCTCGTTGGTCACGATGTTTTTTTTTGCTTGGACTTCACGTGGTTCAGGGAGGTGTATACCATAACCTCCCCAGCTAAGGAGGCGTTGTGAGCTAAGTTGTCATACTTTCTATTGAATCGAGGAAAGTTTAATCGAGAAATGAAATTGACGGCGAAGTGAACATAGGTTTCTTGGGCGAAGGTATATGGAAAGATGTAACTAAGCTTTTAAGTTATCTTTTTTTGGGTAACACTTGTTAGTGGCCCGAGAATATATGGTTAGCTTATGAATATTAAATGTGAGGTAAAGATTTACTTAATAGTAATGTATTAACCGTTGTTAAGTGTCTCTCCTTAAGTATCGTTTAAGTTTCTTTGTCGTAAAGGAATACAAATAGTATTTCAGTATGTCAACTTTATTGTTGTCCAATAATGGCAGGTTGGAGTAGTGTTCTTACCTTGGCCGGTGTAACTATGCTAAAAGAATATCATTCCGATTTATATGCTTTTGAGGTCATAGATCCCCGTGTTGGTAATATCGTGATGAGTTGGCCACCTATCATGATTAGTGTGTATGAGTGTCAGTTGCAGTATGGCTTAACTTTCTCTATTCCAGATTACTTCATGAGCATTTTGGAGGCTTAATGGGTTGCACTTGCTCAGATGCATCTGCGGGGAGTGGCCATACTTGTTGGTTTTGAGCGTATATGTTGTAAGATTCCGGTGGATATTAGTTTGCAATTGATTAGTGTTTACTATAGTCTACGTATGGTGAGCATGAAGGAGTCTTGGGTGACATTTAGGCCTGTTATGGAAAATTTTTAAATCGTAAGGGTAGTTTATGATGGTTATAAGGATTGGGAAGATAGGTTTCTGTGTGTGAGCTATTGTGGCCACGTAACGATGTCGTTATGGAATGACAATGTTCCCTGCACTAGTAGATGAAATGGGGGAGGAAATTGGGCCCTATGAGGAAACTGTGGGCCCATGTTGTGAAGGTAGTTAGACCCTCTAGCTGGCGAGGTATGACACTTCATCAGGATTATCAATTGATGTTTACTGTCTAATTTGTAATTGTGTTCATTTTGTAGTTGTTAGGTTTCATAGTTTGACAAAACCATCGTCCCATAATCGAGATGCAAGTGCATCCAATAGCCATCATGAGACAAGTGTGTTTTTGTTGAACAAGGGGGGTGTTGCCACTAAGCTTAGAGCTAGTGAGAGAGAAGGACCTGGCCATGGTCCTTCCAAGGTGATGAAGTCAAACGACACTGCGATGGTTGTGAATACTGGGGATATTCACAAATTTGCTAGCGTGGTTGGTTTTACTAAGGAAGTAAGTTAATTTCCTATAGATTTGAAGCATAGGCTTATACAGTATGTTAGTGATTTAATTGTAATGGTACAGGTTGGTGATGCCTTGGCCGATACTGCTCAACGTGATGTTGAGTATGCTAATATTGTAAGGGAGTTTAAAAAGGGGTTGGGGTCATTGGAACCATCGTTGGGAAGGGGGGAAACGGGAAATAAGGGAGTGGAAATGAAGTAAGGCAGACTGTGTGCTCTTTGCAAGGAGAATGATACTGCTAACCTCACTTTGCGTGAGAAACTTAGGCCCACCCTATCCTTGTGTGCGGGTTGACAGACTGATAGGGACACGAGATTTTCAAGGTTTACTCGGGGATATGTATGTTAAGATGATCAAGGTTAGGAGGTGCGAGGCTATGTTCTGACTTCACGAGCAGAACCCTGAATCAGATGAAGCCGAACCAAGGTGTCTAGATGTCTAAGAAGGTGTTATTCATACTCTCAAGATGTATTGTGTACTATACTGTACAAATATTACTTTCTTAAAGGGTGTGAGTTGTCGATATTGATCATAATCCCATGTAATTTATTTCTCTGTTGATCTCAAGGTATCACGTTCAAATCAACCTCCTATAAGGTAATAGACCTCATGTTATATAAGTCTACTTTATAAGATTTAAATTAGGAAAGGTAATACTAACATTTACGAACTGTTGCATTAATTATAGTTTTAAGTGAATTTTAGATTCATGTGACACTTTTATAAAGTTAAGGCCCAATAAAAAACTTTCACCAAAATAGGGCAATACTCTATATGTCCTTAATTAAGGTTCTACATTTAACTTTGAGGAAAATGCATTTTTAACCATGTATTTTGTTTGAAAGTGCACATATAACCTTGTAAAATCTGAAAGTGCAAATCTAACCATGGACTTTGTTGACTAACATGTCAACAACCAAATTGGCCAAAAATTGGTGAAATGACCATAGCACCCTCGAGTTAAAAATTCAGAATATATATAATATGAAAAGACAGCAATGACCTCCCATATTCTCTTTCTTCCTCACTCTCCTCCCATCTCCTCCGCTTAATCCCCCATCCTCATCTCCATATCCTCCCTTCTCTTCCGTCTAATTCCAGCGCTGACCTCTATGAGCTGCAAACAACGGGCAAATGCGAGGGTGGTGCGAGCGGTGGGCTAGCGGCGGTGCGAACGCAAGGGGTGAGTGGGCGAGGGATTCACCGTGGTAGTAGTGTGTCAAATCGGTGGAGGTGGGAAGCTATTCTGGTGGTGGTGTGGGGCTGAGCGATGTAGGCTAAGTGGTAATGTTTTCGACAGTATTGGGGGTTGAGCGGTGTGGGGTTAGGGTTTTCGAAGGTGATAGGGTTGAGCGGTGGTGGGGGCTGAGCAGCCAGGGTTTCTGGTGGGAGGAGGCTGAGTGGTGAGGCTGAGTAGTGGCGGTGGGAGGCTTAGTAGTGTGGGGCTAGGGTTTTTGATGGGGAAGGGGAGGGGGGTAAGCGGTGAAGCTAGGGTTTTAGGTAGGGTGGTGGTTCTAGGTTGCAGTGGTTCTGGGCCGAGGGTGGAGCAACGGAGCTCCGACGGTGGTTCTAGGCCGGGGGCGGAGCTGTGGAGGTCCTAGGTCAGGGGAGAAGTGGCAGAGGCCTGGCGGTGGTTCTGGGCCTGGGCAGAGAGGCAGAGATCCGATGGAAAAGAGGCGGAAGTTCAGGGCCGGGGTAGAGGTCCAGTAGCAGAGTGGCGGCGATTTTGGGTCGGGTGGAAAAACGAAGGTCTGGCGGCAGAGCAGCGACGGAGGTGTGTTTGAAAAAGAAGAAGCCCAAGGATAGAATGCCATTACAGTTTCAGCTTTGAATCCAGAGGTAATTTTGTCTTTTCATGTTTTGTCAACCACTGACTTCATTGAGTAAACGCCGGAATCGAGCAAATGGGTATAAATGCACAATTTTACAAAAACTTAGGGTTAGTTCCGCACTTTCAAATTTTATAGGGTTATATCTGTACTTTTGAAATTTAATAGGATTATTTATGCACTTTACCCTTTAACTTTTTAAAGTTATAGTGGGTCACTTTTACTGCAATTTTACACATATAAATTAGAACTATATAATGTAATGTATATTTTTGGGCGAACGACTTGGGAGGCCCCTAAACTCTTTCTATCGTTCACCTCCCCCCCCTCCCCCATTTTAACACCTTTTGTCCCAGAACTAACAAAACTGTCGATTTGTCATACTTCCGTTAAATCAAAAGTCAATATTGTTAGTTTATGAATTTTTAACAAAATTAAGTAAGACAATTCATATATTTTTAATAACCATTCAGTCCCTCCCTCCATATTCTTCTTCTTCTGTATTAACTGGTGTGCACCAAAGTTCACACTCCCGTCGATGCTCACGGCTACTTTTTATTTACTTATACCTTCATAGACCACCTCTCTCTACCGCTATCACTGGCAACTCCACCACCTTCCTCCTTTGCTAGACCATTTCCCTTCTTCACTGCCACCGGCAACTACAACCCCACTCTCCTCCCCATCTTTCCCCAACTCTTCCTCTTGTTCAACCCGACTCCTTCATAACTCTCACCACCGACAAGGACCCCAACCAAGTCAGCTAACCCCAAGCCAAAGAAGAAACCCGATAAGCCCTGCCGCTCTCCCATCCCAACCCATCGAATCCGGGCAGCGCTTGTCACCTACTCTGGCAGAAGGCAGCATCGCCAAAAAATTATATTTCACAATCCATGCAGATTATCACCTACTTTGGAAGAAGGGATCCCCGCCAAAAATCATGTTTTGGATGAGGGAAGATGGTGTGGCGGTGTGAGTGGCGCAAAGGGTAGGGTTCATGTGTGGTGGAGGTCATGACGGAGAGGCGAATGAGGGCGACGATGAGGGTAGGGTTCAGGCGGATGGCGTGGTGGTGTAGGCGGTGCAAAAGGTAGGGTTTCAAGCGTGGCAGAGGGGTGGATGAGGGCGGCGATGAGGGTAGAGCTCAGGCGAATGGCGTGGTGGAGTGAGCGACATGAGAAGTAGGGTTCAGGCGCGGTGGAGAGGCGGGTGAGGGTGGCAATGTGTGCAGGGTTCACGCAGTGGTGTAAGAGCATATGGCGTGGTGGATGGGCGGATGAGGGTATGGTTTAGGCTGTGGTGAGCAGTGGCGATAAGGGCAAATGATGTGGCAGTGATGGTTAGATGACCGGTAGGTGGGTTGGGTGGGAGGGGAAGGGGACAATAAAAAATATAATTAAAGTTGATGTTTTATTGAACTTGACGTTTTGGCCGAATGGAAGGGCCAAGATTCAGCAGTTACATTATTTGAGGGGCCAAAAGTGTTCAAAAGGGGGGGGAGGCAAAGGTGAGCGATGGAAAGAGTTTAGGAGCCTCCTAAGTCATTTGCCCTATATTTTTTTACAATATTAAATATTTATAATTTATAATTATACGTTATCTGTCATAAAACCTAGTATGTGGTTTCGACTCTAAACAAGTTTAAATGATTTATTAAATTAGAATTGCAAGATATATATATTATGTTTGGTGGAATTGTGCTTTAGCTTGTAAGCAAACCTAAATCATTTTAATAGTAGACGTAGATGAGCTTTTATTTTTTTCCCTCCAAAAATACCGTAGGGGTGCATTTGACATGTTGGTGTGTTTGACATTGTTTATAAGCTGTTTTGCTTATAATCAAAATAACTTTTGATGTTTGATTAACTCCTAAAAAATATTTTATCTTAAAAGTAGAAGACATATTTGGGGAAATACATAACCTAGTCTCTCATTGCTTTCAAAATAACGCATCTTTTCTTATGGGCACAGTTTCACCAAATACAACCTTATAAGTTGCTAAAAAGCCATGTATAACAATTGCTAATAAGAAGTTCGGGTAAAACATGTAGCACCAGTAGGACTAACAATTCTGATTTATATGATAACTAGACATTGCATTACATTATCTTTCAAAGTTGGTTTTCGAATTTGAATACAAAACTCACAAGTATAATACTCGAATTTGAAGTAATGACAGCATAATACAAAATAGAGGAGAGCAAAAGGGATCAAGGCTTACCGGTCCGAAAAGAGAAAGAGATCCGATGAACAAACACGACGACACCTCGGCGGTGGGGAAAGGCAGGAGCGAGAGTTTCTCGCTGATCTCCTAGAAGAGTAAAGCCCACCTGCCGATACAGAGCTTCGAGAGCTTCCTTGCTAAATTTCCAGAAGGCGCTCGACAGAGGTGGAAAAGGAAGCGACGAAATCGAGTCTTCGGTGTGTTGGATTCTTTGTGAAGAAGCAACGAAGAAGAAGAGGGAATGATATAGTATACATGAAAACTACGTTGTTTTAGACACTTCAAAAAGTCAAACTGACAGAATTATCCCTAGTTGAAAAATCATCCAAAGCAAACAATTTCTATTATATGGCGTTTGGGAAAACATCAAACACAAAAAAATCAAATAAAAAATTTGAATAATCATGCATTGTACAATAAAATAATCAAATTAAAATTGTTAAAAATTAAATTAAATTTTATAATACATTCAATTAAATCATTAAACATTAAATAAAAATAAGTAACATCAAAATAAAATATTTAAACATCAAATAAAAATACAAAATATAAACATCAAATTATAATGTTTAAACATCAAATGAAAATATTAAGAATTCACGTTAAAATAGTTAGCATCAAATAAAAACACTAAAAATACACATCGAAATTTAAATAGTTAAATATCAAATAAAAATAATTAAACATCAAATGAAAACAATAAAAACACACGTCAAAATAGTTAAACACCAAATAATAAAAAAAATGCACATCAAATTTTAAATAGTCAAACATCATATCAAATAATTAAACACCAAACATAAACGTTTAAAACACACGTCAAAATTGTTAAACATCAAATGATATACTAAAATACGCATCAAATTATAATAGTTAAAATTTTATTTGTAAAACAAAAATGTATTAAACTAAAATAGTTAAATATCAAATAAAGCCACACGAGAATTTCAAAACATCAAAGTGTGCCCTAAAATGTGATACCAATATTGAAAAAATAAACACCAATATTAGAATTTTAAAAAACTAATTCACACAGTTGTAACATCAAGTTATGCATTGAACAAAAATCCACATGACTTTTATAATATCAAAGCGTGCACTAAAATTTGACACTGACATTAGAAAAAATAAAACATCAATATCAAAATATAAACAAACCAATTAACACTATTGAGATATGAGTCGATCTCTTGAAAGACGGTCTTTGCATAAGCTATGGAAAAACCAAGGTTTAAAGTGCAAATTAGAACAAATAAAGATAAAATTTTAGGGTTGCATGAATCAAGTTATAAACTTTACAACTACTACTACATGTTGCATAATAATTTTTTAATATTGCAACTAAGACTTTTTACCTTTTATTATTAAAATTAAACCCGTCTTTCCATAAGCCTATGGAAAGACGATATTTCCTAAGATTTTGCCTTGAAATATATATCAAGAATATAGTATATAATTATCTTCAAAAATAAGAAACATCAACATTAATTTTTAAAACATGTTGAAATGTAAAAGAAATATAAGTAAATACTTCAAAATTAAAATAGTAAAATATCACAAACTAGTGTAAAAAAAAAAAGTAGAATGTGAAAAGGTTAATGTATAAACACAAGATTTACAATAAAAGATTAAAATCTCTATATCTTAAATGTGGGGATCCCTTGATGAATAGTATTTTTCGTCGTCATTTCCTATTTTTGGTTTTTTCCCTCCCCTCCCTACGCATTATTGTCTATGTTTATCCGTTCACTTCTTTGGCGTAAATCGATCTCAAATGCCAATGCATGTCCTCTACTTTTATAAGTGCTCATATCTGAAGCTCTTTTCAATTACACGTATCTTCTCTTTTTTGGTCTCATGTCTATGTTTATCTGTTCTCCATCATTCTCTTTTTTGGTTTCCATAAGATTTTGCTCCCAGATGGTTGGGTTCCTATCCTTGCACAATTCCACAAGGTAATTTCATGGTTTTCCTAACCAAAAATGCCCGCCTTTTCCATCATCGGTTCTCCGATTTGTGTAATGTTTTTCTGATATGTTTTCAATTTCTTAGTCAAAATAGAGCCCGACAGAATGTGATTTTGGCCTTTTCTCTGGGTTCCTAATGTTCATGTGTTCTTCTCCTTCAACCTACCGAAGTTTGATTTGTAAACACAAGGTGTTCATTGAATTGCCTAACTTGTTTTCCTAATTGTTTTCTCCTTATTTTCTCCTTCTTATTTGCAGAGGTCGTGCCACCGCGATTCAGGACAACTACATGAATTAGGGTATTCTTTCTGACGGAGTTTGGTATGAAGGAGCCAATGGTGGCGATGGATTTTTCCAGGGGTTGGGAACCAATTGTTCAAGGTCAGAGTGGTGGATGGTTAGAGTGGTGGCGTGGCGGATAGTTCGAAGGATGATATTTTGAGGGGCGATGGTCCCATGAGTGGATGGTTGATGGTTCGAGTGGTGGTGAGGCGGATGGTTGATGGTTCCAGGGGTTCGATGGGTGATATGATCCGAGGGTGATGGTCCCAGAAGGAGGATGGTTGATGTTCAAGGGGTGGATGGTTCTAGTGGCAGCGAGGCGGATGCTTGATGGGTCGAGGGGTGATGCCTCGAGGGGGATGGTTGATGTTTCTAGGGCCTCTAGGGTTGATGAATCTAGGGATGATGCCTCAAATGAACACTCTTTAAGGTGGATGGTTGATGTTCAATGGGTGGATGATTTGAGTGGTGGCGAGGCGGTTGATTGATGAGTCGGGGGATGATGCCTCCAGGGGGATGGTTGATGGTTCCAGGGGCTCGTGGGTTGATGATTCGAGGGAGGATACCTCGAATCAACACCCCTCGAGGCGGATGGTTGATGGAAAGGGTTCGAGTACTCCTGATTCGAGTGGTGAGAATTCAAGCACGCCTCCTTCTCTACATACACCACCTTCCACCACCGCCGGTCTCCTCTCCACCAGCCACCCAATGGCAAATTGTGGCTCACCAAGCCTCTGCAATTTGTGGCGAGTGTTTGATCTTAATCGGCCTTGTAGTAGGGTTTGAATACGGAAAGGGAGAGTTCTTGGTGGATCTTGTTCGTGATTTGGGTTTGGATCTTGGATACGGATTCAGATCAGGAATTGAGCAAGAGATCGGATTGGTTTCTTGCTTGGAATCCTTGTCCGAGTTGGAGATTTGGTTGAAAAATCCAATCTTTTTTGGGTTTTGGTTTGGATCTGGTTGCGCAAAGGGGTTTAAAAGGGTTTGATTAAAATTTTCAGCACACTTTTTAATCAAATTCCTATCTCCTTCATCGGATTTGCATCAAGGGTTTGGAGGATTTGCATCGGACAACAAGAAGAACTCAAGAGTTTGCGATCGGATAGCCACGGTTTCCACGGTTTCCAGGTTTTTCGATTCAATTCCTTGCGGTTTAATTGTTTCTTGACTTGGTGCATTGTTTTGTTGATTCCGTTTTGTTTGTTGGAGGATTTCGATTTTGATTCAAGCATTGTGTTTATTTATTTTGCAATTTTCTGGTGAATTCCGATCGGTTTGGGTGAATTTCGATCGGATTTGTGCTAGTTTGTGTGAATTCCGATTGGTTTTTGTGATTGTTTGTGTGAATTCCAATCGATTTGGGTTAATTCCAATCGGATTGGTGTTTATTTGTGTGGTTGGTTCTCCGATTTGCTTTGGTGAAGCCTATTTGCTCATCGGAAACCATACTTTGTGGTTTGTTCTTGCTTCATCACAATGGTGATTAATGGTGAGACTTCTACGGGTGGCAAGAACAATAATAATCCTCAGAAGCAAGGCACAGCCGAGGGTGGTGGTAACAAAAGGTAAAATCAGCAAGTGCATCCAAGAGAATGGAATGGTCCAAAACTTGAAAGAAGGGGGCTATGGAATGATCCAGACATTCTCATGAACAAGTCGACTATTGAAATTGTTGCAAACAATGGAGATAATGTCGACTTTGTTCTCACTGAGTACAAACCCTTCTTTAGGTTCTTGGGTGTGTTTCCGGGCTTCTTCCCTGGAATGTATGCTATTCGAACTCTTCTGGTGGCTAAGTGGAAGGTTGCGTGCACTGTTCAGAGCAAGCAGAATGGCTATGTCATGTTCAGGTTTAACTATGCTGAAGATAGAGATTTGGTGATGAATGGTCCTGACCATTATCTCCATGGAAAGAAACTGTTCATGTTGTTAGTGGATGAGTCTGGGCAATATGTTGCGAACATCCAAGCTACTAAACCAGTTTGGATATGGATGGAACACTTACCAAAGACCTATTGGCACAAGAAGGCATTGGAGAAAATTGCCTCTACACTAGGAGATCCAATCCTCATGGATAATAGTACTCTCGAGTTGAGGGGCTACTATGCACGTCTCTTGGTATGGATTGATACATCCAAAAAGCTCAAGGAGGAGGTGAGCTTTCGTGTTCCAACTGGTGAGGTCTTTGTGCAAAAAATCATCTGTGATTATTGTAGACCTTGGTGTAAGAATTGTTGTGAAAACAGTCATCTCCTTGAAGTGTGTGATGACTACTGGAAAGCCAAGGAGATGGAACACAAAAATCCTACGGAACTGGTAGGAAACAAGGATATCAAGGCGAAGGGAAAGAAAAACAGGAGATTTCGATATAATGACCAAGTTTGGGTTAGGAAGATGCAAGCTGAAAATCTTGGAGACACACTAGATTCAAATTCGGCTGGAGGGGGTGAACATGTGATCATTGAGGATGCCTCTTCGGACAATGAGGAGGTAGAGAGGCGAAGGAAGGGTAAGGGAAAATTGGTTGAAGGCATAGTTAAAAGCATTGAGAAAGCTGGAAGTGGGAAAAAATGACCTGGTATAACTATCGGTGTAATGCAGGATGAGGTTAATCAGGTAGTTGTTGTGCTGCCCGCAGTACCAGCGCCCAAAGCTGCAAGCACTGGCGCTGAAAACCTCGCCGTAGGTGCCAGGTCTGCCCAGGCAGCGCGCGGCAGGAGCGCCGAGCGCTCGAAATCCAGCGTCCGTGCCGCTAGACAAGCTAATCCAGCGCCCAAAGAATCCGTTGGGTAGCAACAAGCGTTCGGAGACGATGACAATCCGATTGAGGGTGCTAGAATTTTGCCTAAACAAATGACCCATCCGGAAGCTCGAGGCTCGAAAATTCCCAGGTTGCATAGGAGCAAGAGCAAGAGTAGACCTCCCCCTACCCCAGGGGCTTTGACTTGGTCTCGGAGTAAGAGCAGGACAAGAACAAATGAGCAAGGGAAGGGTATCCAGAAAACCTTCCAACGCATGCTATCGGCTTCAAGGAGCAACTCGGGTAGTTCTGGTACTCAAAATTCTGAAGGCGGCGGTCCGAAGCCAAAAGGGACCTCGGTTTCCCAATGAATGCCACATCTATGAATGTCAGGGGTTTATCGGCCCCTGTAAGGAGGAGATGGGTGAAAAATATCATCTCCACTAATAGAGTTGGATTGTGTGGTTTGTTGGAGACGAAAATGGAGGATAAAGTATTGAAAATTTTCTTAAAGAGTTTTAAGGGATGGAAGTTTACGCATAATTTTGAGTTGTGGCAGAACTCGAGAATACTCATTATTTGGGATCCAAAAGGCTTCTCAGTGGATGTTCTTGGGAAATCTCCACAATGTATTCACCTCAAGGTTCGTAATCTTTCTTCTGGCATTGAGTTTTTCTGTTCGTATGTGTATGGGCATAGTGAGGAACATTTGGCGCGTTTACCACTATGGGAGGAATTGAAGTCGTTTGGTTCTAATCTGAATTCTCCTTGGATGGTTCTTGGTGACTTTAATGCTATTCGTAGTGTTGATGATCATTATGGAGCTACTGTTCCTAGCTTGTATCCAATGAAGGAGTTTCAGGATGTTTGTGTAAAGTGTGGACTAAGGGATGCGCCTGCTTTAGGTGAGCACTTAACCTGGCATAGTGCTGATTGGAAAATTTGGAGGAAGCTGGATAGGGTGCTCTTGAATCCCGGATGGGATGATGCTGCTTGTCGTACAACCTTTTTACCAATTTCGGCTCAATCAGACCACTCTCCCATGGTGGTGGATATGTCGCAAGAGATTGTTGGAAAGGGTAGGCCTTTTCATTTTCAGAATATGTGGTTAGGTCATCCGAATTGTGGGCAAATAGTAGGGGATTATTGGAGTCCGTCGGTTGAGGGGACTAAGCAATTTTCGGTGACCAGGAAATTATTTCGAATGAAAAACCCATTCAGGGAATTGGGTAAGCTTGATTTTAACCATATTTCTGAAAAGGCCAAGCGTGCGGATGCGGAGTACAACAAGGCTTTTGATGAATTGGACTCTAAGGATGCTTCTGATCATGATGTTGCGGCATTGCAAAATTTGAAGAAGCAAGCTATGTTGTATTATCTGGCGGAATCTTCTTTTCTTGCTCAAAAGGGAAGGATAAATCATATTATTTAGGCGGACAAGGGATCAAAGTACTTTCACACTATGGTCTCTGAAAGAAAAGGAGGGGGTATCCCAGCGATTACTGATAGTGAAAATCGGATTGTAACTTCTAATAGTCGCAAGGGTGAACTATTTGAAGATTTTTACAAGGGATTATTTGGCACAAGAAGAGATAGAGTCACTACTGACCTCGAACGTTTTTGGTGCGGGCAACAAGCTCACGGACATGGATAGGGCCTATCTAAATCAGGAAGTGGAGGGTATCGAAGTTAAGCAGGCGCTATTTGCAATGGCGGATAATAAGTCTCCGGGCCCTGATGGCTATACGGCCGGATTCTTTAAGAAACAGTGGAACACCGTGGGTGAGGAAGTGACAGCTGCGGTACTGGAATTCTTTTAGACAGGTGATATTTTGGCTCAACTTAATCACACTTCGGTGGCATTGATACCGAAGAAGCCAGATAATCTAAAAGTGGGTGACTTTAGACCAATAACGTGCTTTAATGTGGTCTATAAAGTTATCACAAAAATTATAGCGAACAGGCTTGAAGGTATTTTGCCAGGGATCATTGACCCTTGTCAGGGTGCATTCGTGAAGGGCAGGAATATCTCGGACAATGTAATGTTGGTGCAGGAGTTTGTACGGGGTTATGGAAGGGTTCGTAATTCTCCTAGGTGCATGATTATGATGGATTTACAGAAAGCTTTTGATACAGTCTCTTGGGATTTCCTGGAAGAAGTTTTACTCGGACTGGGATTTTCGGAAAGGCTGACGGAGAGATTCATGACGTGTGTCCGCACTTCTTCATTCTCGATAGCAGTTAATGGTAAACTGTGTGATCACTTTTAGGGACAAAGGGGTATTCGTCAGGGAGATCCATTGTCGCCTCACCTGTTTGTGATTTGCATGGAGTATTTCTCGAGATTGTTGAAAAGGAGAATGACCTCTAGACACTTCACCTTTCATCCGAGATGTGAGACTCTACGGATCACGCATTTGGCTTTTGCGGATGACCTCATGCTCTTCTCTAAGGCTAACACGAGTTCAGTACACGTACTCATGGCTGCCTTGAACGAGTTTGAGCGCACTTCGGGTTTATGAATTAATGCGGCAAAGTCAAAGTTTTTTGGAGTTGGCATAAAGGAGGATCTGAGTTTCACAGGCATTCCTTGGGCAACATTCCCTGTCCGGTACCTAGGCGTGCCACTTGATTCCAGTAAGCTGAAGGTGACACAATTTGGTACTCTACTAGGGAAGGTGGATTCGGAAATAGCAAAATAGAAGGGTCATACTCTTTCATATGCGGGAAAATTGGAGCTTGTGAGATCAATTGTGGGAGGTATTGCGGGATTCTGGATTCAGAATTTTATCATACAATCTACAGTTATGGATGCTCTGGAACAGAAGTACAAACGATTCCTGTGGGGATGTAAGCATAAGGCAAAGGTTGTGTGGAAGAAACTCTGTGCACCTAAGTCTTTTGGAGGCCTCGGTTTGAGAGACTTCAGCACGTGGATACGTGCCTCAATGGCTAAAAGGATATGGGATATTCATATGAAGAAGGATAGCCTATGGGTTAAATGGATTCACTTGTTTTACCTTCAGGGTCAAGACTTTTGGAGTCTAAATCCGAGAATTGCGAATGGTAGATTGGGAGAGAGATTTTCGAGCTACTTTGGTGACCTTTGTAAGCTCAGGGATGATCTATGCGCAATGTTTAACGGTGATATGCAAGAGGTAATTTCCCATCTTGGAGTATGGTCTGGTTCGGGAAAATTTACTAGTACGGCTTATCTCTATTTGCATCGCCATAAATATCCGGGTGCTTACGAGGTTGGCCGATCAAGTGAGAAAGTCTTCAATAGCATTTGGCGTGGTTTCCTTCCACCAAAGTTCTCATTTATCGCTTGGTTGGCGGCTATTCAGAGACTACACACCAAGGATAAGCACCGATTGGAGGAAGGGGATAGCATGGAGAAGGTATGTTCTTTATGCCATCTTGAAGAAGAGACGAACGAACATTTGTTTTTCAAGTGTGAGTTTTCTGAGGTTGTATGGGGGCGTATTCGGACTTGGATTGGGTTAAGGAGAAGAACTAGCTCAATTCCAAGTTCCATGACTTGGGTTATGAGGCAAATAAGGGGTTCAAAAATGCGAAAGAAGTTTGGTATTTTAGCCTTAATCACCACGGTCTATCGCCTTTGGAGGGAAAGGAACAGTGTGGTCATGAATGGTGCTCAACCAAGTGCTGATAGAGTTGTAAAAATCATCATAAAGGATTGCTACATGGTGATGAATAGGCTATTTCCGGATGAGCACTTGTTTTAGATGGAGTGGCTGTGGGAAGGTTGAGGGTGCTGGTTGTTTCGCACTGGGTGCTTTCTGTATCGGGTACTGGTGCTGGCTGCTTGGCGCTATGGTTCGTGGCATTAGGCCTCACGCAGACAGAGGTTAATTGGTGACTGGTTGCTGGAAATAGGCATCACGGTTAGGTGCTGCTTGGTGTGGGAAGCTGGTCTTTGCAGCCCGATTGATTCATTTTTCAACGCCAAGGGGGAGTTGTTTTCAGCCCGATGGAGTCCAGAATTGTCTACGGTTTTTCTCGGATTTCTCCTGGCAATTGCAGCTCGGTTTTAGGTGCTGCTTGGTGTGGGAAGCTGGACTTTGCAGCCCGACCGATGCGTTTTTCAGCGCCAAGGGGGAGTTGTTTCAGCCCGATGAAGTCCAGAATTGTCTACGGTTTTTCTCGGATTTCTCCTAGCAATTGCAGCTCGGTTTTCTGGAGGAGGCAGTGGGTTTTAGAGTATGGATTCACACTCCGATGCTCTTTCTCCTAAGCCTAGTTTTGACTTATGAATTAACGGTTATCTGTGCGCTTTATGCTAGCGCTACACTTTGTGTTAAACTGGCATACAGCTGTCCATTTGCTCAAAATGGAGTGGGCGATTACATAATCACCACGCTTGATGCACGCGGTACAAGTGTATCCATTCTCACATTTTTAGGAGGTTGATTCGAATGGGATTTACAAAGGTTGGAGGCACGGCCTCATTAATCTTTGCCCACCGACTTACTCTCGGCGCCAATAAGAGAATGCTTGAAGGCCAAATAACATTCCTCTATCTCCATCTTAGGAATGTACATGGTAGAAGCAGATCTTCACACGTGCCAATATGGTGCAAACCTGATCATCGGCTTCATTCTTAGGAGACTTCCAAGACCCGAGACATCCAAGTCCCTCGGCTGCATTAGGATATTCAAATCATTCGACATTGGATTTTAGCAATTCCATCAGCATTCCGGCAGAGACATCAACTCAAGACTCGAGTCTCAACTCTCGGCTGCATTAAGGAATTTGATTGGAGATGGCCCCATTTGTTAGGGGTAGAAGCGATTTCTTTGTGTATGGGTAGTGAGTTTGTTCTCACCCCATTTTTGAGTGTTTTTTAGCCTGTGTTTTTCCAGGTTGTTTTCTTCTCCCTTTGCTCGATTATCTTGCTTAGGGTTGGTAGTTATTTTACTTAGATTAAAAGGGGGGGATGGGGGAGTGTTATCCTTTGGATTTGCACTCTTCCATTCCCCCCTACCTCATTTGCGGATTTTCTCCTTAGGTTTACCTAAGGTTGGATTCTTTTGTATTTGGCGGGGTCCTCTTTGGGCCCTGCTGCAGGTTCCACCGTCTATACTATTTACCTATTTACGTGGCTCACCAAGCCTTGGTGTCGCGCCATCGGAGACCACTAGCTCAATTCCCACTCTTCTAGTCATCCCCGCCTACCACCACCATCTCCCAACCTTCTCGCCACCTCTACAGCCTAAGCCGACCGCCTCCTCTACCTCACCTTTGCCAGAGATGACCAAGGCCCATCCTGAATGACCTGTTTGAGAGGTGGCACCGCCAAGATCTCTTTCTGCCACCGCTAAGAACAATAAAAGCCCGGTGAACTCTGCTCCAACCCCGCCGGAGAGCCCTGTTCGCAAAGACCGAGGATGGCCAAAGCAACTCATCGGCGGTCCCGAGCTCATCCTGATTCGGCAGAGACATTCCCTTAAGCAGAAACTTTGCCAGAACAGATCACACCAGCTGCGGATTCTCCAGATCCATTAATAGCAGAGGAGCACATGTCCCCATGCGATCACCAGCATCACCAGCAATAACTCCTTGTATTCACTGGATTCTTGCTTCTCCATTCCTCTGATCTTGTGACATTTTTTGTTCAACAATCAATGCTATATAAGATGGAAATGGAACAAATGCTGATGGTAGTAAATATATTTTTTAAGGTTATGATATTTACGGTTTCATATTCGAAATTAGAGACTGGGGTTATCTACCTTATCCAAATCCACCCATCCATCTACTGTTCTTAACTGTGTCGATCCCTGGATAAACAGTAAACTTTCGTCATAATTTTGTTTTTTCCCCTCCCCCTCATATGCATTATTGTCTATGTTTATCCGTTCTCTATCATTCAACGCGCTTCTTCTGCTTTTATACGTGGCCATATCCGAAGCTCTTTCCAATTACACGTATCGTAATGGTTTGAGTGATACTGGGATCGATTAGTACTGGTTCGAGTGAAGAACGTTCAAGTGGAGAAGTTTGAATGGAGAGGTTTGAGTAGTAATGGGTTCGAGTGGTGAGGGTCTGAATAGAGAGGGTTCGATGGGAGAGGTTTCGAGTGTTACTGGTTTGAGTGGAGAGGTTTTGAGTGGTACTGGCTCGAATGGTACTGGTTCTAGTGGTGAGGTACGAGTGATGAGGAATCGAGTGGAGATGTTTCGAGTAAAGAGAGTTCGAGTGGAGAGGTTCAAGTAGAGAGTGTTCGAGTGATACTATGTTCGAGTGGTGAGGGTTCGAGTGGAGAGATTTGAATAGAGGGGGTTCGAGGGTTCGGGAAGAGGATTCGAGTAGAGAGGCTCCAAGTACAGGTTTGAGTGGTAAGGGTTTGAATGGTGAGGTTCGAGTCGTGAGAGTTCGAGTGGTGAGGGTTAAGTGTAGAGGGTTTAAGTAGAGGTCCGAGTGGAAAGGGTTCAAGTAGTACTAGTTTGAGAAGTGAGGGTTTGAGTGGAGAGAGTTTCGAGTGGAAAGGTTCGAGTAGTACTAGGTCTGAGTCGAGAGGTTCGAGTGGTGCTGGGTTTGAGTGGTGAGAGTTCGAGTGGTGAGGGTCGAGTGGTGAGGGTCGTGTGGAGAGAGTTCGAATTGAGGGGGTTCAAATTGAGATAGTTCATGTGGGGAGGGTTCGAGTGGAGAGGGTTCGAGTGGAGAGGGTTCGAGTAGAGGGGGTTCGAGTGGTGAGGGTCCGAGTGGAGAGCGTTCAAGTAACAAGTGTTAAAGGTGGTTATGATTGGAATGACGGATGGTTAATGTTCGAGGGGTGAAGATTCGAGGCACATATGACTGAAGTCCGAGGGATGAATGGTTCTAGGGTTCGAGGGGTGATGATTGGAGAGCTAATGCCTCGAGGTTCCAGGGGTGGATGCCTGATGGTTTCAGGGATGGATAGTTCCACAGGTTCTAGGGGTCACGATTTGAGGGGTGGATGGTTAGCTCGAGGGGGTAGATGGTTCGAGTAGTAGCATGGTGGATGGTTCGAGGGGTGGATGACTGATTGTTCGAGGGATGGATGGCTCGAACCATCTACCCCTCGAACATCAACCATCCACCCCTGAAACATCAACCATCCACTTGCTGGACCATCTTATATCTCCTCCTGGAACCCCTCAAACCATCATTTTTCGAACATCCACCAAACCACCACTCAAACCATGCACCCCTTGAATATCAACCATCCGTCTCGAGAGGTGTTGATTTGAGCCATCCTTCC
The DNA here is from genome assembly GCA_037428765.1 of Rubia yunnanensis. Lineage (NCBI taxonomy): Eukaryota > Viridiplantae > Streptophyta > Magnoliopsida > Gentianales > Rubiaceae > Rubia > Rubia yunnanensis. The sequence goes on from CM075062.1 coordinate 52,881,235, forward strand.
TCGAATCATCAACCCTCGAGCCCCTGGAACTATCAACCATCCCCCTCGAGGCATCACCGTTCGACTCATCTACCATCCGCCTTGCCACCACTTGAACTATCCACCCCTCGAACATCAACTATCTGCCTCGAGACATCACCCCTCGATGCATTAACCCTCGAAGCCATGGAACCATCAACCATCCCCCTCGAGGCATCACCCCTCGACCCATCAACCATCTACCTCGCCAACACTCGAACCATCAACCATCCCTCGAGGCATCACCCCTCGATCCATCAACTATCTACCTAGCCACCACTCGAACAATCCACCCCTCGAACATCAGTACCACTCGAACTCATCCACCCCTCGAACATCAGTACCACTCGAACTCATCCACCCCTCTAGAGTACACCAGCCCTCGAGGGTACATCACCCCTCCAGAGAAGTATACCACTGAGAGCATCGAACCATCCCCATTAGCTCTCGAACCACAACCCACTCGAGGCATATGCCCCTCGAACATCCACAACACCACTACCTGAACCATCTACCCCTGGAACATCAACCATTCATTTGCCGAATCATCTTATATCCACTCCTGGAACCATCACCTGGAACATCAACCACCCCTGGAACATCTTATATCCACCCATGGAACATCAACCATCCATTTGTCGGATCATCTTATACCCAATCCTTGAACCATCACCCCTTAAACCATCAGTTCTCGAACATCCACCATGCCACCACTCGAACCATCCACCCCTTGAATATCAACCATCCACCTCGAGGGGTGTTGTTTCGAGGCATCCTCCCTCAAACTATCAATCCTCGAGCCACTGGAACCATCAACTATCCCTCTCGAGGCATCACCCATCGACTCATCTACCATCCGCCTCGTCACCACTCGAACTATCCACCCCTCGAACATCAACAATCCTCCTCGAGGGCTTTTTATTCGAGGCATCATCCGTCGATTCATTAACCCTCGAGGCCCTGGAACCATCAACCATCCCCATCGACCCATTTACCATCCGACTCGCCGCCACTCGAACCATCCACCCCTCAAGCATCAACTATCCACCTCGACTCAAACCTCTCCACTTTAACATGTACTCGAAACCTCACGACTCAAACCAGTACCACTCAAATTCTCTATCCGAACCCTCTCCACTTGACCCTCACCCCTTGAACTCTCACCACTCGACCTTTCACCACTCGAACCCTCTCCACTTGAACCTCTCCACTCAAACCTAGTACCACTCGAACCTTTTCTACTCGAACCTTCTACTGGAACCCAGAAAAACTCGAACCTTGTACCACTCGAACCAATCCGCTCGAACCTCTCCACTCGAACCTCCACTCGAATCCTCACTACTTAAACCAGTACCACTCGAACCCAGTATCACTCGAACCCAGTATCACTCGAACCCTCTCCATTCGAACCCAGTACCACTCAAACCCAGTATCACTCGAACCCTCTCCATTCGAACCCAGTACCACTCAAACCCTCTCCACTCGAACCCAGTACCACTCGAACCCTCTCCACTCAAACCTCTCTACTTGATCCTCTACTTGAACCCAGTACCACTCGAACCTTTACTCGAACTCTCTCCACTTGAACCCTCACCACTCGAACAATCCGCCCCTCGAACCATCAACCATCCACCCCTGGAACCAACATCCCTCGAGCTAACCATCCACCCCCAAATTGTAACCCCTAGAACCCCTAGAACCATTCATCCCTGGAACCATCAACCATTCACCTCTACAACTAACCCCCCTCGAACATCAACCATCCACTCCTCGAATCATTACCCCTCGAACTATCAACCATTCACCATTCCAACATACACCACCTTTAACACTAGCTTTGTACACAGAAGGGTTCAAACAGAGGGAGTACGAGTGTCCCAGAAGATCATTCGAGTGGAGACAGTTCAAATTCAGGGTTCGAGTGGAGAGGTTCGAGTCCTAAAAGTTTGAGTGGAAACGATACAAGTATTACTGGGTTCGAGTGGTACTCATTCGAGTATTGACGGATCGAGCGGAGAGGATTCGAGTAGAGATTAGAGTGGAAAAATTCGATCGTTACTGGGCTCTAATTAATAATGTTGATGTTCCTCTTTTATTGATGTGGTGAGTAAAGCAGCATCATCTCATCTTTAATTTTTTTCCTTCCTTCTGGTGAATTTGATCTTTCTGATCATTAATTTTCTCATGGGACTAATTTCTCTATTCTTTCATCTGCAGTAGTGTCTCTGAGGATGACGGCTCCTCCACTGCCTCTATTTCCTTTCAAGGTTTGTGTAATCTAAAATTTGCTTCTTTTTTTATGTCGCTGTTTTTATTCATTTTGTTTCATTACCATGCCGATGTCGCTGGTTGTTTTGGATTTATAGGGTTTCTGATTTGGTGATGATATTAAGGAGCTACTTGAGTTTGCAAAGAATTAGGGTTCGAGTGGTGACTCGTTCTCAGCCCCATTAGGGTTCTCAGCCTCGTTTTAACTCTAAACACATGATTTTGGTAGAAAAAAAAATTTAAGGTAACATCACAAGGTTTGATTGAAACATCAAGTAATGGAAATAAAATATCAAGTACGAGAATTAAAAGTCGAACATAATGCAAAAATAGTGAGAAAAATTGACTCGGGAGAATTTTCGACCCGAATTGTTAACCCGCGAGATTCTTATGATCTGAAATGATTAATTCCCCAATTAATTATGCCCAGTACCTCAAAAAAAATGATATTTGCACCAAAATCCATCATTCCACTCCCAAACTTTCTTAAATTATATTTGGATCCCCATATCTAATTAAAGTTCATAATACTGCACAATAATTCTTGGAGACGATCTCGCAAAAGACTTTGTTAAGATATAATATTTCATTGAAATTTTTGGTTCAGTTGGATGATAGATAAATATATGAGCTCATTTATTGAAAAATGGTCTTTCCATAATGAAAAGACCAAGGTTTAAACTGTAAATTATAAGAAATTAAATATAAAATTTTCGAGTTGCATTAATTGAGTCATAAACGTATAGATACTACCCGTTGCATACACAATTTTTAATATTGCAACTAAAATATTTTATTTTTCTATTATTTTAATTCAACTCATTCTTTTCATATACATGTGAAGATTCGATATTTCCTAAAACTTTACCTAAATATATTCTAGGAAAAGGAAAAAAAGAGTGGTGAAAAAAAAACCCCTAAACCTCCCTTTGTTTCTGACACAATAAAAAGGAAATCTTAAACCTTGAAGTCCAGACAACATTTAATCGGCAAAACCGCTTCAATCTCACAGGGTTCTCCTAGGTAGGCCCATAGGGAATGTGTTTCCATCCTTCTCCCTCCTCTGGTAATTTTCAGGGGTTTTCTCAAATGAACAGAATTCTGAGTTTACCTGTTTTTTTCTCTCCCTCTTGTACATTGAGTGGGGTAGAATTCTGGAGTTGTTGGATTCCTACACATTAAACAACTGAGGTCTCACATTCTCTTTTTCTTAGTAGAATTATATGTTGAAACCATAATTATCTGCTGCAGGTGGATTGAAAGAGAAGGCATGAGCTTTGGTGGTGGTGTACGTGGGGCTTGAAGCTGTGTAGAGCCGGATAAGTGAAAAAGACCAAATCTTTTTTGTGTGTAGAAGTAAAGATGAGGGCAATTAAACCCAGTTGGATCAGGCATGAGGGCACGCAGATTTTTTCTATTGATGTTCAGCCTGGTGGGCTAAGGTTTGCCACTGGAGGGGGTGATCACAAGGTAACCGTGTAATTTCTACTTTTTTGTTACATGGTCTACCATTTTAGCTGAAAGTCTATCTCACGAATGTAAAATTCAGAGCTAGTAAAAACTTCACAACTTTGGAGGAGGGGATTAATGTTCTAATTATGCTTTAAAATATGTTTATTACATTTGGGATTTTCGTTATACGCTCCAACCGTTTGGGTCCTTATGTTCAAATTGGTTTGTCTTTACTGGACAACTTCAGTTTAATAATTATAATCATTAAGTTTCCATGCTTCCATTTCTATTCAGTATTAGTTGAGAATAAGTTCTCTGGCTGTGTTATTCTTATCAGCCAAAAAAATGTTTTGAATATGTTTGTTTTATTTAATAAATCAATGTTTGTAAAGCTAACATTTTTCTGAAATCTGCTTGTAGGTTCGTATTTGGAATATGAAATCTGTCGGTGGGGGCTCGGGTGCTGATGCAACAGTGCCTAAACTTCTTGCAACTGTCAGAGATCATTTTGGCTCCGTGAATTGTGTTAGGTGGGCAAAGCATGGTCGATATGTTGCATCTGGATCTGATGATCAGGTGATTCTGATTCATGAGCGGAAGCCTGGTTCTGGAACTACTGAGTTTGGTAGTGGAGAACCACCAGATATTGAGAACTGGAAAGTTGCCATGACTTTGAGGGGACACACTGCTGATGTGGTAATAATAGAAACATGTCTACTACAGTTTTTGTTTGTGTGTAATATTCGCGTGCCATCAGAAGGCCATGCCACTTGTACATTATATTCGCGTAGTGGGAAATCGAGAAGATACCTTGACATTAATCTTTTTCCTCTCTGTGTCACTTGAAAATCTCCAATCCTGTTTGCTATGTGACTCATTAATTTAATATCTGTACTGTCTAACCAAGGGGTTGCTCGTGTTCCTTGCTTGAAGTAGGTGGATCTTAATTGGTCTCCAGATGACTCATCATTGGCTAGTGGTAGTCTGGATAATACTATTCATATCTGGGATATGAGCAATGGCACCTGTATTGCTGTTCTTAGGGGTCACTCTAGTCTGGTCAAAGGTGTTGCTTGGGATCCCATTGGCTCCTTCATAGCCAGTCAATCAGATGATAAAACTGTCATTTTTTGGCGGACAAGTGATTGGAGCCTTGCTCATAGAACTGATGGTCATTGGGCGAAATCTGTATGTTCCTCATCTGACTCATTCATATTTTTCTTTGTTTGCTTTAATGACTCAAATTAACTCTTAATTACTGCTACATCTAGATTCATATGTGTTAGTGGCCTTGTCTTATGCGATACTTTTGGAACCCAGGGCTGGAAATGTAATAGGCAGATACAGATACGAAATGTATTTTTGGTCGTCTACAAGCTTAATTAAGATTGGGAACAAAGTTATCTAATGTTGCTCGAAGACTTACCTAAATTTTACATACTGAGGACATACACTTATGTAGCTATATCACATTGGTAAAAAAACTTCAGAATATACAAATATACTAGTAATAGTAAAGCCTATCGCATTTTGTTTAAGCTGTGTTGGGAAATAGTTAATCACAGTGTTGCAGTTTAGTTTATGGTCTTCAGACATTGCTTTTTTAGAAATAAAATCAAATGGTCAGGCTGTTGGATATTAGTCTGCTGGAGCATCGTATTTTTAAAATAAAAATTATCTTAAAAGGTCACCAAGTTTGAGGCATTGTTGCACGTTTCTGAGCCAGTAATAACTTACAATGTTTTCTATTGAATGTGGCTCCAGCCCTCGTCTCTGTAACATTGAAATAAAGTTTTGTAATATTGTTCACTGCATATATAGTAACGTATACAAACTAATTACTTTTGAACATGCAGCTCTACCACATTTGTGAAAGAATCAAACTTTAGAAAGTACAGGATACTAGTTTATTGTAGTCTATCGCGTTATGTTTGATATGTGAGGGCAAATAATGAATTACAGTGTCACATATGTCTTCATCACACTTGGCTAGTTTGTATAGGTACAGTCATTCTATGGAATAATATTTCCTAATCATGTACTGATAAGCTCTTGATCCTTGTAACCTTTCAGCTGGGATCTACCTTTTTTAGGCGTCTTGGGTGGTCACCTTGTGGGCACTTTATTACTACCACTCATGGTTTTCAAAAGCCAAGGCATTCTGCTCCAGTTCTTGAGCGAGGGGAATGGTCAGCTACATTTGACTTCTTAGGCCACAATGCTCCAATTATTGTGGTGAAGTTCAATCATTCCATGTTCAGGCGGAATGTGTCAAGTACTCAAGATTCAAAAGTTGCATCTCTTGGTTGGGCAAATGGTTCTGCCAAGACTGGAGGGAAAGATGCTCAGCCCTATAATGTAATTGCAATAGGTAGTCAGGACCGCACCATAACAGTGTGGACAACAGCAAGCCCTCGACCACTTTTTGTGGCAAAACATTTCTTTGCTCAAAGCGTGGTGGATTTATCATGGTAAGCATTCTTCCAGGACGGCTACTGCTGCTAAAATACTGACATTTTGTAGATTAATTTTTGTTGAACTTGCGTGAACATGCTTCCTGACTTGTATTTGTTTGTGGGGTTGATAAATTCTTCTTGTTTGCAGGAGTCCGAATGGATATTCCTTATTTGCCTGCTCTCTGGATGGGACAGCAGGTATTTTTCACTTTGATGTGAATGACTTCGGGCAGAGGCTTACAGATGCTGAGCTTGATGAGTTAAAAAAGAGTAGATACGGTGATGTTCGGGGTCGACAGATAAACTTAGCTGAAAGTCCTGCTCAGCTACAGCTTGAAGCCGCCGCTGCTGTTTCAAAGAAAACCCCAGGCAAGAGGTTAGTTCAGGATAGTTTACGCAAGAAGACATCCAGAAAGTGTTCCCCTGTTTTGGGGCTTGCAGCGAAACCTCCGAAATCTCAAATCCCAGATGTGCAGAAAAGTGAAGGAGCTGCTGGTGATGGATTGAATAAATCTGCACCTCACATTTCAAGCCCTGTGAAACAGAGAGAGTATAGGCGCCCAGATGGCCGTAAGAGGATAATTCCTGAAGCAGTTGGACTGCCTGTTCAACCAGAGAACATATCTGGTAGTGCCCATTCCCAATCCTTAGATTTTGCTATGTCTTCAGATCATAGGGAGGAAGAAAATGGAATGGTGCATATCGATACTGGCATTAGGGAAGCATCTGTAAGGAAGACAGCAACAGGGGTTTCCGATTTGAAGGAGCGATCTAGTGCGAATGCTAGGGCTTCTGTAAGTGAAAGCTTGGTCATTGAGAAGGTTCCTGCATCTACAGGGAAGAATGGAGGCATTAATATTGAGCATAAGGGACTTCTCCAAAATCAAGGTTCCTTGAATCCAGCAAACAATTTATCTCTAAGGGTGTTTGATAAGAAAGAAGGGGAAGATTCTTTACCGGTGTGCTTGGAAGCCCATCCAAGAGAACATGCTATTAGTGATATTCTTGGGACTGGATCCACAACCGTAATGAGAGACACAGAAATTGTCTGCACAAGGGGCACTCAAAGCCTCTGGTCTGACAGGATATCTGGGAAGGTTACCGTTTTAGCTGGAAATTCCAATTTTTGGGCGGTGGGGTGTGAAGATGGATCTCTGCAGGTTAGTTAAAAGCATCTGATGTGTATCATGCCTTTTCCTTTATTTATTAAATCTGAAGCGTCCTAAATGCTTACTTTACTTGGTATCTGCATCAATATCAAATACCCCTTCTTTTGGGTCTTTTCAATCTGTTATTACCAAGTGGTTATATGCTTGCGATTCAACATCGTCTTTGAAGGAATGTTACTTTTCTGTGTTTTTGCTGGTCCCCCTTCTAAGGAAGGCGCCCATTCTTTGCCAGTTTGTGTGTACATTTGAGTTACACATGGATCTTCTTATTACAGATTTGAAAATGTTAATCTACTGTGCATTTTTTGCTCCACGGTCAGATCTGCGTATAAGAAACAATACCTGCTTGCTTCAGTATCATCATTCTTTTGTATGACATTGAATATTTGATTTCATATTTCTTGTGCATGCATATTGCTAGCAAGTTCTTCTACTTATTCAATCATTAAACTACCTTTTATATCTTGCATGTGAAGGTCTACACGAAGTGTGGGAGACGGGCCATGCCTATGATGATGATGGGTTCTGCAGCAGTTTTTATTGATTGTGATGAGGCTTGGAAACTGTTGCTGGTTACGAAAAAAGGATCATTGCATGTCTGGGACCTGTTTGATAGGAAATGCATTCTGAATGATTCTCTGGCATCACTTGTCTCTTTAGATCTCCAGTCAACTCCTAAAGATGCAGGTTAGGCAGTGTCTTTCATAGCTTTCTGATGCAAGGCCCCGTGTTCATGTTTTAAATTTTGGCATTTCCAGTACTTTCTAATGGTGTTTCTCATTTAATCTGATTCCAGGGTCAATTAAAGTGATATCTGCAAAGTTGTCGAAATCTGGATTTCCTCTTGTCGTTTTAGCTACACGTCATGCTTATCTATTTGATACTGGTCTCATGTGTTGGCTGAGAGTCGCTGATGACTGTTTTCCAGCATCAAATTTCGCAAGCTCCTGGAACTTGGGTTCAGTTCATGGTGGGGAGCTGGCTTCCCTTCAGGTAGATGTTAGGAAGTTTCTTGCTAGGAAACCAGGATGGAGCAGGTAAATTACCCTTTCCTGATGGAGCCTCACATGCCTAATGTATGATTTTTGTCCTACAGTGAAGTATGCCAGTATATTAAGGTTTATGTGTGGTGTCCATGGTCATGTTTGTGCAATTAACTAAGTATTGAAAATTTGAAACACATAGTATCAACTATTGTTTCCTTATGCTGTAAGGACATTTTTACCCTTTTGATATGAAACTTAATTATAGTTTCTTTATAATAACAATTTATTTTACTATCGAGCAACTTTTGTTATGCACATATATATATCAGAAACTTAGTACGCAGTGTGTAATGAACTGCCCCTGAAGTTATTTCTTTTTAAGCTTAGTTTTTATTGAGCCATTTTCACTGTTGATATTCTGGTACAGAGTGACAGATGATGGAGTTCAGACACGTGCTCATTTAGAAACTCAGCTTGCTTCAGCATTGGCATTGAAGTCAACAAATGAATATCGCCAGTGTCTGTTGTCCTACATACGTTTCCTGGCAAGGTCTGTAGTTTTCTAAGAATTGTTGGGGTTAATTTAACGTATGTTTTCTTTCTTTTTGTAATGCCTTAGGAATAAGGAGCTACTCTAACCTCTAGGCTTAGAGAAATGGAATGCATATACTTGATGCAATATTGCTTTTATTTTTTATCCATATGCAACTTGCCAACTTCATATACTCCCTCCGTCCCAGCTTATGCTGCACAATCTTTTTTTGGTCAAAGATGCCAAACTTTGACCACATATTTGAATAGGTATATGAACAATAATTTTATCGTATGAGATATGGTTAGATTCGTCGCAACATGCAGTTTCTAAATATCAAATTTTTGTGTCATTATTGTCCGTAGCTACACATATTTACAGTCAAACATGGTTATTGGAGACCGTGAAAATATTCTGTTCAGAATGGGCTGAGACGGAGGGAGTATTTTAGTTATAGAAGCAGGACTCTTAATGGGGAATGGAGGGAGTAGTTGACTTCAAGTTTATGGAAAGAATCCTGTTTCCACTTGAAGAGCTATAAAGAATAATATATCGATAAATTGAATAGCTCCATATCCCCGTCCCCTCAAATAGTCAAATTTAGTTAACTTTTACCATTAAATTATGTCAATGAATTAGTCAGGATATTATCATGTGGGATTCTGTTATATTCACCTTAATGTATATTTTCAAATATCAACTTTTCGTTGTATGTAATTATATATTATATAAGATATTATGGCTCAACATGTCTCTTGAAGGTTTACTAAGTCCCAGTAAGAACCTTTGGTTGGGATGGAGGGAATATAGGTTATTCTCTTTGTGTTATTATTTTTCTAAACATAGTTGTTGAAGTCATGTTGAATTAACACGATGGTTACTTTTCCTATGCTGTAGATAAATTAAAATACAATGTTTCTTGGATGCTGCAACTTTTCATAACCTAGTAGTACTTATGCAAGCACAGTCACTATTAGATGTTAGGTGGGTTTCTTTTAAAGAAAAATATCTGTTAAAATTCTTAGGTAAAGCAGACCATAATTACACAAGGGTTTGTGCTTTTTCGCCTGAAGTCATTTTTTCCCCTGCCATGATTCTATTTATGTGTATGGATGAATCTTACTGTTTTACATTTTGAGTTAATTTCCTTTCCTCAATATTCAGAGAGGCTGATGAAACTCGTTTGCGTGAGGTTTGTGAGAGCTTTCTTGGGCCACCCATTGGGATGATTCAAACTAGATCTACTGATGTGAAACAATCATGGAACCCATGTGTACTTGTGAGTCCTCTACTTCCCTGTCTTGTTATGCACAGAGATGTGATTGTGTATCACGTTCATTGTGTTCTGGCAAAAAGGATGTTTGATTGTGTTGCTTGGTGATGTGCAAAAATGGTCTTTCTTGGTCTTCAAAGAAAATTAGCTGACATGATGCCAAAGATGAAATAGTGTGTTTTAATATTGTTAGCATCTAGACTTTTTCTTTTTCTTTCTGAGTATATATGATCTCTATCAGTTATTCAAATCTTGTTCCTTTTTTAGTTTTCTTTTTAAAAGCCTAAATTCATGTAAATGTTCAATCTGGTTTCTTACTAGAGATACCTTTTTCAGGTATTGTACATTACTTCACATTTACATGTGTATATAAACCTTGTTAACTGTTAAATATGCAAGTTATTCGTCTCTTATAAATTTAAACTTATTGTTTATACATATTATAAACTTATATATATGAGCAATGGTAAGTGAATATAATTTACAGAAATTTCTTCAGTAACTACATATGGTTCTATGTGTGTGTAAAGATGGCAATATTTGTCAATTCATTTTCTCTGAATGTTTGCTTTTGGTCTGTCATTCAGTTTTACTTTGTCAGTAGCTTACCTGCATGTTGTCTGGTTGGTACAGGGGATGGAAAAACACAAGCTTCTTAAGGACGACATTCTTCCTGCCATGGCAACGAATAGAAAAGTTCAACGTTTGCTCAATGAGTTCATGGATCTTCTATCTGAATACGAGATAGGTGAAATGAACATAGAAGAGAAAAACCCAGGACCACCGACGTTCCAGGCAGCAGAAGATAGCATGAACTGTGACATACATACGAGTGAGGGAACAAAATCTACTCCTCCAGCCGCAACATCCCTGCTTGTAGTGGATGAAATTCGCCCTTTGCTGCCTGCTGCAGTAGAACAAAATGGCTGTGCCATTCAAATGAAGGATCAAAAGGATTCTGTCTGTGAAGTAAGAGACGGGATGGACGTGGACCCGCAACCAACAGATCAATCAGAGCCATTAACAGCATCGACAGACCAAGTCATCCTTGAGGCGCCAGTGCTTGAAAAATCAGATCCATCTTCACAAGGGGTTCCTGAAGTCACATTAATTTAACTCTGACCAATCACTGTTCTTTAGTCAGTCACTCACTTTTGTCCTGATGTTACGCTCGCCCCTTAATAGGTACACAACAGTTTCTGTTGAGCTTGAGATTGGATATGCACTCGGGATTTGAGTTTGTCCAGCAAAAGCTTCTTCACGTAGCTTCTGAAGTTACTGTGGTTCTCATAGTGATTCTTGTTTTATGTCATTTCTTACGTTGCTGGTGTTGTATAGTAGAGACGGTATCGCATCATAAAGAAGGTCCAGGATAGGGTTACTATAATGCATGTTATGTCTTATGGATATCTTAGAATTAGAAACCTTTGTTTCAATAGACTATGAAAACTGGAATGCGCAGAGCGGCGTGGATTTAGCTCTAAATATTATAACTTGGGCCATCAACTCTGGGAAATTTTGTCAAAAGTACAATTTTTACATTGAGTTTTTTGCAAGTGTGACTGTCGAGAATGAAAGGTTTAAGTAGGATTAAAATGTATATTGGCAATGAATTAGAATTGAATAGGCAGAAACGAATAAGGAAATCAGATTTAGAAGATTGAAGAAAAGGTGATAAAGAACTCTCAAAGAGTTCATACATTTGATATTTAAAACCTAGCTAAAAACCTCTAACTGAATCCTCTAATCTATATATGCTAAGTTGGTGTCAAATGTAATGATCTGAAATACTCTCAAATCGGTTGTAACCACATTAGGAGCTCCTCATCTGTGCATGATCATTCCCGATTTGCAACAGAATGCAACTTGGCAAAATAATCAGTTAGCCGAACTAACTGTTAAGCTGAAAACCATTAGGAAGCCTACTGAATTACCAATAACTCCTCCTGTCATGATTCCTAGGAATGGGAATGGGAATGGGGCGGGGTGGGTACGAATTATGGTACCTCTATATTCATACCCATCTAAAATTTTTCATACCTATACCTGCCCATTATCCACGGCAAGTACAACTTTAAAATCCACCACTGTCCAATCGGGTATTATACAAAAATCCATACATGCCCATTACACACTTGGGTTTCCCTACCCACTCCATACCCATTGTACACATCCCACTTCTATCTCCAAAAATATATATAATACATTTTTTTATAGTAACTTTTATATTAAAATTAATAAATGTATTTATATGACAGTATTATAAATAATAACTTATTTTCTATTAAATTAGTGGGTATATAACCGGTTTAGTGGGGTGGAGCATGGATGAGGCTGGTGTGAACTAATATCCACCCCCACCAAAACTACCTCCCAGCCCCATTAGGGCAGATATGAGACATACCTTACCAAAACTCGCCCCACTGCCATCCCTAGACATTCCCCCACGCTCAAAGTTAAGCTTGTCCTCAAGCTACTTAACACTTGGGAAAAATTTGAGCTAAAACTTGAAAGTTGGAAACTGAGTTTGAATGACTAAACTATCTTCCCAGAAGCCTCTTCAGGGGGGTTAACTTGGACCACTCAATTAGACACTGCACCCTTTGATTATTCTGAGTTTGAAGTAACCTTCATTGTGAAATTCTCTTTAAAAAAGTGGTAAAGATTCATCCAAATCATCAGGAGGAAGGACTACTGTGTTGGTTGAAAGACTGCCCACATGATGCTTAAATAGTGACACATGAAACACATGATAGATCTTAACTGTGATTGTGAGTTGCAATTTGTATGCTAGTGCTCCAACCTTTTGCAGGACTTTGAACAAGCCAAAGAACTTGGAGGCTAGCTTCATGTTCACAAGACCACTGAGAGACTTTTGTTTGTACTTTTGGATTCCCAGGTAAACATAATCCCCAACTGCAAACTCTCTCTCAGTTTATTTCTGGTTTGCAAAAGATTTCATCCGATCTTGCGCCTTGTGTTAAATGGTGCTGCAGTAAATCACTAGTAGCAGCTCTTTGCTTCATCATATCTTGAGCAATAGGAAATAGATTTTTTTTGATAAAGATCCAAATGGTATAGCCAATGGTTTAACTCCAAACAGTGCCTCATGTGGTGTCATTCCAATGCGAAAGTAGAATGTGGTATTAAACCATTTCTCAGCTGCCCTTAACCAAGAACTCCAAGAGTCAAGCCTATCTCCACAAAATCACCTCAAAAATATTTCTAATACATGGTTGACCCACACCCCCTGTTTGTCCATCACTTTGTGGATGGTAGGTAGAACAGAAGTTCAGTGAAACTCTTAATTTAGTGAATAATTCCTGCCAAAATGAGCTAAGCAATATTTTATCTCTATCACTAACTATAGACTCAGGCAAACCATGATGTTTGTAAACCTCAGAGAAGTAGAATTCAGCCACTGTTGGAATAGAAAAGGGATGAGCCAAAGCCACAAAATGGTTGTACTTTGTCAATCAATTCACAACCACTAGGATATTGTCCAAGCCCTTGGATTGTGGTAATTTTTCCACAAAATCCATTGTGATATGCTTCCAAGCCCGTATAGGAATTTGTAATGGTTGTAGTAAACGAGGTGGATGATAGTGCTTAGTTTTGTTTTTCTGACAAATGTCACAATGCTGAATAAACTGTATTATTATGTCTTGTCTAATCCATGGCTAAGTGAACATTGCTTACACCCTTTCGATGGTAGAAGATTGGCCAACATGACCACCTATTGCAGAAGCATGCATAGAGGGAAAAAATGACCATCCAGATATCTCCATTAGATCCCACATACATTCTCTTTTCCTTCTTCAGGATTCCATGAACATACTGATATTCTGAGTGCACATGAGTATTAAGAACAACATTTGCTATCAGCTCCTGACTTATATCATCATCTTGATAGCTTTGTTCTAGTTGTGCAATCCAAGAAAGTTAAAATGTACTGATAAAATTGATCATACTTGCAGTTGTTGTAAGATCAGAGCAGGTTTAGTATTGATCTCTTGGCTTGTCTCAGTTTGGATTTCAAAATCACCCTTCTTCTCCTTATTAGATTCTATTTCCGTATTAAACTCTTGGTAACATGGACAATGCATCATCAACTTTATTTTCAGAGCCTGATGATCAGTTTTAACAACAAAATGGCTTCCAGTTAAGTAATGTATCCACTTTTCTACAACCATCACAATAGCTCGTAACTCTTTTTCATAAGTAATGATGCCTTTATTCTTCTGGCACAATGATTTACTGAGGATTGAAATTGGTTGGTTATCTTGTAATAACACAACTCCTATCCCATGATCACTGGCATCTGTTTTAATGATGAATGATTTTTCAAACTCTGGCATTTTCAAAACAGGTGCTGAAGTAATGGCATTTTTTCAGTTTTTCAATAGCTTCTGTGGCTTGAGAATTCCATTGTAATGAATTCTTCTTCAATAAGTCATGTAATGGTCTGCTAATAATTCCAAATGAGGCAATAAATCTCCTATAATGGCCTGCTAAACCAAGAAATCCTCTAAACTCTTTAATGATTTTAGGAATTGGCCAATATAAAATGCACTTCACTTTGCCTTGATCCATTTTAACTCCCTCATATATGATCAAGTATCCTAGGTATTCTACCTGAGATTATGCAAAGACACACTTGGATTTATTTGCATATAACTGGTGTTAACCCATACTACTCAGAACGGTTTCCAAATGCTTCAAATGATCTTCATGAGTTTTACTATACACCAGGATGTCATAAAAAAAACACTAACACTGATTTCCTCAACTAGTCTTTGAATACCTGATTCATGAGTGATTGGAAAGTGGCTGGTGCGTTGGTTAGTCCAAAGAGCATCACCAAGAATTTAAAATGGCCATGGTGTGTTTAGAATGTGGTTTTATGTATATAATTTTCACTTACTCTGATATGATGATAGCCAAATCTAAAATCCAACTTAGATTTTTTTTAGAATCATGCAATTCATCTCACAGGTTCACCTCTCCGAGTTGTGCATATTGCAATTCAAGAATTATCTCCAATTTAGCTGCGGTTTTTTTTCTATCTCTGAGCTAATTGCACTGAACTTAGCTCCCACTACACCATAAATTGCTTGCCTGAGATCCTGAGGCAACTCGTTGAACCTGTTCTCCATATTGTTTTTCAACTTAGAATTTTTTTCAACTTAGCCAAATCTAAAATCCAACTTAGATTTTTATTAGAATCATGCAATTCATCTAATAGTTCATTAATGATTGGCATAGGAAACCCGTCCTTCAGAGTCATATTATTTAGCTTCCTATAATCTATACAAAACCTCCAAGAATAATTTTTTTCTTAACTAATAACACTGGTGAAGCAAAAGGGCTGTTGTTGTGACTAACCACCTTATTTTCCAACATTTCCTCAGCATACCTTTCAGTTTCTCCGTTCAATGCATGGGGATACCTATATGGCTTCATCTTGAATGCTCTTGCATTTGCTTTCAAATTAATCTGATGGTCAATGTGTCTAGCAGGTGGTAATGTATTAGGTATATCAAAGACAATTGTGTACCTTCTCAGTAACTGATGAAGTTCCTGATCCTTAACTTCACTTGTTTTTCTCAATTTCGGCTCTTCACCACTTTTCATCATCATGCAATTTGCAACTCCTGATACACATTGCATTCTCTAAGCCTTCTTACTTGGATATTTCCCCCTCTGTCCGCTTGCATCCTTGATTTCTATATCATAATTATATACATCATGTAAAAATGTCTGGTACACTCTCCTTTTCTTCTGTTCATACATGTGTTTAACCTCAGGTCCTTTGATAAGTTTAAGTACCATAGTCCTCATCCTCACCATGTAGAGTCCATTTACTTACCTTAATAAAGAAGGTGATATGGTGATCAACAAAATCAAATGATAGAGGGCTAAAAAAAATTCATCTAATTAACACCCTAAATGATGTACATCTCCCCCAAAGGCATGACTCTCAGATAATAAGAAAAATTGTGTTGCTACACACTTCATTGAACCCTTGGGTATGTAGTAGAGCCATAAATTTAATCACTATTTGCCACTGTAACCATAAAAGGCCTAACTAGTTTAACTATATCAGGAGCTATGAAAATCTCATTGCTGTCTGTGTCAGAAAGAATACTCACATTTATGCCCTTAATTCTTCAATCGAGTTAAGCACAAAATGTTCTGGAGTTTCCTCCATTTCAATATTCTTATTAGCATTTTCCACAATCATAATTCTATCATCAGTTTCATAAGTTTGTGAGTTTATCCAGTTTTATTGTCCAAATTTACACTGATGGCCCGCCTCATACTTCTCTCCACATTTAATACACATATGATTATGCCTCATAAATTGAACTTTTGGTGGGGATATCCTCCTTACAGCACCCAAAACATTCTTATTCTCAGTTTGTTTCAATATTCTCTTATCCACGGTTTGTCTAATTGCCATGCTAGGATTCAAGTATTACTCCCCCCTTGCATTTTCCGTCCCTTAGCCTTTCTACCTAAGAAATACAAATGTTGCTCTTGCAGCAGTGCCAACTCAACTATAGCCTTCAGAGTTCCAGGTTTAAACATTTAAAACATAGGTTTAAGCTCATTTTTAAGGCCACTCATAAAACTGGATATAAAATACTCTTTAGAAAGTTTTGGATTCTTACCAACCATGGGTGTTTTCATTCCCTCATAATTCTCCTGATAATCTATCACACTTCCTTTTCGGTAAAGTATGTTGAAGGATTTCACTTCATCTGCGACGCCAAGCTCTGAAAACTGGGTAGTTACAACCTCAGCAAAGCTTTCCATCTCCACCATTCCTTTGCCAGTTTCTCGTTTTGGAGCCACACCTCAGCTTTCCCCTCCAGGTAGATCTCCACAGCTTCAACACGTCCTAGATCTAGAATTCGGAAATAGTTGAAGTATTTGAGACTTCTACTCAGTCACTCCCTTGGATTGTCTCCATTAATGTTCACCAGTTTCATCCTGGGGTGTAGGAAGTTGTTATAGTTCCCAACTCTCTAAATCTGTGTTAGATCTTCAGTTTTCTCAGATTGTTCTTCATTCCTCCTTGTGGACTATTTTTTTTTTAAATATCTAGAAGGATTTCTAGAAGAATGAACTGAGGACTCACTGTCCTGAGCATCGTTTCCCTTTGACAAGCTCATGATCATCTCCTTCACCTCTCTGAGTTGTGCATTTTGCGATTAGCTGCAGTTTTTGCTTAGTCGTGGTCTACTTTAAAAATGTGTTAGTCATGGTAAATCATCATCAACCGCCACACATCATAGATTAAGAAGTGCGTTAGTCATGGTCTACTTTAAAAGTACATCTTCTTGCCACGAATGAAGAAGAAAGACCAGTCGAATGGGCAAGGTCAGAATAACAACCGATGATAGAGAAACCAAAGTCATTAGTAGAACAATCCCGAGATAGGAAGTAACCAATAGCCTCGACAGAATGACGCACCATCAAAAGTGAATCTATTGCATGTGGTAGTGATTAATAGAGTGGTTAATGTGATAAAATGGATCATTAGAGATGAAGCATAATGACACTTCATTAAAAAAATTAGAGTCAGCATATACCTCCCAAAGAACCCGAGAACAAATGCTTAAAAACTGATGAGTCGATCACCTTTTTGGAGGAAGATGATGTTCCTAACCAGGGGCGGAACTACCACAGCGCGTGGTAGGGCTCCAGCCCTACCTGAGATTCTAGCGCCATGGTAGTAGTAGTGATAAGCGGCTAAAGCGCTCCTCAGCGGCGCGTTGGAGTTTTTCGGCGTAATACACGTCTTGATGGCATAATCGATAAGGAAGAAGGCTGGAGCAGGCATTTTTTAGCCTATAATACATTAAAACGACGTCATTTTGGCTCAAGTCAAACGATGTCATTTTGATTAGTGCAAAAAAAAGAAAAGAAATTTAATTTGGGTATTTGTATTGGGCAAAAATCCAAAAAAGGATGGCCTAAATACAAAACCCAACGGCCAAATCTTGCAACTAGGTGAAAAACCCAAAATTGGTTTTTATTTGAACGTGAATCAGCAGGAGTAGGCTGCCAACGTTCAGCCTCAGCTCTGCCCACCGCTGCCGTCGTCCCTCCACCGGCCAGAATTTCACCTGGAAAAAAATCCTGGTTCCGCCACTGTTCCTAACCACATATATACACGGATCCCATGATAATCTTGGATACCATTGTTAATGCAATGGTTAAGAGGGATTTTGTGGATAATGAAAGTGGAGTAGAGATCATGTTTGTAAGTTGTTTCGACCAAGGGTGGAACTACCATGGCGCGTGGTAGGGCTCCAGCCTACCTGAGATTCCGACGCCATGGTAGTAGTGATAAATGGCTAAAGCGCTTCCCAGTGGTGCGTTAGAGTTTTTCGGCGTAATACACGTCTTGCCGGCATAATCGATCGGGGAAGAAGGCCAGAGCATGCCTTCTTTTTTTTGGCCCATAATACATCAAAACAATATTATTTTGGCTCAAGTCAAACGACATCGTTTTGATTAGTGCAGGAAAAAAAAGAAATCGAATTTGGTATTTGTATTGGGCCAAAATCCAAAAAAGGATGGCCCAAATACAAAACCCAATGACCAAATCTTGCAACCAAGTGACAAACTCAAAATTGGTATTTATTTGAATGTGAATCAGTAGGAGCAGGCTACCAGCATTCAGCCTTAGCTCTGTCGCCGCCACTGTTGCCACCATCATCCCGTCACCGGCCAGAGCCCCACCTGGAAAAAAATCCTGGTTCCGCCACTAGTTTTGACCTCCTGTGCATCGACAAACAAAACTGGTAGAAGTTAACATTGCCTCTTTCTGGGTTCATATGATGAGCATAATATCCGACAAGAATAATAACATTGCCGGTGACAATAAGGAATGAAGAAAAGAATATGAAGATCTTCTACAACTAGGCTGTTAAGAATTTACGCTCATCGTTCAATGTTATTATTGAGACCTTGGATGAAACTAGTTAAGTTAATATTATCGCCATATCACTTGGTGATGAAGTTCCCCATAAAGAACGAGATAGCTTCAGTAATAGGAGATCATGCAGTGGCCCATAGTTGCATGATGATAGCAGTGAATGAGATAAACAAGGTGAATAGAATATAAGTAATTCATGAAGAAACGACTCCTTCTGATATGGAGAAGAGGCTGATCCGATCATCCGACATTGTGGAGATTGGATAATCCATGCTTCCTGCTATGAGCAAAAAACTTTAGGATTATCTAGATAGCTATGTAAATGTTTTTTTCTTGAATCTGTCAGATTTAACAGGATTTCCAATTCATTTGGCAGTCTATTAACTCAACATTGATACCACGATCAACTTGGTCCAAAAGAAGAGACGTGTCTCTTTGCCTATGAGATGGTGCGGGCAATCACAGAGGAGGTGTCAAAGCCGATAAAGGTTTATGTCATTGAAGAAGAAGTGCGTTACTCGAAGTGGATTACAAATATTGTCACAGTCAAGAAATAAAAATGTAGTTGGATAATGTGCATTGACTTCAGCGACTTGAAAATGTGTTGTCCCAATGACAATTATCCCCCATCCTTGATCAGTCAGCTGTTCGAAGCTATCACATGGTACAAGGTTTGGGCATTCTTTGATGCCTACAAAGGCTACCACCAAATCTAGATGGCAAACAAAGATAATGAGAAAACTTCTTTAATTATCGGTGCATGTACATTTAGTTAAAAGAAAATGCCATTCATGTTGAAGCATGCTGGAACAAATTACTGGAGGTTGGAGGATAAGTTGTTCAAAAATCAAGCATACAAAAACATTGAGATACATGTCAATGACATGGTCGTGAAGATTAATTGTTGTGAAAATTCCTCCTTGACTTAAAGGAAACATTTGAGGAACTCGGGAAGGATTTCTAGATTTTCTCCGATATTTTTTTAGTAATTAATCTCATTGTAGTTGATAGTTCTTTGGCTTGGGATGCCTACCTCTGCAGGAATGACTACTTCGTGTCTATACACAAAGTTGAACGGTGTATATACTGTTGGAGGTTCTAGAAGTGGTTCGGTAATCCCATAAGATGGTTGGTAGATCTTTAACTTATCTTCTTTACTTCCCTTTATTTGTGAATTCTACTTGCCCATTAGCCTTGGGATATGTTACCGAGGTGAATTTCAGACTTATGTTCAAGTCCTTGCACCATTTGTTGAATGCTCTACTTACGAACTGTGTCCCATTGTCCAAGATGATAGTTTTTTTGTTGCCGAAATGGTATACGATATTTTGCCAGATGAATGGGATTGCTGATTTGGAAGTGATTATGTACAAGGGATTTGCTTCAACCCATTTGGTGAAATGATTAATATCTACAATGATGAAGTTTTCTTCACTTGATTAGGCTAGGAAGGGGCTGATGGCGTTGATCCCTTATTTTTCAAACAGCCAGACTCCGTAAATTCTGGTCATCTTCAATTGGGGTCTTCATTGATCTGTGGCATTTTGAAGGAAGCTTTTGCACTTTTGGACTAATGAGTGTTTATCTTTAAGTATTTTTGACCAGTAGTATCCCAATCGGATGATTTTCTTGGCTAAAGTGCAAGAACCTCAGTGTGATCCGCACCATCGTCTGTGCATGTCTCTGACAATGAGTGCATATTTCTGGGGTTTTACACATTTGAGCCATGATGTTAGGTACATCTCTTCAAAAAAATGTTATTCTTGTAGCAATCCGTTGGTACTTTGAGCTTGATTTTTCTGTTCTTCGTTCCTATCCGTGGGGAGGAGATTGTGTTCTAGATATTGTTTGATATGTCTTACCTAACCCATATTTTATTCTTAAATTTGAGCCATCATTGAAATCATGGTGCTACAAACTAGAACAGTTCAATAATTACGTCGTTCTGCTTTTGGAGCGACGTGTACCCTGAGGTCGATAACTTTCTTAATGCATCAACCCTTGTGCTTTTTTTTTAAATAAGAGACATGTGTGATCTTTAAGTAATAAAAAAATCACATGATTTGCTTGGTCTTGTTTAGGTATTTGATTAGCTATCTTTCTTTCATAATGTAGTCTCCAAATACTTGCTGGATGACTAGCCGTGAATCGTTGTGGACATTGACACTCCCTATGTTCATTATTATTGATATATGGAGTCCCCTAATGAGCTTCTCGTATTCTGCTTCATTGTTGGTGAGGGATATTTGAAAATAAAGTGCACACTTCTATTTGTCTCGTTATGTGTTGATGAGTAGGATTCCAGCTCTCCAGTCTTCCTTTGAGAAAACTCCATCAATGAAGAGATTCCATGCATTTTGATCCAACTTCTCCTCTCTTTTGGACTTACTGGAGATTGTTTCATCTTGGTGATCAATGTCCCAATGTTATTCTTTAGTCATATCTTCCAAATAGTCTGCCAATGCTTGGCCATCGATGAATGTTGTCAAATGGAATGTGATCTCATGTGCTCCTAGTTCAATAGCTCATTTCATCAGGCGACTTAACACTACTGGCTTGTGGAGGATATGTTTATAGGCTTATCAGTGTACACCACCATTTTATGAGCATGGAAGTAATGCCGCAGTCTTTTGGTTAAGTGGATGAGTGTGAGGATTAGCTTTTCCATAGTTGAGAAAATCTTTTCCGCACTCTGAAGTCTTTGGCTCTAATAGTAAACCAGGATCTAGAAGTAGGGCTATTGTCATACAAGGACTGAGTTGATGACATGTGGTGAAACTCCTAAGTATAGGTGCATGGTTTTTCTTGGTTTTAGGACTAATAGGAGTGGCAGTCGTTGCAACTCAACTTTGAGTTTGTAGTATGCTTTGTGGAATTACTCCATCCAAGTGAACTTAGAAGCTTTTCTGAAAACGTCGAAGAATGACAAGTCTTTTTGTGCTCCCTTTGAAATGAAGCGGCTAAGTGCAGCCAAGAAGGAATTGAGGATTTGAACTTCTTTGATCGAGCAGGGTGGCAGTAGCGACTGTATGGCTAGTATCTTTTCTATGTTTCCTTCAATGCCCCTGGACAATACCTCCTAAAAACTTCCCGATTCCCAATCCAATGGTGCACTTCTTGGGGGTCAGTTCATCTTTATTAATCCAGAATGATGATCGTCTCTTCTAGATATCACGGGAACGTGTCAAGAATTTTACTATTGATGACCATATCGTCGACGTATATTTTGATGTTGCAACCACTTGGTGGGAAAAAGCCTTGTCGACTATCCGTTGATATATAACTCCTGCATTCTTGAGTCCAAAAGTCATTTTAACATAGAAAAATGATCCAAAACTTGAATTGAAAGTTATTTTCTCCGCATCACCAGGGTTTATTAGGGTATGGGGAAATGATTTGTAAGAATATAGAAAGGCCATGGTATTGTACCTTGAGATTCCTCCAACTAGGTCGTTAATCTTTGGCAGGGATGTGTAGTCAATGCACATTCTCCATCTTACGACTGCTTTTCTTACCCTAACTAGGTTGGCCAGCCTTGTTGGGTATATGACTTCTCGAATTAAGCCAACATGTACAAGGTCGTTAACCTCATTTTTTTATTTCTTTTTGCCTATCCAGGGCAAAAGTATTTTGTTTCTATCGGACGAGCTTAACTGACGAGTCTATATTCAAGCACTGCGTCACAATGAACATGCTGACTCCTCCTATATTCTACATTGATAAATAAAATGAGTCCTTTTATTTCTTGGGTGTGGATATTTATTTGGATTTGAATGGATACAGTAGCCTCTTCCTAATTTTTACCGCTCTGGCTACACTGTCCTCGTTTAGCTGGACTAGTTTAGTGTATTTTCCTAATATAGTCATCGTAGTGATATATTCTGCAAGTTGTCCATGGTTGATCAAGTGCACCATTGGTTGGGCCTTGTAAGGCGTTGCAGGTTTCACTGCAATGACCATCCCTTGCCTCGCTACCTGTTGATCACCTCTGAATGTTACTGGTGTAGGGAATTTCTTAACAAGGTGGTAAGGAGACCAGATAGCTTTTGCAATATTCATCAGATGTTTTCCTATGATAAATATTAAAGGACTTGGGGCATTCATTACAACAAAATTACACAGGATTGTACATGCTATGTCCTTTTGGCCGATGGTGACAGGGAGATGTATGTTTCGTAGAGGCTATTCTGAATTTACTACAAAACAGGCTATAGACGATGTTTCCTTCTTCAAGTTTACTCTCTTGAACCCAATTTTTTGAATCAGTGAATGAACAGTACTTTCACTATGCTTTTGTCATCCGCAAAAACCTGGTGTACTTTGGAGTTTCCTATCTTACAAGGGTAAATACGGTAAATAGAAAATGCGGTGGAACATCCGAGGGGGGTCCCCATGAAAGTACAGGCGACCCCACCAAATACAAAGAGTAATGCAAACCCTAAACTAAATGATGAAACCCTAGGGAAAATTGAGATGCGGGGGGGGGGGAGGGAGGTCTCTAACGGGCACCCCCCAAATGCTAAACCTAAGCTAGATGGTGCTAAGCTTAGGGGAATAAATGAAAGTCTAGATACAAGTGTGAACTAGACTGATACCTAGCAACCAAAAATGTGTACTGGCTCTTCATATGATCTCCTAATCGCAGCCGAGACTTGGGTCTTGGGTCTCGAAGAAAAGGTGATGAAGAAGCCGTCAGTGGTAGACATAAAGTGCAGCTGAGTGTACTGGGACCGGGGCCCGATGCACCACTAGCCTATGACTGCATCTCTGAAACCCTGGATGAGAGGTACTCAATCTCTCCATCCATCTCCATAAGGCTCAGTGAGACGAACAAGTTATGCTTAACTTGTCCACGGAAGCCATGCTGGACTGTTTGCATCAAGCGCTTGTAAAATAAAGTGGAGGCTGCAGGAACTGAGGAGGCACATGATCCTCCTGCATCAGCTCAGTCTATGGTGGAGGCGATAGATGATATTGCTCACCCCGTGGCTCAGTGGATGGTAAGGCACCCTCATCAGTCAGAGCTGGAGGTGGGGGTAGGTTATTGAGCTCTTGCTCAAAACCCACCTTACATGAAGTATCAGGTACTATCGCCAAATCCTGGACTGGGGTATCCAACTCTATCTTGGTTATATGGTGTTGAGAAAGTGTCACAAATACGACATTCCTCGCCCCGTATAACTAGTGGTACACTCATGGAACCTCTGTGGTGTCGATCAAGCTAAATCTATTCATCCTATCCATAGTGATGAGATATGAAAAACTTCTACCCAAGCATTGGAAGCCATCCAGGGCAGCCAAACCCAAGTGCTCTGCTAGGAGGGTAATCATACCCTCTATGATAATCTTGCTCGTTGGCTTCTTAGCCACCTCGACAACTCTCTTCATCAATAACTCAGCCCACAGTCCATATCCCATTCCCTCACTTGTTAGATGCCAGAGGAAATGAATATCACTGTCTGGCACGTTCGTCGGGTCTGACGAACATAACACTGTGCCCGCTAAGAACTTGTGCACAAAACAAAGTGCGGGATGGATAATGACGCTGCTCTTGTCATACTAGTTCTTTGGCCTCCTATTAATTATGCTCCAAAACAACATATCTTCCTCGATCTAGCAATCCGAGGCCCCTGTGTCCAGCCTTGTGTGGATCTCTGCCTTGTCTCATCCAAAGGCTGCCTCTATCTGCGAGACTGTTATTTCTCAGGGTACATCGTCCAAGTGGAAGGTGATATACCTCTCACACGACTCATCATTCCACATGCTGCATAGTTGGATGGTGGATAAGAACTCCAATTTATAGCGCGAGTAGGTGAAAGCACTCTTGCCCATGAAATAATCTATTTCTCCTTTGGCGAGAAGGCAGCGAACCGGCTCTGTCAGCCCGAGAGCATCAAGTGTTGCATTATCAATGAAGCTTGTCTCTAGAATGTTTCGGGTAACTAGGATGTCCCACATATCTGCATAAGACCCACTAATTCGGGACAAAACTATGTGCCGACCATGTATAGGGTTTAGCTTCAGAGGCAAAGGAGGTGGAGGTGGAGCGGCGGCACTCAAAACTCGTGTGACCCTAGCTTTCTTTGCAGACATGTCTAACAACCACAACAAATATTTCAAATGCATAAGAATATATGCAATATTTTGGAATCACAATTATGTCATAACCAATTTGGCTAACATCAATACTTTCAAAATGATAACACTTAAGTCCAAGCTAAACTAGTTAAAGCATCGTCCATAATTGCATACAAAGTTCATGTCACTTTTAACATTCCAATAATTTCAAGTTCATTAGGGTAGTCACATAGCTAAATATCCAATATGCCATATCCCATAATCACAATCATGCCTAAGTAGTTAAGCTATTATCAACACTTTCAAAATGCTAGCATTTAAGTTCCATAGCTAAACTACCTCAAGAATTACCACAATTGCATATAAATATCACACTATGTGCTACAAGCCAACATACCCCATCTATAGCATAAGCCACAAGTTACACTCAACCAAGCCCAACAATTACAACTATGAGATTAAGACACAACTATCATTCAGTTTTGCATTCACTGTATTTGTTGGCCTACTGTGTCAATATAATAAAATCTAAACAATTGTGCATCACTATCACTTATAGCCAAAATATAAATCAATGTAAACCTTAACCACAAAAATCTATAGAGTTCCAACAATTCAAATCCATAAAGCATTACATATAATCCACACAATAATCACAATTCAAGCACAAGGAAATGAGAAAATTTACCACTTATATGCTTAGGAAGAAGAAGGGATCAATCTCGCAAACAAATTAAATCTAGGTTGCTCCAAATCACAAAACCCCCAAATTCTAGGGTTTTGTTCTCTTCAATGAATAGGGCCAACTTATGGTTAGAGATAGGGGAGGATGGATATGAGGAGTGGTTTGGGGTTGATTTAGGTCAGAGCAGCGATAATTGGTTGTCGGAGAGGTGGATAGTGGTGGTTGAGAGGAGGAGAACATGTGGAGAGGAAGAATGGTGACGAGCGCTCAGTTTCTGGGCGTGTTTCAAAAGCTCATGAATGCTCATCGTGAGTCACGATGCATCCATCGCAACTCGTGATGGGCATGTCAACGGACACTAAAAGTCAGTATTAAGGTCGCGAGTCATGATGGGATTGTTGCGACTCGCAAAATGTTGGTCCAGTGAGCTCATTTTTTCCCCATTTTCATCCTGACTTGGTTGCAACTCACAACCAAACCATTGCGGCTCGCGAGTTGTGACATCTTGAGACTGGGGGCTCACATTTTGTGAAAATTTCTCTGATCTCTTCGCAAGTTGCGATGTAGTGGTTGCGACTCACGATGGCCAATATGCTTGGTACTTAGAAAAACTTTTCAATGTTACCAAATGTCCAAGCTTTTCCTCCATTTCTCATTGCTTCCCTTCCTGCACAAGTCCAGCTCCAAGCTCTTCAAATCAATACAAAATTATGGAAAAACACACCCATGAAATGAACAAAGCAAAATAATGAAATTAGCGACAAAAACTCAACACTAAAAAACATCGACGAAAAGTCACAAATGACAATCTGGATGATCAAAACCAAGTTTATTTAATATCGTCAGCATACCTTACACTCCTTCTTGGAGTTATTCACAAAATCAGCCTAAGTGCTCAGTCTCTTTTCCCCAATCCGGGTCAAAACATCCGGGATCCACATCATCCCCCAACAAAACTTTCCTTACAGAGCTTAGGGTTTCTTCAAGCTCCCTCAACTTTCCCAATAACTCACCATTTTGTTCCATGGTGATCTCAATCAAGTGAGCATTTGGGGGCTTGTTTCCTTCTCCAAGGAATGAACATTTAAGAACTTTCAGTGGTGGTTTGCACTCTTCCACCGAAGTATTATCAAGAGGAGGGAATCCCACCTTTATTGGCTTCCCCGTGGACACACGAAATGTGTTAGATGGTGCTTTCCTAAGAGGGCATTCACCATTGTTGTTTTCCTTCAAGTTAGTACTAACAACATTTGCAATCAAAGCATCACCCAAAGCATCATCTATGGAAACATTTAAAGAACTACCCTCATTGGGCTCAAGTACATTTTTCTCTATATCATCAACAACATCAATAACTTGGCAAGAATGATATCTACTAGGACGATCAATAGAATTATTAGTGTCAAATTCTATCTTCCGCCCATTAAACTCCACGGTTAAAGTTCCTTTATGCACACCAATTATTGTTCTTGAGGTATTTAAAAATGGCCTACCTAAGAGAATAGTTTTAGCACTATTACCACCTTCCATTTCAAGAACATAAAAATCATCGGGGAATGTTAAAGATCCCACTTTCACCAACACATCCTTCACAATATCTTTTGGGTATGTGTGAGAGTGGTCAGCTAGTTGGATAACAACCCTCGATTTTGTGCAAGGTTCCTAGATCTATACTTTTATAAAAGGAATATGGGATCACATTAATGGAAGCACCTAAGTCTAGCATGGCCTTGTTAACACATTTTCCTTCTATCTTACAAGAGATTGTAAGAAATTCCGGATCATCACATTTAGGAGGCATTTCATCATCAAACACAGTGGATACATATTCACTCTTTACACTCTTTTTATTATTTTTCAATTGTTGTTTCCTATTAGCGCTACACAAATCCTTAAAAAACTTTTCATACCCAGGAACTTGATTTATAACATTTAAGAGTGGAATGTTTACCTCACATGTACGAAAGACTTAGTAGATATCCTTGTTGTTCTCCTTGATCCTCCTATCTTTTAATGCCTCCGGGAATAGTGGTTACGAAACATAGATAGGGATCTCCACCCCTCTTGACTTCTTGTGAGGTGGATATGAGGTTTCAGGATTTGATCCCGGTCTTGTCACGAAGGTTTCCACCTCAATTTCTTCTCATTTTCTCTCTTTCTCCTTGGCTAACTCCTAGGCTTTCTTTTCAAGATCCTCCTCCTTTTCAATAACCCGCTCAACAAAAAACTTTCCTTGAGGCTTCTTCGTTTCCTTCTCACTCCTCAATGAGATTGTACTCACATTTTGTCGAGGGTTAATTTTTAGTTGTAAGGGAAGTTTGCCCTTTTCCCGGGCCTCTATGCGATTCGCGACTTGTTCTATTTGGGTCATTTGAGTTTCCAATTTTTTAATACTTTCTTTGGCTTCATCTTGGAATTTTTCTCCTTTCTTCGTACACATACTTAGCCTGTGAATGGCTTGCATCACCTCATCTTTCGACAAGCCCAAGCTCTCTCCTTGATCTTGAGGCTTGTCTTGAAGCCTTGGAAATTTTTTTGTAGAGGCTGGTATTATTGTTGAGAAGGGTGGTAAGGTTGACCATTTTGACCTCCTTGAGAGTTCCCGTACCAAACATTTGGGTGATCTCGATTACCTGCATTGTAAGGCCAGTTTTGGTATCCTCGATTCCCTTGATGGCCTTGATAACCTTGCCCACCTTGATAACCTTGATAACCTTGATAGCCTTGGTTGCCTTGATATCCTTGGTTACCTTGAAAACCCACAACATTCACCTTCTCCATCTAATCATCTTGAAAAGTAGGGCAAGCATCTGTAGGATGCACCGAGGTTAAACACGGGTCCAGTTGCCATCTTAGTGGGCTGAAATGGTGAGGCCAAATTTCATAGGCGCTGACGTTGGTCTTATATAGGATTCATGTCGCTAAACTAAAATAAGATGTGGCCTCGCACAAGGATTGGTAAAAAACATGCCCATTCCTATGCGAGTGGGTTTTAATGGTGAGGCTCACATTTATAATAGCCGACATCGCACAACATTCTGTATGAGTTCAATTTGTGTGATAGACATGCAAAGTCAGCTTGCCGTAGGTGGAAATCACAACACTTCATAACAAATGTATAAATGAAGCCTACCTCTCATACATGATTTCAAACTTTCTGTATTCTCTCAAATTTCAACACTCCTCCTTGCCCATCTCCTAAAAGTCATGGTTTCCACATGTGTTTACATTGATTTTGTTTTTTTTGTATTTATCCTTGAAATTATTCTTTGGATTAGGGTGTGAATGTGTTAATTATTTTAATTTTTGGAGGTTTCTATGGTTTGGTGTGCTAGAATATTGTTTTAGGATGTTAGAATATGGTTTTAGGGTGTTGGAATATGAATTGGGATGCTACAATATAGTGTAAGAGTGGAGAAGTTTCTGATGTTGTCGTTATCTGCTTTAATGCGACGTCACTAACAAGTTGGTCTGGCTTCTGTTGTACCGATCCTTATGCGATGTCACAATAATGGTTTCTGTAGTTGGCCAAATCAATACAAACTCACACATTCATCGGATAACCAGTCAGTTATACCAATACTTTCATGATGTTGCCTTGTGTTGGCCAACAGAATAGATTTTATGTCTTTATTTCCCATTGTCTGACCATCATAACATTTAACATCCCCGACAATATGAATTACAACAATCATGGCTAACAATGCTTGTTCCAACCGTGAACCGATTGAGGTGAGCGATTTTTTGTTACGTTTTAAAAATATTCCTTCTATTTCATTACTAAGAATCTAATTGAATTTTTAATAATTTCATTGACCAATATCACTGATTCAGATGATGACAGTACGCGTCGAACGTTCTCAGGCAGATATCCGCATTTTGTACATACTCTGACCCAGACGAACGTTGGGTCAGTTCTAATTATGGTAATTCTTCCCTGTTTTAAACAAAATGAATTTTCAAATAAATTTTTCTATAGATTACGTTCATAAGTAATACCAATGATTTTTTGTTTATATTTCAGTACATCCCTGAAAAAATTGCTGAGTACCTACCTCCATACAAGTTGGATGTTGTGATTAGATGCAAAGGAAGGGAGTACAAAATGCACTACTCGGAGAACAGGTTGCTGTAGACCCTGACCCCGAAGGGGTTTGGGCCATTTCTTGACGCAGAGGAACTTGAGATTGGGGATGCACTGTATTTCGAGCTCATAAATGGTGATGGCCCCGTAGTTTTTCGTGTTGTCATTCTTCCCTGCAGACATTAGAGGGCTGGCTAAGACTTCATATGATTATGTATTTAAAACTAATTTTCTCATATTTGGATGAATTTAATTAGGACATATTTTATATTAGATATCTTAAAATTTCATTATTATTATTATTTTAATGTTATTCAATGTTTAATATTTAATATAACATGTTATTCAATGTTATTCAGAATTTATTCATAAATTGGAATTGTTGACCGACTGGGTGGTAGGTTGAAATAATTGTTAGGCCCATATAGATGCGACGTTGGTCTCAGATCGGTATGTTTTTGTATGTACCGATATACGTGCGACATCGCCCCTTAAGAAGCTGACTCCAAAATCTGGTTAAAATGACTTTGTTCCAAAACATGTATAAATATGGTAACCCTAGCAGAGATTTCAAGATTTTCTTCACAAGTTTCCCGCAAATTCCAACAGTCTCCACTTTCCACCCTTCTCTTGTGTATTGGAAAAAAAGGTATGGTTATTCTAATCTCCTAAGTTTTGTTATTTTTACTTCACAATGTCAGATCTGTGGTCTGTGAATTTGTTTTGTTTACCCTGCTTTCTAGCTTTTGTTTTGAATTTATGAGAGTGTGAACTTTCCTTGACTTTGAGCGTTTGTACTATGTTTTGGTATGTCTCCAAAGGGTTTATTTTATTTCATGTTGATGAAGATTCATTTTTTTTGGTTTGATGTGTTTCTCCCCGTAGCAGCCTGTGATAGCTGTGACGTCGATAGTCTATTTGATACAGTACCGTTCGTCTGATACATATGCGACCTCGCGTATTTTTTCTAGTTTCTAACTCTTCTATTTCTAACGTTGGATGTATCTCGGTATGACATTCTGTTTGCCTGAAATGTTACCGACGTCGCATTATGACCTCTAAGTTTACTTTGGATTTCCCAAAGAGACATCGGTGTTGTGTCGGTTTACTGTTCGGTGCATCCGACACAAAACTGAGATCATATTGACATGTCGACCAAATCACTGCTTTGTATCGAGATGCACCTGCAACGCTTGTTGCAACGTTGTACATGGCATTTCACAGTGTGGTTCATCACATCACATTTTCACTTCTGATGTAGGACTAATGGCAAGCGAAGTATCATCTGATCAACCCTTTTTTTCAGGTATTTCACCAATTCACACATACACACATATGTATATATATGTGTATATTTATATATGTATATATGTATATATATATGTATGTATATATTTGTATATATATATGTATGTATATATCTGTATATATATGTATGTATATATCTGTATATATATGTATGTATATATCTGTATATATATGTATGTATATAGCTGTATATATATATGTATGTATATATATGTATATATATCCAAATCGAACTCCACACTTTGTAACAGCTAATACATTCTGGTTTTCGTAAATTTCACCGCACAACGGAGGCATCCAAAGCCTTTTTTCTTCGACATTGAACATCATTCGATGGCTATTGATAGCCCACGTTTCGACTGCACTTTGAAGTAGCTGAACTTTGGGAAAATATAAACTTTGGTAAAGCTTTTTAAATAAACTTTATTTGTTGATAATTGCATATGTATACACACACATACATACATATATATATATATATACACTAATCAATATTTGTTACGGTGACTTAGTACATCCTATGGGAGATTGTACTAGTACTGCCGATTGAGAAGACCCCTGTAATGCTGAGGTGCTACGGAACAGAAAGACATATGAACTACTCGGGGATGGGAGGTTCCAGGCCCTTTCCCCAAAGGATTTTTGCGAGTTCCTTAGGGGAAACAACCTATGCATCGGGGACACCTTGTTCTTCGAGGTGATACAAGCTAGGGGGCCAATCATCTTCAAGGTCATCATTGTCCGAGCTGATTGAGTGTATTGTAATTTCTGTTATGTTGGAACTAAGACAGTTCTTATTCAAATTAGATTATGTACTATATAATTGTAAAGATATTTTCATGACTACTATTTCTCTAATTATTTGTCTATCTTATTTGAACATTGAACAAATGGGATACTGGTTGTGTTTAAATTAGGGCAGTATTGTAGGGTGCTCGTAGCACGATGATTGCTAGCAACTATTGTGCCTACCTAACCTTAATTTTACGTTCCCCCAAATTAATCATGATGACGGGATATTAAGAGGAGAGAGATGCAAAAGACAACGGGGAAAAGTGCACGACCTCCATTTTATTGTATTTTATTTTCTTCTGTCACTGTTAAATTCTTTAATTTAACTTGTCTATTACATATATGCGACTTCGCTAATCGTTTTCCATACCTATCGACATCAACGGCATATCTAGCAAATTCAGGCAATCTTTTCAAAGAACATGTGAAACGTCGCACATTATTTGGTAACATTATTTACTTCATTTTTAAATCTTTTACTTTGGTTCAAATAATAACCGGTGTAAAAAATCAATTATTTACTTTAGATTTTTATAACCGAGGTAAAAGAACTTTTTACCTCGGTTATTTGGTGTTAACAAAAAAATTGAGGTAAAAGGGGAGAAGTTATATGTCATGTTTCTAGTAGTGTATTGACCCTCAAAACAATTCACTTAGCACACACTGCAATCAGACATATTACTGGTTGACCACTCAGTATTAAATCGACCAGAACTTTCTACCAATAGATCATAAAAATCATATACATATATCATTGGAAACTAAATTTCGAGACCTTTCATTCGATATATCACATACAAATTTTAATTACATATTTCCTGTTCAATAAGCTATTACAACGTGACTGCAGAACTAAAATCAGAACTGAAAAGCACATTTACTCTTACTCACATATCACTCATGATTTACTACGATGGCTTCTACGTTAGTATCCTATTGCCTTGTTAAAGAATAAAATCTACCAATAATTCATCTATGGATCTAAGAACTATCACTGAAAGCTCCAACAATCGCCTTGCCTCCTTCTAGTTCCGGTGGAAGCAGGAACTTGCTCTAGAGCCTCCCTCTAATGCTCCTACATTCTTCACTTGATAGCAGAAGTATTGTGTTGGTGTGGTTGTTTATGGTGAAGAGGTGACTCTCATATACAAAAATGTTAGGATAAGGTCTCTTTGATCTTTATATACCTAGGTAGAATGCTAGTGGAAATTGGTTAGTTTAGTCTGATAAGGTTTTGATCATGGCTAAGAATCAAGAGCTCTCTTTCGAATTGAAATCTACACAATCTATCACGTGACAACCCATGCCTTGGACTAAGTCTCAATAAATATTAGAAGCATCTGATTACGTATATAACTCTTTCTCTCACCAGAATTCTTTTTTTATGATTTAACATTCACTCTTATTGCAATTTAATCCTCAAAAATTGTATAATTCTAAATCCACCCAATAGGAAATAAATTATTGATAAAAGGTTTCTTGTTTAAAACGAAGAAAAATTATGGGGTCTCACATTCACCACTCCTTAAGGAAATTTCATCCCGAAATTATTCCTATTTAATTACTAAGCAAATTTGGATATTTATCCTTCATTTCTTGTTCAACTTCCTAGGTGTCCTCTTCGACTCCGTGATGGTTCCACAACACTTTGACTAAGGCTATCTCCTTGGTTCTCAATTTTTTCACTTGTCGATCCAAAATCTTTCAGGGTTTCTTTTCATACCAAATGATATCATCAATTTGCAAGTTTTCCAAGTCGACGATGTGGCTTGGGTGAGGATGGAATATATTTTCTGAGCATAGAAACATGGACGATGGGAGAAATTATTCCCATGGTTTTGGATAAATCAAGTCGGTAAGTTACCTCACCTACTCGATGAGTTATAGGAAAAGGGCCTACATATCTCAGACTCAAATTTCCTCTCCTCTCATGTTTTATAACACGAGTGTACGTAGGGTGTTACCTTCAAAAACACTTTATCTCCCAATAAAATTATAAATTCTTCATAATGGTGATACTTGTATTACAATAGAATGGTTACTTAGGACTATCTAATCACTATTCCTCCAAGTATATATGATTCTTATGATAGATATCACTTAGCACAACCTATAGAATGTTACTAATCAATCTCATTAACTCTAAATGAATATATATATATATATATATACACTAGATAACACCCCGTGCCAATGCACGAATTCTGATAGAAATTTTAAAATATAATATAATATATATTTTAAATAAGCATTGAGTTATTGTCATATGTATATGAGAATTACACATAAATGAATATATTAATTAATACTCTAATGCATTGAATGAAACAAAACCGACTCGGTTCTTTTTGACACATATGTTTTTTATGTAGAAATTTATTAATTGTTGTTAAAAAAAATACTTTACGTTGTAAAAATTATAGCGATAAAAATAAGAAATGTCGGTTGATAATGAATGAATAATTATTTAACTAAATTTATAAAATTGTATCTCTTTTTTTAGGAAATACAAAAAACATGAAGGACATGTTTTCAGAGAAAAATAAATTATAATTATATAAACTATTTAAACTATACTATATATTCATATTATTCGAATAAATAATTCTTATACAAGACTGAGGATTACATAATAATATGGATAAATTAGTATTTGGTTGAAGAGTTTGAATTATTAGATTATCAAATATATAACTAAACATGATTTATAGGTTAAATTTAGTTACCGGGTTAAATTTTCTTATGAGTAATCTTATTATTTCTGACGTAACGTAGACATGAAAAATAAATATTTGCGAGCGAGTAGATTAGACAGACCCAATTAGTGATACATATGGATTAAAAGATGGACATAAAATGAATTAACAAAAGAAGGCAAATATGAAAGTGGATATTAAACATTTGTGAGGAAGCACATTAGCCGAATGAAATTGTAAAGTTGGATGCATGGAATAACCAAAAAAAATGTTATGTTAGGAATTTTACAATGTTAAGGTGAGGGACCAGTAAGAAGTTGCTAAGTGTGTATAATTATTATATTTTTAGTGGACATATAATTTTAAGGGGGTGGTTCATGATAGTTTTATACACTTGATAACTTCTCACTGGTCCCTCACATTAACATAGTAAAATTCCAGCCATCATGTCTGACCAAGTTCAGCCCCTTGAAGAGCTCGAACTTGTTGATGAGCACAAGGAGGATATGGAGGACGAGAGCTTAGAGCTCCCCTCTAAATCAGTTGGCGGGGCAGCGGAACACGACAATCTCGAATACTACACATTCTCGGAGACAAATCCACGTTTTAGTGTGATTATGTCGTATTCAAGTCTCAGTCCGCGATACTATGTGGTTATTCCACCCAAATTTACCAAAGAGCTACCTCAAAAAAAGGTTCCTGTTGTCCTTAACTTGTATGGCAAGAGCTGGACGATGTTGTACAATGGCCACCTGAAAGTCAAAACATTGGATGGAGATTGGAAACCGTTTGCAGATGACAATGAACTGAAAGTCGGGGATGCCTATTTCTTTGAGCTCACGGAGAACAGTGAAACGAGGATTGTGTTCAAGGTCGTTATACTGAGGACTGCATTTCCTTGTGATGAAGTTGAAGAAGTTGATGGTAGTACTATTGATGCACCAATTGTCATCGAGTGATATTCTTCATATGATGCATTTGGTGACTCTTCTATACTGCTATTACTATTTTTAAAAAAACATAGTAAAATTCCTAACATAAAAATTTTCAGATGAAATAACATATGTAAGTGTATTAATCAAGGAAGGTAAATAGGAGAATAAATGCAACCTTAAATAGTCATACATGGTAATCTCTAGAGGTGGGCGTGGATAAGTGTGGAAGTGACATTTGACAAAACTGATATGGATAAATGTGAGGGTTACATTTGGCAAAGTATTTTTCTTTGCAGAATCAAACCAGCGATTTTAGTGTGAGTGTGTGCGATCAAAGGTGCGAAAACCCATTACAAGGGAGATATAGCTTGCTTGGTAACCCGCAAAGACGCTGAAACTTTGGCTTCTCACTACCAAAATGCCCTGGTTGGTAAGTTCGCAAGAGGCAAGCCACTGATGACTGCCCTCAATGATGCTTTCAACTCTGTGGGATTCAAAGGCAAATTCCAACTTGGATCTATCGATTTCAGACATGTGCTAATTCGGTTTCAAGACAAGGAGGATTACCAGAGGCTCTGGCTCAAAGGTCAATGGATATTCAATCATGCCCCAATGAAGGTTCTCAAATGGACTACTGATTTCTCCCCTGAGGCAGAATCTTCCATAGTCCCGGTATGGGTTACTATCCCCTATGTCCCAGTTTTCTTCTATAATACTGCTATGATAGAATCTATGGGAACTCAAATAGGGAATTACATTAAAATGGATGCTGCTACTGCTGCTCTCTCTAGACCTTCAGCAGTTAAGATGTGTGTTGAAATAGATTTGAAAAAAAAGCAGCCATCATTCATTAGAGTGGGTATAGAGGAGGATGGAATAGAGTATAATGTGGTTAAATTACCCCTAGAATTTGAGGAACTTCCTCTATACTGTCACCACTGCAAATCTATAGGACATGATGATAACCTTTGCATTTATTTGCATCCAGAACTTAAGAGATCAAGGACCCATAGGATGGATAAATTTAACCCTAGCCATATGGATTCAGGGGATGGAAAGGCAGTACTTCAAACTAGGGATCAACGAAGGGGTTCTGATGGTCAAGTTAATGATGTTGTAAGCCTAGTTCATGATGTTAACAATAAGGCTGGGGGTTCTGGTGTTTCAGCTACAGAGAAACTCAAAACTCAGTCCTCACAGTCCTTCAAATATGTTCCAAAGCAGCAGGTTGTTTCAGTTATAAATATCGAAGAAGTAGGGGCTTCTGAGTCTCCTCAAGTGGTGGAGGATAAGCTTCCTGAGAAAAAGGCTTTTACTGAAGATAACCTTGTTGGTGAGCAGGAGTTTGCTGATGCTGATCAAATTCAGGATACTGATGCTGCTGGGCAAGATTCTGATGTTGATGATCAGTTTAAGGTTCCTAATCAGGATATTGATGCTGAGCAGGATTCTGATGATGCTAATGCTGAACATCTTAAGGTGATCCAAGATGATACTGCAGAGTACACAAACTCTCAACTTCAGTCTCCTAGTAAGGCCATCAACCTCACCCAATTAGATAATGAACCCCTCAGCGTTTTTAACCTCCAACAGCATTCCTTAAACCCCCAAATCTCAACACATCTGTCCAAGCACTCTCTATCTGCTCCACCAAATCTCAACATAAAGAAAGTTTTTGCTAAGGATGATATTCCTAGCAAACGGGGTAAGTCTTTCTCACCTTTTAATACCATTATTGCTGCTAAAAATTATATTTTCTCTCAGCAGAAACACAGGCAAAACAGATTCCTCCCTCTTGCGGATGAAGACATATCCAGTGATGAAGTTACTCCAAGTGACATCCCAATCATTGCCGAGGTCCCAGAGTTTTCTGCTACATCTGATCCTTCTATAGTAGAGTCCCTGAAGGTTTTAACTGAACACCTGGAAGCATCTTCTGCCAATGGTACAGAAAATAGTGCTAATCAAGTAAGTCAGGTAAGCTCTACTATCTTACACTCCAAACCAAGCAAGCTTAAAAAAGGTAAGCTCTACTATCTTAAAAAAGTAACTAATCATAGTAATGAGACATACTTAACTCAGTTAAATACAATCATGACTAGACCAAAAAGCTCTAATAATGTTTCCCTATGAATAACACAACACTTAAGATTAAATTTATGGTATGGAATTTTAGGGGAATGGATACTTCTATGCTAAGACTTCATAACTTGATAAATAGGCACAGTTTTGAGCTTATCTGTTTAATTGAGCCTAAACATGACAACATGCAATGTGATTCTTATAGACAACTGTACATTATGACAATTGTATGTATGCAACTAATGGCCAGATCTGGCTCTTTTGGAATTCTAGCATATCTTTAACAGTTAAATGTGACAATTTGCAATTCTTAGCTATTACATTGAATAGTCTCACATTTAATAAAATCATGGATGCTTTCTTTGTGTATGGCCTCAGAACTAGAAATGGTAGGAAAAATCTTTGGTTTGATCTCAAGTCCATTACTCACTCAGATTCTATTTTCATTGGAGATTTCAATGCCATTACATCTATAAATGAATATAAAGGTCCATCTACTCCCAAAATTGGTAGTATGAGGGACTTTAATGAGTTTATTAATGTAATGGCTTTGGAAGAAATTGATACAGTGGGTAACATGTTTACTTGGAGTAATAAGAGGCTAAGGAACCCTACTGTCCAAAGATTAGATAGAGGTCTCTGTACTACTTCTTGGTCATCTACTTTTCCTGCCTCTTCTGTTCACATTTTGAATAGGATTTCTTCAGATCATAACCCTGTGCTTCTTACTATTGGTAGTGATATCCCATCTAACCCTAGGCCATTTAGATTTTTGAACACCTGGTATAAAAGGAAAGATTTCAGTGATGTAATTAAACAAAACTAGGATCTTCCTCTTAATAAATCAGGAATGCTTGGTTTCTTTCTTAAACTCATAAGATTGAAAAAAGAGCTCAAAATCTAGAATAAGGAACATTTTAGCAATATAAATGATAATGTTGTGCATGCTGAAACTGCTCTAGAAGCTCAGAAACATATATATGACTCTAATGCTTCTGTTGATAATCTGGTTAAACTTAAAGAAGCAAAGGCTAAGGAGGTTAGGGCTCTAGCAGAACAGAAAAGCTTCTGGAAACACAAGGCCAAGGTTAAATGGCTAAATGAAGGGGACAATAACACTAGTTTTTTCCATAACTGTTAAGGAAAGAAAATGTAGACTAAAGATTACAAAAATTAAGAGTAGTAATGGTCAGTGGCTAGATAATATACAGGACATTGAGAATGAAGCCATTCACTATTACCAGGATCTCTTAACAGATGATAGCTCCCCCGATAGTAGTCTTTTCCAGTCTCATTTATTGAGTCAGATGCCTAAATTGATCACTCAAGAGGATAATGATAGACTCCTGCAACCTGTTTCATTGTCTGAACTCAGGGATATTGTTCTTAGTCTTAATAAGAATAGTAGCCCTGGGCCAGATGGATTCACAGCTAAGTTTTACATTAAATCTTGGGACATAATTGCTAATGATTTACTTTCTGCAGTCCATGATTTTCTTGTTGAGAACAGCATTCCTAGGGGTATTGGTAGTACCTGGATTGCAATTATTCCTAAAAAAAATACCCCTATTTCTTTTGATGACTATAGGCCAATAAGTCTTTCCAATGTAGTTAATAAAATCTGTTCCAAAGTTTTAATGGAAAGACTTAAACCTCTAATACCCAAACTCATTTCTCCACACCAAACAGCTTTCCTTAAAGGTAGAGATTTCTCAGATAATGTCATCTACCTTCAGGAAATGGTAAGGTTTCTGAGCAGGAAGCAAAGAGACCCCAATTGCATTGTCAAA
Organism: Rubia yunnanensis; assembly: GCA_037428765.1. Taxonomy (NCBI): domain Eukaryota; kingdom Viridiplantae; phylum Streptophyta; class Magnoliopsida; order Gentianales; family Rubiaceae; genus Rubia; species Rubia yunnanensis. Next base: position 52,920,789 of record CM075062.1, read on the forward strand.
TTAGATCTTAAGAAGGCTTTTGATAGAGTTAAGTGGTCTTTTCTAAATTGTGTCCTTGCTAAATTTGGATTTCATGCTAAATTCATTTTTTCCATTATGAAGAACCTATCACAGGCATGGTTCTCTATTTTAATAAATGGTAAGCCTGTCGGATTTTTTCAATCTACAAGGGGTATCAAACAGGGTGACCCCCTCTCTCCTTTTCTATTTAACATTTTTTCTGAGGCATTTACCAGGAGTTTAGCTTTTATTTTTCAGAATGGTAAGTTGGCATACTATGACCTTCCAGGTAATTCTCTCCAAATATCACATTTATCTTATGCAGATGACACTGTGGTTTTTTTAAAAGCTGGTAATCAGACATTGATTAGATTTAAAGCTTTTCTGTCCAAATTTGAAGATGTTACTGGTCAAAAGATAAATTACAGTAAAAGTGACATCTTCATTGGAAAACATGCCTCTGTTCACACAGTTAACAATATAAAGAGGATTCTAGGTATGAAAATTGGGAGTTTTCCTTTTACATATCTGGGAGTTCCTATTTTTACTGGGATTGCACAAAAAATCTTTTTTCAACCACTACTTGAACAGATAGATAGTAGGATAGGTAGCTGGAAAAATAAGTGGCTCTCTACTGGGGGAAAAATCACACTCATACAGTCATGCATCTATTCTATTCCTCAGCATATATGGTCAGTTCTAAAACCTAGCAAAGAGATCATTTCTGTCATAGAGAAAAAACTCAGCAGATTTTTTTTGGGGTCTAATGATCTAAAACCTAAAAGAACATGGAGGAAATGGGATGCTCTTTGCTTTCCTATTAATCAAAATGGTCTAGGTTTCAGATCAATAACCACCATAATAAATACATGCTCAGTTAAGCTATGGTGGAAATATCAAAAGGCTGAGGCTTTATGGACTCATCTTGTTGCATCACTGCCACCCTCTTCTAGGTCTTCTCCTAACTGGAAGAGGATTTGTTCCGTTAATGCTTGGGCAGAATCTAATTCTAGAGTGATAGTTGGTAGAGGTGACTGCAATTTCTGGACATCGAATTGGTTAGATATAGGTCTCATTATGGATCTCTGTGATCAAAACCTTGTTGATATCTCTGCTGGCTGTACAGTCTCAGAGTTCATCTCAAATAAATCAAGTTTGCTTCAAAAAATTTCTCCTGTTCTACCATCTTATGCTATCTCTCTTTTACAGGAAGCAAAGCTCTCAATACACAGAGGTGATAGGCTCATATGGAAACCTGGAATCAGAGGTGAGTTCTCATTTATATCCACTTATCTTTTGCTCAGAACCCAGAGAGGTACTATTGATTCTATTCAACATCTTTGGAGTTCTAGAATTGAAAAGAAAATCTCTGTTTTCATGTGGAAATTGATTAACTCATATCTACCTTTTGATAATGTCCTGCGAAAAATGAGATTTTGTTTGCCTTCCAAATGTTGTATGTGTAATAATCATGAGGACTCTCTGGATCACTTCTTTAATTCCTGCATTTTTGTTGTGCAAGTTTGGAAAAAGGTCCATCAATTCATGGGAATCAGGGACAGATCTTTCCCATCTATATGGGAAAGAATATCATGCTATCTCACTTATCCTGGTTTGAGTTCTTTGCATTCAATAATTATTCGAACTGCTTCCTTAATAACATGTTGGAACCTGTGGAAAATGAGGAACAAATGTTTATATGACTCTGTCATGCCATTAACAGGTTTAGTACTCACTCAAACAAGGGATCAAATTTTCTATACTTTTTGTGCTAAACCTGTTTTTATAGCCTCTACTATTGATTTAAGCATTGCTGAACACTCCTTTTTACCTCTGATCAAATCTAATCCAAAGCCGAAAATATTCAAAATTGCTTGGACAAAGCCATGTAGGGGTTACAAAATTAATGTTGATGCTGCATGGTGTTGTCATTCTAACATGTGTGGACTTGGTATGATTATCAGAGATAATAGGGGTAGTTTCATAGCTGCTCATACTAAATATACACAGGCCAATTCCCCTCTGGAAGCTGAGCTGAAAGCAATTCAGTTTGCTTTAGATAGGTGTGCAGGATACTCTTCACCTGTTTACATGGAATCAGATTGTCTAAATGTTGTTCAATTTGTTCTTGATCCCCTAAATGCACACTGGAAATTGTTCCAGTTAGCTGATGATATTCACCAACTTCTGAGTGATATCAACCTAGTGCATATTCAGAGACAAGCAAATCTGGTTGCTGATTCACTTGCAAAAGCTTGTCTCAGAGCTCAGACCAGTACCCTGTTTAGATTTCAAATGCTCTCCAATACTATTCAAGGTTTAATTAGGCTAGATCAGATAGGTACACCTTCATTAAGGATGGTTCAATGAATGGATGCTACTGATATGAACTGTTATTTGTAGGTTGAAACTGCATCAAACTGCTGTGTACAATGCACTTGATGGCATACGGATCGAAGGACTTCACTTGCTGATGGTTTCACTTGCTGGATCATTTGCTATATACTGAGGGCTTTTCTACTAGTAGAGGATAAGCTCTTTAGTCTATTTGGAGTGCTTTTGACTGCTTTGTGTTTCGTTATTACGATTCACTAAAAAGTTCGAAGATCTTCCCCAATAGACTAATAGTTTTTGCAATCCTCTAACTATTAACTACTTGCCCTACATTATTTTGGAAGCAACAAATGTTGCTTCAAGAGCTTATGGCTCACTCTTGTATATCTCAACTAAGCCATGGCTTCATTTTTTTCTTTATGTTTTAAGTTTCTGTTTATTACACGGCTTGGGAAGGCCTAATATAATTTCCCCCATCTTTGGATGGTTTAAAAAAAAAAAAGAGGGTTACATTTGGCCAAAAATTATAAATTTAACTAATTAAAATATAACGTAATTTCTTTACGTTAAACTCTCCTCACCGATTTCACCGTCTACTTCTTCGATTTTACCGTCTGCCTTTTGCCGGATTCCTTCTTCTCCAATTGTACCCTCTTCAATCGTTGCTCGTAGAGACGGTCAAGACTTTTTCAATCATTATTCCTTCTTCTTCTGACATTCTTCTCCGTCAGTCGATTCTTATTGAATTGTTATAGATAATGTGATTGTGACGCAGATTGCAAAGTTTGTTTTTAGTTGGCGTTGTTTTATCAATTAAAGTTTACACTGCTTTGTTTGCCTGGGGGCTGAGTTGGTTAGAAAGTTAACATTGTCTGATCATAATCCTTTTATATGTGTAGTATGTCGTTTGTTAACTTCCTTATGTCCAAGAACATTAGTGTGGTACTGGTATTGATGTTTGTCCCATGCATGATCCCTTCTTCTTGTTGATTTTGCATGCTGTTGTAAATTGCGATGATCATAGATTCTGCAAAAGTAGATATGTCGACCAAAATTAGGATAAGCACACGAGCCACCTCAGTGTAGGAAGAACTGAGACCTGGACTTTCAGGTTTCCATGGAACTAAGTAGTGGCTAAATTGTGGTCTATTAATTGGACAGCAGGGGCAAAGCCTCTGTTCAATCAAGGCCCTACAGAACACAGAGAATTCCAGCTATTGTGTAGCAGTACTACCAATTCTTTTTCTTCAGACCAAATCATTGTATTCCATCAGTTTTGGAACTTGTTTTCCTCGTGAACATTGTAGTTTGGAGAGAGCCCCTGGTTTTGTGGATGGGTGCACAAAAGGCAATTATACACAATTATTCCAAGTTTAAATAAAATGGTCATTTGTTTCTTCTGCACCTTGTATTACTCCGTCCCAGTCGAATGTGCACACTTTTTGGTCAACTTTCTCAGGTCATGTTTGACCATCGATAACTTTAGTTACGTATATTAACGATGTGTGAAAATTTGATATTTAGAAAATACAGCATGCAGAGAATCCAACAATATCTCACATGATGATATTGGTATCTATATACTAGTTGAAATTTATGGTCAAACGTGTCTTGAGAAGTTGACCAAAAAGTGTGCAGATTCGACTGGGACGGAGGGAGTACATCATTTGTGCATAATAATGTGAAATATAGAGCAGATAAAAAGACTTATCTCGGTCCAGAAATGTAATTAGTAGTGTACTGATTTCTACCCACCAAATCAAAGGGCCCTTAGACCATCTTAGATCTTAGCCTACTGTATACAATGGCTATAAACTAACTTTTATTTTTGTGAGATAATGCATACAATTATAGACAAAGGGTAGGTTACATTTTTATAACTTTATATGCAAAATACATTTGATGTGTTTTTATTGAGTTATCAATCCTATATTCTTATTTAGAAATTATTGACACAGTAGAATTGAATGCTTTGGAAGAGAATAGCAGGATGAATGGTACTTTAACAACTCCCACTATTGATACGGAATGTAGAACGCCTACCAAAGTTATTGGAGACACTGAAGAAAAACCTTTTGTGGGACATATCTTTGAATCAATTAAAACTGCTAGAGATTATTATGAAAAGTATGGAGAGAGTAAAGGGTTTTCAGTATTCCAGAGATCTTCTAAAAGAACTCGGAGTGGTTTTGATAGAATCACATCAGCTGTTTTTGTTTGCTCTCACCATAGTTTGTATGATAAAAAAGTTGATGAGAACGTGCCAAAAGGTAAGCGACGTCTAAACACTTCAACAATGAGAGGAGGGTGCATGGCAAAAATGGGGATTCTTCTCCGTGTTACGATGAATCAGTGGTTGGATCGACAGTTTGAGGATGATCACAATCATGCTCTTGGCACAACTCAAAATAAAATGTTTTTTGAAAATGAGTCGGGCTAAAATCCCCGAAGGAGCCAAAGCTATGGTTGTGTTGTTTAATCGAGTGAATCTACATGTAAATAAAGTGAACTTTATTCTTGTAGGAGATGCACTGGGATTTAATGATCGGGCTTGTTGGAATCTGTAAAGTCTAGATTTATCTAGTTGGCAATTTGTGAAAATTATGCAAATATAGTATTATTGAGTTGCAACATCAAAGAAGGAATTTTGGTGAAATAAGGAAAGGTTGAAGACTGAATCCGAGAAGGATACATCTAGTCCAAGTTGTATTTGAGTTGGAGAATATATCAGTTCCTATATATGTGGGATTTGATTATTGTTATGGAATTGGAATATTCAACTATGGGTATTATACGGATGAGTTATATTCACGCCAAAGATGTTTACGGAAAAAGAAGACAGAATATTATGGTATTTGTGAGTTATGGAAATCTAAATGTTCTGCTATATGTTTAGGCGTGTGAAGCATAGTTGATTTATGAAAAATCTCTATAAATATGGAGTTGTTATTATCGAATATATGGAGATATTGAGATAAGGAAAATCCCTTCATTTATGGGATTTGGATATGCTTCAAGAAGCAGATTTGGAATAGGAATATTATGGAGATAATCATGGAGAATTCAGATCTGCTCATGGACTATATATAGAGAACAAACACGGCTGCATTATTGACGGACTTAATAGAAAAAATCTGCACACAGAATTTTTATCTTTCGAGAATTGCAAAGAGCCAGAATTCTATGTTCTAACACACCTGACATGTCGCACAAAGTTCAGAATCAAAAACCTTAATTCCTCGGGAGGAGGAGATTCAGCGTCGACGAGTTTCGAGGTCAGAGGGAGTCTGATCAAGGCGGATCGGTAGCAAGGGGAGCTTGCAGGATTCACGTTATAGTTAGATAAGATAAGTATAATTGTATGGTGTACTTTGTACTATATCTTTCTGATTAGTGGATTCATTCTGAACTAGGCCAGGCCCCACAGATGTAGGTGGATTTCACCGAACTGCGTAACCAAGTCTTGTATCTTTTATACTTTACTTTATTGCATACTTGGTTAGATAGGTTATGTTGGAACACAGTAGTGATAATTGAATTAATTAGGTAAAACCAAATTTCAATTGGTATCAGAGCTAAGTCACTTATTTTACCTTGGTTTTGACAAGGAAAGTGGGATCCTGTTTTACCAATGGCGACCAGAGAAGGAGCTTCTGTGCCTCGACTACCACTGCTGGAAGGAACAAATTACAACTACTGGAAGGCTCGCATGCGGGTGTTCATAAATTCACTGGATGAATTGGCTTGGTACTATGTTGAAACAGAATGGAAACCCCCTGTTGTTGGAAATTCTGAAGGAGGAGAATCTAAGCCTAAAGAGTCGTGGACACCAGGTGAAAGAATGGGAAGCTTGGCAAAATCCAGAGCATTAAATGCCATATTTACTGCAGTAGACGAAGATCAGTTCAAACTCATCTCTACGTGCCAACAAGCAAAGAAAGCATGAGATATCCTACAAACTGTACATGAGGGGACAAGTCGTGTACGTGAATCAAAGCTACAAATGTTGGCCGCAAAATTTGAGGAACTGAAGATGGAGGAGGATGATACTATTCCTATATTCAATGGGAAACTGAGAGATATCTCCAATTTGGCGTATCAACTTGGGAAAGTTTACAAGGAAACAAAATTGGTGAAAAAGGCCTTGAGATCTCTTCCTAAAAGATTTTCCATGAAAGTAGCAGCAATAGAAGAAGCAAGAGGTGTAGCCACCATGACCTTGGATGAACTAATGGGATCACTACATACCTATGAGATGACAATACAACAGCCTACAAAGAAAGTCCAGAAGGAGTTGGCTTTCAAATCCTCTTCATCAAGGGTTATCCATGAATCTGATAGTGATGATGGAATTGAAGAACTTGATCCTATCACCAAGAATTTCTCAAGAATGCTGAAGAAGGTGGTAAACAAGAATTCACATGAAAGATCTGGTGGAAACAAAACTCTTCCTCAAGATTTTGGTAATCGTGGAACTCGGATGGAACAAGGAAGTCAGAAATTCTCTAGAAACCAAAGTGGTGAATGAAGGCAGTTTGAAATAATTCAATGTCGAGAATGTGGAGGATACGGCCACATCCAGTCTGAATGTGCTAATACCCTAAAGAAGCAAGGAAAATCATACACCACCTCATCGAGTGAAGATGATAAAGAAGACGAAGAGGAACTTGTAAGAAATTATGTGGCATTTGGAGCAAAATTTCACGGTGGATCAGATGAGGTATGTTCCAACATGTCAGAGAAAGATGAAGCTGTATGTTCCAACATAGGTTCTGATGACATGTCCAGTAGGGGTGGGCGTCGGATCGGTTTATTCGGTTTTCGGTTTATTCAGTTCGGTTTATTCGGTTTTTTTAAAAAAAGTCCAAAACCGAAACCGACCTGAATAAACCAAATAACCTGAATAAATCGAACCGAATTTAAAATTCGAATTCGGTTTAAAACCGAATTCAACCGAATAAACCGAATTAATTCCAATTTTTATCAAATTGAATTCAATTAAATCAGTTCTGGACTGAATAAACCAAATAGCCCATAAACATACCAAAATTTTAATTTCAAATAAATAATTACAGCCCAAAATTAAAGCCAAGTAATTTGCCATTAAAGGCCCATTTGGCATTTGCATCTTATGCTTTGCCTTAAGAAAATGGAGAAGTTCCCTAGTTTTATAGTGAAAATTGATGGCAACATCAACACCACTTCCGATGTGGGACCATTAACTAATGTAGAAGTTGCCTTTGCTGCCTTGCTTGATGCTTCAGTTGCTTGAGTTGCCTAATGCGGCTGCCTAATGTAAATTATGTAATGCCTTCACCTTTTCTTCCTTTTTTTTTATTGAATTTATTATGAGTCTGTCTCTTGAAATACGGTCTTTCCATAAGTCATGGAAATATTATGGTTTAAAATGCAAATTAGAAGAAATAAAGATAAAATTTATAGGTTGAATGAATCGGGTTATAAACTTTATAACTACTACACGTTGCATAATAAAATTTTAATATTGCAACTAAGACCTTTTACTTTGTATTATTATAATTAAACTCTATCTTGGTATCTTTCCATAAGCCTACGAAATAATGAAAACACGGCATTTTCCAAGATTTTTCCATTTATTATTACATTATTTAATTTGAGGAGTATTTTGTGACTGGGAATTATTTAATACCGTTTGATCTCAAATCCTTTTTATTATTATTACCCTATTAATTTGACTTATGTTTTTACCTTTTCCATACATGATGAATGTGTTTATAATATATTTTGGCAAAGTCTTGGGAAAGACGGTCTTTCTATAGGTTTATAGAAAGACGAGATTTAATTAGAATAATAAAAGGTAAAAGGTCTTAGTTGCAATATTAAAATTTTAGTATGCAACATATAGTAGTTATAAATTTATAACCCGGTTCATGCAACCCAGAAATTTTATCTTCATTTTTTCTAATTTATAGTTTAAACCTTGGTCTTTCCATAACTTATGGAAAGACCGTTTTTCAAGAGACAGACTCATATATTTTTATGATTTCTTTCTCTTCTATTTATATAAGTAATTTAAATACATTTAGAGGGTGATACAAAAATTCCACTATTAAATCAACACAACGTCTTGTTTTAGACTAACAAATCATTATACAATATTATTTTATAATTGATATAACTAATAAGCTGATTTGATATTTATTTTTATCTATTGCAACAAATTTCTTATAACTTTTAAAATGTATGGTAATGTATAAATAATTATAATTTGACCCTAATAGTTATTGAAACGAGATTTTTCATGATTAGTCTAACATTTAGATGGTCTAATAGGAGACGTTCACCTAAATTAACTATGATATTTATATATTACTGTCTTCATCTCTTCACCAAGTAATCTCACTGTCTTCATCTCTTCACCAAGTAATCTCTTCTGAGTCCATTGTAGTTTGTTAATTTTTTAGAGCAGAGGAAAATGTCCATTGTTTGAGGAATGCTTTAGTGTAGTGAAAATTTACTGTTGAAGAATCAATTATTCGTGCACCTTATCACTGTGATTTTAAGAGCACTGTAGTTTAGATATGGATATTTATTGATTATAGTTAATGCTTTCCATTTACGTTCATGCCAATAAGAATTTATAAGAATATATATATACACACACACACATATATATATACTTGTTTTTAAATTTATAAGAAATTTAAACGAACTAATTTATTAAACTTTTTTTATAATGAATATGGATTGTAAAACACTTGAATATCAATCTATTGTCTATTTGATCCATTTCACATTTTCATGTTAAGATGTTTGGAGTAATTTTTTAAAATGTATAGATTAGTCCTCCCACTTATATTTACTTATAAATTTAGTTTTGTATTTTTAAATTTTATTTATTATTATATATTATTTATTTATTTACAATTCGGTATTCGGGTCGGTTTTCGGTTTGAGTTTCAATATCCAAAACCAAACCAAAAACCATATTCAAAATTTGGTTTATTCAATTCAATTATCCAAAAACTTTATTTTAAATTCGGTTCGGATTATTCGGATTCGGATAATTCAATTTTTGGTTCGGTTTTCGGTTTTTGGTTTTTTTGCCCACCCCTAATGTCCAGTGATGATGGCGGACTAGTTGTGAGTGACGAAGATATCTACAGTACATATGAGCAGATGTATGCTATGTGGCTTCAAGTTGTTGATACAAATAGAGTGTTGAAGGAAGAGAAAAATCATTTGGGCGAGAAGGAGTTGCGAGCTCTAGTTGGTGAACTCAGAAGAGAGATTGAAGAGTTAAATTTGAATCTAAGCTTAACAACTAAAAGAGCTGAGATGGCCGAAGCAGCTATTACCAAGTTAAACACTGGAAATGCAAAACTTGATGACATTCTGATCATGGGAAAACACTTTGGAGATCGACATGGAATTGGGTTTGACAATTTATCAGGGAGCAAGGTCAGTCTCAAGTCGAAGGTTCAAGAGGTGAAAAGAAAGTTTATCAAGACCCATTAAAGGAAACCTCTCATCTTTAGCTACTGCGTGTATCAAGGTCATACAGAGGAACAATGCCAAAAACTGCTCAGAGATATAATGACAGGGCGACAACTCTCAGTATGTTCCAACATAGACGATGTCCAGCGATAAAAAATGATAAAAAAGGTATAGGTTGTTAAACGCACAAGTACTTGCCTTTTTGCTCATACGTCTTCTATTACACATTCTAGAGACTCGTGGTACTTTGATAGTGGTTGCTCTTGTCACATGACTGGAACTCAGGAATTACTGACAAACATCCAGCCATGTGATGGTAGTTTTGTTACGTTTGGCGATGGAAAGAAGAGTCGAGTGGTTGGAAAAGGTGAACTGCATATTGAAGGATTCCTCGTATTCACTGGTGTTTTGTTGGTGGAAGATCTAAAGGCTAATCTCCTAAGTATCAGCCAGCTATGTGATGATAATATGACCGTGGAATTCCATAAACAAAAATGCATAGTGAAACATGGCAACAACAACAAAGTGCTCACTGGTATTCGATCATCGGACAAATGTTACTTATTGGAACAAGAAGTGAACAGCTACAATGTCAAATGTGATCAAGTAGATCGTACGGCTGACTATGTTCCAACATCGGTTGATTTCTCAGATCAGGGACGTAATGATGTTGGAACATCAGATGAGACAGATCTTAAAGATGAAGCTGATGACTCTTATAACTTCAGCAATGTTGGAACATCGTCCTCTCCAGAACTCTCCCATGTTCCAACATCAGTGCAGACTGAATCAAGCAGAAGAAGGACTCGATCGATCCCTCAAATTAATTATGGGGAACTTGTTGGTCTGCAATGTTTTCTCTCCCTCATTGTTGTTTCCTCAGTTGCCAGGTTAGAATCTATTTGCATTCTCCTTGTTATGGTTTACACTATGAATTTTACGATGTACCAAAAAGCTGTCAAGAGTGCTCCCCTGCATGGTGTGGTTAATGTGGAAGTATATCATCGACTTAAGAAGGCTTTTATATGGATCAAAACAAGCACCACGGGCGTGGTATAAGCAACTCACAACCTTTCCTATTCAGAAAGGTTCTTGTCGAGGGGGAGAAGATCGCACCTTGCTTGTTTTTTGAGAACAAGATTTTGTGACTTTGATGCAAGCTGAATTAAAGATGAGTATGGTGGGAGTATTTGTAAGAATTCGGGTTGAGCGAAAAGTTATGGTAGCCTATGTTCCAACATCGAAACCATTTGCGAATATTTTCACAAAGCCGTTGGACACTGCTACGGTTGAGCTCCTCAAACAACACTTAGGTGTTTGTCAGATTTGAGGTATTTCTTTAAAGCTTTTATTAGCTGTAGGTTTTTATTTTATTTTATTTCCAGAAAATTCAAAAAAAAAATTGAAAAGGAGAAAAAAATGGAGACATAGTTGGACATGTTAGAAGTTGGTGTTGAAGATATTATGGTGATTGATGAGATGCATAGATCAGAGAAATGGTTCTTCCTGGTATTCTGGTTTAGGATGATGAGAAGTTTGGAAGGCAGTGGTGTTGGTCATGTTTCAACACAGAGTATGGAGACAGGTTGAGAAGATGTGGAAATGGATTAGAGATTCAGATGTTCAAATATCAGTAACTGTGGCTGGAGAAGATTATGATCTGGACAGTGAACAAGTCTATCTTCCAACACCAGATAGGGGGAGAAAGTACCGATGAAGTGAAGAAAGCTGAGTAGGTGATGTGTTGATTATGAAGCAATGAAAGGATCTTATGTTCCAACATAGAGAAAGCGGGTGAAGCTGAGAGCTGTTATGTTCCAACATCGGTGACTGGTGTTCCAACACAAGGTGAGCAGATTATTGAAGGCACTTCTGATCAAACTGCCATGAGAGATATAATTTTATCCGAAAGGACAACTGATCTGGGTGTATATGAGGAGTGTGGATTTACAGCTTACCTGGACTATTTGGGTCTCAAGACTGCTACCTCAATCTACAAGAAGTACAACCGAGAGATTGTAGACGAATTCTATGGGAGGCAACATTGATCCAGATTTTGAGTGGTACAGTGGTGTGAAGTTAAGAGCTCAATCCATTTAGATGGTAGCTATTGGAGGTAGAAAATGCCAGTTTAGACGAGGCACAGATAGCTGCTCCTGAAGAGGTTTAAATGTTCTGCTATGACTATGTTCCAACATAGGCCAGATATTTGCTTTAGGGGGAGCTGCATTTAATGGAGATTTTGGTTTTCTGTGTCTATTGTGTTTGGCATGGTTATGGTCCCAAGGGGGAGATGTTTTGGATTTCTTGGATGACTTTATTGGCTCCTTTGGGTTGATGTTCCAACATGATCATTATTCCTGGACGTTCAGGGAATCTGGAATTTAGGGGGAGACGCTATGTTTCTATGTTCCAACATCCAGAGTGATTTTCAAGGTTGATGTCTTTATTTGCATAAGCTCTTGTGATGAAATGCGAAAAGTGATTGGTCCACAAAATGACAAAGGGGGAGATTGTAAAGTCTAGATTTATCTAGTTGGCAATTTGTGGAAATTATGCAAATATGGTATTATTGAGTTGCAACATTAAAGAAGGAATTTTGGTGAAATAAGGAAAGGTTGAAGACTGAATCCAAGAAGGATAAATCTAGTCCAAGTTGTACTTGAGTTGGAGAATATATCAGTTCCTATATATGTGGGATTGGATTAATGTTATGGAATTGGAATATTCAGCTATGGGTATTATACGGATGAGTTATATTCACACCAAAGGTGTTTACGGAAAAAGAAGACAGAATATTATGGTATTTATGAGTTATGGAAATCTAAATGTTCTGCTATATGTTTAGGCGTGTGAAGCATAGTTGATTTATGGAAAATCTCTATAAATATGGAGTTGTTATTATCGAATATATGGAGATATTGAGATAAGGAAAATCCCTTTATTTATGGGATTTGGATATGCTTCAAGAAGCAGATTTGGAATAGGAATATTATGGAGATAATCATGGAGAATTCAGATCTGCTCATGGACTATATATAGAGAACAAACACGGCTGCATTATTGACGGACTTAATAGAAAAAATCTGCACACAGATTTTATATCTTTCGAGAATTGCAAAGAGCCAGAATTCTATGTTCCAACACACCTGACCTGTCGAACAAAGTTCAGAATTAGAAACCTTAATTCCTAGGGATGAGGAGATCCAGCGTTGACGAGTTTCGAGGTCAGAGGGAGTCTGATCAAGGCGGATCGGTAGGAAGAGGGAGCTTGCAGGATTCACGTTATAGTTAGATAAGATAAGTATAATTGTATGGTGTACTTTGTACTGTATCTTTCTGATTAGTGGATTCATTCTGAACTGGGCTAGGCCCCACAGATGTAGGTGGATTTCACCGAACTGCGTAACCAAGTCTTGTGTCTTTTATGCTTTACTTTATTGCATACTTGGCTAGATAGGTTATGTTGGAACACAGTAGTGATAATTGAATTAATTAGGTAAAATCAAATTTCAGAATCGTCTTCATGATGTTCGTCAGAAGTTAGATGTTGGAGATGCTCAATGGATGTATATGTACTTTCAGAAAAGACATGCTGAGAACCCTCCGTTTTACCTTGTCTTTTAGTGTGATGGAGAAGGAAGAGCGGTTAATTTTTTTTGGGGTTAATGCAAGGTCCAGGTTATCGTATTAGCAATTTGGAGATGTTGTCACATTTGATACCACCTACAAAACTAACAAATATAAGTTGCCTTTTGCTCCTTCAAGGGTATGAATCACCATTTTCATACTAAACAGTTTGGATGGGGATTATTGCAAGATGAGACCGAGGCAAGTTTTGTGTGGTTGTTTGAGACTTGGAAGTAAGCAATGAGAGGGATTTCTCCAACAACTCTGATTAATGACTTTGATCCAGCAATGAGAGCAAAAATTCCCAAAGTATTTCCAAATACACGTCACAGACTGTGTTATAGCATATTAAAATGAAGTTTGGAGAGAAATTGGGACATATGTATTTTAAAAATCCCGCTTTCAAGAAGGTTATGAAACAATGTCTCAAGTATACGTACAAAATTGAAAATTTTGAGGCAAAGTGGAAGGAACTAATGGTCAAATATGAGTTAGAAAAAAAATCTTGGCTTATAGGACTTTATGAAGATAGAGAATTGTGGTTCCTGTGTATAATCACACTACATTCTTTGCTGATATGCATACTACAGGAAGAAGTGAATGGGTTAATTCTTTTTTTAAAGATTGTGTTAATAGTACCACTAGTTTGAGAGAATTTGTTGAGAAGCTTGATCAGGCTGTTACAAGGATAGAGAGTAGGGAGAGGGCGGAGGATCATGAATCTGAATAGAAGTTTTTTCTGCTTACCGATAAAAGCATTTTATTGAAGCATGCTTGTGACATATACCCACGGAACCTATTTAAGAAGTCCAGCTCTATGTGGTGTGATGTTGAATTGTATAGGGCTGATGTTGTTGTTTCAGAACCCAAAAAATATATTGAGAAATTCAAGCGTGGAACTAGAACCAATCATTGGGTGGTGAAGTTGAATTCTAATAGTTTTGATGGAAATTGTGAATGTCATTATTTTGAGTTTGCGGGACTTCCATGTGTATATCTTATAAAAGTGTTCTCTAAGCTTGAAGTTGATGAAATTCTTGATTACTTCATTAATAGAAGATGATTAAAGGGGGCAAACATGTTCAAGGTGGATGACAAGGTGAAGAAAAATTCAAAGAAATAAACAAACACAATGAGGTTTAGCCATCTTTGTCGAGAAGCCACTCAATGGGCATGTGTTTCCTAGCAAACTGAAGAAGGCTATAATTTATTTTTAGATGGTATAAGAGAATTAGGAGAAAATATTTCTCAACTTTCACTAGCTAAGGAAAAGAGTGAAGAATCTCCATTCGTGTCTTCATTAGAAGAAATTTCTAAAGAACCCAGATTCTTCTAGATCCCATGGTATCTTAGACGAAAGGAAGATATAAAGAGATGAAGGAGGGGAAGTGGCACAAGAGAAGAGGGGAAGAAAATGTGCTATTTGCGGAACTGCTTAACCTCACGACAAACGTAATTTTCCAAATGAAAAAAAAGTGAATGATCAAGGTATTTGACCGAAGAATATATATTATATCCGTTTTGTTTTCCTCCCATGTTTACTTTCACATAATTATCATTTTCAGGTACATCGATGCATAGACCTTTCCACGAAAATTGAATAAGAGATTGGTTAAGTTTTGTGCAATGGTTTTCTAAGTGATGGATGATGAATAAGAAGCATTAGTTTAGTGGTAATATTTGAACCTTCTATTATTTGACGTTGATTTGTGTTACTCCTCTAAAATGAGGTTTTTTAGTTGATTTGTATGCACAATACCACAAAAAAACATTGCATTTGTTTCAAATATTTTGCTGTTAACAGCAAAGTTGTTTTCCTAAAACGTTGATTTGTATGCTTGCTTTGGTCACATGACAGATACTGATACTTCTTTGAAAGTCCACTTGTATAATTCATTTTACGCACCACAAAGAATACTGATTTGCCATATGGACAGGGGCGGAACTACCACAGCGCGTGGTAGGGCTCCAGCCCTACCTGAGATTCTAGCGCCATGGTAGTAGTAGTGATAAGCGGCTAAAGCGCTCCTCAGCGGCGCGTTGGAGTTTTTTGGCGTAATACACGTCTTGATGGCATAATCGATAAGGAAGAAGGCTGGAGCAGGCATTTTTTAGCCTATAATACATTAAAACGACGTCATTTTGGCTCAAGTCAAACGATGTCATTTTGATTAGTGCAAAAAAAAGAAAAGAAATTTAATTTGGGTATTTGTATTGGGCCAAAATCCAAAAAAGGATGGCCTAAATACAAAACCCAACGGCCAAATCTTGCAACTAAGTGACAAACCCAAAATTGGTTTTTATTTGAACGTGAATCAGCAGGAGTAGGCTGCCAACGTTCAGCCTCAGCTCTGCCCACCGCTGCCGTCGTCCCTCCACCGGCCAGAATTCCACCTGGAAAAAAATCCTGGTTCCGCCACTGTTCCTAACCACATATATACACGGATCCCATGATAATCTTGGATACCATTGTTAATGCGATGGTTAAGAGGGATTTTGTGGATAATGAAAGTGGAGTAGAGATCATGTTTGTAAGTTGTTTCAACCAAGGGTGGAACTACCATGGCGCGTGGTAGGGCTCCAGCCTACCTGAGATTCCGACGCCATGGTAGTAGTGATAAATGGCTAAAGCGCTTCCCAGTGGTGCGTTAGAGTTTTCCGGCGTAATACACGTCTTGCCGGCATAATCGATCGGGGAAGAAGGCCGGAGCATGCCTTCTTTTTTTTGGCCCATAATACATCAAAACAATATTGTTTTGGCTCAAATCAAACGACATCGTTTTGATTAGTGCAGGAAAAAAAAGAAATCGAATTTGGTATTTGTATTGGGCCAAAATCCAAAAAAGGATGGCCCAAATACAAAACCCAATGACCAAATCTTGCAACCAAGTGACAAACTCAAAATTGGTATTTATTTGAATGTGAATCAGTAGGAGCAGGCTACCAGCATTTAGCCTTAGCTCTGTTGCCGCCACTGTTGCCACCATCATCCCGTCACCGGCCAGAGCCCCACCCGGAAAAAAATCCTGGTTCCGCCACTGCATATGAAGTTCATTTAGGCGATCAACGGCTCGCCCTCATCCGCCCCGGCCACTCGACACTACAGGCCTCATCGGAGAGGTAAATCACAGCACTCCCATAGCCGAGCACATGGCCGTCGACTATGTTCGGTGCGCACAAGTAGTCCTCCCACTGGTAGAACTCCCACACTACCGCTGCCGAGAGTCGAACCCATGTTCCCAAGGACATAGGCCATGCACCCAACCACTTGGGAGATTGTGTGGGTGTATGGAGTCCATTTAGAAGTTCCTACTTCACATGTTTGCAAAAATGAGTGTAACAGATCACTCATTTAAGAAAGTGTCAGGAAAGACGGTATGTCCATAAGCTTATGGACAGGTCAGGAACTGATATGCAAAATGGGGTTCATAATATAATTATTTTTAAAATGGGGTACCTAGTAATTAATTAAAGCTGATTGTCTATTTTTAATTTTTATCCATGTCTAATTTTCCTTTTGTCAGCAGCTTTAAGCAGTTAAATTTTTGGAAACTGCAATCATTTATCACGCGTGTTTAGAAGGTCTCTTCGTTATTCAATTCCCCTGTTCTCCGATTTTTATTTTTTCAATTTCTCTCTTCGTTCTTCACAAAATCTCACCGGAATCGTGCTGCTCAAGTTTGCACCGGAATCGCCAGAATTTGATAAGATTGATATTCTAGGTTTTGAAATTTCGTTGCCGTTCTTTTCCATTTTTGCTTTATAGTTGTTTGTGATTCTGATGTTAGGTTTTTTTTGTGTATTTGACCTAGTCATGGGTAGGGCGAAGGTGAAAGCTATTCTTCCTAAATCTGAGAAGTTGTCTCAGCCTTCTTCTTCTCCTGGTTCGTATTCTTCTTGTTTTCTATTTTGAATATTTGGTGTTTCGCACTTTTTTGTTATTGTTGTGTGTGTATGTGTTTTTTTTCAGTCTTGTTGATGTTGACTCTTTTTAGAAACTTTATTTGTAAGGCAGATATGCATATGAGTTGCTGTTGTTGACTTTTTTGTTAGTTAGATCTGTATGTTTTGAGTCTTTTTTATAACATGCATTTTATTGTTTAGAAGTTGCATTTGTTATTTTAAGATACGTATTAGTTAGATGCTCTATTTTTCCAGTATGTTAGCAGTTCAGTTTTAATGTGCATTTGTTTTTTAGGAGCTACATATGTTAGGTTAACATCTGTATTAGTTAGTCATCCTTTTTTTCCAATTTATATGTCAGATTCACATATTTTGACTCTGTTTTATGATGTGCATTTGTTTTCTTATGATTTACATATGTTAGGCTAACATTTGTCTAAGTTAGTTACTCTATTTTTCGAGTTACTTATTTTGTTGTTGGCTGATTGTTATATTGTGTACTTGTTTTCTTAGAATTTGCATATGTTTATATGACTTATGTATTAGTTATTTAGTCTGTGTTTTGAGTTTCACTGATTGTTAGTTAGTTATTGTTATTCTTTCTGATTTGGTAGTATGTATTTTTTTTTAAATAAAACTATGATTTCATTCATTGAAAAGGTGTTGTACAAAGTGTGGGATGTGCTCCCATCTAGTGATAGACTCTATAGTGTTTTTAGCATGTTGAGCTAAAGAGTGTGCTACAATGTTGAGCTGTCGTCTAATCCAGAGCGTTTCTAAATGGCTATGCCTGTTTGCTAGGTTGACTATGTCATCAATAATTAGGCCAAAATCCGACAGATCTTCATTGTGATTCTTGATAGCCCTTATGACGACCTGTGCGACACCTTGAATACGGCTGATCCGTATTCCTCTTTGCAGAGCTGTAAGCATCCCTACTCTTAGAGACATAGCTTCTGCGTGTTTAACTGCATGAACTATTGGAAGGTGCTGCGATTCCCCATAAATCCATGTTCCAACTGGAGAGCATATATACCATCCAAGACATGTTCTGTTCTAGGATATGCCTATATTGAAGTGGAGAGTGTTTCCATCAGTTAAAGGTTGATTGCTGTGAACCCTTGTCTCCTGATTTGGTTTACCATATCTTAATGTTTGAGCTAGATTTGAGAGCACTTTTGTGGTATATTTGACACAATGTTGGGGATGCAGGTCATGACTCTCACCATGGAGAAGCTTATTTCTGTGATGCGATAGCTGTGATAATAGGGTTGCAACAAATGCCATATCCCTTGACTCTAATTCCAATAATAAGTCGTGGACCCATAAACTTGCGCTTTGTTGTTGGAAGTGGAAAATCTTCTCATGCAGCTCAGCTGCGAACCATAAATTATGCGCTACAGGGCAGTGGAAGAATATGTGTTCAACAGAGATATCATCTACAGAGCAACTAAGGCAGCAAGGTTCAGCTGGCATGTACCTTTGAAGCAGATTGGTGCTGATGGCAAGTGATGTTTACATAGTCGCCATAGGAAGTGTTTTACTATGGGCTGAGCCGATAAGTTCCATATCCTCTTCCAGTGTGGAGAGGGACCTGAGCTGCTTGACGCCATGTTACTGTAATTGTAAGAGTAGATGATTTAATTTCTACATTATATCCAGATTTGACCGTGTATTTACCATCAACTGTGGGGTGCCATATCCATCGATCCCTTTTCTGAACGCTCATGTTCCTTGGTAATGATAGAATGAGATTTGATTCCTCCCAATTGAATGTACTTCTAACAGCTTCTTCAGTCCCAGTCCCATTGTGAGTCAAAAGATGTGAAACTTTTCGTTCTGCTGGGTACTCGTCTGGCAAAGATGTGGGTCTTTGATTTCCTAGTCTTGGGAGCCAGAGGCCATTCTTTATGCTTATATTCCTTCCGGTTCCAATTAGCTTTCGAATTCCTTTTAACAGTAGTTTTCTCCCTTCCAGAATGGATCTCCAAGCATAAGACGGGGCCCATCCTAACCTTGCTTCTAAAAAAGCTCCCGATGGAAAGTACTTGGCTTTTAGAATCTTTGTAACAAGGGAGTTTGGGTTGGTTAGTAGACACCACGCCTGTTTTGCTAGTAGCACTGTGTTGAAAATCCTCAGTTCTTTGAATCCTAATCCTCCCATACTCTTGGGAGAGCACAGTTTCATTCACGTGGACCAGTGGATCTTCCTTTTATTGGTCATGCTTCCCCACCAATATCGACTGTATAGTCTGTAGATATTTTCAATAAGCTTGTCTGGTAGCATAAAGCATGACATGGTGTAGGTGGGTATAGCTTGTAGGAACGATTTGATGAGCACTTCCTTCCCGTATTTAGATAATTATTTGTTTTCCCAACTGCCAATCTTTGTCCAGATTCTGTCTGTTATACCTTCAAGTGCACTTGCTTTGGATCTTCTAAACACCATGGGGAGTCCTAAGTATTTGTCATGGTTGATTGCATCTGTCATGTGGAGTGTGTTTAAAACACAGGCTTTCAATAGGTCCCCAATGTTTGGACTGAACATGATAGAAGATTTTCTTAAATTGATCTTTTGTCCCGATGTCTCTTCATATAATTGGAGAATATCTCATAGTGTCGCTGCCTTCTGATTTGTCGCCTCGCCGAGAATAAGTGTATCATCCGCAAATAGTAGATGTGACAGTGCTGGTGCATTCCTAGCAATATTTAAACCATGCAGCCTCTGCTCCCTTACCCCCGTGTGAACCATTTGGGAAAATATCTCACTACAAATAATGAATAATAATGGAGAAAGTAGGCCCCCCTGTCTCAGCCCTCTAGTGGGAGTAATGTTTCCAAAACACTTTCCATTGAGCATGAAAGAGAAATGTACTGTCGAGATACAGCTTTCAATCAAGCGTATAAAAACTGGGTCAAACCCCATTTTTCCTAGTACCCTCAGAAGGAAGTTCCATTCAATCCGATCAAAAGCTTTGCTCATGTCCACCTTGATGGACATGTGTCCCTTTTGGCCTGTGACTCGTCTCCTAATATGATGGTGCGCTTCATGAGCTATGATGATGTTATCTGAGATCAATATATTTTTTAAAAAAAGTGCTTTGGTGACATGAAATCACTTTATCGAGTATCACTTTTAGCCTGTTAGCTATGCATTTAGAAATTATTCGGTATATCACATTGCATAAACTGATAGGTCGGAATTGGGAGACACTTTTTGGCTATTTCACCTTTGGAATGAGCATAATATTTGTGTTCTTAAGCACTTTCATAGATTTTCCCTCATTCAGATAGAGCAGTGCCTCTTGGGTGACCTTTGGTCCAACAATGTCCCAGTATTGTTGGAAGAAAGATGGTGGCCTGCCACCAAGACCTGGAGATTTGTTTGGGGCCATGCTCTTCAAAGCTGTATGTACCCCTGCTGCAGTATATGTTCTTGTCAGTTTAGCATTCATCACAGAAGATACTTTTGGTTGGATTAACTCTACCAAGTGGTCAATATCTATTGGAGACGGGTGGGATGTTTTGAAAAGTATTAAAAAATGTTCTGAGATAATAGCTTCCATATCCCTTTCATTAGTGCACTACTGTCCATGCTGGTTTGTTAGCCCATGGATGGTGTTTTTTCTTTTCCCTTTTTTTGCAAAAGAATGGAAGAAGCCTGTATTTTTGTCACCTTTTTCTAACCAATGCTGCTTTGCCCATTGTTTCCATCGGGCTTCCTCCATATCCAAGTGTTTTTCTAGCTGATGTTTTAAAGCAGCCAGTTCTTCCTGAGCATCAGCAGTGCTGACAACATTTTGGAGTCTTTCTAGCTTGGCCTCAAGTTGGTCTTTATTTTTGCGTTGGTTACGGAATTCTGATTTTGCCCACACTACCGAACCGTGTGCGCATTCTTTAATTGCTGAAGGTAAGTCTGGAGCTATCACATTCCAGCATTCAGTTACTTGGTCTCTGTATCGTGGGGATTGGATCCAGTAATTCTCAAAATGAAATGGTCTATGTCTTCGTGAGTGCACTTGGTCTGTCAGCGCGTTCCTCAGATGTAGTATTATTGGAGAATGGTCTGATTTGTGATTATACAAGTGTCAAAGCTTCGTTGTAGGGAAAGCATTTATCCAGGTAGGATTTGGTACAGCTCTGTCTAGCCTTTCTTTGACTGTATGAGAGACTCTCCAGTTTCTGAACCACATATACTTGTAGCCCTTATATCCCAAGTTTATTAGGTTACACATGTTTAAGGCCAGGCAAAAATCCTCAATTTGGTTTGGAGGTCTCGTGTTGATACTCTGAAATTCATGTTGGTGAAGGACTTCGTTAAAATCCCCGATGCACAGCCATGAGATGTTTGGTCCATTACACAAAGTGGGAAAATTTTGCCAGTATAGATGTCGCTTATGCATTGTTGGTTCCCCATAGATGCCTGTACCATGCTAGAGTAAACTTGACCGCTGTTCCATGACCGTGAAGTCAATATGGTTGAAAGAATAGCTCAAAACTAAAACATATAAATCTTTATTCCAAAACAGAGCTAGACCCCCCGAGTTGCCATGTGAGTCTACAAAAACCCCATGCAAATCTAGAGAGTCTCTTAATCCTACTAACTTATCTGAAGAGCATTTTGTTTCTGACAAAAAAAATTAAAGAAGGAGAAAACTTGCAAAAGAGTTCTTTGAAATGTCTCACTGCTCGAGGGTGTGACAGCCCCCGACAGTTCCAGCTTAGCAGACTCATTTGCATCGGCGAGACTGGGATTTTCCAGTCGCCGCCGCTGGTCCAAATGCGGGTAAGCCCACATTAAAAGTTATCCCCGGTGGTATGAAAAATGGGGTCGCTAAAGCTATTTTTTGTTTTTTCGGATTTGGAGTAGCGTCCTCCAGCTTCTGATCCTCCTCACATGCTGCTTTCCTCTTGAAAATCGTAAGTTGTGCATTAGTTGGCGAGTATTGGGCCACACCCTCTTGTCCATCAAGATAAGAGCAATTGGGCTTCGAACTTTGGTTAAAGAATTTGATTTCTTCCACTGACCCATCCATCCGATGCTTTGTGTCAATTAGGCCTAGTTCCCCAAATAGCATTGGATTATTCCCCTCCTTCGATTGGAATCCATTATCATCCCCCTTCAATTTTCCTCCTCCTTCGCCAAACTCAAACCGCGCACCTGTAATTATTCCCCATATGCCCTATCAAAATCCTTTGTGGCCGCCTCAGAAGTTATTCTTGTCATTAGACCCATAGATGGTCTATAGAGCAGACCCATCTTAGTGTGTCCATCCATGTATTCTAGAGGCTCCGACAACTCCTTGCGGTTAAGGTCTATTTTCTTTGGTACCGCACCGCTGCCGAAGGGCACTTCCATTGCTGCCGAACGATAGATTTGGTAATTTTCCAGGGGCTTGGGGCAGAGAGGCTTAGGGCTCCATATTTTTGAACCTCCGACTGTGCTTGTTCGGACAGGGATTTGTTTCTGAGGTAATTTCATTTGTTCCTCCAATCTGTTAGTTGCGGGCATCGTTCCTTACCTGGCCTATGTTGGTTTTCATCTGGTCTTGTTGCAGTTCCTTGGACTGGTTTTTGCTGCCCCATGATTGCTAAGGGGAGCATGCTGTCATTTTCCTCATCAGATGGCACCTTCACTATAAGAGGGACGTTCTCAAAACCCGGTGGTGGACAATTGTGGTATTTCATTTTTGTGTCTATCTTTGTCAATATTGTGACTGGGTTTGCTGGTGAGTCTCTCATAGAGTGTATTGGGTGGGACAATAACTCCCTGATGAGGCCAGCATCAAGATTTTCCATCCTACCCGCATAACCCTGATCCT
Organism: Rubia yunnanensis; assembly: GCA_037428765.1. NCBI lineage: Eukaryota > Viridiplantae > Streptophyta > Magnoliopsida > Gentianales > Rubiaceae > Rubia > Rubia yunnanensis. The sequence goes on from CM075062.1 coordinate 52,943,954, forward strand.
GAATACCAAGTGCTTCGGCCCAATACTTTGCCGCACTACCTTCAGACATGAAGGTAGAGTCTGTTGTATTTTCCTGCATTGGGAGAAATTGTTTTTCCACACTTAAATTATTATGAGTTGGAGAAGGTGTAGTAATCACTAATTGTCCATCTTTATTGACAAAAAAGGAGCCTCCACAGTCCACACCTTTGACTCTTAATGGGATGTAGCTGTTGCAGATTTTAGGCGTCACTGATGCGGAACCATTTGGGTGAGTAATTGGGGTATTAAATCCCTCTGATATCTCGGCCGCTAATTTCTTGGCCCCTATTTTTCGGCTGTTATCTCGACCACTAATTTCTCGGCGTGAAGAATTAACTGCTCTGGTGCGCTTCCGTCTGGAGCTTACCCATAGTGTCCACCGACATCCCCATGTACTAAATTTAGCTTCAACTGCTCATGGGATAGGGTTGTTGATTGGTAAATGACCCTTGCTTGTTCTTCCTGTCTGCGCCTTTGGTGCATCACACCAGGTCCTGGCATTGGAAATGGATGATCATCTTCATACCTTAGCCAGTGTCCATACCCCATTGGTATGAGGGAGTCTCGTTGGGGAGTATTTTTCAACAGACAATCTATCTTCGGGTGATCCAAGCATCCACACAGTTGGCAGAACGTAGGGAGACATTCATGTTGAAAGTAGAAGAGGTAATCAGTACCTTTGAACTCCACTGTGATCACCCTGGGGAGAGGCTTGAACACGTTCAGTTTGATTCTCAATTTTAGAGTCCTGCCTTTACAGGATCCAAATTTATTTGTGGCAACCTTCACAAAATCGCCTAGGTAATCACCTATTAGGCCTGCCCTGTCCGGGGTCATTAAAACTGGTGGAACATCATGGACATGGACCCAAAATGGGTTATATGTGAATGATAAGTAGCGTAGAGGCTCCTCTACATCGGTCTCTGCAAGGGCGACCAGACAGTACTCAAAAGACCAGGGCGAGTTATCAATAACCTTTGCCCGATCCTGGTGAAGTTCAAATTCAAAGTGAGCCAATTTTTCTCCCATTTGATGTCCTTCAAACTTACCTTTGCACCACTTCCAAGCCCTAGTCAGTGTGGATATCATGAAATCCACACGTTTGGATTTGGGGCTGAGGATTTTTGCTCCCAGCAAGTAAGTTTTGGTTTGTTTGTTATTTGAGCACAGTGAGTCAGGGACAATCAGCCTGTTGGATGTTTCATCCGATAGGTTAATTTTTGCATATTGGGCAATAAGTTCATCACCCATGGCTAAGGCTGCAAGGAGATCAGTATGGCCAAGCAACAGAATCGGGAAGTTTTGGTAATGGTAGATGAAGCTTGTGAGAGCTGGAGGGTGTTGAGCCTGAAAATATATAGGTATAATTATTAATTTTTTGAGATCGTTGATTGCTCAAATCAAGCGATCTGATTGTAATTGTATGAATGATGTGAGTAATGTATCCATTTCAAATTTCAAATTTGAAAACAAATTACACAAGCTGCAAAAGAGCTGGAGAAACAAGATCATCAAAGATCTAGAAAACTAGGGAAAAAATCCTAGATAGAGAATAAGGCAGGAGAGAAGGTAGAGAATTTCCTTCAATGTAAATAGATTAATCCGCTTGGTAGTATGTATTTTGTTTCATTACAAGTTTCTTATGTTAGTTTACTATATGAATAAGTTAGTTATAATGTTTACGTCAGATTATGATGCTTACTGACTGTCAGACTATGTATGCATTTGTTTCATTACAAGTTGCATATATTAGTATAGCCTATGCATTAGTTAGTTATACTGTTGTTTTCCTAGATTAGGTTGTTTATTGGTTTTCAGAGTATGCATGCATTTTTTATTACAACTTGCATTTTTTGTATGCTTTATGAATTAATTTCTTACTGTGTGGTATATGATTAGTTTTAGATGTTCCTGAAGGAGGTGAAGATACTATTCAACGTTAAGAACCTGCGATAGAAGAAGGTGATTGTAATTTTTCTTTATATTTATTTACTTATTTGTTTATTATACATTTACTTATTCAAATATGTTATATTGTTTAGCTTCTAAGAAGGTGGTTAGAAAATCTAAAAAGAAAGATGGATCTTCTCTTCAAGATGAGCTGAAGAAGGTTCATCAGTCTTATGCTTCTGGAGGTTATTTTTTCTTTACATGTTGCATTTTATTTGTGTGATTATGTTTGTTTTTTTAATATGTGCTTATACAGTTTTTTGTTTTTCATTTTTTTGTGTAGTAGTTGTATTGTCACAAGGTCTACCAAAATTGGTGGTGGTGCTACTCCACAGATTTTAGTTCATGTCATTCCTAAGCCGGGAAATAAGAAACGGATGAATGTGGGTGTTAAGTAGCTGAAAGAGTGTGAAGGTGTATCAGCTGTGGGTGAAGGTGGATCAAGTCAAGAATTTGACTATGACACACTGCTAAATGATGTTGTCCGAATGAGTAGAGAAGCAGCTGGTGTTGATGAAGCCAGGGGTTCTAAGATAGTGAAGAAAAATATTAGGGACATTTTGGATGTAATGATTGATAATGTTAATTCTGGTGTTGAAGGGGTTGATGCTAATGTTGGTGTTGAAGGTGGTGGTGTTGAGGGTGTTTATTGTGTTGAGGGTGTTGATGGTGTAGAGGGGAAGGATGGTTCAGCACAAATTGATGGTGAAGTTGTTAGGTCTGCTGAGGGGAATGATGCTTCAGCAGATATTGATGCTGAAGTTGAAGTTGAGGCATATTTTAACGAGAATGATACTGATTTGAATAGGAAAGAGACTACCCCTATTAGGGAGGAAGCTGTACCTTCCGATGAAGGTTGTTCTAAGGATGTTGAGAATAATGGTGAAGGTGGGTTCATGGATGATGGTGACAGTATGGACAGTATGATTAGAGACTATATAATGAAAATCAGTAGATTTTGGATGCATTTGCGAATGCGGAGGCGGCGCAAGCTACTATGGCTGTGTGTGAGAGGGAGAGTGGGGGTGGTGAAGCTGATGTGGATGTGGGTGAGAATGTTGAAGCTCGACTTATTGTGGTGGTCCCATTTGAAGGAGAGAAAGAGAGGTCATCACCTCGTATGTTGAGCAAGGAGAAGGGTAAACAATGTGATACCTCTGCTGGAAAGAATAAAAGTAAAACAAAAGAACTTGCTGCAAAGTCGCTTGCTTAGAAGGCGATGAAGACAAAGACTAAAAAAGTTGTTGTGAAGAAAGGTGTTGTAAAGGCGAAGAGATCTAGTGGGGTTTTGAAGGAGTCTGCTAAGAAGGTGAAGAAAGGTGTTGAAGTAGCGAAAAAAACTAGTTTTAAGAGGAAATCAGACAGTACTGCTGGTGAAGCTTCAGGGTCAGGAAAAATGGTTGCTGGTGAAGAAGAAGCTGAGAAATATCAGCGCAACCGTCAGAAGAATCAGGTGGTCAAACGTACTGATGAGAAGGGTAACACGTAAGTGTATTTTAATATGTTATAAAATGTACTTGATTCATAAGATGATGCATTTGATAAGTTTCCGTGTTTATTTGTTATTGACGGTCTCAAACAAACTTACACTTTTCATATTTTATTTTATTTTAGGTTTGCTAAGAAATTCTCAACCAGCTGTTGTCCTTTCGAAACTGAAGTTGTTAATTGTCTTGCTCACTCCCACCCAAAAAATTGATGTAAAAGATATAGGTTTTGGTAGACTTCTTGTGTTTGACATCTCATCCATTCCTTTTGGAATTGTGCCTTGGCTGGTTGACATGTTTGATTATATGGGCTGATTTCATATTGTTTTATGCTGACTAAAAATTGTTCTAGGCTGACTTCTTATTTTTTGTTCTAGGTTTGATGTTGGCTGTGTGCAAGAAATTTCTAGCTCAAGGTACATCACTACACCTGATTATGTGTTTGATATATTCTGTATTCCTAGGTTTCCAGACTGTTCCGCTGGTTTGGTTAGGAACAATGGGAGGGGTTTGTCAAGAGATGTGGACATTAGGAATAAATGGAGAGAAGAGTTATGTGTTGATAAATACGGTAATATTCGTCAAGTTAATCTTTTTGAGGAGCTGTGTAAACTAAGTAATTGTGGTGAGCGCTTTTAAGAGATTTTTTTGTTATGTATGTCATGTGTACTTTCTTGGCGCCAACTACCATAAACTTGGTTGATTTTAAGCTGGTTAGTGCTTTAGAGAATGTTGGGACCACCAAGAGTCTTGATTGGTGTGACTTAGAGCTTGATCGTCTCTATGAGGGTGTTAGGAGTTTCAAGTCTGATTCAGGTAAAAGAGACGTATATTGTGTTGGCGGTTGTGTGTTTGTATTGTTGTTGGCTTATATTTATAGGTTTCCTTTTAGAGGTCAGCCTGACCCTACCAGACTGCCTTTATGCATGCATTGGTAGAACAAATCTTTGCTCGATAGGGCTCATTATCTTGAAAAAATGGGTTATGATAAGGGGGTTATGGTAGAGGTTGGTTTTCCTTTGACAGAGGATGGGATGGTTAAAGATAAAAGAAGTAGCCAGCAGCAACCAGAGGGAACTCGTAATGAGAATATTGGCCACGAGGGGCTTCATACACCTATTGCTGCATGTGATGGTATTTCTCAGGAGCCATGATTGATTTCGTATCGAATACCTAATGGCGTGATGGGAAATGAAGGCATTGACGAAGCTACCAGCAATGTAAGTATTTCTTTGTCTTTTTTTTTGCATTTTTTAAAAACTAGTGCATGTTGTTTTAAAACTAATGCAAATGTTAGTTGATCTAATGCAGTTTGTAGTTTATATTTCCTTTTTATAAAATTTCTAATTTTTTATTGGACTGATATTTGTTCTTCTCTGTCAGCCTCTGAATAGGACTTACCTCATTTTCAAATGAGACATGGAGGTCATTACACGTGTGTTGGTTCAAAACCTTGAGAGGGAAAATGCTAATCCGATTGTGCGACCACAACCGCAGCCGCAACCACAACCTCAATCAGAACCACGGGAAGAAGGCACAACCACAGCAAATGAGGATCATGTTCATGTCAAGATGACACAAGAAATTATGGAAGACCCTAGGACACATGAGTGGATTGATAAGATAGTTGGAGAATACATGAGGAAAACTCGTTCTATGATTCCTTCATTCTCCTTTGGGATTGAAGGACTTAAAGATTTTAAACTTTATAGTCTTTGAATTGTTTTTGGATGATTTGTAATCAACTTGTTTTGTGACTGATTGGTTTGTTGGTGGTATGTTAAGCGCAATTGAGATGCTGTTTTAGGAGTTGTTTTTAAGGTTGAAGGTGTATTTGGATGATTTGTGACTGATTGTTTTGTGGGTGATATGTTGAGCGCATTTGAGACACTGTTTTAGGATTTGTTTGTAAGGTTGCTGGCTTTATGAAACAAATGCATGTTTAGTTTGAAGAAGTACTATTTATATGCTTTTAATTCCAAGTTGATTTTTGAATTATTTGATGTGGTTGATTGTATTGATTTTCCGAGCTTATAGGAAAACAAATGCAATTGATAGGTTAATAAACCACATGTGTAAGCTAAGTAGTTATACATGTATTCAGTGGTTTTCGTATCACTAAAATTATGTGAGATATAATACAAGTCCTTTTTAGGGAAACAAGAGCATGTTGAATGTTAAGCAATATTTGTATGCTTATTAATACCAAGTTACATTTTAGTAATGTTATGTGGTTTATTGTGTTGGGTTTCTGAGCTTATAAGAAAACAAATGCAATTCATAATTTGATAATTTATAGTTGTAAGCTAAAAAATACAGTATGTTATTGAATATATAAAAATCTTAGGTAAATAAAAATATTAGGCATACAGTATGATCCTGAAAAACAAATACAATATATAGGTAAACAAATGCAACTTGTATCCTAAACAATGCTACTCTTTACAGTGTCTTCACATCTTGTGTTTTTGTGCCGAATTCAGTAGTTTTCTTCCTTGGTTTTTCCTTTCCCATGCCTAATTTTAGCCTTTTTCCTCTTCCTTTTGTCTTCACTTGGGCTGGATCCAGTATCTTAGGTGCACTTGTTATGGTTGATTTGATTTGGCTACTTGTGATTGATTGTTCAATGGCATTTGTTTTTTATGCCAACAAGTCTTCTATTCTTATTGAGCAGGTGTCAAACATCTCTTGAAGATCACTTCTAGCTTCTGAATTTCCTTCACTCTTTAGAACCAGATTGTAGAATCTGCTGGACATATGGTTTCTCCATAAAACTACGCTGTTGATGCTTTCCGATTGTTGTTTTCCTTGGCCAAGAATCGTTTCCCAAACTTCTGTTTTGGCCTTTTTTGTCCACCTTTTGAGGATGTACTTTGCAGGTATTTCTGTGATGGAATAAAGGTGCAATATCCTGAGAGTGTGAAAGCATAGCATACCTGACACCCCGAAGGACTTTCAAGTGCATTGTACTTCAACCAGCCCATCTTCATTTTTGTACTCAAGTGTCTCGTATTTTAATTCATCATGTTCTATGCTGACCTCATATTTTTTTGTTGGTGGTTCTGAGAAAAGTTCCTTGACCCTAGTTGCCATTGCTAGGGAAAATTCCTTTTTTAATCCTTTGTACAATGCAAGCGTGTAAACCTAAGGAGCATATTTAACCAAACCCGTACAAGCCCAGTAGTGGAAAATAAATGCACAATGTAAGTTTACAAATTTGTGTTCGAGACTAAGTAACACATATTTTTAAATGTGAACATATCTGCATTGTTTTGATAATTTGACTTTGCTTTTGTACATGCATTTTCCTTTTCTGCTTCATCTCTCATCCACTTTCTGATTGTTGGTTGAAGAGCTCATAGAAGTGTGTCAGTGTTGTTGTTTTGTTTGCACTGAAGCATAGTGCGTGGTTGGTGCTTTCACTTCGCTATGATGATAAGATGCCTGCTAAGAAAATCTCCTTGCTGAATGTCGTGCTCCACAAGCACAACCTGTGTTTTGTGTTTTGGAAGACCTGGGAGTTGCAACAAGAAATGGAAGTTGATTAGTATACATATTGTAAGCTGACAAGGTCAGAAGCTAACATTGCCTACTCAATTTAAGGTCTAAGAAATGGAATTTCTGTAGCTGCATCATTTTTAGGAAACATGATTTCCAAAGTAACAAGTGCAACTTATAAGATATGTAATGCATATTGTAAGGTAAGATATGCAATGTCTAACAATGCATATTCAGTGCTCAGAACAATAAGCTACAATGTTTTACAAAATACCTCATTTATTGCTTTGCCCATTGCAGAATCTTAATCTGTGAATATTGTGACAGGTTCCCTTCCTTCCATTGATTTCTTGAAAGTGTTGAGGAGCCAAGTATCAGCCAACCCATTTGCTATAAAAGCACAAGCAAACATTGTTATGTTCCAGTGATTGTTGATTCCAACTATTGGCGCATAAATCAAGTTATACTTGTTTGTTCTGTATGTAGTGTCAAATATGGTGACATCTCTGTAGAGCTTGTAGTCCTCCGGCATCATTGAATCCCTCCGAAACACTGCTGATAGTTTTGTTTCCTCGTCGAACTTGACTTTGAAGAAGAAATCTTTATCCTTGTCATTGATTTCCATGAGTGTGTCAACAAGTTTCTGAGCATCTCCACTTTCTATTTCTTTCATCCAAAGTCGACACACAAAGTTGAGGAGTTCTTTCCTCGTATTCCCTAGATTTCTTCTCCACTAGCTTCAAAAGACATGTATTTATATCTTACAGTGGGTCTTAAACCTGCTTGTTCCATTGTTGAGATGGTCTTTCCTTTGTCTTCTGTAATCCTCCGTTCACTCCTACTGAGATACTGCCAGGTTGGTCTTGTTAACTCATGATTGTGTATGGTATTGTGGTGTGCCACGATGTAATAATCCTGCTCTAGCTTCACTCTAATTTCAGCTAGGCATCCTATTTTTGTAATCAGTTCCTTTCTCTTCCTCTTCTTCTTCTTTTTAGAATGATTTTCATTATCCATGCAAGGAACATGGCTGGTAGTGCTGGTTTTTAATCTTTTCAATTGGCCTCCAGCAGAGCACTTGTAGTACTTTTCACGAATCTGGCTTTTGTTGTTTCGGCGTTGGCAGTCTTTCCTGTAGCTGAAACCAATAGCATTTGTATGCTTTTTGTATAGAGCATGAAATGCTTCCAATGTTTTTTGCTTTTACGCCGGTAAGATTTTCAGTGGCATCAATTTCATTTAAATTTGGAAAATCTGTACCTGTAATAATAAAGAATAAAATTTCTAATGTAAGCTCTATTCTTATAACCATAACAAATACTACTTGTAATGTAACATATGCAAAGTGTAGTGTATTTGTATATGATATAATGTGAACAACGCACAAGTTTGTCAAAAGTTGGAATTGACAAATGCATTTTCTATGTTTTGTTCATTTTAATCTAACGTATGTTTATTTTGTTACCTATACATGATTTAAGTTAACAAATGCATAAATTGTACGAAATTTATGTGCAACATGTATTTTATATTGCTAATGTTTCCACATGTTCATACATGTTCATAGCAGTCGAATTTCAGTGTCCATAAGTTTAAAAAACAACTATATTCACATCGATTGCATTTGAACAATAGAATTTCAGTCTGATGAGAGAAAATCATACCTTCATAGGAATTGAGTAGTATTTCAGCTTCTTGCAACTGAATTTCATCTGCTTGAAGTTGAATCCTGGCATTTAGAATCGTGTTTTCTCTTACAGATTCCGATTCGATAGCAGTAGTTTTTACGATTAAAACTGCTGAAATTTCATCTGCTTCAATAGGATCTATCGACAGATTTGGTTGCTCAATTCCGTCGGAATCACATCAGTTGTTGTTTTCGGAGAACGTCATAAAGGCTTCGTGAACGGATTGGACGAGAGGAATTGGAAACATGCCGGTGGATTGGTGAGGATGAATTGAACGGCGTTCAGAGGATTCCGGAGAGCAAAAAGAGTCGGAATTGCGCTAGTTTCTGTTGTCGTAGTACATCGGAAAGGCGTCGTTGATGAGAAGATCGAAAATGCGCCAGTGAGAAGATCGGAAAATGCACCGGCGGCTGTTGAGAGCTTTTCTGAGAAGAAGAACAGAGTACTATGTGTTTGTGTGTGAAATTGTGTTTGTGCTCTTTACATAATTTTTTTGTTTAAGTTTGCATTATTTGCAAAGAGTCCCCTGACCTGTCCATAAACTTACGGACAAGCCATCTGTCAGGAGACCTACTCTATAAACTATTTTTTCAAGTTTTTGGGTATTTCCACCTTAATATGAACTCAAAACATTTCTACTCGTACTTGAAAACATCACATGCAATTTGTGTTCTTTATTTCTGTCACAAGAATAAAACAGCGGAGGCTAATAACTCTGAATACAATCAGAACTGCAGTAAGCTAAATTGATAGTTTTGGAGTTCATAGAACAACTAAGCCATCACCCACAGAGCGTGTTCATAAACTGGACATACACTGAACAAAGATTTATCTGGTATCTAAAACTACAACCAGTTGGTAATTTTACAATAATGTGGAACAGCGAGGAACAACAAGCTCAAAGCCAATCTCTTTATGCCCCAGCTGATAACTATTTAACAAAACAAAAAGTCTTTTCTCTGAGGTTGCAACCCCAGGTGCCTCCAAATAAACTCTAAAACTAATAGTTTCTCTGAACTCTTGGCAAGAACAAACCAAAATATGCTTATTCTCAACAGTCAGTCTCTTTTCGGGCTCAAAAAAGAAGGGAAACTAGAAACTGTGCAAACTCTTTAGCATTTGTGCTAGAAAAATTGAACTTATCAACAAGTAAGCGATAGGTGAGGAGTATTTTAGCTTCTGGATTCTCTTTAGATCTCTTTTAAGGAATTGGAATTGGATTTGTATTCTTACCATAATTGTAGATGTAATTATATTCTATTACCTTTTCCTATCTTTTATAGGTATCATGTACTACTATATAATGTATCATGAATTCATGAAGAAGAACACAATTATTACCCATATTTTCTACATGGTATCAGAGCCTAAAATTCGGAAACCTAAGACCTTAAAATTCCGTTCTAAATTTTCAGCCGTCGTCCGTGCGTGACTTCCACGCGCCGTCGATCCGGACTACCTTTTTACCAAAAAAAATAAATTAAATTAAAACTTCAATTTCAGTTTCTGCTCCACCGCCGCCGTCGATCCTCCTTGCTCACCACCGCCGCCGTCCGACCGACTTCGTCCCGGTCTGCTCTGCTCCAGCTTTCTCCCGCTCCGGCTCCGTCCCAGTCTGCTCAGCTCCCGCACGACTCGTTCCGGCCCATCCCGGCCAGTCCCGTCTCTCGCTTCGTTCCAGCACTCCCACTCCGACTCCGTCCTGGCCCGCTCCCGCTCTGACCGGTCCTCGCCTGCTGTCTACTCCGTCCGGTGGCGTTAGCTTCCTCCAGAAAGACGCGTGCGTGAGATTCACGCGCGCGACCTTCCAGAAGCGCGGGAGCACCAGACGCGCGCTTCTCTCTTCAGAGCGCGTGTGTTTCACGCGCCAACGGTAGCCGCGCGTCCTTGGATCCTTTTGGCTTTGATTCAGTGTTATTTTTTTCTCTTACTTTAATTATGCTTGCCATTTGTGTTATGGCTCTTTTCGCCAGCGCAGTGACGTTGCCG